>OY740779.1:39047225-39795804 GCA_963513935.1 Aphrophora alni
ATTATTTCGTGTTGGTTTTGTTTTGTTTTTTGTTATTGTACGCAAAAAAACATCTGTATTGTAAGTTGGACTTTTAAAATATAAAAACTAACATAGGCTACAACTCGATAAATGACGCAAAAAGTTTTGCACAAACTTTCTCACTCACCCTTCCTCAAAAATCATATCGTCACAAAAGAGTTAGGTTAGGTTTGATTAGGTTAGGTTGGGTTAGGTTAGGTTAGGTTAGGTTAGGTTAGGTTAGGTTAGGTTGGGTTAGGTTTGATTAGGTTAGGTTAGGTTAGGTTAGGTTAGGTTAGGTTAGGTTAGGTTAGGTTAGGTTAGGTTAGGTTAGGTTAGGTTAGGTTAGGTTAGGTTAGGTTGGGAAAAACCAAAGAGATTTGTAGGAAAAGATGACTAAACTGAGCCTCTAAGGGTTTTCCTGAGTGGTGCAGAAAACAGAGAGAGAGAGAGAGAGAGAGAGAGAGAGAGAGAGAGAGAGAGAGAGAGAGAGAGAGAGAGAGAGAGAGAGAGAGAGAGAGAGAGAGAGAGAGAGAGAGAGAGAGAGAGAGAGAGAGAGAGAGAGAGAGAGAGAGAGAGAGAGAGAGAGAGAGAGAGAGAGAGAGAGAGAGAGAGAGAGAGAGAGAGAGAGAGAGAGAGAGAGAGAGAGAGAGAGAGAGAGAGAGAGAGAGAGAGAGAGAGAGAGAGAGAGAGAGAGAGAGAGAGAGAGAGAGAGAGATAAAGATGGGAAATAGAGTAGGAAGAAGATTTGTAGGAAAAGAGGGTGTGTTTAGGTTAGGTTAGGAAAGACGAAAGAGAGGAACTAACACAAGATTACATGAAAAATGTGTAGATACAGCTAGGTACCTCGGGTTTGTTACGACCGTACTCACTGGAAGTGATAATCTGAAAAATACATTGGACTTTGGAAAATGTTTATTTCAAATTTTTATTCCTATTTTCCTCTGTTTTTATAATTTCACTTTTTATCACCGTTTCCTTTTGTTTGTCCCTTAACGTTTAGCAGTTCCATTAAAAAACACAAAACAAGAAGAAACCAATGAAAACTAGAACCAAGGAAACATCACCCAAACAACGCAGGATTTGCTTGATGTGATACAGCAAGCGATTGTCGACCTTATTGCTGTACATTTATAGTGAGAAAGTGAGCAACTTATAAAGTCATCAATATTGTATAAGCCACCCCCAGCCCCCCGCGGTTGCTAGGCGACGCGCAAAGCTCTTGGGGTACAGCAACCTGGACTGTAATTGGAAACTAACAACGCCGAAATGAATTTCACCACCTTCACTCCGACACAGGTCTCTCTCATTTAAAGTTGTCAATTGAATAAGAAAAACTCCCGGTTTAGATTTTAGAAATTGTCATTTTAATGACTTTACTGGAATGTTTAGTTTTAATTAGGTTAAGTTTTAATTGCTTTTGAATTGTCTAGGGATTGAGATTTAAAACGTTAAGTATGAAAGCATGATTTGAGCTGTGTAATGAAGGACGTCCTTACAGTTGTTAATTTGTAAATATATATGTCTTAACGGGAGTTAGGACGAATAAGAAAAGAATTAGGTTTTTTAAATTTTTAGCCTTAAAAAACATTACAGCGTAAAATAGAGTTGCCTAACCCTCGTATCCTTTAAGAGTATCATGGTAGGAAGAGAACAAGACTAACCTGATAAGAATGAAATCAATCTCAAGACTAGATAAAGGTACGCGTAGATCCAGCTACGTTAGCTTGGAACTGCCTTACCTGTACTTACTATAAATGATGCTCACTGAGCAGGGGTTGGTATTGTAAATGGAGACTATAATCACAACGACGCGCCATGTTGTGCTCACCAGCCTACCTTGTGAATTGAAGTCATCCAGTGGATAAACGGCCAAAATAAAACTAGATTTAAGATGAGAAGGAAAGCCACCATAGTATCCCAACGCTAAGATGATGGGTAGGTTTTTTTCCCTTTAAACATCAAGACAAAATCTGGTCACTAAGCCAGCTGTAATGAGACTAAAACTAATAAACGGGGAAATATAAATCAAATCACTTGAACCGATTTCACAGCCTCTGGGAGATGAAGCAATGATTACAACCTAATCACGCGTAATAAAAACGCGGTTCCCGCCAGCTATTGCGTTTGGATCTCCGCGTATTTCAACACTTAGACGTACAAATAATCATGTTATACAAAAGTAGGTTTCTCGGGCCATTGTAGGAAATGTTGAACTGTATTGATAGTTCAAGGGATCTTACTGAGTAGGTTAGGTTAGTTTAAAATAGTTTTCTAATTCACATAATCGTGGTTCACTACTTTCTTGATGTAGGTTAGGTTAGGTTGGTTAGGTTGGGTTGGGTTAGGCAAGGTTAGGTTAGGTTGGGTTAGGTTAGGTTAGGTTAGGTTAGGTTAGGTTAGGTTAGCTATGGTTAGTTTTGGTTTGTTTGGATTAGGTTAGGTTAGGTTAGGTTAGGTTAGGTTAGGAAAGGTTGGGTTAGGTTAGGTTGGGTTAGCTTGGGTTAGGTTAGGTTAGGTTAGCTAGGGTTAGGTTAGGTTTGCTTGGATTAGGTTATGTTAGGTTAGGTTAGGAGTCTCCCATCTTCACAACGTTCCAAACTTGCCAACTGACCTGTACTACGGTTTTGGGGGTGCGTGATTAAGTCGTAATCTCGTCCAAAATCTTGCCCCAAGCTTGTGATTTATTCTAAGTTTCTGCCTATTCTCGTCACAGCTGTCTTAGTGCCCGACCTGTGTTTCAAATCTTGCACAATCTAGCCTCTCGAGTTAAACAACTTATAGGCTAAGGGTTGTTTTTCCTATTTGCGGTCAGTCCTTTTTGCGGTCAAGTGTAGTTTTATGAGGGGACGATCAAGGTCCTGGGGGGGAGGGTTTCCAGTTTGCGGTCACGTCTTGAGATGTAGTTAATTTCTTCTCGTCCTTTGCAAACCTAGCCACTAAAATACATAACAGAATGATTTGACTTTAATCACAAATCATGTCTAATTATATAGGTTAGGTTAGGTTTAGTTATAAGACCGCAAACTGGACGATTTTAGCCTCGACCGCTAATAGGACACAACCAGGCTAATGTAGCCAGTACAAAATTGCGGCTCAAGTCCCGATTGAATCCCGCTGCATCGTGAACGAATCCATCAAACAAGAATCACGAATTGATTGTTATTATTTAATTATTGATCTTTGTAAATCACAAAGCCATAAGTCTTGCCTCATAACATTATGTTTTAATTAGTGAATGGAAGACAACAGTCAGTGTGAGGTCAGCGAGGTGACGGAAGTGAGGTCACGAGGTCACATGATAGCGGTGAAACTTCATTGATTTTTATTTATTTATTACTTTGGTTTTGTTAACATAATTACTAGTGTTAGGGATACAGGGTGTTCCGGAAAAACGGTGAATAGAAATCGTGGAAAGTTTGGAGTTCTAGAGGGTGTTTGAGGGGACAAAAAGGAAACAATGATAAAGAGTGGAAGGATAGAATGAAAGTAACACGGAAATAGAGAGATCAGAGAATGTTTACAGGCTTAAAACACCAGAACGAATTCAATATACAGCACACATTTTTTCTTCTTATATAGGCTACAACTTAGAGTCTCACTTATACCTAAGAGAGCCCTCAGGGGCTCATTATAGTGAGTACGAGCACGTCAATCCCTAAGTATTCAACCTGGATCAACACAGCTGTTCACACAGTTTGGCTTAGAATTCTTTCATCTTTCCTGTGAGTTCTTAACTAACTACAGTAGAACGTCGATAATCCGGATTAATTGGGACCGGACCCCATCCGGATTATCAAATTATCCGGATTATCGAAATTACACCAAAAAACGGCCAGCACGCACTATTTGAGAAAAAAAAGGTTTTTAAATTGTATTATTTTCTATTATTGGTAGGTAGAGTATAAGGTCTATAAATTAAAAACATGTTTTTCAAGCACTGTATCGTATTTTATTTACAGCAACATGTGTACAACGTACAGTAAAAACATCAGACACTACATATTCTTGCTAGAGACGAATCCGGATTATTGACGGTCCGGATTTTGGACCTCCGAATTATCGACGTTCTACTGTATTGTTCGTTTATAACATTGACACTATTAGAGTGTTCCAGAGCTATGACGTCTTAATTTTTGGCTCTTTTTCCATTTTTTTATAAGCTCATTAAAGCTGGCTAAGTGCACAGATTTTTTTTCTTGTTGTTTAAAGAGGAAAAACCTTTCGCTCATCATCATCTTATAAAAAAACGAAGGGAAAAGCCCTAGTATATTGTGCCCCTCGATTTCCTATCGTATTAAATCTGTTATAATTGTCCGTTTACTCAATGGATAAGATCAATTCACAAGGTAGGATAATAAGCTCAAAATGCCTGTTGCTTTATTATCTTTTAGTTTAAAGGGACAATTTACGTACTTTATTTATTTGTATAACGTGATTATTTGTACGTCTAGGTGTTGAAATATGCGGATATCCAAACGTAATAGCTGGCGTGAAACGCGTTTTTAGTACGCGTGATTAGGTTGTAATCAATGCTTCATCCACCAGAGGCTGTGATACCTGTTAACCTAAAGCACCAGAAGCAAACCTAACCTAAAACCAGCTAACCTAACCTAACCTAACCCAAGCCAACCTAACCTAACCTAACCCAAGCCAACCCAACCTAACCTAACCTAACCTAATCCAAGCAAATCTAACCTAACCCTAGCTAACCTAACTTAACCTAACCCAAGCCAACCTAACCTAACCCAACCCAAGCCAACCTAACCTAACCTAACCCAAGCTAACCCAACCTGACCTAACCCAAGCCAACCTAACCTAACCCAACCTAACCTAACCTTGCCTAACCCAACCTAACCTAACCTAACCTAACCTAACCCAAGCCAACCTAACCTAACCCAACCTAACCTAACCTTGCCTAACCCAACCCAACCTAACCTAACCTAACCTAACCCAACCTAACCTAACCTAACCTTGCCTAACCCAACCTAACCTAACCTAACCTAACCTAACCTAACCTAACCTAACCTAACCTAACCTAACCTAACGTAACCTAACCTAATCCAAACAAACCAAAACTAACCATAGCTAACCTAACCTAACCTAACCTAACCCAACCTAACCTAACCCAACCTAACCTAACCTAACCTAACCTAACCCAACCTAACCTAACCTAACCTAACCTAACCCAACCTAACCCAACCTAACCTAACCCAACCTAACCTAACCTACGTCAAGAAAGTAGTGAACCACGATTATGTGATTTAGAAAACTATTTTAAACTAACCTAACCTACTCAGTAAGATCCCTTGAACTATCAATACAGTTCAACATTTCCTACAAGGCCCGAGAAACCCACTTTTGTATAACATGATTATTTGTAAGTCTAGGTGTTGAAATACGCGGAGATCCAAACGTAATAGCTGGCGGGAACCGCGTTTTTAGTACGCGTGATTAGGTTGTAATCATTGCTTCATCTCCCAGAGGCTGTGAAACCGGTTCAAGTGCTTTGATTTATATTTCCCCGTTTAATTAGTTTTAGTCTCGTTACAGCTGGCTTAGTGCCCTGGTTTTTCTTGATGTTTAAAGAGGAAAAACCTCTCCATCATCATTACCTTATAAAAAAACGATGGGGAAAACATCAAATAAAGATTTTAGCGTTGGGATACTACTATGGTGGCTGTCCTTCTCATCTTAAATCTAGTTTTAATTTGGTCGTTTATCCACTGGATGACATCAATTCACAAGTTAGGCTGGTGAGCACAACATGGCGCGTCGTTGTGATTATAGTCTCCATTTACAATACCAACCCCTCCTCAGTGAGCATCATTTATAGTAAGTACAGGTAAGGCAGTACCTAGCTGGATCTACGCGTACCTTTATCTAGTCTTGAGATTGATTCCATTCTTATCAGGTTAGTCTTTTCTCTTCCTACCATGATACTCTTAGAGGATACGAGGATTAGGCAACTCTATTTTATGCTGTAATATTTTTTAAGGCTAAAGTTTAAAACAACTTAATTCTTTTCTTATTCGTCCTAACTCCCCGCTAAGACATGTATATTTACAAATTAACAACTGTAGGACGTCCTTCATTACACAGCTCAAATCATGTTTTCATACGTAACGTTTTTAATCTCAATCCCCAGACAATTCAAAAGCAATTAAAACTTAACCTAATTAAAACTAAACATTCCCAGTAAAGTCATTAAAATGACAATTTCTAAAATCTAAACCGGGAGTTTTCTAATTCAATTGGACAACTTTAAATGAGAGAGACCTGTGTCGGAGTGAAGGTGGTGAAATTCATTTCGGCGTTGTTAGTTTCCAATTACAGTCCAGGTTGCTGTACCCCAAGAGCTTTGCGCGTCGCCTAGCAACCGCGGGGGGGTGGCTTATATAATATTGATGACTTTATAAGTTGCTCACTTTCTCACTATAAATGTACAGCAATAAGGTCGACAATCGCTTGCTGTATGACATCAAGCAAACCCTGCGTTGTTTGGGTGATGTTTCCTTGATTCTAGTTTTCATTGGTTTCTTCTTGTTTTAATGGAATTGCTAAACGTTAAGAGAAGGAAACAATGATAAGAAGTGAAAGTATAGAAACAGGGTAAAAAGGAATAGATATTTTAATATTGTTCAGGATGATATGTATCTCACAGGTTCTACTTCTACTTCTGGTGAGTATGGGTGTGAAAACCCGAGAACCTGACTGGGTTTAGATCTTGGATTAGATCTCTCTCTATCACCTTTCCCTTACAGGTCTTGTTATTCAGATGAGGACGCTATTAGAGTACATAGTAAGGGCTATGAGTTTTTATTTTATATTCTTTCCTTTTTTATTGGGCTAGAAGTTTTTATTTTTATAGTATTTCTTTCATTTTTTGTTTGCCTAGAGGTTTTTATTTTATATTCATTATTCTCTTTTTTGTTGGGCTAGAAGTTTATTTTATTTTACATTTTTTCTTTCCTTTTGCTTTGGCTAGGGTTTATTTTTTATATTCTATCTTTCCTTTTGCTTTGGCTAGGGTTTTTAAATTTTATATTCTTTCTTTCCTTTTGTCAAGCTATGGGTTTTTATTTTATATTCTTTCTTTCCTTTTTTGTTATCTTAGAGTTTTTTATATTTTGTTATTTCTTTCCTTTTTTGTATGCCCAACTGTTTTAATTTTATATTCTTTCTTTCCTTTTTGTTGGGATAAGGGTTTTATTTCATATTCTTTCTTTCCTTTTTGTTTGCCTAGGGGTTTTTATTTTATATTCTTTCTTTCCTTTTTGGGCTAGAAGTTTTTATTTATATTCTTTCTTTTTTGCCGAGGGTTTTTATTTTATACTCTTTCTTTCCGTTTTGTTGGGCTATGGTTTTATTTTATATTCTTTCATTACTTTTTTATTCGTTAGGAGTATTTATTTTATATTCTTTCATTCCTTTCAGTTTCCATAGAGGTTTTTATTTTATATTCTTTCTTTCCTTTTTGTCGCGTTAGGAGTTTTTATTTTTATTTTTTTCCCCCTTTTGATTTAGCTAGGGTTTTTAAATTTTATATTCATTCTTTGCTTTTGTCTAGCTATGGGTTTTTACTTTATATTCTTTCGTTCCTTTGTTGTTGGAATAGGAGGTTTTTATTTTTCATACTTTCTTTCCTTTCCTTGTTTTCCTATGTGGTTTTGTTTTATATCCTTTTTTGTTACCTTAGAGTTTTTTTTATATTTTGTTATTTCTTTCCTTTTTTGTATGCCCAGGGGTTTTTAATTTCATATTCTATCTTTCCTTTTTGTCTGCCTAGGTTTATTTAAATTTATGTTCTTTCTTTCCTTTTTTGAGCTATGGAATTTTTATATTTATTATTTCCTTTTTTGTTTGTCTAGGCGTTTTTATATTATATTGATTCTTTCCATTCATGTTTGCCTAGGGGTTTTTTTATTTAAAATTCTTTCTTTCCATTCTTTGTTTTCAGAGGGGGTTTTGTGTTATTTATATCTTCCCTTTTTGTTATCTTAGAGTTTTTTATATTATGTTATTTCTTTCCTTTTTTATAAGCCCAGGGGTTTTCATTTTATATTCTTTATTTCCTTTTTGTTTGTCTAGGTGTTTATTTTATATTCTTGCTTTCCTTTTTGTTTGCCTAGGGTTTTTCTTTCATTTTTGGTTTGGTTGGGGTTTTTATTTCTTTTTTAATTTTAGTTGAGTTGGGGATTTTTATTTCCTTTTTTTCCTTTTCATTGTCATAGAAATTTTTGATTTTATCTTCTTAATTCGTTTTTATTCTACTTTCGTAGTGTTCTAATTTTTTCTAAAAACATCCCACTCGTTTCTGAAAATAACCTACTTTTTCTCAAGACTTAGTGTCAATTCTCAGACTTCCTCCTCCTCACGTCTTGGTCCAGGCGTCCAGAATCATCTATCTCCGATGACCTGCTGTCCATAATACGTTGCTGCCACTAATGTCCAGTCTTCAAAGCCGACTGACACACTCGAGTATTCTCTCGGCGATGCAACTCTAACAGATTGGGGAGCAGCAACAACGTGTACGATTCTTGCACTTCCCTCCGAGAGCAGCTAGATCTTACGATGTCTCGGGTGGGTCGACAGGTGTTGTCTGAAGTGTGTAAAGATGTCCCCGGATCTCCATCTTCCAACGGATTACCTCGGACGACTGCAGCAGGCGGTTTTATACACTACGCAAGGGAACGCTGATTTGGTTGAACTCGCCACATTTCTGCAGCCTTTTTAATTGTCTGTGATATCGGGTAAAGTTTCTGTTCGATTGCTTTTCATTTGTTAATAAGCGCTCATTCATAGAACGCTAATTGTTCTAAATATACCTGAAAGGAAAGATTAAAGAGAGGGATTTAACTCAAGATTACATGGAAAAGGATCATTAAGGATGGCAAAGCTCGTAAAAAGATTTGTTGGTTTTCTGAACATCCTTTCTTGATACGACGATCTTTCATACTTACATTAACAAGTAAACGATAGTTAATGACATCAGAAGGAGTTCATTGTGTACCTGACGGACGGACAGACGCGCGTCAGCGAATTAAATGAAAAAGAAAATGAAATGGTCTTCTGTACGTGGGGTTGGCGCTCGGGGGAGGTGAATAACGGGCGTAATTTTTCGTTAAGCTTTTGCTGATGTGAGGAAACTATTAACAATGTGGTGGTGGTGGTAGAGGGGGGAGAGGGTGATAAAGACAAAGTCAATACGTCGTAGAGGGCGGGATCCACTTTATTTGAAGGGGAAGAATAGACTTGTCCAGCCCTGACTTGTGTCTTGCTTACCTCTGACTCTATGTTTGTAAGGAGGGACAAGAAATGTGGTTTTGTTTTAAAGTAGTGTTAATTTGCACTAACATCCAATAAACTAAATAATTGTAAAATATATTATTTGTAGCCATCTCGCTAAACATAAGAGAGAGTGAAATAAGGAAAGGAGGGATGAGAGAAAGCGATATATACGAACATACACGAACACACAGAAATATATAAGGAAACGAAGAAAGACAAAGATACATGAGAAAGTGAGAGAAATCGAAGAGAAAAGAGGATCGGGAAGATTGAGAGAAACAGAGGAAGAATGAGAAAAATAGGTGAAAGAGATAAATAGGGGAAGAGAGAAAGAGAGAGAGAGAGAGAGAGAGAGAGAGAGAGAGAGAGAGAGAGAGAGATAAAGGAATGAGGAGAGAAATACCGAGAGAAGGAGAAAATAGGGGAAGATGGAGAGAAATAGGCGAATTAGAATAGAAAAGGAGGAAAGCAAAAAAACTGGGGTAAAGGGTAAAAAAAGTGGTCGAAGGAGGAAAATAAGGGAAGGAGGAAAGAAAAGTAGTACAGTAAGTAAACAAATATTGGACGAAAGAAAGATATAGTGGAAGAATGTGAGAAATAGGTAAAGAGGGAGAGAAATAGTGGAAAAAGAATGAGAGAAATAGGTAAAGTAGAAAATAAATACGGGAAAAAGGAGAGCAATTGTGGAAAAAAGAAGGAAAATAATGAAAGAAGATAGAAATAGTTTAAGAAGGGGAGAAATGATGGAAGAAGAGAAACAAGGAAAGAAGGTAATAAATAGGGAATGGAAAGAAATAGTAGGAGAGAAACTGTGAAGGATGAAAGAAATAGGAAGCGAGAGGAAAAAATTGTGATTGAAGGAGAGCAATAAGTGAAAGAGAAAATAGTGAATAAAAGAGAGAAATAGGAAAAGGAGGAAATAAAAAATCCCCAACTCAACTAAAAGTAAAAAAAAATAATAATAAAAACACCCAGGGCAACAAAAAGGTAAGAAAGAATATGAAATAAAAACCCCTAGACAAACCAAAAAGAAAAGAAAGAATATAAAATAAAAACCCCTGGGCTTATAAAAAAGGAAAGAAATAACATAACATAAAAAAACTCTAAGAGCGAAATAGGGGAAGAAAAAGAAAAAAATGGTAAAAGGAGAGAAATAGTAGATAAACGTGGGAAATAGGGGAAGAATGTGAAAAAAAGGAGAAGAAGAAGAAGAAGATTAGAGGGAAAGAAATAGGACAGGAGAGATAAATAAGTAGATACGGAAAGAGAGAGAAAAATAATAAAGAAAAAGAAATATAGAAAAATGGGAATGAGAGAAAGAAAGAAGTAAGGAAAGATAAAGACATTTCTTATCTTTAAGGATATATATATAACCTTAAGAAATAGGTTTATATATATATATATATATATATATATATATATATATGGAAATAGGGGAAGAGAGAAATAAGGTAGGAAAATCATGAATAAAAGAGAGAAAGAAATAAGAGAGTAAGACGAGTAAAATTAAAGAAAGAATGAAATAAAAACGAAGTAAGATAAAGGACAGAGATAGGAAAGAAAGGAAGGAGATAAAGAAGTCAGCTGTTTGGAGCTCCCAGAGTTCCTCCGTAGATTTTATGCAGTTTTATGTAATTTGCATCCATAAGAAATTATTAATGTTAAATATAAAACAATGAAGGACAACACATATCATCATAGCAACCACTACAATGTCATCTCTTGTCAGCTGCTTTGGTTCTCCCAGAGTTTCTCTGTAGATTTGATGCAGTTTTATGTAATTTGCATCCATAAGAAATTATTAATGTTAAATATAAAACAATGAAGGACAACACATATCATCATAGCAACCACTACAATGTCATCTCTTGTCAGTTGCTTTGGTTCTCCCAGAGTTTCTCTGTAGATTTGATGCAGTTTTATGTAATTTGCATCCATAAGAAATTATTAATGTTAAATATAAAACAATGAAGGACAACCCATATCATCATAGCAACCACTACAATGTCATCTCTTGTCAGCTGTTTTGGTTCTCCCAGAGTTTCTCTGTAGATTTGATGCAGTTTTATGTAATTTACATACATAAGAAATGATTAATGTTAAATATAAAACAATGAAGGACAACACATATCATCATAGCAACCACTACAATGTCATCTCTTGTCAGCTGTTTTGGTTCTCCCAGAGTTTAACTGTAGATTTGATGCAGTTTTATGTAATTTACATCCATAAGAAATGATTAATGTTAAATATAAAACAATGAAGGACAACACATATCATCATAGCAACCACTACAATGTCATCTCTTGTCAGCTGTTTTGGTTCTCCCAGAGTTTAACTGTAGATTTGATGCAGTTTTATGTAATTTACATCCATAAGAAATGATTAATGTTAAATATAACACAATGAAGGACAACACATATCATCATGGCAACCACTACAATGTCATCTCTTGTCAGCTGTTTTGGTTCTCCCAGAGTTTAACGGTAGATTTGATGCAGTTTTATGTAATTTACATCCATAAGAAATTATTAATGTTAAATATAAAACAATGAAGGACAACACATATCACCATAGCAACCACTACAATGTCATCTCTTGTCAGCTGTTTTGGTTCTCCCAGAGTTTCTCTGTAGATTTGATGCAGTTTTATGTAATTTACATCCATAAGAAATGATTAATGTTAAATATAAAACAATGAAGGACAACACACCATAGCAACCACTACAATGTCATCCCTTGTCAGCTGTTTTGGTTCTCCCAGAGTTTCTCTGTAGATTTGATGCAGTTTTATGTAATTTACATCCATAAGACATGATTAATGTTAAATATAAAACAATGAAGGACAACACATATCATCATAGCAACCACTACAATGTCATCTCTTGTCAGCTGTTTTGGTTCTCCCAGAATTTCTCTGTAGATTTGATGCAGTTTTATGTAATTTACATCCATAAGAAATGATTAATGTTAAATATAAAACAATGAAGGACAACACACCATAGCAACCACTACAATGTCATCCCTTGTCAGCTGTTTTGGTTCTCCCAGAGTTTCTCTGTAGATTTGATGCAGTTTTATGTAATTTACATCCATAAGACATGATTAATGTTAAATATAAAACAATGAAGGACAACCCATATCATCATAGCAACCACTACAATGTCATCTCTTGTCAGCTGTTTTGGTTTTCCCAGAGTTTCTCTGTAGATTTGATGAAGTTTTATGTAATTTACATACATAAGAAATGATTAATGTTAAATATAAAACAATGAAGGACAACACATATATCACCATAGCAACCACTACAATGTCATCTCTTGTCAGCTGTTTTGGTTCTCCCAGAGTTTATCAGTAGATTTGATGCAGTTTTATGTAATTTACATCCATAAGAAATGATTAATGTTAAATATAAAACAATGAAGGACAACACATATCATCATAGCAACCACTACAATGTCATCTCTGTCTTGTCAGCTGTTTTGGTTCTCCCAGAGTTTCTCTGTAGATTTGATGGAGTTTTATGTAATTTACATCCATAAGAAATGATTAATGTTAAATATAAAACAATGAAGGACAACACATATCATAGCACCCACTACAATGTCATCTCTTGTCAGCTGTTTTGGTTCTCCCAGAGTTTCTCTGTAGATTTGATGCAGTTTTATGTAATTTACATCCATAAGAAATGATTAATGTTAAATATAAAACAATGAAGGACAACACATATCATCATAGCACCCACTACAATGTCATCTCTTGTCAGCTGTTTTGGTTCTCCCAGAGTTTAACTGTAGATTTGATGCAGTTTTATGTAATTTACATCCATAAGAAATGATTAATGTTAAATATAAAACAATGAAGGACAACACATATCATCATAGCAACCACTACAATGTCATCTCTTGTCAGCTGTTTTGGTTCTCCCAGAGTTTCTCTGTAGATTTGATGCAGTTTTATGTAATTTACATCCATAAGAAATTATTAATGTTAAATATAAAACAATGAAGGACAACACATATCACCATAGCAACCACTACAATGTCATCTCTTGTCAGCTGTTTTGGTTCTCCCAGAGTTTCTCTGTAGATTTGATGCAGTTTTATGTAATTTACATCCATAAGAAATGATTAATGTTAAATATAAACCAATGAAGGACAACACATATCATCATAGCAACCACTACAATGTCATCCCTTGTCAGCTGTTTTGGTTCTCCCAGAGTTTTCTGTAGATTTGATGCAGTTTTATGTAATTTACATCCATAAGAAATGATTAATGGTAAATATAAAACAATGAAGGACAACACATATCACCATAGCAACCACTACAATGTCATCTCTTGTCAGCTGTTTTGGTTCTCCCAGAGTTTCTCTGTAGTTTGATGTAATTTTTTGTTGAATACATGTTTAAAGAAGACAACTCTAGACTGTAGAGCCTAGTGAAACCCTTCTATAAAGTTATCTCGCATAAAATCACGTCGACAAATCAACAATAATAAAAAAAATGTTTCTCGTGGAGTGAAGAACTCCCGACGAGATGGTTTCGCGTTTTATTTTCAGTTTTGTAAATTCAATGAGCGGCAATAGTTGTAGACTATTTATTAAATCTCCAACTTGGAAACAAATACAAAACGGTTTTATTTTATTTTAAATGTTACAGAAAATATTATTTTAATAACAGGGAAAGTCCCCGCCACAATCGGCACCACATTACGCTACCGGTTTATTGCCAAGTTTCCTAAACACCGCGTAACAATGGAGCGGCGCGGCGAGTATAGCTCCAGTAAAAGAAAAAAAAATTTAAAAAAACTTATTCTTTTAAATCTACCGTAGTAAAGAAAGCAAAGTCGTTAAAATTGAAACATAGAGTGAAGCCGGTAGAGTATGTCCTATAATTTGACCGCCATTAGAGTCCGTTTTATAACTTAATTGTAGAGATTAGTCCGAGATGGAATGTCGGAGTACAATGCGCATGTGCACATTAAATGCCCATTACGGGTTGATATCTTCATAACCTCTCTACAGCTGTCAAACAACGAGTATCTTTAACAAAGTAGACAAATTAAAACATCGCCTTCAAGCCGACAGACGGAACAAAGTATCATCACAACGATAGGAAAGTTTCAAAATGGAAGACGATTTTGGTATTGAATGCTGGGGTGGTCAAATCGAATTTGATTGATTTATTGGTTGGATGACGCTACAAACGTAGTAAGTCTGTGCCTTCTTTATTAGTCCTCAATTGTTGTTCGCGATCCAGTGTAGCTCTCCTCCAGTTCTAGATTTTCTAAATTCTGGAGGATACGATCACACCACCAACCACCCCAAACCTAACTAAACCTAACGTTACCTAATCTAACCTAACCTAACCTTTCCTAACCTTACCTAACCTAACTTAACCTAACCTAACGTTACTTAACCTAACCTAACCTAACATTACCTTACATAACCTAACCTACCCTAACTTAACCTAACCTAACCTAATCTAACCTAACCTTTCTAATCTTATCTACCTTACCTAACCTAACCTAACCATACCTAACTTTACCTAACCTAACTTAACCTAACCTAACGTTACCTAACCTAACTTAACCTAACCTAACCTAACCTATCCTAACCTCTCCTAACCTAACCTAACCTAACCTCTCCTAACCTAACCTAATCATACCTAACCTAACCTTACCAAACCACACCATACCTTACCTTACCTAACTTAACTTAACCTAACCTAACCTAACCTAATCTTTCCTTACCTAACCTAACCTAACCTTACCTAACCTAACCTAATCTTTCCTTACCTAACCTAACCTAACCTCAACTTTTGGCTTTCAACTCCTCTCTTGCCCCCTGACTTGGATGAAATTCTTTTAGCCATGGTTCTATCATCCATTCACAAAACATTACCTATCCAACGCAGCCTTTGCAGTTGGATGTATTTAACAATATTGGGCTCTCACTGTTAGCAGCAGGTCCTGATATATTTCCTATAGGTATAATATATAACAGTAGCACAAACATAGCATACAAAATTATAAAATTTCAGATATAGATCACTGAATAAAGATTTTCACTGGACAAAAAGTCCTCCATACACGAAATTTGGTGGAAGGTTAGGTTTTGGGGTTACTTCAGCAGGGAAAATATATCGGATAATCCAGCTCACCTCTTAGTCCCCTTGGGGAGGGTTAAAATTTTAGGTTATTTTAGGTTATGTTAGGTTAGGTAAATATCTAAAAAACTAAGCAAGATATCAAAAAACTTTCAATAGAAAAGTTGCAGCTGACTAAATTTCCCATCAAAATTGTTCCTTAATTTTTGTCAGACGCACTGGGAGAGAGATAAGAGCTTTCAAATTTGAGACTTGTTTTGCAGTGTTCGAATAAGGCGTTATTACGAAAATGGCATTTTATGAAGGAAAAAAAGCCCCTACGTTAGGATCTGAGGTACTGAGAACCACATTTCATTATAAAGCATGTGTTGTGAGGAACTCTTGCAAAGTAAACATGTTTTGTGCAATGAGCAGACACATAGTGTAAGATATCTTTTTTGCCAATAATAACCACGCCCATTTCTTGTTCGAAACATGTACACCTCCATTACCGACGCCCATGTTTGTTATTAATTACAAACATTTAAAAAAATAATAAATGTAACCAAAAACTCGTGCCAGGGACAATTAAATCCGCTAGGTTGGTACACTGCGATTAATATTCTCAAATAAGAACAAAGCGAAGCGACTGGCTGTGTAATGTCCCTCCATATATCATTTGTAATGACGGATAAAGTTGTTTTTGATTGAGGCTGTTGCCCGCTAGGTTGCGCTAATGCACCAACACTTTATGGTCCATAACCTATAAATGGTAATGTCTCAAACAAATAGGCTTTGTGTGGGGAATATATCTCGGAGAACTTTATTATTATGACGTTGGTACGCTTGCGCGGGCAACTATTACATGAAATTGTTCAGGTTATGTTTGAATGCTGTAGGCTTCAATCGGATGTTTGTATTTAATTTGTTTCTTCGATATTGTTACTTTCAAAGAGGAATCTGCAGGAAGGGATTTTATTACTTAAATCAGTTATAAGGGATATTTTAATTTGTCCCTATTGAGCGTAAGTTGTTTTTTTCTTGTTGTTTTCGGTCAACAACCCCTAGGAAAAGAACACAAAATAAAAATCTTTCAGGAATACTGTAGCCTAATAGCGTTATGGTTGGGAGATAACAAGACTTAGTCAAAAGAGACCTGATTTGAAAGATGAAAGAGAAGAATCTAACCTAAGATTACATGAATAAAGAGTAAGGTAGTGATTGTCACACCCTGTACTTACTATACCGCCTTAAGGTGTAGTACAGTTGAAGTGTGTGCCTTCTGGATCAAAACTAACCTAACTCTATCTAACCTAACCTAACCTAAGACTACATGAATAAAGTGTAGATACAGCTAGGGTACCTAGTGATTGTCACACCTCGTACTTCTATACCGCCTGGTATAGTACAGTTGAAGTGTGTGCCTTCTGGAACAAAACTAACCTAACTTAATCTAACCTAACCTAACCTAAAACTACATGAAGAAAAGTGTAAATCCAGCTAGGGAACCTAGTTATTGTCACACCCTGTACTTACTGTACCGCCTTAAGGTATAGTACAGTTGAAGTGTGTGCCTTCTGGAACAAAACTAACCTAACTTAATCTAACCTAACCTAACCTAAAACTACATGAAGAAAAGTGTAAATCCAGCTAGGGAACCTAGTTATTGTCACACCCTGTACTTACTGTACCGCCTTAAGGTATAGTACAGTTGAAGTGCGTGCCTTCTCGAACAAAACTAACCTAACTTAATCTAACCTAACCTAACCTAAACTACATGAAAAAAAGTGTAATTCCAGCTAGGGTACCTAGTGATTGTCACACCCCGTACATCTATACCGCCTTAAGGTATAGTACAGTTGAAGTGTGTGCCTTCTGGATCAAAACTAACCTAACTTAATCTAACCTAACCTAACCTAAACTACATGAAGAAAAGTGTAAATCCAGCTAGGTTACCTATTGATTGTCACACCCCGTACTTCTATACCGCCTTAAGGTATAGTACAGTTGAAGTGTGTGCCTTCTGGATCAAAACTAACCTAACTTAATCTAACCTAACCTAACCAAAGACTACATGAAGTAAAGTGTAGATCCAGCTAGGGTACCTAATGATTGTCTCACCCCGTACTTCTATACCGCCTGGTATAGTACAGTTGAAGTGTGTACCCTCTGGATCAAAACTAACCTAACTTAATCTAACCTAACTAAACCTAAAACTACATGAAGAAAAGTGTAAATCCAGCTAGGGTACCTAATGATTGTCTCACCCCGTACTTCTATACCGCCTGGTATAGTACAGTTGAAGTGTGTACCCTCTGGATCAAAACTAACCTAACTTAATCTAACCTAACCTAACCTAAGAATACATGAAGAAAAGTGTAGATACAGCTAGGGTACCTAGTGATTGTCACACCTCGTACTTCTATACCGCCTGGTATAGTACAGTTGAAGTGCGTGCCTTCTGGATCAAAACTAACCTAACCTAACCTAACCAAAGACTACATGAATAAAGTGTAGACCCAGCCAGAGTACCTAGTGATTGTCAGTGCATGCCTTCTAGATCACACTAGTCCCACCAAACACCAATGTTTTCATAACATTTCCACAGTAGCTAACTAGCAATCGCAACATCTTGGACTAATATTGTTTTCGTAACAAATGGTTCGGTTCACGCGAGGAGGTGTGAATTAAGGCGTCATAGGTTTGATTTATACACACTGCTCTACCATTAGCCAGAATTAATTCGACTGCCCTACTCCACTGTATGTTCTGTGCTTTTTTCTAATTATATATGTATCAGTGATTGTTGTTGCAAGCACTCACACACGCACTTGGATACAGGGTGTTCGGTTATTGGTTGTAACGAGCACGTTTATAAAAATATAACCAATAATTTAAAAAAGTTACAAATGTGTTATTAAATCCATTTATTTGCGACCTGACCTCAACTGCCATATTGCGCATTATCAAGACTTGTGGATCAGAGAAGTAATCACCCTGGGAGAGAGAGAGAGAGAGAGAGAGAGAGAGAGAGAGAGAGAGAGAGAGAGAGAGAGAGAGAGATGCCATCTCTTCCTTTGTTGCGGGTGTCGAGTTTATTAAAGGGGATAATTGTCAATGCGATCAGCTGATGTCATGACTGACAACACAGCTGCTGTTTTGATGCTATGGTTATCTTCCAGCACTTCCCAGCAGGTTTCGCTACCGGCGTTCAATTTATTCCCTTGAGGTTTTGGGGGGGGGGGGGGTTGACCTCTCAGTTATCATCGTTTTATAAAGAAAAGAACATAAAATAAAGACCTCTAGTAATCGAATACTCTAATAGCGTCAGGGTCCGAAGAGAACAAGAGTTGGTCAAGAGAGACCTGATAGTAAAGATGAAAAGTTAAAGAACAATCTTACGTCGAGAGTTGACCGATTCAAAAGAAACGTTCCTTACTGCATTGCAGTTTGCAAAACTGTTTCGTGTTTAAAAAAAAATGTATTAAATTTTACTGAAATGTAGCCTCTAAGCACCCAAACAGAAATATCGCCATCTCTCCAAAAATACAGGTGTGTAAATTATCTAATAAAAAAAATTATCTCGAAGGCTGTTAAGAAAAAACGTTACGTCACAAAATCTGCTCGACAGATTTCGTTGAAATTTTATTAAAAATCAATATTTTTAAAATATAAATAATTATTATTGTTTTTGGAATAGCGGTAAAAACACAAATAAACTAAAAACTAAGTTCTTATCAAATTTGATTGACTTAGACGACGCTTTTAAGTCACAAGCAATTTGACAGTGTCTCTTGGAAAAAAAACGGACTAGCTTATTCATTTAACAAATTAATGACAATTCAAACTTTATTGTATGTTTGAAATTTCTTAAATAAATACAATTTTACATTTGTTTTATTTTTATAGATGTGTTGAGATATTTAACACGAACAATATTATAGGCGCCATTTTGAAATAGTTAAGGTTCACGTTTGAATTTTAAAACGCTATAACTCGGCTGTTATTAAAAATAAATTAAAAATTCCTTTTAAATATCTTAAATTGACCTATTATAATATGTAGGGTAATAATAATAGTAGTGTTATGTTAAAAAATCAAGTTTTGTTAATTTTTGGAACACCCTCTATATCCTACTAAACGTTTGTACCACTCTGTAGATAACTGAGGTTAAGAGATTTATATATATATATATATATATATTGGAATATATACAGGGTGTTCCAAAAGTCGTTCCAAAAGTTCAGGGCCTAATTCCTCACATCAAAACAATGGGAAAATGTATATAAACGTATTTCCTAAAATGGTTAGTTATCTATCTAGCCTCCATTTTTGTTTTAACAAAACCAAATCATATTTTTTTAAACGGTAAATAATATTGGCTAGTGTTGAAATTTTGCCTAAATTGATAAAGAGCCTATTTGAGAAAAAAATCAACCAATTTCCTTTATTCATTTCAAAATGTCGGTTATCTACTAAACTTTTGTACCACCCTGTAGATAGCTCAGGTTAAGAGCTTTAAAATGAGAGGCTGAACATCTTTCTATCTAAAGTAGTTCCTGAAATATTAAACTGTTTCTATACTTTTCTAACACCCTGTATATCCTACTAAACTTTTGTACCACCCTGTAGATAGCTCAGGTTAAGAGCTTTAAAATGAGAGATCAGACATCTTTCTATCTAAAGTAGTTCCTGAAATATTAAACTGTTTCTATACTTTTCTAACACTCTGTATATCCAACTAAACTTTTGTACCACCCTGTAGATAGTGCAGGTTAAGATCTTTAAATTGAGAGGCTGAACATCTTTCTATCTAAAGTAGTTCTTGAAATATCAAACTGTTTCTATACTTTTCAAACACCCTGTATATCCTACTGAGCATATAGCATATAAAATTGACCTATTAGAATTATGTAAAACAGAGTTTTAGTAAAGTTGAAAAATGTTTTGATAATTTTTGGAACACCCTTTATATCCTACTAAACTTCTGTACCACCCTGTAGATAGCTCAGGTTAAGAGCTTTAAAATAAGAGATCGAACGTCTTTTTATCTAATGTAGATCTTGAAACATCAAACTGTTTATATATTTTTACACACCCTGTACATAGAACCGACTTGGTGACGAATACTTACGATTGGTTTTAAGGATTGGTGAATGAAAAAGATTGTGCAATTTTTTCGGGCCAGTTTATTTACCTTCCATAACGTTGTAAAAAAGTAAAAAACCAAATTGTATTTTCAGTATTTTTAGGCAACCTAACCTAACCAACAAACCCCTACTTCATTTCCTTTCGGTGCTATCTAAAACCAATATTTTATTCTTTTTATCCACACAATAAATAAAATGGCCGCCAGTTAATTAGATCCAAGAGTAGGCCTATTCATTCAATTAAACCAATACGGCGGATTCAACATCAAACACATGAGGACTATTTAGGGTGAACAGGGTAGGAATTAGCCACTACCCCTGTTACTATAGAAACCCCCAACATCCCTCCTGGTAGGATTAACACCACCACAGTCAAGTGGCAAGGCTTAGAGAGGGGGGGTGGCAGGGAGAAAAAACAAGATTGTGGTGGATTACATGATAACTTTGCATCATGACATATGTTCTTTCATGCATGATATAATGTAGACGTAGGATTATGAAGGCTTTGCTTTTATTACGATATATAGTTGGCTGTATTATCATAAGTAATATACTAGGCATTGGCTTTGAATTGTAATCTTAGGGTGATTTGTTTTGTAGGATTTAGAGTAATGTTTACTAAGCGGTAACAATTCTAAGTAAGTGAGGATTTAGCTGGTGTTATGTAAATAAACTGTGAACACAGATTGCACAAACTTTCTTGTAGGAAAGAATCATATTTTTGGTTGTCGGGGCCGTGTTGCTGCCACCACGTTGTATTGATGTTTTATTGTTTAATCGATCTATCCAAACCTATCCTACCTTAATCTAACATAACCTAACCTATCCTAACCTAACCTAACCTAACCTATCCTAACCTAACCTAACCTACAATACTATAATTTATCCTAATATAACTTACTCTACTCATATCAAACCTAACCTACCCTATCCTAAACATACCCTAATCTAACCTAACCTAATCTACCCTACCCTAATATTTCTTTCTCTACTCTTATAAAACCTAACCTACCCTATCCTAAACATACCCTAACCTAACCTAACCGAACCTACCATAATCTAACCTAACCTAACCTAACCTATCTTAGACTAACTAATCGATCCTACCATAATCTAACCTAAAATACTCTAATCTAACCTAACCTAATCTACCCTAATATAACTTACTCTAACCTAACATAACCTACCCTAATCTAAATATTACCTAACTTAAGCTACCCTACCTTAGTCTAACCTAACCTACCCTACCGTGATCTAATCTAACCTAACGGATCCTACTATAATCTAACCTACACTACTCTAATCTCATTTAATCTAATCTACCCTACCATAATCTAACCTAACCTACCTCAGCCTAACGAACTGATCCTGCCGTAATCTAACCTACACTACTCTCATCTAGCCTAACCTAATCTACCATACCCTAATATAACTTACTCTACTCTTATCAAACGTAACCTACCCTATCCTAAACATACCCTAACCTAACCTAACTTAAGCTACCCTACCATAATCTAACCTAACCTACCTTTAGCTAACCTAACCAACACTACCCAGATCTAATCTAACCTAACCGATCTACCATAATCTAACCTACACTACTCTCATCTAGCCTAACCTAATCTACCATACCCTAATATAACTTACTCTACTCTTATCTAACAACCTAACCTAACCTAACCTACTCTACCATAATCTAATCTAACCTAACCTATCCTACCATAATCTAACCTACACTACTCTCATCTAGCCTAACCTAATCTACCATACCCTAATATAACTTACTCTACTCTTATCAAACCTAACCTACCCTAACCTACTCTACCATAATCTAATCTAACCTAACCTATCCTACCATAATCTAACCTACACTACTCTCATCTAGCCTAACCTAATCTACCATACCCTAATATAACTTACTCTACTCTTATCAAACCTAACCTACCCTATCCTAAACATACCCTAACCTAACCTAACTTAATCTACCCTACCATAATCTAACCTAACCTACCTTTACCTAACCTAACCAACACTACCCAGATCTAATCTAACCTAACCGATCTACCATAATCTAACCTACACTACTCTCATCTAGCCAACCTAATCTACCATACCCTAATATAACTTACTCTACTCTTATCTAACAACCTAACCTAACTTAACCTACTCTACCATAATCCAATCTAACCTAACCTATCCTACCATAATCTAATTAACCTAACCTAATCTACTCTAATCTCCCCTACTTTTATCTGAACTAATGTAATCTACCTTAACCTACACTAATTCAGTTTACCCTACCCTTATCTAACCTAACCTAACCTAACTTACTTGACCCTAATCTAAGCTACCTTTTCTTTTTTTCCAGGGAAGGTGGAAAAGTTTGCCAGCCACTCCAGGGGATGGTAAGCCTACTCCCAAAAGTGTGCAGCCCAAATCCACTAACACCACCTCCTCTCTCTTTTTTTTATGGTCACGTCTAGATTACTCTTACTGTCTTTCTATATCATACGTTGTTCAGTCTCTTTTTACCTGAGGATAGATGTGACATCAGCACTCCAGTTGTGCCTACTATAGGGCTACAACATAGTCGGGCATTAAACCACTTTCTTTCACAACTTCCTTCTTAGTCTCTCACCTCTGACAGTGGGCGACTGGTAGTTCCACTTCATCTCTCTCTTCACAAGAGCAGCATTTCGGATTATCCCTAACGATACAAGTACCCCGAAATCTCCGTTGCCGGTAAGCGGCTGATTGACATAGTAATTTGTTTCACCTAGTCTCCTCTTCAGACATATTCGTAGATCGGGGATCAGATTTCTGGTCCAGTTAGAGCCATCCATTTCACCTGCCATTTCTCAGTATATTATTGCCTGGCATCTATAGTGACAACTCTCAGCCCAACATCACGTACGTCCATCAGCAGAACTCCCGTCAATACAACCGCAGAAGCTGTTCCAACCGTCCTCTATCCACTGATCGTCTTAAGCACAATCTTCCGCTGTATCCACGTTAACAATCATTTGTATGTCTCAGTACCCGCTTTCATAAGAACTTTCCTCTTATTGGCACAGTGACCATCAACATTTCTGAGCACCCTCCAACGGCCTCAACACTTTCTCCGCTCTCTAAATCAAAAGAACACAAAAAGTTGTAGATCTAGCTGATGTATCTCAGGAGTTCCAAGCTCCTACTCACTAAAGTGACCCTCTGGAGGAGTAGCACGAGAAAGCAAGGCGTAGTCAATTTTTTTTTGACTGATACAAGAGGATCTGCTAGGTGAAGGTCTCAAGCACGCGCCAATCAAAGGTTAGTTGTGCACCCCAGGTCGATCAATTTCCGTACCTTTGACTAGGTAGACAATTAAGTAAGCTTTTAATGATAATGATATAGAAGGGAAAAAACATAAAATAGTGATCCTAGGACTCGAATAATGCCAGAGATGGAAGAGAACAAGAGTTGATAAAGAGAGACTTGATAGGAAAGCTGGAAGAGAGGGATTTAACCCAAGACTACATGAAAAAACTGTGGATTCAGCTTAGGTCCCTCGTAATTTTTTTTTCGGAGTTCGTCGCCAAGATACAGTTTCTATCACAAAATAAAAACAGTAATATCCCCCATTCCGCAGTGGACACGCGGACCAACATAATATTCCACGACATAACCTCAAAATTCCCTCAGGATAACAATGAATCCAATTATTCACATTTCGGCAGATGTAGGCCGTACACCGAAACCTTGAAATTGTATAAATATGTTAAACAAAACCAGAGAGAGAGAGAGAGAGAGAGAAAGAGATTCGGAAACATTTCCATTAATCTGAGACGCCACCCCTAACACCTCACCCCCCCCCCTCTAACACCAACCACCAAAAAGTAATTACCATTTAGATGGGTCGCATCTGGAGTGTCGGGAAACGTCGGGTGGTACTGATTACATCTGTCTCGACAACCATTAACAGAACCAGACAATGGTTGCACTTGACACTTCAATGCGCATGCGCGAAATTAAATATTATAACTTCATATTACCGAAGTGAGATCTTGTTTGGTCATTTATAAAAAAAAAAAGAAATTCCTCGGATACTCTGGTAACGTCAGAGACCGACGAGAACTAGGGAAACTTGATAAGGGGGGGGGAGAGAGAGAGAGAGAGAGAGAGAGAGAGAGAGAGAGAGAGAGAGAGACAGAGAGAGAGAGAGAGAGAGAGAGAGAGGGGGGGGAGAGAGGGAGAGAGAGAGTGAGGGAGGGAGGGGAGAGAGAGAGAGAGAGGGGGGAGAGAGAGAGAGGGAGAGAGAGAGAGGGGGGGGGAGAGAGAGAAAGAGAGGGAGGGAGAGAGAGGGAGAGAGAGAGAGAGAGAGAGAGGGAGGGAGAGAGAGAGAAAGAGACGGAGAGAGAGAGGGAGAGTGAGAGGGAGAGAGAGAGAGGGGGGAGAGAGAGAGAGGGAGAGGGAGAGGGAGAGAGAGAGAGAGAGAGATATATATCTAACCTCTAACACCTAACCTAACCTAACCTGTAACTATAAGTGAGTTCTTAAGGTTGGAGAGATCTTGTTTTCAGTCTAAACTATTTTGCGTTTCTACTACGTTTTTTTACGCAGTTATTGTGAAACGTCTCAACCAATTGTGATGAAATTTAGGCATTGCAACTAGGCCGAACTGTGTATCTACAAGGTAAACAGATATACTTATTATAGAGAAAGTATAGGTCTGACTCGCTTGTATACAGGATCTTTCAAAAGTAAGTTGAAACTTTAAATGACTTTTAGAATTTTGAAATGTGGCAAATTCTTACTTGTTAGGGTTATTAAGACAGGTAACTTTAAATTTCAAATTTTGTATTTATATTCTTTGTATTGTCCCGCATATAGGAAAATTAAAGGTAACAAAAAATAGCTTTGGGGTAGTTAGGGGCAAAAACTATTTCGTTGATTTTTTTCTTTAAATAAAACTAGAATTTATTACGTTACTAATATGTCCGTTTATTTGACGAACAAATTAATATATCGACGCAAAACTAATTTAAAATATCATTTCCTCCCTCTCTAACATAAAAACGGCGTGACCTACAAATCAAAAAACCAAATATTCGGATTTACAATTAAATTGCAGTGCGAAATCATATATTATAGATTTTTGTACGACGAATACAACTTAATTTAACCAAACGATGAGAAATGCGTAGCGTGTAAGTTTTAAAAACAGTTTTTGTGAGATTTGAGACAACAATTCAGTCGAAATTTAAAAAATGGATTGCATTTTTATTGATTTCTCTTTATTAGGTTCCGTAGGTAAAACCAAGCCTATAATTTCACGCGCGTGTCTGTCTGTAAAATTACAAAAAAACCTTCGACTGACCCTAAATCCCTGCGGACCCAAAATAATATAAAGAAATTCTCCCTATATGCTTGCAGAACCTAAATCCGTTTTAGCACACTTCTTAACCCTTTTATTTAATAAAACTCAAAATTTGGGGGTAATTGTCGTAAAAAAAAAATCAATTCAAATTTACGATTGTATAAAAAATATACTCCATCGATTTTGATAAAATTTTGCTCAATTTTAGCCTCTAAGGGCTTCATTTTCATACAAATTTCAAACTAACATTTTTGTTGTTACTTTTCTATTTATTTTGACAGTTTGTGAATTGCTCTGCTCCGTTTCTGCACTGAAAAAAGCGATCTGCTATTATGTACCAGCCGAGAGATTATTCGGTTCGCCAAACACTGTTGCACCGCGGCGAAGCGAATGTTCGCCGAATCACATGTGGCCACATCATCTATCAATCGCTCAAAACAGGCAACCGTGCACAAACCGTACCTAACCTACAAATTATACAGTGAATCTGAAATGCTACACGAACAGTGGTATCACATATGGCCGTAACTTAGGGGGGAGGGGTGGGTGGTCCTAATATTATTCACTTTATTAACCAAAAACCATCAACTAGCAAAGACGACATCAGATTCGTTTTAATTTCATCCCCCCACCCCTCTACGAGAGAACGACAATGTGCCCCTAGACGCACATTTGAATAATTGATTATGTTTAGATTTTCCTTTTCACCCCTCGAGATTTCGTTTTGTTAAGGGTAGTCTAAACATCGGTTACTATACAAACAGAGATTTTATGGTTTTATAAATCTTATGACAAGTGTTGCAATGAAATCGAAATAAATTAAACAAGTTTTAAGGGATGAGTTCTATTGTGTAAAGTGTCCTGTAATCGTGGTACCTACCTAGCCCAAATTAAACAAGTTTAACTTTAAGGGATGAATTCTGTTGTGTGAAGTGTCCTGTAATCGTGGTACCTACCCAGCCCAAATTAAACAAGTTTAACTTTAAGGGATGAATTCTGTTGTGTGAAGTGTCCTGTAATCGTGGTACCTACCCAGCCCAAATTAAACAAGTTTAACTTTAAGGGATGAATTCTGTTGTGTAAAGTGTCCTGTAATCGTGTACCTACCCAGCCCAAATTAAACAACTTTAACTTTAAGGGATGAATTCTGTTGTGTGAAGTGTCCTGTAATCGTGGTATCTACCCAGCCCAAATTAAACAAGTTTAACTTTAAGGGATGAATTCTGTTGTGTGAAGTGTCCTGTAATCGTGGTACCTACCCAGCCCAAATTAAACAAGTTTAACTTTAAGGGATGAATTCTGTTGTGTAAAGTGTCCTGTAATCATGGTACCTACCCAGCCCAAATTAAACAAGTTTAACTTTAAGGGATGAATTCTGTTGTGTAAAGTGCCTTGTAATCGTGGTACCTACCCAGCCCAAATTAAACAAGTTTAACTTTAAGGGATGAATTCTGTTGTGTGAAGTGTCCTGTAATCGTGGTACCTACCCTGCCCAAATTAAACAAGTTTAACTTTAAGGGATGAATTCTGTTGTGTGAAGTGTCCAGTGATCGTGGTACCTACCCAGCCCAAATTAAACATGTTTAACTTTAAGGGATGAATTCTGTTGTGTGAAGTGTCCTGTAATCGTGGTACCTACCCAGCCCAAATTAAACAAGTTTAACTTTAAGGGATGAATTCTGTTGTGTGAAGTGTCCTGTAATCAAGGTATCTACCCAGCCCAAATTAAACAAGTTTAACTTTAAGGGATGAATTCTGTTGTGTGAAGTGTCCTGTAATCGTGGTACCTACCCAGCCCAAATTAAACAAGTTTAACTTTAAGGGATGAGTTCTGTTGTGTAAAGTGTCCTGTAATCGTGGTATCTACCCAGCCCAAATTAAACAAGTTTAACTTTAAGGGATGAATTCTGTTGTGTGAAGTGTCCTGTAATCGTGGTATCTACCCAGCCCAAATTAAACAAGTTTAACTTTAAGGGATGAATTCTGTTGTGTATAGTGTCCTGTAATCGTGGTATCTACCCAGCCCAAATTAAACAAGTTTAACTTTAAGGGATGAATTCTGTTGTGTATAGTGTCCTGTAATTGTGGTACCTACCCAGCCCAAATTAAACAAGTTTAACTTTAAGGGATGAATACAGCTCCATCATTCAATGCAATACAAACAGATCCTCTACATACTGTATCACAGATCGTAGCGGGCTACGAAGCTGTACAGATGTGAAGTTCATACGTGCATATAATACAGAGTGTCTAGATAATATTGTACCATATTTCACCAGACTACTCTATAGATCAAAATAATAAAAAAAGTTCCATATTACATAAATCCGGAAATTTTGGATTATCCGCAATTTTGTTTATTTTACTAAACACTTAATATCTTTGACAATAGAAATGATATTGAGCTTAAATTTCGTGTACATATTTGTTACGTAACCTTTTACCCCTGTAGAAAAAACCAGAACGTTCTTTTGTATATTTTCAAAATGGCGGTCGTTTAAACTTCTTAATGTCAGATATCTCTAAAACCGTTAATTTTACAAAATTACTTTATGAAACAAAAAATGTTACGTTTTTAATTACAAACAAAATATTTTTTTATTTTTTTCCGTAGCTCAAAATATAACCGAGTTGTCGGCTAAAAACTAACAACGTAATTTGTTGGTAGTTGTCTATAATGAAGAAATTTACTGTAAAACCAATATTTTTTTTCAAAAATTAATAACTAAAATCATTAGAATTCTAAAACGCTTAATTTTACAAGAAATTCGTAAGACATAAACAAATTTGTAGACTGTAATAACAAATCTAACCTTTGATTATTAAAATCCATTCATAAATAACAGAGAAATACCTATTTTATCAGGCATGTTCTGTTAATAATTAACTTTATCAACGCCTATTCATGGAGTTAAGCTCCATTGTTGAGTTGTTCGATATCAGCTGATGAAGTAAGGAGTAAACGGCTGATTTTTGTCTATTGTATTATTATTATTATTATGTTAATGACTAATTGTTGACAATAACTTCGCTATTTGTCATCGTAGAGAGGTGGGGTTGGTACATTACATGCAGAATTGAATATTTTATCTAATTTTCTGTTTAGTATGCTTATATAGAATTCTTTTAAAATTCGAATTAAAAATGTCAAATTTTTTGTTCATATCTCGTACGTTATTCAACTTATAACACACTAAATTAGATAACAAATTTGAAGATTTCAATTCTGCATGCAGTGGTACCAACCCCACCTCTCTACGATGACAAATAGGGAAGTTATCGTAAAAAATGTAATTTCTAAACATAACCTTAAAAAAAATATTGGCTATAGTTTAATAGCGTCACGGTCGGAAAAGAACAAGAGTTGGTTAACAGAGGAAAGACGGAAGAGATGAAAAATAGGTTTAGATCGTTCCAATTGATATTTTAGGTTACACATTGTATTTAATTTTACAGGCTGTCCAACTTTACAAATCAAAAAAATTAAGTTACAAAATAAAACATCGTATTTGATTTAAATATCCAATTGCTAAACTGTGACCGAATCTTCTCAGGTTGGTATGGTTCAACTGTGAACTGTGCTTCCGTGAAATGTAAATCCCAAATGCTATTTATTTTATATTGAAGTGACAATACAAGCAGAATAGGATTTACCAATGGACAAACTAGGGTTGTGTCTGTAGACGATATATCACGCGGGAAAAATCTTATGTTGCGGAAAAATTTATTTCAAGTTTTTTGAGGTCCCCACTGAGTCCTGTATCATATCAGTGTTCTAGGGGTCCTAGATGGACCCACGCTGTTCCCCCCTGAGTCCTGTGTCATATCAGTGTTCTAGGTATACTAGCTGGATCCTCGCTGTTCCCCCCTGAGTCATGTGTCATATCAGTGTTCTAGGGATCCTAGCTGGATCCTCGCTGTTCCCCCCTGAGTCCTGTGTCATATCAGTGTTCTAGGGGTTCTAGCTGGATCCACGCTGTTTTCCCCTGAGTCCTGTGTCATATCAGTGTTCTAGCTGGATCCACGCTGTTTTCCCCTGAGTTCTGTGTCTTATCAGTGTTCTAGCTGGATCCACGCTGTTTTCCCCTGAGTCCTGTGTCATATCAGTGTTCTAGAGATCCTAGCTGGATCCACGCTGTTTTCCCCTGAGTCCTGTATCATATCAGTGTTCTAGCTGGATCCACGCTGTTTTCCCCTGAGTTCTGTGTCTTATCAGTGTTCTAGCTGGATCCACGCTGTTTTCCCCTGAGTCCTGTATCATATCAGTGTTCTAGCTGGATCCACGCTGTTTTCCCCTGAGTCCTGTGTCATATCAGTGTTCTAGAGATCCTAGCTGGATCCACGCTGTTTTCCCCTGAGTCCTGTATCATATCAGTGTTCTAGCTGGATCCACGCTGTTTTCCCCTGAGTCCTGTGTCTTATCAGTGTTCTAGCTGGATCCACGCTGTTTTCCCCTGAGTCCTGTGTCATATCAGTGTTCTAGAGATCCTAGCTGGATCCACGCTGTTTTCCCCTGAGTCCTGTGTCATATCAGTGTTCTAGCTGGATCCACGCTGTTTTCCCCTGAGTCATGTGTCATATCAGTGTTCTAGGGATCCTAGCTGGATCCTCGCTGTTCCCCACGAGTCCTGTGTCATATCAGTGTTCTAGCTGGATCCACGCTGTTTTCCCCTGAGTCATGTGTCATATCAGTGTTCTAGGGATCCTCGCTGTTCCCCCCTGAGTCCTGTGTCATATCAGTGTTCTAGCTGGATCCTCGCTGTTCCCCACGAGTCCTGTGTCATATCAGTGTTCTAGCTGGATCCACGCTGTTCCCCCCTGAGTCATGTGTCATATCAGTGTTCTAGGGATCCTAGCTGGATCCTCGCTGTTCCCCACGAGTCCTGTGTCATATCAGTGTTCTAGCTGGATCCTCGCTGTTCCCCACGAGTCCTGTGTCATATCAGTGTTCTAGCTGGATCCACGCTGTTCCCCACGAGTCCTGTGTCATATCAGTGTTCTAGCTGAATCCACGCTGTTCCCCCCTGAGTCATGTGTCATATCAGTGTTCTAGGGATCCTAGCTGGATCCTCGCTGTTCCCCACGAGTCCTGTGTCATATCAGTGTTCTAGCTGGATCCACGCTGTTTTCCCCTGAGTCATGTGTCATATCAGTGTTCTAGGGATCCTAGCTGAATCCACGCTGTTCCCCCCTGAGTCATGTGTCATATCAGTGTTCTAGGGATCCTAGCTGAATCCACGCTGTTTTCCCCTGAGTCATGTGTCATATCAGTGTTCTAGGGATCCTAGCTGGATCCTCGCTGTTCCCCCTGAGTCCTGTGTCATATCAGTGTTCTAGGGGTTCTAGCTGGACCCACGCTGTTTTCCATGTAGTCTTGGGTTAGATCCCTCTCATTTCATCTTTCCTATCAGGTCTCTCTTGACCAATTCTTGTTCTGTTCCGACTCTGAAGCTATTAGAGTATTCGAAATCAACTCACCTTGTTTCCTCAGTTTATATGAAACTGAAAAAAAAGGACACCTGGTCCTTGAATATATGTGAAGATGTTTCTACTCGCTTCGCTTCTCTCAGTGTTTCAGCCTCGAAACTAAACAAATATGAGGCTGCACTTCCTACTCCTGTCGGCGATATGGCCTTACCTTATTTCGTAACTATAAATATTTTCTTTTGAAGTTATGTTTACAAATTACAATTTAGACAATAACTTCGCTATTTGTCATCATAGAGAGGTGAGGTTGGTATCATTGCATGCAGAATTGTAATCTGCAATTTGTATCTAATTTAGTGTCTTACAAGTTGAATAAAACGCGAGATATGAACAAAAACTGTTTTAAATGCTCGTCATTTCGATATTTTTAATTCGATTTTTTCTGAAATTCGATACGATCATATATTTCGTTTGTATGTTCGATTCCGCATCCAATAGTACCAACCCCATTACTCTACGATGACAAACAGCGAAGTTATCGTCGAAAATGTAATTTGCAAACATAACCTCACAAAAATTGTGAGATTTGCATTACAGCAGTGCCGTGCCACAGGAGCGCAGAGAGTGGAGGTTCCTTTACAAACGTACACATCTACGAGGCCATTGATAACGTCACCAAAGTTGAGATAGAAACAATTACGAGTCAGTGTGGCAACTGTTTAAAACAAACTTTCCCTCTTGGATAAAATCCCTTGATTCTACCAATACGATATCCTACAAAGTCCAAGATACCAAATGTCGAGCGTTAGGTTTAGAGGATCTGCTTTTATTAGGGGCTGGGTAAGTACCATGATGGAGGTACACTCGTCCTTTCCCTTTGAATCTGTAGTCTTGAGTTAGATGTAGTCCCACTCATTTTTGGAACATTCTAAGACTAGGGGGACTTTATTTTAAGTTTTTTACTTTCTTTTTTACATAAGGTGATGATGACCGAGAGGTTTGCTAGCCTTAAAAGGACAATAAAGAGGTGGTCGGTTTCGGAAAAGAACAAGATTTGGTTAAGAGAATGCTGGCGAAAAATGAAAGATAACAATTTAACCAAAGATTACATAAACAAGGGTGTAAATCCAGCTAGGTTAGCTCAGAAATACCAAGTACTTAAAGTGACTTAAAGTGACTTCTTGAGGTTGAAAAATGTTTCATTTTAAACCGGTAAACATCAGAGGAAATTTTTAAATAATTTGATATCGTAAAAAAAAAGAATTATAGAAACGAAAAATATATTTTGAAAAAAAAAAAACTATTTTTGTTGAAAATATGAAAAACAATACGACCTGAAGAGAAACATGTGGGCAGCCTGTGGAATAATGTGTTGGCTTGTTTTGACATCTGATCGGCCGTCCATGCGTGTCTCCCCCGAGGGGTCGCCGAGCGGTCACAGTGAGGAATGGCTCCCTGGAGACTCCGCTACACTTGGTTGGTTCTTGTAATTATTGAAGGAAGGGATTTACTAGATGCTGATGGAATTCGTTAGGGTGTAGGGACTTTATTTATTTACAGTTAATTTATTGGCTTTTTGTTTCCCATTGTGGTGGCAATAAAAAGAGAGTATTTTTGTGTTTTGCAGAGTATTTGTGATTTATATAGTTGGTAGGACTGTAGGATTATGAAGTGTGTATCGATTTTTGTTATTTTGTATCACTTTGGAAGAGATTTTAGATACCCCCAGAGTCGGAAGAGAACAAGAGTTGGTCTAAAGAGACCTTAGAGTAAATGAAAGAGAGGGATTTACCCCAAGACTGCACAGCAAAGATGTATATCCACTTTAGTATCCATCAGGTCAAAGCACGATAATAGATTTAATCAAATTTGTTGGCTGTGGGATTTTTTAGTGCCCGTAGGTAAAACTAAGGACCCTTATAATTTCACGCGCGTGTCTGTAAGTCGCAACCAGTCTACACAGACAAGACGATAAATCCTTTATATTTCAAACTTTGTATTTATATTCTTTGTATTGTCCCACATATAGGAAAAATTAATATAGCTATAACAAAAAATAGGGTAGTTAAGGGAGGGGAACTATTATAGAATTGAATTTTTTTGGAAATATTATATGTGGGGTGTCAAATAAAACTAGAAGTTATTCTGATTACGAATATTTATGTTTATTTAACGAAAAAATTATTATGTTGGCGCTAGACCAAATTTTAAAGTGTCCAGATATCATCCCCTCCCCCTTAACTTGAACACTGCGAGCCCTACAAATTTGAGAACAAAACATTTGGATTTTAAATTAAATTGCAGTGCAAAATCATATATTATAGTTTTTTGTACGACGAATACAACTTAATTTAACCACACAATGAGAAATGCGTAGCGTGTAAGTGTTTAAAAGCTGTTTTGTGAGATGTGAGACAAACAATTCAATAGCTATTAAAAGATGGATTGTGTTTATCTTTAATGATTTTCATTGATTTCATTATTTATTATTATCTTTATTAGGGTGTTTAGGTTTAGCCAAAGAGACTTATAATTTCTCGCGATTGTCTATTTCTCGCGCTTGTCTGTCTGTCTGTAAGTCGCAATCAGTCTACACAGACAAGACGATAAATCCTGTACATTTCAAACTTTGCGTTTATATTCTTTGTATTGTCCCACATATAGGAAAAATTAATATAGCTGTAACAAAAAATAGGGTAGTATGGGGGGGAACTATAGAGTTGAATTTTTTTGGAAATATTATATGTGTAGGGTGTCAAATAAAACTAGAAGTTATTCTGATTACGAATATTTATGTTTATTTAACGAAAAAATTATTATGTTGGCGCTAGGCAAAATTTAAAGTGTCAGATATCATCCCCTCCCCCTTAACTTGAACACTGCGAGCCCTACAAATTTGAAAACAACTTATTTGGATTTAAAATTAAATTGCAGTGCGAAATCATATATTATAGTTTTTTGTACGACGAATACAACTTAATTTAACCACACAATGAGAAATGCGTAGCGTGTAAGTGTTTAAAAGCTGTTTTGTGAGATGTGAGACAAACAATTCAATAGCTATTAAAAGATGGATTGTGTTTATCTTTAATGATTTTCATTGATTTCATTATTTATTATTATCTTTATTAGGGTGTTTAGGTTTAGCCAAAGAGACTTATAATTTCTCGCGATTGTCTATTTCTCGCGCTTGTCTGTCTGTCTGTAAGTCGCAACCAGTCTACACAGACAAGACGATAAATCCTGTATATTATTTCAAACTTTGCTCCAACATTCTTTGTACTGTCCCACATATAGGCAAAATACAGGGGTAACATAAAAGTCCTTGGTGTAAGTGAAGGAAAAATTTAAGTTGAAAACATTTTTTTGAAATAATGTATATGGTATCAAATAAAATATGATTACGAATTATGTTTGTTTATTTGACGAAAAATTAATATATTGACTCTAGGCCGCTTAAAAAAACTTTATAAAAGTAAATGTCCCTACTTCCTTACTGGCACTAAGTCAAATGGTGTTAACACGCGCTTGATCCTTTTATTTAATAACTCAAAATGAGTTAGTAGCTGCCGTAAAAAACAACTTAAACATTTTCTTAATATCTGTTCCAACGATTTTTATCAAATTTTGCTCAATTTTAGTCTCTAATTAGCTAAATAAAACATATTGGTTGCCATCTCCACAAAAAATGTCGGCTAGTAAGATATATATCGTGAAAAAACAAATACAAGATCGGTCGTGTGACTATTATAAAAGTAGTAATTTCTCAAAATCAGCAGAACAGATTTCATTAAAATTTTAGAGAAATATTTGAAATGTTAAAACGTGTACTTTTTTTTTTAACAAAATTATTTATTTAAAACTTTTTTTAAATTATTCAGTTACAAAATATATCGAATTAATCTAAGGTTACAAAAGTTGAACTAGTTTTACAACACTTTTTGGTGCCCAACATAAAAAGTGTTTAAAACCATAAAAACTTTTAGATATTTGAAAAACTAATGAAAGATCTGTGATGGGTGACTGTGATACAAAATTGATGATGGATTTTGTTTCTAATATATATATATATATATATATATATATATATATATATATTATATATATATATATACCAAGTGTCCTAAAAGTCTCACCCCCCCCCCTATTATTTTTTTATTAATGGAAATAGACAGATTTGCTTTGGGGAAAGTTGAGATAACCAAAGGAGGAGTTTTTTTTAAAGTATCAACATTTTTAACCTTTACCCCCAAAATGGGGTAGTTTGTGGGTAAGTCAAGAATTTTAAACAGCAACCCCTATTGAGTGATACCTCATTTTAAAGGTCTTTTAAAAATAAGAATAATGGCGCAAACTAGAGGTCTCTAAGTTCATCCTACCCTAAGTTGTTTTCTTTGAGAATTAATAACAGCTGTTTTAAATTATTTTTAGGTTAATTTATTTGTAGGGATTCATATTGTGTTGTGATTGATTGTTTACATCTCTTAAAATTTAAAGGTTTTAAATTCTCAAATACATTTTACTTTGTTGTTTTGTTTGAGAATTCATAACAAATTAAAATACTTTAAGGTTAATACAGTGCTCATTTTATTTGTACGGATTCACGTTGTGCTGCGACTGCTCACGTTACGCAAAACTAAACCGTTTATCTGGCTTATTGTTAACGTGTGTGTTATTAATGAAACAACCACACAAATGTTGTTCTTCAAAACCGCTAAAAAAACCCTCCACTGGAAAACGTCCAGAGTGTATAATTTTTCTAATAATTATTATTACATAACCTCAATCTTGCAACGAGATCCGAATCAGCTGTTTAGTGTTGTTTTTCCTTCCAAACGTGTTCCGACTTTACGTTGCGAAGGTCATGGTGAAGACCTATAGTGAAGAAGAAATAAATCAAGTAAAAGATGAAGATATTGAGGGCGTTTCGTGACATTAACTCGTCCGACTCACTCAACACCTGTATAAGATAAGGTGGCATATGGCAAACCTGGAACGCGCTAATTATCTCCTTCAGATGTTACCATAAAGATATGCCCTAACATAACCTCAACTACTTCCCTTCGTTCATAATTGAACAACTTTTTAAGCGGTAATTAAAGTACGATCAATTAAGTAATAAATTAAAAATGGCGATACGTGATTCAGTCACGCCTAGGTCATGGTTTAAACTGGAAAAAAAATCATTTTAATGAAAATTATTATACGGGTAAAATACGAGATGGTTTTAGTGTGGGAAAAGTTGGTAGTTGTGTAGAAGAATTGTACAGACAGACAGACAGACAAGCTCGTGGAATAATAAGGGTTCTTTGTTTTTACCTACAAACTCTAATAGAGAAATCAATTTATCTTGTAATTGTACTGAATTGTTTGTCTCACATCTCACAAAAACTGTTTTTAAAACTCTACATTTCTCATTCTGTGGTTAAATTAAGTTGTATTCGTCGTACAAAAAACTATAATATATGATTTCGCACTGCAATTTAATTTAAAATCCAAAATTCAGATTTGCAGGTCTAGCCGTGTTCAAGTTAAAAGGTGGGGGACATATCTGATACTTTAAAATTGGCCTAACGCCAACATTTATTTTGTACGACGAAAACAACTTAATTTAAAACCACACAATGAGAAATATAGAGTTTTAAAAACAGTTTTTTGTGAGATGTGAGACAAACAATTCAGTACAATTACAATATGAATTGATTTCTCTTTATTAGATTTTGTAGGTAAAAACAAAGAACCCTTATTATTCCACGCGTTTGTCTGTCTGTCTGTCTGTACAATTCTTCTACACAACTACCAACTTTCCCCACACTAAACCATCTCGTATTTTACCCGTATAATAATTTTAATTGATTTCTCTTTATTAGGGCCCGTAGGTGAAACCAAAGATCTTTAAATTTCACGCGCGTGTCTGTCTGTCTGTAAGTCGCAACCAGTCTACACAGACAAGACGATAAATCCTGTATATTTCAAACTTTGCATTTATATTCTTTGTATTGTCCCGCATATAGAAAAAAATATAACGGTAACAAAAAATGACCTTGGAGTAGTTTAAACAAAAATTGTAAATATTATATGTGTGGGGTATCAAATAAAACTAGAAGTTATTCTGATTACGAATATGTATGTTTATTTGATGAAGATGTTGATGAAGATGTATTATTTGATGTTTATTTGTATGTTTATTTTATGTTGGCGGTAAGCCGCTTAAAAAACTTCAACTTTTTAAAAAGAACTCTCTTTTTATAAATAGGAAAAACATCAAATAAAGACTCCTTTCCCTCGAATATTCTATTAGGTTCGCAAAAGCTTGTTCTTTTGCTTAAGTCTCTCTAGCTTTTGCTTAAGTCTCACTAGCTTTTGCTTAAGTCTCTCTAGCTTTTGCTTAAGAGAGACTTGCTAGGACAGATGACAAGAAAGTGAGCCAATCGAATTCAAAAATTTTTTTTAATTTGAAAAAACATTAAAACCTGACAATTTAAAGTCCATTTAATTTGACAATTGCTCCAAATCCCTCCCACAAGAGTTACAATTCGCTGAACGCCATTTATCAAATGATGAATCGTTATTGAAGTAGGTCTGAATTGGTCGCAATTGGAAAGGTAATTATAGTCTATAGTTAAACGTCAGATAGTTCGCCTCTCATTCACCAGATGGTGCTGGCCACAATGCCGTTATGATAATTTGTTATGTTCAAAAATTATAATACAAAGTCGCGTGTCGCTGTTCACCGTGCAGAAAGGTTGATCACACAACCAGATATTATTGCGGTTTAAATATTATTTGTTTGTAAAAAAATAATATATATTTAGGGTTAGTTTTTAACTGGTCAGGCAGTTTTAGGCGTGAGTTTTTTAGGTTTTCCTCCCTTAGGTTTCTATCAGGTCTCCCTTGATCAACTCTTGTTCTTTTCCGACGCTATTAAAGTATGGAGAGATATGGGTCTTCATTTTTTTTTTTTAAAGGAGAAGATGATCAAAAGGTTTCCGCCTTTAGGCCTAAACAACAAGAAAATAAAAGAGCGGATTTACTTTTCAATATGACCCTCTTTAGGCTATCTCGCTCTTTTAAAAAAATATTTTTATGTTCAAGGTTTATCTCTCGAATACGGCAGTTGATTTATTCTCTCGAAACGCCATGTATTACTTTTTATATTCACACATAATGGCAAATGAGTGATTACACAATATAAGCAATTATTATTTTGGCAGTAAAGTAGGAATGAATCCGCTTTGAAGTTAGGCCTACTTGAAGATTGTTTTTTTGTTTTTTTTTTAATTACGCCTGTATCCACCTTAAATCTGACGACCGATTTTAATGAAATTTATTATCTTGACATTTCCCCCCCCCCAAACCTCGTCACTTTTTGAAGTAAAAACCTAACCTAACGTAACCCACCTAACCTAACCGTAACGCAAAACGCTAGTTTGTCTCGTCACACACCGTCATCACAAAAATCCGTAACGCATTACGCTAGTTTGTCTCGTCACACACCGTCATCACAAAAATCCGTAACGCATTACGCTAGTTTGTCACGTCACACACCGTCATCACAAAAATCCGTAACACGTTAGTTTGTCTTTAACACAACGTCATCACAAAAATCCGTTACGCATCACGTTAGTTGTCACGTCACACACCGTCATCACAAAAATCCGTAACGCATCACGCTAGTTTGTCTCGTTACACACCGTCATCACAAAAATCCGTAACGCATCACGTTAGTTTGTCACGTCACACACCGTCATCACAAAAATCCGTAACACGTTAGTTTGTCACGTCACACAACGTCATCACAAAAATCCTTAACGCATTATGTTAGTTTGTCTCGTCACACAACGTCATCACAAAAATACGTAACACATCATGTTAGTTTGTCTCGTCACACACCGTCATCACAAAAATCCGTAACGCGTCACACTAGTTGGTCACGTCACACACCGTTATTAAAAAATCCGTAATGCATCGCGCTAATTTGTCACGTCACACACCGTCATCACAAAAATCCGTAACGCACCACGTTAGTTTGTCACGTTATCGCAAAAATCCGTAACGCATCACGCTAGTTAGTCACGTCACACACCGTCATCACAAAAATCCTTAACGCATCACGCTAGTTTGTCTCGTTACACACTGTCATCACAAAAATCCGTACCGCATCACGCTAGTTTGTCACGTTACACACCGTCATCACAAAAATACGTAACACATCACGCTAGTTTGTCATGTCACACACCGTCATCACAAAAATACGTAACACATCACGCTAGTTTGTCTCATCGCACACCGTCATCACAAAAATCCGTAACGCATCACTCTAGTTTGTCTCGTCACACACCGTCATCACAAAAATCCGTAACGCATCGCGCTAATTTGTCACGTCACACACCGTCATCACAACAATCCGTAACGCATCACACTAGTTTGTCACGTCACACATCGCCGTCACAAAAATCCGTAACGCATCACACTAGTTTGTCACGTCACACACCGCCGTCACAAAAATCCGTAACGCATCACGCTCGATTGTCGAATCACTCTCCACTATATATAATTATGTATGTATGCCTATGTACATAATATGTAAATACTTTCTCATACTTAAAAAAAATATTGCACTAACTTTCTCTCATCCAATCATACATACAAAACATTTTGAAAAGAAGAAATTTTACGCAATCAGTGTATATTTTTTATCTCTGTGGCAATAAGGTGGACCTACATACATGGTTTTAAACATAAATATTTAATAAATGATATCATTACATAATAAATATTTTTATTACATTTATTGAAAATTAAAATTTTTAAGTGTTCACTTCTGTCTACCATCTAGCGACGGTAAGATTTTTACTCTTATTTTCCATTTTTTCGTTAACTCAAAATTTAGTTTATCTACTATGAAAAAAAAAATTTCTCAAAATCGGCGTTACAATTAAGATCAAATTTATCTCAAGAATAACTTGTGAGGACCTAAATCTCTAAAAAAAAATGCCGGTTTTTGAGTAACGATATAAAACTTTTAACCTGCCATGGTGTTGTTATAAAAGACACAATTTCTCATAATCAGTTCTACCGATTTCCTTCAAATTTAAATGAAGATCAATGACCCACGTGTGCTAAATAGTAAATAGTAAGTAAGTGCAATGTTTTTGTACTGTTTATTTCAATATGTAGGATGATAATTTGTGATTGTGCATCAATAATGTCACTAACTACTTGAGCGAGGTCCATTTTTACCTAACACATACTGTCCTTAGCAGGCAACAGCTGATTTGATAGCTAGCTTGAGCAGACGACGCGTTTGATCCGTACAACCAGTCGGATAAGCTGTTTAGCGCTTTGTTGTTATGGTTTTGGTTTTTATATTTGGTTTTACAAAATAAAAATGGCGTTCGGAGTTACACCGAAGTCCCAATCCCAAATTTGGACGCGTTCATTTGTTGTTTAAATCGAGATGAGTTTGAGAATGGATTTCCCCCGAGGTTAGCTTGTTAATTTGTGTTGTGAGTGTTTAATTAGTTAATAGTAATAGCATTGATTTGGTAATGCAATTTAAATGTATCTTTTCAAAGATGGCTACCTAATGGTGCAAGGGCAGATGTGGGGGATGTTTTTGCGCTTGGGTCAAAAACATAGTTTCCAAAATATTTATTACAACCTTCCTGTCAGAGATGGTTAGCGAGCATAGCTACTGAACAGTTCCAGTAAAAGAGCACAAAGATCGATTTTCGTGTCAAAACGTGAATAAGCCAATAAAAAAAAAAAAGAACATCCCCTTTTATATTTACGTTACTCCGGTAATATTACGCGGTTAAAAAATTAAAAAATAAATCTCCATTTTGTAAATTCCACAATCACACAATCTTGTTAACTAATGCAAATGTTGTCCCATATAAAAGCGGTCCCGCGAATTAATTTACAAAAAGTGGACACTGAATAAAAAAAAAAACTCTCCCGTTACAGGCACGTAGAGGGAAGTCAGTTTTGAGTGTTGGATAATTAGGGTTTATACGAGCAGGCAGCGCTAGTGTCGTCCCACTGAGTCTCGTTGAATTTATTCCGTAATTATTATGATAGCACTCCAGTGTGCCATACAACAAACTTTCAAACACAGAGTGGAGCTATTCAGTAATGGAAAGTAATAGAATAACCACCTACAGATTAGCGGGCGACTTTAATTTCGCGAAAAGTTAATCGCGTTAATTTTAAAACTTTTAAATTTCATTACATCTTTTAATTGTGAAAAATTGAATAAATTTAGGTTGTGTTAATACGCACAGCGTTGTTTATTCGCTCGGAGAAGGTAAATCCGTTGTTAAATGGAATCGTTGAATTTAAGAAACTGTTAAATTTGAGTGCCTATTTAATTAGGTGGTTGCGCCACTTGGAGCGCTGTAGTGGCAAATTGAAAGCGGTAACAAAGAAGACTATCTTCTGGGAGATTGTATATTAATGAGTGCTTTCTTGATTATAACAATGCACTGATTTATTTCTTGGTAGTTTGTTTTTAGTTTAATTTTCGGTTGTAAATATTTCTTGAAAGATCCTTTTGGAAGTTTACTTTTACACTTAGGAGAAAAAGTATTGTAATAGTGTAAAAGAGTCAATGTTGAGTTGTGAAGGGTCTATTGAGTTAAAAGCGCATCGTAGTATTACCCAGCCCTATAAATGTTGATTTCTTGTGCCTTGTAGGAAATGTTAAAATAGTATTGGTAAATCAAGGGAGCTTATCTTTGTTTAAAACTTTGTTACAAACTATGTTTTACAGGGTGTTCCCGAACTCTTGTACAAACTTCAGGGTAACTACCTTGGGTACAAGAAGTCAAAAACTTAACACAACCAGGGTCTATATCGTTTTGTTTTCATTTTGTCCGTCCGTATGTGTATACAAAATTCGTAAATTTTTATGCTCAAAAAGGAAAAAATGTTTCAGCCGACAAGTCCAACTTTATAAATGGACAGGTTTCATCTGAGCTGTGGAGTTTGTGTGCGCAGTGGGTCTAGACGTCAGTGAGGTGACGCCTCACTGCCTAGGCGTCAGTGAGGTGGTGGGGGAAGCGGTCGCCTCAGTCTGTGTCGGGTGTTGGTACTAACAACGATGTCTGCAAGACCGCTGGATCTTGGACAGAGTAGTCGGTGCCGACTGTTTCCCCTACAATGCCTCTGTCACCACGCGGCCTCGAACTACAAACTTGTACCTCCCTTCCACGCGCAGCTCACAGCTCAGATGAAACCTGTCCATTTATAAAGTGTGTGTAAAACATAGAAACGGTTTGATATTTCAGGAACTGCTTGAGATAGAAAGATGTTTGGCCTCTCAATTTAAAGCTCTTAACCTGAGCTATCTATAGGATGGTACAGAGTTTAGTAGGACATACAGGGTGTTAGAAAAGTATAGAAACAGTTTAATATTTCAAGAACTACTTTAGATAGAAAAATGTCAGACCTCTCATTTTAAAGCTCTTAACCTGAGCTATCTACAGGGTGGTACACAAGTTTAGTAGGATATACAGGGTGTTAGAAAAGTATAGAAACAGTTTAATATATCAAGAACTACTTTAGATAGAAAGATGCCAGACCTCTCATTTTAAATCTCTTAACCTGAGCTATCTACAGGGTGGTACAAAAGTTAGTAGGATATACAGGGTGTTTGAAAAGTATAGAAACAGTTTAATATATCAAGAACTACTTTAGATAGAAAGATGCCAGACCTCTCATTTTAAAGCTCTTAACCTGAGCTATCTACAGGGTGGTACACAAGTTTAGTAGGATATACAGGGTGTTATAAAAGTATAGAAACAGTTTAATATATCAAGAACTACTTTAGATAGAAAGATGCCAGACCTCTCATTTTAAATCTCTTAACCTGAGCTATCTACAGGGTGGTACAAAAGTTAGTAGGATATACAGGGTGTTTGAAAAGTATAGAAACAGTTTAATATATCAAGAACTACTTTAGATAGAAAGATGCCAGACCTCTCATTTTAAATCTCTTAACCTGAGCTATCTACAGGGTGGTACAAAAGTTAGTAGGATATACAGGGTGTTTGAAAAGTATAGAAACAGTTTAATATATCAAGAACTACTTTAGATAGAAAGATGCCAGACCTCTCATTTTAAAGCTCTTAACCTGTGCTATCTACAGGGTGGTACACAAGTTTAGTAGGATATACAGGGTGTTAGAAAAGTATAGAAACAGTTTAATATATCAAGAACTACTTTAGATAGAAAGATGCCAGACCTCTCATTTTAAAGCTCTTAACCTGTGCTATCTACAGGGTGGTACACAAGTTTAGTAGGATATACAGGGTGTTAGAAAAGTATAGAAACAGTTTGATATTCCAAGAACTGCTTTAGATAGAAAGATGCCCGATCTCTCATTTTAAAACTCTTAACCTGAGCTATCTACAGGGTGGTACAAAAGTTTAGTAGGATATACAGGGTGTTAGAAAAGTATAGAAACAGTTTAATATATCAAGAACTACTTTAGATAGAAAGATGCCAGACCTCTCATTTTAAATCTCTTAACCTGTGCTATCTACAGGGTGGTACACAAGTTTAGTAGGATATACAGGGTGTTAGAAAAGTATAGAAACAGTTTGATATTCCAAGAACTGCTTTAGATAGAAAGATGCCCGATCTCTCATTTTAAAACTCTTAACCTGAGCTATCTACAGGGTGGTACAAAAGTTTAGTAGGATATACAGGGTGTTAGAAAAGTATAGAAACAGTTTAATATATCAAGAACTACTTTAGATAGAAAGATGCCAGACCTCTCATTTTAAAGCTCTTAACCTGAGCTATCTACAGGGTGGTACACAAGTTTAGTAGGATATACAGGGTGTTAGAAAAGTATAGAAACAGTTTGATATTCCAAGAACTGCTTTAGATAGAAAGATGCCCGATCTCTCATTTTAAAACTCTTAACCTGAGCTATCTACAGGGTGGTACAAAAGTTTAGTAGGATATACAGGGTGTTAGAAAAGTATAGAAACAGTTTAATATATCAAGAACTACTTTAGATAGAAAGATGCCAGACCTCTCATTTTAAAGCTCTTAACCTGTGCTATCTACAGGGTGGTACACAAGTTTAGTAGGATATACAGGGTGTTTGAAAAGTATAGAAACAGTTTGATATTCCAAGAACTGCTTTAGATAGAAAGATGCCCGATCTCTCATTTTAAAGCTCTTAACCTGAGCTATCTACAGGGTGGTACAAAAGTTCAGTAGGATATACAGGGTGTTAGAAAAGTATAGAAACAGTCTGATATTTCAAGAACTGCTTTAGATAGAAAAATGTTCAACCTCTCATTTTAAAGCTCTTAACCTGAGCTATCTACAGGGTGGTACACAAGTTTAATAGGATATACAGGGTGTTAGAAAAGTATAGAAACAGTTTGATATTCCAAGAACTGCTTTAGATAGAAAGATGCCCGATCTCTCATTTTAAAGCTCTTAACCTGAGTTATCTACAGGGTGGTACAAAAGTTTAGTAGGATATACAGGGTGTTAGAAAAGTATACAAACAGTTTAATATATCAAGAACTACTTTAGATAGAAAGATGTCAGACCTCTGATTTTAAATCTCTTAACCTGAGCTATCTACAGGGTGGTACAAAAGTTTAGTAGGATATACAGGGTGTTAGAAAAGTATACAAACAGTTTAATATTTCAAGAACTGCTTTAGATAGAAAGATGCCCGATCTCTCACTTTAAAGCTCTTTACCTGAGCTATCTACAGGGTGGTACAAAAGTTAGTAGGATATACAGGGTGTTTGAAAAGTATAGAAACAGTTTGATATTCCAAGAACTGCTTTAGATAGAAAGATGCCCGATCTCTCATTTTAAAGCTCTTAACCTGAGTTATCTACAGGGTGGTACAAAAGTTTAGTAGGATATACAGGGTGTTAGAAAAGTATACAAACAGTTTAATATATCAAGAACTACTTTAGATAGAAAGATGTCAGACCTCTGATTTTAAATCTCTTAACCTGAGCTATCTACAGGGTGGTACAAAAGTTTAGTAGGATATACAGGGTGTTAGAAAAGTATACAAACAGTTTAATATTTCAAGAACTGCTTTATATAGAAAGATGCCCGATCTCTCACTTTAAAGCTCTTTACCTGAGCTATCTACAGGGTGGTACAAAAGTTAGTAGGATATACAGGGTGTTTGAAAAGTATAGAAACAGTTTGATATTCCAAGAACTGCTTTAGATAGAAAGATGCCCGATCTCTCATTTTAAAGCTCTTAACCTGAGTTATCTACAGGGTGGTACAAACGTTTAGTAGGATATACAGGGTGTTAGAAAAGTATACAAACAGTTTGATATTTCAGGAACTGCTTTAGATAGAAAGATGTCAGACCTCTCATTTTAAAGCTCTTAACCTGAGCTATCTACAGGGTGGTACACAAGTTTAGTAGGATATACAGGGTGTTAGAAAAGTATAGAAACAGTTTAATATTCCAAGAACTGCTTTAGATAGAAAGATGCCCGATCTCTCATTTTAAAGCTCTGAACTTGAGCTATCTACAGGGTGGTACACAAGTTTAGTAGGATATACAGGGTGTTAGAAAAGTATAGAAACAGCTTAATATTTCAGGAACTGCTTTAGATAGAAAGATGCCAGACCTCTCATTTTAAAGCTATTAATCTGAGCTATCTAGGCCTACAGGGTGGTACGAAAGTTTAGTAGGATATACAGAGTGTTCCAAAAACTGTTCTAAAACTTTAGTACCTTATTACACACATCAAAAGCAATTAAACAATTTATATAAAATATATTTCCTAAAATGGATAGTTATCTCTCTAACCGCCATTTTTGTTATTAACAATAACATCATATTTGTTTATGCTAAATGATAGAGTTGAAATTTTCCACGCTACTTAATAAATAGCCTATTTGAGAAAAATAATCAACCGATTTCCGTTACTCATTTCAAAATGGCATCTATTTAAACTTTTGAACGTCGAATATCTAAAAGATCGTTACGAAATATTTACAAGAACCAAAATATTTTTTATTATTTTTGTAGCTTTAAAGGTAATAGAGTTATTGACAAAATATTGAAACATTAATCCTTGGTAATTGTCTACAACATCCCAGATTAGACGAAAAGCAAAATTTGTGCAGGAAATAATGAATTATTTTGTTTTTAATGGATTTGTACTATTTTTTTAATTAATGGAAATCAAAATATGTCGTATTAAAGACTCTAAAAGGGGTGTTTTCAAAGTGAAGCCCCTTCAGTCAAATTGCATGCATCTATTCATCTTGTCATTGACTACTAAACTCTTTCTAATATTCCAAGTGTCTGACCTTTTGAATTCCATTCAGAACTCTTAAGCGTACAGTATCCTCAAGGTAGGAATGTGTCTGGAGTGGAGAGGAAAAAAGTGGCGCCCCCACTTTGTTGCGTTTACTTTCAGCGGTACAACCACAATAAAAAAAATATAGACCTCAAATGCTTCCGTGTAAACGCCTACCCTACTTTGGTTTCTTTTATCGGTGTAAATAAGAATAAAACGTTTACAAAAGTCTGCCACGAAGTTGTAACTTTAGGTATTAAATGTAGCTAAGCAGTAATTTTTGTAGCTAGTTTTCTTGGGTTGTACCGTCAAGTCAGGCTAGGGAAGCAAGTAGAAGGGAGGACACGCCCCTTACACCAGACACAATCCTAGTCTGAGGCTACTGTAGCTCTTCCAGGCTAACCACTGGGGTGGAAGAAACGAGTGTCTTTAAATGGCCCCATAGGAATAAATCGAGAGTATTAAAATCAGATCGTGATTCTATTTTCCTGCTCAAATTTTGGTTCTAGGTTAATATTAAAGGTAGTAGATAATTACCAGGAATTAATGTTTGCAGTTTTTTGTTGATAACTTGGTTATCTTTTAAGGTACAGAAAGAATTAAAATAAAATTTGCGTGCTGTTAAAAAAAGGAAAATAATTGAAAAGATAAAATTTAAAAAAATTAATAAAAATTCCTTTTAAGTATTTTAAATTAACCTGTTAGAATATGCAAACAAAATAATAGCATTACATTTGTAAAAGTTGTGTAAATCATGTTTTTTAAATTTTGGAACACCCTATATGTCCTGCTAAACTTGCTTACCCCCCTGTAGATAGCTCAGGTAAAGATTGAGTTAGGTTAGGTTAGGTTAGGATATGTTAGGTTAGATTAGGTTAGGTTAGATTAGGTTAGATTAGGTTATGTTAGATTAGGTTAGGTTAGGTTAGGACATTAAAATGAGAGGTTGGACATTTAACTATTTAAAACAATTCTTGAAATATTAAGTTGGTTCCATGTTTCTTACACACCCTGTACTATTTAGTCCTGAGGCTCACTGCCAAACAGTTCTTAGTGTTACAAAAATATTTTAAAAAGAGCTAACATGAGTTATTTACTAAAATAGGATGTTAGAATAAAAAAAAATGGCTGTCTCAATATAAAACTCTAGCGCCTGTTAGAAAGACAAACCACTAAACTTACATTAATTCAGTTTTGAATCCCTCTTTTTGCAAAACGAATGTAAGGGGGAGGGGAGGGGAGGGGGAAGCGATAAAATTGTGTGACAATAAATATGTTGTTTGCAAGAGAGTCAATGCTGGGGATGACGGTAACCTTAGCAACAGGAAGGAAACATGGCGTTTTGATTGGTTGAGCAGTCGCACAGAGCGCTCCTTAGGGACTGTTCCCAAACTTACGGCTTTTCACATCTTTTTAAGGGATGTAAGTAAGGAATAAGGATGAGGGGTAGTTTCCTAATGAAGGGTGGTTTTACGTACAAGTGGTTGAGGGAATGGGGGGGTTGGGTTTTTGTATGTTTTACTTTGTAGGCCTGTTTACTGTATTATTGTGTGTGCTTACTAGAGTAAATTAAAAGGTGAAACATTCGGGGGAGGGGGGGGGGAGAATTTTATTGCTTCAATTGGTTTTTAGGGATATTTTAGTTACACAAACGTTTTGTATGGTTTTATAAGCTAAGCTAACCTAACCTAACCTAACCTAACCTAACCTAACCTAACCTAACTTAACCTAACCTAACCTAACCTAACCAAACCAAACCTAACCTACATTTAAAGTACTTTGTATGTTTCGCCTACACACACAGCAATAAATAACAACGCCTGCTTTAAAAACGCCAATAAGCGCCTAAATTTTATAATAAAAGCGTACTCACGAATAAAATAAAACACTTTTTCGTCTACGAGGGGGGGGGGTATTAAAGTTTAACACATATAGTGTAAATATATTTTGTATTCACCTTAATTTATCCGACTAAAATATCCCTTACTGGAATTTTGTTTAGATACGCACGTTTCGTCTGCAATGAGTCATCATCAGGCTGCCTCACTTGTCACGAATATAAAACTGCACACAATATACACAAATAAAACAAAATAAATTACGTATATTGTACCCACAATGTTATCATCGTCTAAAATGGAGATTTTATTCCCAATTTTTGATCCCGTAAAATTCAAGATATCTATTAAAATCCTGTTAAAGTATCTTCTTCGTTAATATTTAAAGATGGCGGTGATTTGGAGAAAAAATTGTTTCTGAGGGTGGGAAAAGTTTTACGACAAAAAACTATAGGAGATTTTTGATTTTTGAACATTCAAATCCTTTAACATTGTGTACTCGTTTACTATACGGACCCCCAACCCATTTTGTACATAGAACAGGAACTAATTAAAATAATACTGCGATTTTTAGTATAACCTAACCTATTGACTGTGATTCTTGTTACCGTTAATCCGTTATACATTTTTGTTTACCGAAAACTCTAATAGGTTAGTTTAGGTTAGGTTAGTTTAGTTTAGATTAGGTTAGGTTAGGTTAGGTTAGTTTAGGTCAGATTGTGGGAAATTATTCAGTTTAAAACCGACATTATCAGCAAAATAACAACACAGCTATCAAGTAAAAACAATGACTCTCGTAAGAGTGTTGCAGTGGCGAAGGTCGAATTTTCTTAGGTTAGGTTAGGTTAGGTTTTGTTAGGTTAGGTTTTGTTAGGTTAGGTTAGGTTAGGTTTGGTTAGGTTAGGTGAGGCTATGTTAGGTAAGGTTAGGTTAGGTTAGGTAAGGTAAGGTTAGGTTAGGTTACGTTAGGTTAGGTTAGGTTTTGTTAGGTTAGGTTAGGTTAGGTTAGGTTAGGTGAGGCTAGGTTAGGTAAGGTTAGGTTAGGTTAGGTTAGGTTAGGTTACGTTAGGTTAGGTTAGGTTAGGTTAGGTTAGGTTAGGTAAGGTTAGGTTAGGTTAGGTAAGGTTAGGTTTGGTTAGGTTAGGTTAGGTTAGGTTAGGTTAGGTTAGGTTTGGTTAGGTTAGGTTAGGTTAGGTTAGTTTAGGTTAGGTAAGGTTAGGTTTGGTTAGGTTAGGTTAGGTTAGGTTAGGTTAGTTTAGGTTAGGTTAGGTTAGGTTAGGTGAGGCTAGGTTAGGTAAGGTTAGGTTAGGTTAGGTTAGGTTAGGTTAGGTTAGGTTAGGTTAAGTTAGGTTAGGTTAGGTTAGGTTAGGTCCAGTAGCGTAACATGTAAAATAAAATTTTCAATATTATTTGGGCGCTCGGGGGCAATTTCAACATTTCTAGTCTTGCGAAGCGACCCTTTCTGATCCTCTTTAATGAGAGCGGGGCAGTTTCATCATTTCAAACGTACCTAAAATATCGGGGCACTTTCATAGTCCCCAAAATAAGGAAGCCTTAACCTTGGAACACTCTAGTAGCATTAGGACCGGATAAAAGAGGATAGGTCACGGAATACCTAATAGAAAAGTGAATTAGAGGGATCTAACCCAAGAAAGTTGTATATCTATGACCGTCGGGATTGTCAACCTACTACTCACCAAAGCGATCCTCGGAGCGAAGCTATTAATTTCTGATACGAAACAGGATATAAATTTCCAACTTTCATTCCAATATATTTTTACTTTGCCATTTCTTAAAATCTACGCATCCGATTTTGTTCAATTTTTAGTGCAATATGAAGATGAATCACCCAAACCTGTCTGTAAAGGATGTTGGGGTGAACTTTGCACCGGTGTAAAAGAAACATTTACATAAAATTAGTTTCCTCTGATAATTTAAAGAAATCAATTTAGGGCTGATTGAGTGGGAAGGTTTGCGCAATGTTTTTTACAAACAATATTTGCACAATGTTTGCGCAATGTTTTTTTACAAACAATATTTGCACAATGTTTGCGCAATGTTTTTTTACAAACAATATTTGCACAATGTTTGCGCAAATCAATATATCGTGATAACTTTATTTCAAATCAGTTCCACGTAGAGCTAAGCAATGCCACACCGTGTTAAAACAATGGAGTCTGATAAAGACAGACAAGATGGACGATATCATCTGAAGTAACAAAACTCCCCCACACGGGAGACAAATGTCCGCCAATATGCCGGCAGGGATTTCTATTCGGTCAACATTTACCGGTTCTAGTTTAGTACGGTCATATTTTCTAGACAAACTCGTTTTTCAAATGGGAATTTGTGGAAACAAACGGGTACTGAAATTATCTTGGATTGTTCCCTTTATAAAACAAAAAAGAATTTGTTTTTTACTGCAATTTTTTAGTTTATAACAGATCAATCGCCTCATTACAAACCTCATTGAAACTAATCTGTAGACTTAGCTTGCTTACTTTATACCAAGTGTCCTAAAAGTCCCCCCCCCCTATTATCTTTTTTATTAATGGAAATAGACATATTTGCTTTGGGAAAAGTTTAGATAACCAAAGGAGGAGTTTTTTGAAGTATCAATATTTTCAACCCTTACCCCCAAAATAGGGTAGTTTGGGGGTAAGTCAAGAATTTTAAATAGCAACCCCTATTGAGTGATACTTCATTTAAAGGTCTTTTAAAAATAAGAATAATCGCTCAAATTAGAGGTCTCTAAGTTCATCCTACCCAACATAGCGACCAATCGAATTGTGAATTTTACGTTAATAATTACACCGGAAATGTTACGAAATGTACAACATGCTTTTGAGTCCAGAATCTATTTCTGCAAAGAAGTAAATTGTAGCCATTTCGAGAACTTAATCTGAGCTAAAAAAACAAGGTAAGGCTCTTACTATCATTGAGCAGTTTGTAATGCAATAAAAACAACCGGAGTTTGTAGTTTAACATTCACAATTCGATTGGTCGCTATGTTGGGTTAGATGAACTTAGAGACCTCTAGTTTACGTCTTTATTCTTATTTTTAAAAGGCCTTTAAAATGAGGTATCACTCAATAGGGGTTGCTATTTATAATGCTTGACTTACCCCCAAACTACCCCATTTTGGGGATAAGAGTTGAAAATGTTGATACTTCAAAAACTCCTCCTTTTCTTATCTAAACTTTCCCCAAAGCAAGTCTGTCTATTTTCATTAATTAAAAAAATAATAGGAGGGGGGCTTTTAGGACACTTGGTATATGAATTTAATTGGCTATACTGGGAAGCGATCAAGATAGCTCAGTTGGTAGAGCATTGACGCGTAAAGCCAAACGTCCCGGGTTCGATTCCCAGTCTAGGTCGTATATTTTTTTCAGTTGAAATTATTATTTAATTAATAATACTACTTGGTAAAATAATGTATAAGATTTAAAATCAATAAATTAATATAATAAATACACAAGTAAAGGCTGCAAGCCGAGATACAGAATTAGATTCACTGTTTGTAACTAGGTAATTGATGTTATAACTCAAAAATTACAGCAAAAATAAATTCAAGTGAGAAGTGTACAGCCTAGACTGGGAAGCGACTAGGATAGCTCAGTTGGTAGAGCGTTGGCGCGTAAAGCTAAAGGTCCCGGGTTCGATTCCCAGTCTAGGTCGTATATTTTTCACTTGAAATTATTATTTAATTAATTATACTAGCTGGTAAAATAATTTATATGCGTTAAAATCGATAAATTAGTTTGAAAATGAACGTAAAAAAGGAAACTTTAATGTTCTAATAGCGTCTGCGTCAGAAGAGAACAAACGTTGGTCAAATGAGAGCTAATAGGAAAGAAGCAAGGGATCTTTAGAAGACTACAGAATTTCCACGTCTGTATTCCTTACAGTGAGCCTCTAGCTAACACAGTTTGTTAGAATAGATATTCCAAAGAAAATGTTCATTTAGATTTTTTTTTAATCCATCAGATACTTTCTTTACACTCTGTATAATCCAAAAGAAAAATAGTAAAATAATTGTCTGTACCAACATGTCAAATCAGTTTCCTTTAGCTTTTTTTAAACCAATCTTACAATCATAGACTATTACCGTACTCAATTTGAAATGTAACTAATCTGTGCATTACCCTGTGGTGTGTTATTGATAGCACAATGGTCAGTCGACCACTTCCGGTAATTTGATACTCTACCGGATGCAAGTTGATGGACTTTAGCAGCGCTCCTGGTGACAATATTGACAATCACTTAATAGACTATTCAATACGTGAAGGAGATGAGTGGTACATGGTGAAGTTTATGCATTGTCCTTCTCAATTACTTGTGCATCTCTCTTCCACCCCTACCGCTCAGAAAGTGGTGGTATATTTTGGATTAGTAGGTTGGTAGTATGAGGAAATATAGTAGGCTTTCAAGATAGTACAAACAAAATGTCGGCAAAATTTCGTATACCTCAGGAACAAAGAAAGTGGGACATTTTATTTTTTTGTTAAAATTGAAAGAATGTATTATTTTTGTCTTCGGTGTTTTAATCTACAGTATTAGCATTTCATTTTTTAAATTTCAAATAAAAATTGGTTAAAAAAATGAAGTCTGAAAAATCGGTTTTTGTAATCTCTGAGTTAGTGCTATGGTTTTCAGTATCGGGTATTGCCACCTGGAGCTGCAATCTTCGAAGCTGTTTTTCATGTCCCGGATCACTTGCTCTTCCATGTTGTCCAACTTCGCCTGCAAGACCAAAACCCCCAGGTTCAATCTTTTTCCTCTACTGTTTCTAATGGCTTTTCCTAAGCGATCCCACACATGTTCCAGACTGTATACTGGAAATTGTAGGCTATAACATAGATCCAACCTTTGGAACTCCAAAACCAGCTCTAGTAGATGCTCTGACAGGATCTCGTCCTCCACACATCTTCAAGTTATCTAAAGAACAAGACAGACTCGGTACGTACCTCCCTGGAAATTCCTCCCCAAACCATTTTTAAGCCACCATGAAAACTGTATTCTGGAGAGATGGTAAATTGATCATGATGTCTTCATTCTCTCTCTCTCTCTCTCTCTCTCTCTCTCTCTCTCTCTCTCTCTCTCTCTCTCTCTCTCTCTCACTCTCTCTCTCTCTCTCTCTCTCTCTCTCTCTCTCTCTCTCTCTCTCTCTCTCTCTCTCTCTCTCTCTCTCTCTCTCTCTCTCTCTCTCTCCTCTCTCTCTCTCTCTCTCTCTCTCTCTTCTCTCTCTCTCTCTCTCTCTCTCTCTCTCTCTCCAACCAAACCTATTTTATTATTGTACATTTTTCGGACATTGCCAGCCATCATTTGTGTGTTAATAATCAAAACACGACGTTTCGTAAATAAGAATCAATTCCCGTTATCAAGTGACTAAAAATTAAAGAAACATGAAACTAGAAACTAAGCCTATGTAAGAAGTAAACTTAAATAATGTCCGAAAAATGTATAATAATAAAATTGAACTTCCATCATTAACAAATAACTTCAAACAGAGAAACCTATTTGTGATGATTCTTATAGCTTATAGCCAATTACAAATTTGATTTGCATTTTTGTTTTCAGAAAAATTGAACAGGTTAGGTTAGGCCAGGTTTTTATATTATTCAAATAGCCTTATGAAATTATACAGTTTAAAATCAACAGGTTAATAAATCAGCAAAATAACAACACAATGATTCTCGTAAGAGTGTTGCAAGAACAATGACCTTGTAGTGGGGGGTGGTTTGACAGGACGAATCGCTGAATTGCAGTGGGAAATGAAAATCGCAGTTACATTTTTGTTTTTTTAAAACAGTAGACAGATAACATAACCTAAAAATATTGGCAAACTGATGTTTCGAGTTTCAACATACACAAATGTTTTCCGGGTACTTACGTATTAACGCCACCGCAGCAGAAGTTGCTAATGCGCATGCGCCAATATTCGCTCACTTTGCGATATAATTATAGGATCACGACAGGTTTGGCCAGGTAGCTATATATATAAACACCTGGCCAAACCTTATATATATATATAATCACCTGGCCAAACCTTTCGTAAGTTTATTGAAGTTAATAATTTGAAATTAGATCATGGATAAACATTAGCTTTAAAAGTGAAGTGCCGTCAATCTACGCCTAAAATTTTTGCGACAAATCATAAAATGAAAGTATATGAATCTCAAAGCTGGAAAAAAAATGGAATTCTGCTTCCCTTAAACCAGTTTGCTCTTTATTGGCGCATGCGCATTAGCGCAACTTCTGCTGCGGTGGCGTTAATACGTAAGTACCGTTTCCGTATAGTATACAATAACCTATCTTGGGCTAGGAGTATTTGTATTCTTCTTTTGTTTGACTATCAAAACTAAAAGGATTTTCGCCTTGGAAAAGAATATAACAATCTACATTTTCCCTAATACCTTTGTTTCAACATTTAGCAGGCCTACTCTGTGATCGGCTGTAAATAGCTTTTTAAAATTTCGTTGATGACTTACACAACCACAAATTTAGTCTACACCACAATAATCGAATAACAGTAGCCTAATCGATATCAAGAAACAAACAATTATTACATACTTCTATTGCCAGCAGAAATAACAATTACCCAAATCCAATTATAACCTCAAAATAAGCCAATCCAATTAGTTAAGCAAATCCAAACCCAACATTCACTCAGCTTGCATTTTAATTGTCTCATTACGGAAAAATCTGTTACCCAGAGAGCTAAATGCTTTTCCCAACAATGAGTTTGAATAGTTTTGGAGGTTAACTTTTCCGCGTCATTAGATCAGAGATCACGTGGCCCTGCCATCTGTCGACTGTAGCTCCAACTAACGGCACTATGGGGACTACGCTTGGCGGAAAATTGTCATTCCCCTTTACTCTTGATTTATCGTTTTTTTTTATATATATAATTCCCATTCCCTCTGTTTCAATGTAACGCCGTAGCGAATCATAATTAACCCTTATCGCTGGTTTCTCCCCTCCCTCTTGTTTATCATTAGGTCTATTTTCGCCGCTAGCAGACTAAAAACACACACTGCCCTCTCCTTTGGGAATACATAGGAATTATCATTCGCGCTTTATATTAATGTTTTTGTAACTTCTATTTACTGTTTTGTATATCAGTGTGACCAACATTCATTTCAGTGGAAATGGATTGTGTTTATGTTTTGTTGAGTTGGTACTGGACGGTTTAATCGTTCAAATTATAAATATTACGATGTTGGTAGGTTGATTAGGATATTGTTTATACGTAGTATAGAGTTAAGTGTTGGATACAAATATTTTTGTAAAAATATCCGTTTCTTGGGTGCCCTCAGCTCATTTTTTTTTTTTTTTTTTTTTTTGAATGAGTGTTCTTCAGCACAAACACTTCTTCTAAGTGTGAAATACCGAAGTTTGCGAGACATTGGTTCATTTGCAACCTAACCTAACCTAACCTAACCTAACCCTCCACTAACCCTAACCTAACCTATCCTAACCTTACCTAACCTAACCTAACCTAACCTAACCTAACCCTCCACTAACCCTAACCTAACCTAACCTAACCTAACCTAACCTAACCTAACCTAACCTAACCCTCCACTAACCCTAACCTAACCTATCCTAACCTAACCTAACCTAACCTAACCTAACCCTCCACTAACCCTAACCTAACCTAACCTAACCTAACCTAACCTAACCTAACCTAACCTAACCTAACCCTCCACTAACCCTAACCTAACCTAACCCTAACCTAACCCTTAACTAACCCCAACCTCAATTTTACAGGGCAGAATTCATTAGAGAAAGTATTGCTCAGAGAAGAAATACATTGACAATTAAATTTTTTGAATAAGTAAAAAAAGTACTTTACAGTATTTTCACACTTTATTGGTTTTCACTTACAACAGTTTATCTAATGGAGTTGAAGACAGCATTCTAATCTGCCTAGAAGGACAGCGATTGCTTGAAATTTGTTGTTGTTTGGTATAATTTTTCTTAAAATTTTGCGAATATTAAATATTATAAAATTTAAATAAATGTTTTCGTTCATACATTACTAATACAATAAATTCTGAAAGCAAACCATTCTACAATAAATGTTTCAAAGTGCTTCCCCTCTACAGATTGTCAACCTCAAGTAATATCAGTTTATGAAAGTAGGCTTAGTTTAAATCAGCTGTTTGCATTGCGTTACAACAATGCAGCTTATTAACAACTCATTTCCCCTGTACAATTAAGTTTACTTTTTTAAGGTAACACTCCTGACTGGTAACACTCCTGAAAAATCTAACAGTTTAGTTGTGTAAATGCATCATGAATGAAGGCTGTAATTTGGAGGTTAGGTCTAGAACTACAGTACATCAACACTTAAAAAGGTAAAAAAATATTGCACAAACTTTCTCTCACATAAATACTAAAACTAATAATCGGTCAAAAATATTGCATAAGATAGGAAAGACTGTATGTAGAGAAGTGTAAATCGAGCTAAGCTATCTTGGGATTGCCACTGTGATTAAAGGCGAAATAACGACCATCGTTGTCTTATAAAAAGAAGTAAGGTCCCCTAGAATTATCTAATAGCGTCAGGGTCGGAAAATAACAAAAATTGGTCAAAAGAGGTCTGATTGGAAGATGAAAAAGAAGTATTTAACACAAAAGTATGTAAATCCAGCTAGTATCTTCGATATGGTCACACAGACAGTGAGCCCCAAGGCTAACAACTAGTATTAGATCTAAAACTTTATTTAAAATATTTTAAAGTATAAATTGCATCATTAAAACATCTTCCCCGTCTGTTTTTAAGATTTGCATAACGGGCAAAAGTTTTCCCACAGTTGGCAGCACTGGAGATTCTTCCAACATTCACCACAGAGGAAGAAGAAAAGACAGAGTTGTAAAATGGGGAAGGGGGACATTTAGCCTAAGGGTGTTGAGGCTTATCGTATATAAATAAGCTTCTAATGGTTGGACTAAGGGATGTTGATCCGCACAGCATGTCAAAGAGGGTGGAATTGAAGCGTGTTTTGATTTGAAAGCGTGTCGGCGTAGCGTCTGACACGCGTTTCGATAGACATCTTTATAGTTTATATTTGTATTGTATTATTGGAGGTTAGGTTAGGTCCATTAACTCTACTTCAATGGAAATGTATTTGTTGACATCGGTTTGTTTTTATGGAATCGATGTATAGTGTGTAAATTTAATACGGACGTTGTTTACTCGCTTCGCTCGTGTCAGAGTCTCGGCCCCACCGGGCCTCGGATGTGTGCTTATGTTAAGGGTTCTCCATTCGCTACGTTCGTGAATCTAAATCGGTTTTACCGGATCTTGTTATTCACATTTTTTTGTAAAGTCAGAGTTTAAAATTATATTTTTATTTTGTTTAAAAAGATTTCTATTTTCAACTATATTTTACCTAACCATACCTAACCTAACCTAACCGGATCTCGTAATTCACATTTTTTTGTAAAGTCAGAGTTTAAAATTATATTTTTATTTTGTTTAAAAACGATTTCTATTTTCAATTATATTTTACCTAACCTAACCTAACATAACCATAACCTAATCTAACCATACCTAACCTAACCTAACCTGATCTCGTAATTCACATTTTTTTTGTAAAGTCAGAGTTTAAAATTATATTTTTATTTTGTTTAAAAACGATTACTATTTTAAATTATACTTTACCTAACCTAACCTAACCTAACCTAACCGGATCTCGTAATTCACATTTTTTTGTAAAGTCAGAGTTTAAAATTATATTTTTATTTTGTTTAAAAACGATTTCTATTTTCAATTATATTTTACCTAACCTAACCTAACATAACTATAACCTAATCTAACCATACCTAACCTAACCTAACCGGATCTCGTAATTCACATTTTTTTGTAAAGTCAGAGTTTAAAATTATATATTTATTTTGTTTAAAAACAATTACTATTTTCAATTATATTTTACCTAACCTAACCTAACCTAACCATAACCTAACCATAACCTAATCTAACCATACCTAACCTAACCTAACCGGATCTCGTAATTCACATTTTTTTGTAAAGTCAGAGTTTAAAATTATATTTTTATTTTGTTTAAAAACAATTACTATTTTCAATTATATTTTACCTAACCTAACCTAACCTAACCATAACCTAACTTAACCTAAACTAACCATAACATAACCTAACAAACCTAACTATAACCTAATCTAACCTAACCATAACCTAATCTAACCTAACCATAACGTAACCTAGCCTACCTTAACCTAAACTAAACTAAACTAACCTAACCTAACCTAACCTAACCCAACCTAACCTAACCATAACATAACTTAACCAACCTAACCTAACTATAACCAAACCTAACCTAACCATTATCTAACCTAACCTAACCTAACCATAACTTAACCTAACCATACCTAACCTAACCTACCCTAACCCAACCTAACCTAACCATAACATAACTTAACCAACCTAACCTAACCTAACATAACATAACCCAACCTAACCTAACCATACCTAACCTAACCTAACCCAACCTAACCCAACCTAACCTAACCATAACCTAACGTAACCTAACCTAACCATAACCTAACCTAACCTAACCTAACCAACCTAACTATAACCTAACCTAACCATAACCTAATCTAACCTAACCTAACCAAACCTAACCTAACCTATCCTAACCTTACCCAACCTAATCTAACCTAACCATAACCTAACATAACCATCCAAACTATAACCTACCTAACCATAACCTAACCTAACCACCTAACCTAACCTAACCTAACCTTATCTAACCTAACCATACCTAACCTAACCTAACCATAACCTAATCTAACCTTATCTAACCTAACCATACCTAACCTAACCTTATCTAACCTAACCATACCTAACCTAACCTTATCTAACCTAACCATACCTAATCTAACCTTATGTAACCTAACCATAACCTAATCTAACCTTATCTAACCTAACCATAACCTAATCTAACCTTATCTAACCTAACCTAACCATACCTAACCTAACCTTATCTAACCTAACCATACCTAACCTAACCTTATCTAACCTAACCATACCTAATCTAACCTTATCTAACCTAACCATAACCTAACCTAACCTAACCTAACCTAACCATAACCTTATCTAACCTAACCATACCTAACCTAACCTAACCTAACCTAGTCACCTATATGAACGTAACGAGTGGAGACATCTTCGCATATTGTACAGCTTCGCGGCTCGCCAGAGTTGAAACATTCTCACGAGCGAAGCGAGACAACAACACTTGGCCTAGTTGAAGTCGAATGATATAAACAATTACCAGGTTCAGAAAACCTGTGTAACAACTATTTCAACACACTTTACTGGATACAATACATTTTAACATTTCCCTGCAAGAGCTGGGTCAGTACATTGATGTCGCTCGTGAATTGATTTTGTAAGACAATAATAATCTAGCTGTGTTTCACCTTCAAACAACCAAGAAAAATCTATTTTCGTAGATCTGTATAAACTTATAGGCCTACAACTTAAATTTGTTAGTTCACTTTCTGACCACACACATCGCTCCTATCAGCGACCTTTGCCCTATCTTGTTAGACTGCTTGCCGCTTGTTCTGATTTCACCAGAGGTCGTCCCAACATAACCTCAAACCAGTGTTTTATATCTTATAATTAGGCTGAACAAACACTTCATTTCCGGTCAAACTTATTTATTTCTCTCGTAATTTAAAAAAAAAACTAGGAACATGTTTCTTTAATTATCAATTTAATAACTAATAGATTCTTGGTTGTCAAATTAATACGGACCCTTCGTGGGCGATTTATCATTCATTTGGGTCCGTAATTAGGTATTAATTAGTAATATTTAAACAGGAAACGGTTCATCGTTTATAAATAATTGACAGGCAATATTAATTATATTTATATGTTTGTAATAAGTTATTAGGTCTATAAATTTGTAGCGTGCATTCATCCAATACAGAAATCTTTATAAACTAACCCTAAGACATGTAGGATACTGACAACCAAGCTGAGACTTAGACCTTTTTTCATGTAGTATTGGGTTAGAAACCTCTCTTTCCTAAAGGTATTTCGACTCGAGGTACGGCTGTTAACAGCTTTGCAATCGGGTAATGTGTAGAAAATGAAAATCCCCGTCGTTGTTGTTCCCATATTCTCAACCAGAGTTCGCTAGTGTTGTAGTTTCTAAAATCCGCAATGTTGGGTTAACACCGTAAATTTTTAAGCGAGGAGGATTGAAAATGTAATCTCCCAAACGTACAGTAGACTCAGACGAGGAGTGTGTCTGGTGTAAGGGGCGTGTTCTCCCTTCTACTCGCTACCCTAGCCTGACTTGGCGGTACAACCCATTCCAAGAAAAGTTACAACTTCGTGACTTTTGTAAACGTTTTATTCTTATTTACACCGTTAAAAAAAACGAGAGAGAGAGAGAGAGAGAGAGAGAGAGAGAGAGAGAGAGAGAGAGAGAGAGAGAGAGAGAGAGAGAGAGAGAGAGAGAGAGAGAGAGAGAAGTTGAGGAGGTAATTAAATATATACAGGGTGAATCAAAACTAAGTTACAACTTTAAATGGTTGTAGTTTCATTATTAGTTGTCCAATCCAGGAGAAAAACTCTTTATTGTGCAGATATAATTGGGATTTATTAAAACAGCTGTTATTTACATCGTTGCTATAGCAACGAGTTTTCTCATTGACTAATTTCAAACAGGAATCCAGTAGGTGGTAAACTTGTAGTAGTTTACAATTAACTGTTTTTATTCCATCATGACTTTACATTTACAAACACGCGCATTGGATTCAGTGTTATTATGAATGTGAACGCAGTTTATCAGCCAGGTTAAGAAAGTTTCCTACTGGCAACGGTTTGAGGGACGGTGCAGTGTAGTCGCGTATAAAAAGCTCAGTAAGTTTGAAACCACCGGGTCCGTTGGAGACATCAAGAGGCCCAGGAAGACCTTCAATCGTAAGAACTGAAAGAAGCAATTATTTCAAAACGTAGCTGAGATAAATGTCAACACGTTAAGAAACGCAGCGCATAGCGTAGAGGAAAGACTGCTTCTCCAGGAAGAGAATGGCGGCCACTTCGAACACCTGTCTTAATAACCCTAACAAGTAAGAATATGCTTCATTTCAATTTTTTTACTAAATCCTGTTTAAATCCAAACGAATTTACGTATTTTATTTTGTTCTATGTTAAAAAACAAATACACAATAGTCAATTGAAGTTTTAACTTACTTTTGAATGACCCGATTTTTTTCTTCTTTTTGTTTAAAGGCAAAAATCTCTCGCTCATCTTCGCCTTCTAAAAGAAGGAAGAAGAAAACATAAAATTTAGGTAATTTAATTCGCTAAGAAATTTCAGTGTCAGTCGCGTATATTTCATTACTACAGGGGCGGTTTTAATTGTTGAAGTGTCAAATTATACGGTGTTACCTACAGATTTGGTGAACATTATTCATTTTCCTTGGAAACGCTTTTTGTAATAAATTTATCATAACATGACAGTTTTAGGTATATAACATGTTTCACAACAAAAATAACTTAAAACAGCTGTTGTGATTGAATGTTTACATGTCACAAAACTAAACTGTTTAAATTATCAAATAAGTTTTATATTGTTCTTTGGTTTGAGAATTTGTAACAGCTGTTAAATTATTTTTAGGTTAACTTATATAGTGCTTACTTTATTTGTGGGGATTCACATGTTGTTGTGATTGAATGTTTACATGTCACAAAACTAAACTGTTTAAATTATCAAATAAGTTTTATTTTGTTTGAGAATTTGTAACAGCTGTTAAATTATTTTTAGGTTAACTTATATAGTGCTTACTTTATTTGTGGGGATTCACGTGCTGTTGTGTTTGAATGTTTACATGTCGCAAAACTAAACTGTTTAAACTATCAAATAAGTTTTATATTGTCCTTTTGTTTGAGAATTTGTTACAGCTGTTAAATTATTTTTATGTTAACTTATATAGTGCTTACTTTATTTGTGGGAATTCACGTGCTGTTGTGTTTGAATGTTTACATGTCACAAAACTAAACTGTTTAAATTAGCAAATAAGTTTTATATTGTTCTTTTGTTTGAGAATTTGTAACAGCGGTTAAATAATTTTTAGGTTAACTTATATAGTGCTTACTTTATTTGTACGGATTCACGTGCTGTTGTGTTTGAATGTTTACATGTCACAAAACTAAACTGTTTAAATTATCAAAAAAGTTTTATATAGTTATTTGTTTGAGAATTTGTAACAGCTGTTAAATTATTTTTAGGTTAACTTACATAGTGTTACTTTATTTGTGGGAATTCACGTTCTGTTGTGTTTGAATGTTTACATGTCACAAAACTAAACTGTTTAAATTATCAAAAAAGTTTTATATTGTTATTTGTTTGAGAATTTGTAACAGCTGTTAAATTATTTTTAGGTTAACTTACATAGTGTTACTTTATTTGTGGGAATTCACGTGCTGTTGTGTTTGAATGTTTACATGTCGCAAAACTAAACTGTTTAAATTATCAAATAAGTTTTATTTTGTTCTTTTGTTTGAGAATTTGTAACAGCTGTTAAATTATTTGTAGGTTAACTTATATAGTGCTTACTTTATTTGTGGGGATTCACGTGCTGTTGTGTTTGAATGTTTACATGTCGCTAAACTAAACTGTTTAAATTAACAAATAAGTTTTATTTTGTTCTTTTGTTTGAGAATTTGTAACAGCTGTTAAATTATTTTTAGGTTAACTTATATACTGCATATTTTATTTGTGGGGATTCACGTGCTGTTGTGATTGAATGTTTACATGTCACAAAACTAAACTGTTTAAATTAACAAATAAGTTTTGTTTTGTTCTTTTGTTTGAATTTTTAGTAATATTTGGACCTAACTAGAAACTTTTAAAGACATCCTAATTTATACTAGACCAATTTATAATCACTTACGTAACCTACAAATTTCTAACCTATAAACATAGAATCAATGAATTTCGCTTAAACCTATTTAGCAAAAAGTAATTCAATGTATCTCCCTAAACAAGGATCATTATATTATTAGAGTGGGAATAAAAGCCATCTGTTTTCAATTTCATGTGTCAATAAAACAGCTGATTCCCCCCTACACAGGAAAAGGGCGTGGTTTAAGTGGGCGTGAAATCATTTCCTATTGGCGGTTGCCATAGAGACAAGCTCTTGGTCCAATATGACATTATTATATCCTCTCTGCAATTGTTTTATGTTTTCCATGATTAGCAGACTCATCATGTATATAGCCTATGTTCGATTTGGTATCATGAAAGTGTTTAGTCAATGTTCAGTGAAAGATGAACCATTTGGTTGGAGTTTTGAATTTTGTGGTTTTCCTTCGATGGATTTGAGTTATTGCTTTATGATAAATACTCAATACAGAAAAGTGATCGGTCAAAATTTCGATGTTAAATTTTTTGTGGGTGTACACATTTTGAGCTCCCCAAAGTCCAAAAATGTGTTTGCCGTTTTGTCCTACTGAAGTGCTATAATAAAGCCCAAATTTGTTGACTGCTTTTTAAAACAATTAGTGGGCATATTTTGGCTATTTCTTGAGATTTTATTTTATTTTTTCGATAGCTCAAAACAAAGAATGATTCAAAGTTTGAAAAATATAGAATTTATCGTCTTGTCTGTGTAGACTGGTTGCGACTTGCAGACACGCGCGTGAAATTATAAGGTTCCTCGGTTTTACCAACGTAACAATAATAAAAATAAATCAATGAACATGCACCATATTTAATACCTATTGAATAGATTGTTTCACATCTCACAAAATCTGCTTTTAAAACTTAACACGCTACGCTTTCCTCTACGCTATGCGCGGCATTTCTTAATCTGTTGACATTTATCTCAGCTACGTTTTGAATAATTGCTTCTATCAGTTCTTACGATTGAAGGTCTTCCTGGGCCTCTTGATGTCTCCAACGGACCCGGTGGTTTCAAACTTACTAAGCTTTTTATACGCGACTACACTGCACCGTCCCTCAAACCTTTGCCAGTAGGAAACTTTCTTAACCCGGCTGATAAACTGCGTTCACATTCATAATAACACTGAATCAATGCTGCGTATTTGTAAAGGTAAAGTCATGATGGAATAACAACAATTAATTGTAAACTACTACAAGTTTACCACCTACTGGATTCCTGTGTTTGAAATTAGTCAAAGAGAAAACTCGTTGCTATGGCAACGAGGTAAATAACAGCTGTTTTAATAAATCCCAATTATATCTGCACAATGAAGTGATTGGACAACAAATAACGAAACCGCAACCATTAAAAGCTGTAACTTAGTTTTGATGCACCCTGTATATATTTAATTACCTCTCTCTCTCTCTCTCCCTCTCCCTCTCTCTCTCTCTCTCTCTCTCTCTCTCTCTCTCTCTCTCTCTCTCTCTCTCTCTCTCTCTCTCTCTCTCTCTCTCTCTCTCTCTCTCTCTCTCTCTCTCTCTCTCTCTCTCTCTCTCTCTCCTTGGTAACACTCCTTGGTTTTTTAATTTTTTTAATTACAAACAAAAATACAAGTAATTATGTTTTAACTTCTTTAAATCTTATTAAATAAAAAATACATATAAAAGTTTACGCTTGAAGATTTTTTTAATTGAATTTTTTTCTTTGCTTAACTTTGGTCATCATCGACTTATAGACTATAGAAGAAAATAACATAAAATAAAGACCTCTAGTCCTTGAATGCCCTGATAGTCTCGAGGTAGGAAGAGAACAAGAGTTGATCAAGAAAGACCTGATGACAGAAGAATCTAACAAGACAGCTAGGTACCACAAGGCTTGCCAAGCACTAATACCAACCTTGGAGGGTTGATAAACAAATCTCACATAGGGTTGTCTTAATGTCTATCATTGTACAAACTATCTGTTTTCTTTAAAGAAGCACTGTAATACAGGGTGTTTCAGAATTCGCTTTGTACAATTTTTCCTTGCGTTGAGGCAATCATAAATTAAGATTATTATCTGAAATTATTAGTTTTCTGTCAGTCCGCCATTTTGTCTTTTTTAAATTTATGATAAAACCAAATACAGAACATTTTGTATTGTTAATTTTCAGTTTTTCTATAAATTATAACTTGACCGTTTCAAAATGGCGCGCATTTAAATGTTTTCGCTAAATATCTCGTAAAATATTATTTTTTTTTTAAATCTCAAGGAACAAATATTATTGCCCTTTTATTACTGATCATGATGATGTCCTTACTTTTATTCTAAGTCAAAGGATAGCCGAGATATGGGTAAAAAGCTTAAATAAATAGTTGTTGGTAATTTACTAGAATAAAAAAAATGCTTTTACACAGTAGCCTATGATGATTGATTTGGTCGATGATGTGTCACTCTTGTAGGCTTTTATTTTGAGCGATTTTTCTAAATTAAAAATTGTCCAAACTAAATTGTCAGGAACGATGTTCCTTGTAATTACATCGTTAAATAAAAAACTTAATATTTTAATTATTTCAAATCCGATCAACCAAAATTTGTCTTTGAAAAATGCGTTTTATTTTATTCCAGTAAATTACCAAAAATTCGATTTTTTTAAAGTTCTTTTACAGATAACTCGGCTATCCTTTGACTTACAATGAAAGTAAGGACATCATCATGTTCAGAATTAAAAGGGCTACAAAATTCGTTCTTTAAATTTTTAGAAAAAAATAACAGTTTCCGAGATAATTAGCAAAAACACATTTATGAGCGCCATTTTGAAACGTTCAAGTTGAAAATTATTTAAAAAATTCAAATTGATAATACAAAACATTCTAATTAGGTATATCTCTAGTGTTATCTTAATTCTTGGAAAAAACAAAATGGCGGACAGAAAGCTAATTATTCCATTTTATTTTATGATTTTCTCGACTCAAGGAACAATTTAGAAAGCTGTTCTAAAGAGTTTACGAAACACCAACCATAAATAAAAAAATATTCAAAATCTGCAAATTTCTATCTAATTTAGTGCTTTGTAAGTTGAATAACTCACGAGATATCAACAAAAAACTGTTTAAAATGGCCGCTATTTTGACCTTTTTCAATTAGATTTATCTGAATTTAAATTGGATTCTAGGCTGAACAAATTCGCCTGTACCAAATTTCATGTTTTTATCTTAATTTTCGCCGCTGTTTACGTACAACCACAACAGACGCTGTCGAAATTGACTTTTTCTGTTTTTAAAATCAGTCGGAAAAACAAACGTCCAAACTTTCCTCCGATTGAGAAACTTATAAAGGATCATCTTCCGGCGTACGAGCTATATTAAATAGCCAGGCTAGTAGTCCAACAACGCCTTGGAAAACGCCGCAAAACGTTGAACATTGTTTTTATATTGTTAGTAACAAGTCAATCAGCTGGTTTGTCACGTCTCTGATCAGCTGAGTTGATAAGTTGATCATCCGTGGCATAGTTGTGGCCAATTACAATGCAGGGTAATAAATAGCTTGTGCCTTCAATCCAGCCCGGCGCGGCGCGGCCCGGCGGGACCGTATTTGTTTTATTCCGCGCGGTACTGAGTGTTTTACAAAATGGGTTATTATTTACTGCAGGACTAACGAAATAATTTAGGCAGGGTTCATAAGTCCGGGGGGGGAGGGGGGTAGAAAAAACAAAATATTTTCTCCAACAGAATTGTACCAATATGTTTTCGCGCAATTAATATTAATTTCCCGTGCGTGTAATTATGTTCGCCAACTGATGATGGTATAAATATACCGAAACCCGCTGTTATGACGAAATAAACAAATTTCCTAAACAACGATTTGCGTTAAATATTCGTTATATTAAAGCGAATCGCAAGGCGTTATGGAAATCAAAAATAGACACCTAACCTAACCTACCCTAACCTAACCTAACCTAACCTTACCTTACCTAATTTAACCTAACCTAACCTAACCTAACCTCACCTAACCTAACCTAAACTAACCTAACCTAACCTAACCTAACCTCACCTAACCTCACCTAACCTAACCTAACTTAAACTAACCTAACCTAACCTAACCTAATCTAACCTAACCTAACTTAACCTAACCTCACCTAACCTAACCTAACCTAACCTAACCTAACCTAACCTAACCTAACCTAACGTTACCTAACCTAACCTCAAGTTCGGAAGTAAACAAGAGTTGATTAAGAGAGACCTGATAAGAAATATGAAAAAGAGGGATCTAAAAAGAGAAGAAACATTTTCCAACTTGATTTCCTCGAAATTTAGCCTCTAAGAGGCCAAACGTGGACGAAAAACTACATTCTCAATATCATATGTATTAGACATTCTATAATTTACGGAGTGTTTGCAACGTTAGCCTCTATTCGCGACGAATCAATCCATTGGGTGATAACGCTGTTGTCAATTCCTGCAAGAGGCTAACCCCCGAGCATTGCTACCAACATTTGCAACGCTAATAGAGTTGGTAAATGTGTAGTTTTATTGTTTGCGTTCTTTTTTTTGTGAGTTAAACTATATTTTGTCTACAGTTGTTGACAAAGTGGCATTTTGTTCATTTAAATTAGTTTGCAAAACAGCTGATTTCTCGACAGTTTCACTTTGCCTACTACTTTGCACACTCCGAATGGCAACCGAACAAAACGAAATTTAGGTTAAGTTTATTTGAATTGCTTTATAATATACAGGAAATGTCCCGTATGTAGGTTAGATTAATTCTTACATGCAAAATAACATAAATAAACAACAAAACAACGTTTTAAAGTTGAAAAAGGAAGTAATTATTCATGAAGATGATTGACAGTGTATGGTACACGGAGAGTATTTTTCGTTTGCCGAGTTTTGAAGTTGGCAATCCCGTTTCCTCAACAATACACCTAAGTTATTTGTAATATTCATAAATAACCTCAGTTTTGACGTGAAAACTTCTACTCAGTTTTGATGTGTTGTTTAGCACTAATGCTATATTTTGTGTAGTTAGTTTTAAAATATGGACAGTTCAGAGGATGAAAATCTGTCAAATACCCCGCCATATTGTGTTACTGCTGATGTATGTTTTTTATTTGTCACAAAATAACTGTAGACAAAGTATAATGTGCAATTCGTGAGCAAAGTGTCTTTTTTAAACTCGATAAAATTGACGCACGAGGCAAGGCCTCGTGCGTCAACATTTTTCTTCCGTTTAAAAAAGTGCCACTTTGCTCACTAGTTGCACAAATAACTATTGTTTTGTTTCAATAATTTAAACATGTTTAATCTGACACATTATTTTTTGCGGGACAGCCTAGTGGGCTTATATTGAGTGCCATTGAAATACAGAAAAAATCTATTTAAAAATATCAAAATGGCTGCTTTTATAAACAATTTTTTGTTCTTATCTCGTGTATTATTCAACTTAGGACATTCTAAATTAGATAGAAACATACTAAAACAATTCAGGCCGTTAGGACATAGCCGATGTAAATAAAACACTGATGTAAACAATGACGAAGTTAAAACAATCTGTGAAACAATAGTTTTAAACAAACTTACCCTACTGGATAAGACTTCTTGATCTAAAAATACAATTTATTTCCTACAAGGCTCTAGAAACCATCTTTTGAGCTACATTTAGAGGGTCTGCCTATAGGGTAGCCTAAATAAAATGATGTCAACAATATATTTTTCTAATAGCCTAACTTTAAAGAAATCAATCTTTCATACTTTAACAAATATTAGTCCAATCTTTAGGCTACTCCCAGTCGTAAATAGGCCTACACAATTCGTTCAGTTACAACTGTAGATATTTTTGTATAGTTTTCTTTATTGACGTAGATAAAAAGGGGGGGGGGAGAAAATAAACGAAACAGAATGGTCATATGCAGGGACGACGCGAAAAGAATGGTTGGGAGTGTGGGGAGGGGGGGGACATAAATAATTCCAAAGAAATCAAAAAAGTTTTTCCATTTTTCTTACTTTGCGTTATTGGAATCAAGGCTTTATTTAAGTTTTTATAAGCAACATTGTAACTATGATAAGTGAGTTGAACATGTGATGCGATATAGTCAGTTCTGCGTAGGATGAACATATAGCGTGTCCTGTGGAAGATGAACAAAATGAGTATAATAAAAATAGAAATAAGTACAAAGGTAATCTGTTTATGCTACTGCCGTTGTTAACAAAAACAGCTCCTCCATCTTGTTGCTCAAAAGCGAGAGTCGGGAAAGAACAAGAGTTGATCAAGGGAAACCTGTTAGGAAAGAGAGGGATATAGGCTAACTGAAGACTATTTAAACAAAGTGTAAAACTAGCTAGTGCTAAACCCCTATTCATTAAAGCACGCCCCTGAGGGTCGTTTAACAGCTGTCTGCAGGAATCTTTACATCGTTAAACAAACAAATTTCGTAGATTTCAGACGTTTAATATAATTCTCTCACATATAGGCCTAGGCTATGTATTATAAAATATATTTATAATATTACTTGACCCAACGTCTGTTAAAATTCGCATAATGCTGCTTTCACAGAAGATTTATTTAAATTTTAACAGGCTATTCGACTCTGCAAAACGAAATTAGGCCTACTTTAATATTATATTTCGCTTATTGTCTAGTTTAGACTTTGGTTGTGACACGGTTATTTATAGGCCTAGAAATAATATTTTAAAGATTAGAAAATAAAGAAGTAGATGGGCCCCCATCGTGTCACTTACTCAGTCTCGTCGTGCAAAGTACTACAACCTGATCCTCAAAAAGTTGTGTTTAGGCTTGTAGGAAATGTTAAATTGTATTGGTAGATTAAGGTGTCTTATCCAATAGGGATTGTTTAAAACAGATGCAAAACAGGTTTTCTGAACCTTGTAATTGTATTTGTTTCAAAGATGTGCAGTTTAAAAAGCCTCCACTCGCTTCGCTCGTGTCAGTGTCTCGGTTAGGTGACCTTGAAGCTGTGACGGAGCCTTCAGTCTCTACTCTTGGGGGTAACTGTGACGGTCGGTGCACACAACCATAGTAAACATTACTGGACATCCTTTCAGGTAGTCGTGAAAGAACTATGACCTTGAGACAACTCAGACAAACTACGGGACGGTGTGATCTGAGAGTGGATTTGCGCAGGATAGCCTATCCTGGTGAAACTGTACGGGAAGGTTAAGGAGACTGCAGAACACATAATTTTCAATTGAGCCCCTGACCAATAAGAGGTGAAAGGTTGTTGGATTCCAAAGTCCTTGGGAACTATCATTGGAGGAGCTAGTTAGTGGATTACTTAAACACGTAAGGGGAACAAATCTGCTAAGCTGAAATGAAGAGGCTTTAGTTGTACAATAGGCCATCGGTCGGGATGTCAGAACTGGTTTTTAAAAGGCCCTTTAAACTCCAAATAAAATCATATTTCAAAAGTATTTTACGGATAATAGTTGAATAGGATCCTTGCCTAAGTAACCTATTTTTGACGAAAAATATATTGGGTGTGCTTAAGACCACACGTTAGAAGTGAAAACTTAAGTTTGTGCAATATTTTTTGCATTGATTTTAGTTTGACTATGTATATGAGTTTGAGAAAATTAGTGCAATATTAGATTTTTAGTTTTAATACGTATGTGTATGTGAGAAAGTTTGTGCAATATTTTTCGTAGATATATGAGTTTATATATAGGCTACGCTGTGCGCGCGTATCCGTTGTCTATATATATTAAAGTTGCATTACGGTACGGTACGGTGCGTGACGCGATTTCTATTGAAAAAGTTCATCCCAAAAAGTACCCAACGCTCCAATAGAAGTTTTCACTTCAAAAATACTAAGAAGGTAAGGTTTGAAATTTTCAGGGTTTTTTTTCTAGTTTGGTGGCTAAAAGCGGTACAAGTTCCAACAGTTGGGATGCATGCTGGTCACAAAGACTGTCTAGAGTCTAGAGGTTTAGTTAAGCTTGCCACCTCTAGAAATAGGCTATACATTATGGTGAAGAAGACATAACCTTCCTATAGGGTTTATAACCATGGCGAATAGAGGGAGAACATTGAGGTGACATCCTGAAGAAGATCTTGAAGGACTTCTGTAGGCTACTTTTAGTTCCAAGTCGTACTACCAGGTAGCAGCTCGGATTCCATCTGCTGTACAATTACCAAGAACAGACAAATCTAAAAACGCAAATCGTGTCTCCATTGTAGGCTATTTGAACTTTATCTGAGTTGTGTTTTGTCAATTGATTCCCCCTTTGTGGCGATTATACCGGTACATATGGTTTAAGTTTTATCAGGACAAACAAATATGGCCGACACATGTTATGCTTAATGGAAACGCTAGATTGCGTTAAGCAGCTGAGAATCAGCTGGGAGTTTGAAATTTGTGCGTTGTTGCCAAATCTAATCGTAAAATAGATTGTATTGAATGTTTACAAACAATTGTTTTAACTTAACCTGTAGCTTATAAGTTAGGCTAAGGTTGGCTATCGTTAAAAACTTTCGTCCGGCGGCGCCACCTGTACGTAAGCAAGATGGCGACCGTAAAAATTAAGATAGGAACATGAAATTTGGTGTAGAGGACTATACTGTGCTCATGTAGAATGCTGTTTAAAATTAGAACAATTTTATTTTAAAATGTTAAAACGGCGGCTATTTTAAACAGTTATTTATTTATATCTCGCGCGTTATTCAACTTATAAAACACTAAATTAGATAAAAATTTGTAGATTTAAATTCCGCATGCAATGATACCAACCCCACCTCTCTACGGCGACAAATAGCGAAGTTATTGTCGAAAATGTAATTTAGAACCCTAAAATACCAAGAAATTGAGATTTTCAGTAACGACATCGGGCTGGGCCAGGGTAGGCTCCTTCACATGTCCGAGAAAATCTTCACATAAGTGGTCGCTTTTTAATATATACCCGTTAGGACCTACCTGAAGTGAAGAAAGTAGTTGTACACAATTACGAGGTTCAGAAAAATCTTTTAAACAACTGGATAAGACTCCTTGATCTAACAATACTATTTAACATTTCCTAAAAGGCCCGAGAAACCAACTTTTAGGCGTTACATTTAGAGGATCTGCTTGTATAAGGCTGGAGATCCCTAACCCTCAAGTACTCTAATAGCATGAGGGTTGGTAAACAGGGTTGATCAATAGATACCTGATAGGAAAGGTAAAAGAGATCCAACACAAGACTAGAAGATCCAGCTATGGTCTGGTAATTACAAATTATATAGTTATCTTTACGTATATTTTTTTCTCTAAATATATCCGACAATATTATAGTTCTACGAACTGCCGCTAGTGTCGCTCTAAAGAGTCTTTTATTTTTGTTAATTAAAAGTGAAAATCCTCTTTGACAACATCGCCTAATGACACAAAGGAAGGATCGCAAACTAAAGTCCTCAGATATTCTAATAGCGTCAGGGTTGGTAAAGAACAAGAGTTGGTCAAGAGAGACTTGATAGCAAGGATGAAAGAGAGGTTTTTAACACAAAGAAAGGTGTAACTAGATCCAGTTAGCGGCCTGGTAATTCCAAGTCATACGGTTTAGCTACAACCTATATTTTTTGTCTAAATATATCCGACAATATTATAGTTCTACGAACTGCCGCTAGTGTCGCTTTAAGGAGTCTTTTATTTTTGTTAATTAAAAGTGAAAAACCTCTCAAACAACATTGCCTAATAAAACAAAGGAAGAATAGAACACGAACTAAAGTCCTCTGATATTCTAATAGCGTCAGGGTTGGTAAAGAACAAGAGTTGGTCAAGAGAGACTTGATAGCAAGGATGAAAGAGAGGGTTTTAACACAAAGAAAGGTGTAGCTAGATCCAGTTAGGGTTTGGTAATTCCAAATCATGCGGTTTAGCTACAACGTATATTTTTTGTCTAAATATATCCGACAGTATTATAGTTCTACAAACTGCCGCTAGTGTCGCTCTAAAAGAGTCTTTTATTTTTGTTAATTAAAAGTGAAAATCCTCTCGGATAACATCGCTTTATAAAACAAAGGAAGGAACACAAACTAAAGTCCTCTGATACTCTAATAGCGTCAGGGTTGGTGAAGAACAAGAGTTGGTCAAGAGAGACTGGATAGGGCTGATGAAAGAGAGGGATCTAACACAAAGAAAGGTGTAACTAGATCCAGCTAGGGCCTGGTAATTACAAATTATATAGTTATCTTTACGTATATTTTTTGTCTAAATATATCCGACAGTATTATAGTTCTACGAACTGCCGCTAGTGTCGCTCTAAAGAGTCTTTTCTATTCTTGTTAATTAAAAGTGAAAATCCTCTCGGACAACATAGCCTAATGAAACAAAGGAAGGATCGCAAACTAAAGTCCTCAGATACTCTAATAGCGTCAGGGTTGGTGAAGAACAAGAGTTGGTCAAGAGAGACTTGATAGCAATGATGAAAGAGAGGGTTTTAACACAAAGAAAGGTGTAGCTAGATCCAGTTAGGGTTTGATATATATTTTCCTGCAAGATTGTCAACCAATGAGGGAGAAGGAGCTTGGAATCTTATTCAGGAAATTGCATAGTTTTGTGAAGGTGATTTATTATTTAATACAGGTGTTAACCGGTCATAGAGAGTTTGGGAACTTCCTTATATATATTCAAGATTAGAAGAGACCAGAAGTACATTTTATTGTGAACAAGAAGATAGTGTTGAATATTTTCATGTAGAAGATGGGATACAATGATAAATTATTTACGTCTCGGCTGCAAGTTTTCATCAATAGATGTCTTCGCCGTATCATGAACATTCATTGGCCTGAGATCATTACAAACGAATATTTATGGAGAGAAACAGGTCAAAATCGGGTCAAACTGCAGATTCGAGAGAGGAAGTGGAGGTGGTTAGGACATACACTGAGGAAGCCAGACGGAACTATTGAGAAAGAGGCCCTAGATTGGAACCCGCAAGGTGTCAGAAGAAGAGGTCGACCCCGAGAAACCTGGAAGAGGACCGTTATTAAAGAAGGGAAAGAGGTTAATAAGACTTGGAGAGAAGTGAAGGCACTTGCCGGAGACAGGGACAGATGGAGAGCTCTTCTGGACGCCCTATGCTCCAATAGGAGATACAAGGAAATAAGTCAAGTAAGTCAAGAAGATGGGAACTCAATAGTCATGAACTTAGGGACAGTCTGAGAAAGTTACCTGGGATGGATTCTCTAATGAAGAGGATCTTGAAGAGGCATGAAAGGAACTAAGAGAGGTGGGTTTATGAGAAATAGGTTGTAAGAAGTAAGAGTAAGGATGTAGATAAAGAAGTGGAGATCAAAGAGGCTGCGATTGATGTATTTCCACAGTTCCGGATGCAGCCTAAAGAAGAATCTTTCCACGTAAGAATCTGTAGTTTAGTTGGTAGCCTGCTGAGCACATCAGCTCTTAATTGATCACTAAATTTGGTCACATGTTAATAACAACATTCACGGTTAACTTTTTTGAAATTTACCTTTAAAAATTTTAGAATGACAGCCATTAAAGTAACAGATTTATATTAATTGTTGATACTATTTTATCTCGCAATTTTATTAAAATTGTTTTACAGTAATATGAAAATGTTTATGTAGGCCTACCTGTATATACCCAAATTGTTTTTATTACAAACAGTTTTCTCTTGTAATGATGTTAAGGAACATGCTCCAGAAATATTGGATAAACATTTGTGAAAACTACAGTTAAAGTTGATTTTAATTTAGTAATTTTAAATTCTTTTACATTGAAATTGTGTAACAGTCACACATTCATGTAACCACCTTGTGTATAAAGAAAAAATGAGAGAAATAAAATTAGGTTAGGTTTATTTCTGTTATTACCCTTACTGTAGTTCTGAACAATAATTGGCTCGCTGTAATTAATTTTCACGTTTCACCAAAATTTGAGCGAAATCGGTAGAGCCGTTTTTGAGAAATTTCAAAACAAACAATTTTTTATTTTTTGTTTGTTTAAAAGGCGAAAGTTCTTTCACTCATCATTGCTTCATGAAAAAGAGTATAAAATAAAAGAACCCTCTAGTCCTCCCTCGCTAATAGCTACAGAGTCGAAAGAGAACAAGAGTTGGTCAAGAGAGACCTGGCAGGAAATATGAGAGAGGGGTCTAACCCAAGACTGCATGAAAAAAGAGTAGATCCAGGAACGTTACATCGGATCAGATCTTTGAATCATCTGATAATATCCGAACCAGCTTTGTCAGTAGGGTTGGCGACCATTTTTTTCGGATTCATAGCCTATAAATAGAAGCTACATTCAAATTAAATTTAATCTAGTTAGATTAGATTTAAAACAAAATAATTTTGAATCAAATTTTGAGTTATCGAAAAAAAAGATTCCATTATCCCACGTACGGTATTTAATTTGATCAAAATCTGTTCACACGTTACATTTATACAAGCGACAAACACTCAGGGGTTCACAATACGAGCGTGGCAATCCAGAGGGAACTTAACTGGAACTGGAATTACAATTTTTCATCTAGTCTTGGGTTAGATCCCTCTCTTGCATCTTTCCTATCAGGTCTCTCTTGACCAACTCTTGTTATTTCCCGACACTTACGATATTAAAGTATTTGAGAGCTGGGGATTTTCAATTTGTTCGTTTTTTTTTGTCTCGTTGCTGAAATGTTTCGCCTTTTAAACAACAAAGAGAAAAACAAACAATAAAAAACACTTTTCGGTCCAAAAGGAACACTAAATAGATATTTCAAAAAATATGATTTTTAATTTATCAGGAACATTTTGATAACATTATTTTTAAGGATTTAAAAAAATAACAAAGTAAGCTATAAACTCAATAATTAAATAAACACACTAAGGGTAACTTACAGTAGGTAAGCTCGCAATCATGTTTTAAGGCGCATATAGGCAACCAGTACATCACTAATGTGTTGTGTGAAACTAACTTTGTCTACAGTTGTTGACAAAGTGGTATTTTGTTCATTTAAATTAGTTTGCAAAACATCTGATTTCTCAACAGTTTCACTTTGCACTCCGAATGGCAACCGAACAAAACGAAATTTAGGTTAAATTTATTTGAATTGATTTTTTAATATACAGGAAATGTCCCGTATGTAGGTTAGATTAATTCTTACATGTAAAATAACATAAATAAACAACAAAACAACGTTTCAAAGTTGAAAAAGGAAGTAATTATTAATAAAGATGATTGACAGTGTATGTACACAGAGAGTATTTTTCGTTTGCCGAGTTTTGAAGTTGGCAATCCCGTTTCCTCAACAATACACCTAAGTTATTTGTAATATTCATAAATAACGTCAGTTTTGACGTGAGAACTTCTACTCAGTGTTGATGTGTTGTTTAGCACTACTGCTATATTTTGTCTAGTTAGTTTTAAAATATGGACAGTTCAGATTTTAAAATAATCTGAAAAATAAGAAAAATGCGGTTATTAAAGATCGAATTGTAATTGATTGTTTGTTTGAACACTATTGTATTAAATTAATGTTTTATTAAATTGTGTTACTGCTGAAGTATGTTTTTTATTTGTCACAAAATAACAACTGTAGACAAAGTATAATGTGCAATTCGTGAGCAAAGTGTCTTTTTTAAACTTGATAAAATAGTTGCACAAATAACTATTCCTTAGTCTTTTTGAGGAAACACAAATTAAAGAGTCAATAGTAAAAAAACTGATATTTTCAACGTTTTTATTAAACTCTCCCCCTCCCCTGCAGTGAAATGATTAAACAGTTTAAAATCAATGCACAAATTTTCTCATTTACCCTTGACCCAAAACAGTTCGTCTGAAAAACGTGAGTTCTAGACAATTACCAAAAAATATTGATTATGATTTTCTATTGATAACTCTGTTATTCTTCAGTCTGCAGAACGAATAAAAATAACAGTTGTGTTATTACACCTTTTACCTTAGTTCTAGTTTAGATTTCACCTGAATTTGACTTTAAAAATCGTTTTTGGGACATATTTTGAATTTGCGAATTTTTGAAACGTTTAAGTGCCTGTAACTCGAAAACGGTTGGAGATATCAAAAAATAACCCAGAATAAAAAAGTCTTAAAATGATTAATTGTATCCAAAACTGCAATAAAATATAGTCGTTTTTACAAGAAAATTGAAAACTGACCGCTATATTGAAAAAATGGTGGGTCATATAAAAAATTTGGTATCTAGTTTTAACTTAAAAAACCTAGAAGGTTACTTTTTTAAAGTTTTTAGTAACTTTTGTACTTATTGAAAACACTAGTCACGTCTGTTTCAATTACCCTGTATATATATATAACAAGAATTATTAATAAGGTGTTTTTTTTTTATTGAAAGTGTTTTGAGTTGTAGCTACATTTTTGGAATAACTTTTTTTAAATTTTGAAAACTGTTCTACATTTAATAGTTAAATAAATTCACCACGTAGTTTAGCAATATGTGTCAAGACAGCGCCACTATACAGAGTGGACTGTAACAGAAACTGCTAAATGTCGGGGTCAGTCTTCCTGGACATTGATAGGGTTTGGCACAGTGGTCTCATAGACAAACTTAGGCAATACAACTTCCCAGACGGGCTGAAACGGCTGATACACCTCATTAGGTCTTACCTAGCAGACCGCAAGTTCAGGGTTGATGTAGACTTAACAACATCCGGGCTGATACACCTCATTAGGTCTTACCTAGCAGACCGCAAGTTCAGGGTTGATGTAGACTTAACAACATCCACACAGAGGACAATACAAGCTGGCGTGCCTCAAGGTTCGCTCATCGGGCCCGTATTGTTCAATATCTACATCAACGACATTCCAACACTTGATAACACCAATGTGGCTATATATGCTGACAACACCGCGATATCCGCACAGTCATGGCAACCATGTATGATCTACAGTAGGTTACAAACTTCACTAAACAATATAGAGCCTGGAGAGTAAAGGTAAATGTGTCGAAGTGCCAGGCGCTTTTCCTCTCTAAAAGAAACTCACACACCATTAATACGCCTTTACGCTTATTGAACGAAGACATACACTGGCATGATCAGGTCAAGTACCTCGGGGTCATCCTAGATAGGAAACTGACTTGGCCTGCCCACATATCCAACATAATTAAAAGAGCAAACATGACACTGTCACAACTATATCCATTGCTCAATAAAACAAGTTCTCTTGAATTGAGAACAGCCACCATTACCTATTTATCTGTACTTAGAAGCGTCATCACCTTTCAGCGCCCGTCTGCGGACACACACATGCGCAGGCTACACAATGTGCACCAGATATAGGACCTTACATAAAGACTTAAAATGTGTCGTTCATCAAACAACACATTCAACGATTATCAGCTAATCTCTACAAGGGAGCCCTTGCACACCCAACATCAACACTAATCTCTTCACTAGGTAGATATGACACAACATTTGACAAACACAGACGGCCGCTGTCCTTATTCGCACGACCGACCTTGATCTCTCATTTGGGTCTATAAAGCCATGCAGCCTACTACATACCCAACTTTCACCTCAAGGGTGCACCGCAGCGGCATGAGCCAAGCTGTCTCCACCAGGATGCAGTTTCATGCAGTCTAATCTTGCACGCTTATTTCAGTATCGAGTAGGCAGCAGAAGAAGATGTAGTTTGTAGCCTCTCCAATAAATTCACTAACAAGATATTTGTAAGGTAACTCCCATCCTTCACCTTGCACGTCACATCTACCAAACCTAGGTTCCTGCATGATCTGTCGCGAGGTTTTACCTGACTAGACTCTGTCAAGTCAAGTCTTTACCTCGCCCTTCGCGTGGATACATATTGTTCTGCTTTCTTCCACATTTACAATCTCGATACGCCCATGGAAAGAACTTCTCAGCTTGGTACATGGAAAACCTTTCCTGTTTCCTTGTCTCACGCGATAGGGGTACTAACAGGAAGGAAGGTGGTTTTCAGTGAGTAAGAATCTCACACTATTGGGAAGAGCGGATTTCTCCCTTTGTCTTTTGAAGATTTTCCACCTATCCTGCGAAATTACTGCTAAAACAAGTTTCAAGAGGCAATAATCCGAAGTTCTAGGTAAAACAATAGATTTGTTGACGTTTTTTGAAATTAAGTAATATTCTCTCTCATAAACAGAAAACTACATGCTGCGATAAGAAAATTTATCAAATTTTTTATGACGACCGATTTTAATGAAATTTTGTACAAGTCCATAACACGTACTTTTTTTATGGTTATTTCACAACTCAAAAATTACGGATAACTTCCATAAGGGGGAAGAGTCACAAAATTATTATACTCTCATATTTGGCTATGTAGTTTTTCATTATATTTTGCTCAACTATCCCATTTAAGCAACCAAACAAAATGTAATGGTCGCTTTCTATACACACGATTCATCCATAAGAAATATTGGAAAAAACTGAGCCGTAGAATAAATGAAATTTTTTATTAAACTTTCTCCAAGAATTGACATCAAAACAATATTTAGCTTTTCTTTTATACAGAATTACATTTATGCCCCTTTAAATTAACAATGTTATTCAGATCCTTAGTTATAGGTTATGTAAATCTTTTTTTATAACTTTATTAATATTCAGGATAGTCAATGTAGCACAAAAACATGCAATATTTGAAAATAAATTCGTATACCTTGTATTTCATCAAAACCTTTTGACTTAGTTTATAAATATTCTCAGGTAAAAAGTTCTCCAATTCGTTTTGATTGTTAATTATTTAAACAATAAAAATGGATTTCAAACAAATTAAAAAATCTTAGCGTATTATAGACTTTTAAAACAAGTTACATTTAGAGTCATCCACATTGTATGGTTTCAAATAAAGCAATATGATTCCCACTTTATTGAAAAGTAGGACTTCTTCACAATCTACTTCAAATAGGTCAACCAGTGTCTCAAGATATCTAAAGGGAAGAACAATATCAACCTCTCCACACGTCCATAAAAAATGGCCTTTTCGACATGTGTCATTATGTTCCTCAAGCGTTCCACGAATTTTAAACAAATCCATTGAAAAGGCTTAATTGGTTTCTTTTAAAAACAGCATTTTTAGCAGTGACGTCATTATATGGTGTAAAATTAATAATTTATTATTGATTTTAACACTTACACATTTTTTTACCAGCTAGTATCATTATTAAATAACAAGTGAAAAATATACGACCTATACTGGGAATTCAACCAAGACCTTTGGCTTTACAGTGCTTTACCAACTGAGCTACTCTTAGCTTCCCAGTATAGAGCATACACTTCTCACTTGACTTTGTTTTTGAGTTAAAACATCAATCACCTCGTTACAAACGACATTGAAACTAATCTGTATCTCGGCTTGCAGCCTTTACGTGTGTATTTAAATTACAATAATTTAATGATTTTATGCTTACACAGTATGTGCCAAAGTAAACAGTACTGAAATTGTAAGATTTTATTTACATAGTTTTGCCAACATATACAAGTAAAAGGAAGCAAAATCGGTTAGACTCGGGTAATAACATGTTCAATATGACCTCCGTTCAGTTTTAGGCAACACTCGCACTGTTTTTGAAGGTTTTGCATTATTTTGGTGAAGAGGTGTTGTTTCATGCTCCATATACACATGGTTATTTTTTTCCTGGAGTTGGACGATCTTCACGGAAAATCTTTTCTTTCAATATTCCCCAGATGTAGGCTTCAGGTGATGTAAGATCAGGGGAGTGGGCTGGGTAAGGAAAGTTTGTTCTAAGGGAGATGAGGTGGTTGCCAAAAGTTTCTTGAAGGAAAGCAATGTTGGTTAAGGCAGTGTGGCTGGTTGCACCATCTTGCTTGAACCATTGTGAACGAAAAGACAGGTTTTGGGCACGACAAAATCTCCAGATCTATAAAACGATCAAAATAACCCTATATCGGTCCTAATTTACAGTAAGAGAATTTCCATTATCTATAAGCATATTTATCACCTGCATTCATAACACTTATTTATCTATAAATGTAAGAAATAAGAAAAAAAAAATTCAAAGAATTTTCGATAAATCGGTAGTTTTTTTCTTTTCGCAGAAACACCAATTTCCACTATATTGGAAAATTACCCTGAAAGAGTAACAAGGAAGAATAAAAACAAAAACAAATGTTGTGGAAAAGGTGGTAACACTGATATAAATAAATAACACCCATAATCACTGATATATTGTCTTTGACAAAATATTAATAATTTTCAATATTACAATATTTACATTATATTCTAGTTAATCATGTTATTGCAACAATATTTACAATTTATATTTACAAGTTTTGAAAACTATTTACTTAAAAATACTGGTAGTCTTTTAATAGCGGTACAAAGTTTAAGAAATATTTGTGCAGGTATTTAATACTTTTATTTGGTAAAGAATCCATTATAAAATATACTGTACAGGGAAACACTACACAAAAGCTTGTCTATATTTCATTCACCCAGTATACGAAGGATATAACTTTTATAATCATCACAAATCTCGACCTATGTTTTTTGACCGATCTTCACATTTCATGGCATCAAGACGGCAAAAAAATAATTTTCAATTTGTCACCCATTCCTTCATCTGCGGGTAAGGATTAAGACAGGAACATTAAATTTGGTGTGTTCATATAGGAACCATCTTGAAATTCAGAAAAATCTAATTGAAAATGTCAAATTGGCGCCTAATTTTTGGCCATCTCGTGTGTTATTCAACTTGTAACACACTAAATTAGACAAAAATTTGCAGATTTCAATTCTGCATGTAATAAGTATCACCTCTCTATGATGACAAATAGCTAAGTTATTGTCAAGAAATTTAAGTTTTTACCCTGACCTCCCAAGAAAATGTGATATTCACAAAGTTAGAAGATCCAGCGCTAAGTCACCGACATGAGCGTAGTGAGTGGAGGCTCCTTCGCTTATGTACAGTTTCGAGGGCCATTAGGGTAGAACTACTGACACAAGCGATCCGAGTAGACTTTTTATATAGTGATAAACACAATTACAAGATTCAGAAAACCTGAGTAACAACTCTTTTAAACAAACTGAATAAGACCTCTCGATCTACCAATACAATTTAACATTTCCTACACAGTCTAAGAAACTAACTCGTGGGTATTATAGGATCTGCTTGTAAGTGGGGCAGGGTAAGTACTATAATGATGACTAGGTCCTTAATTGTCCTCGTAGATGTGTACATATTAAAATATCTCCACTCATTCATTATAGTGTATCGACCCTGTCTCCACTCACTATGCTCATATCGGTGACTTGGCCCTGACGGATCTCATAACACATTTTCTTGAGAGTGTTTAAAATTACATTTTTGACAACAACTTCGCTATTTATCAAAATATAGAAAGGTAGAGTTGGTACCACTGCATGCAGAATTGAAATATGAAATTTTTTATCTCATTTTGTGTGTTACAAGTTGAAAAACACACGAGTTATGAATTAAAAATAGATTAACATGGCCGCCATTGTGACATGTTCAGTTAGATTTTTCTGAATTTTAATTGGATCTTATATGAGCATACTTTAGTCCCCTGCACCAAATTTAATGTTCCTATCTTTATTTATATTTATGTACAAACGACAGCAACGACAATGATGAGGAATGTATGGCAAGTCGAAAATCATTTAGTTCCGCCTGAGGTCATGAAACATAAAATCAGTCAAATTTATTCACTTCATATACTGAGTTTACATTATTTGTAAACAGACGACTGTTTAATATAGAGTAAAAATATTTTATTTATATACTTTTATAGTTTCATCACTAAATGATGACATCTTCAGGTTTAGAAAGACACAGTTTTTAAAACATGTCCACTAAACACTGTCACACAGTGTAACAGTTTATCTTACCAATCATAATAATAAATATAGAATTTTTCAAAATTCATTTAGTACAAACTTTACCATGAAAAGAAAAAAATAGTATTTTTCTGCGGAATTAACTTTTTTTACTGTAAAAATTGTAAATGAAAAATAATACCAAATAGGTTAGGTAAAGTCTAGGGAACTGCTGTCACTCGTGTATTTACAGATGAGTTACTAAATAGTGCACATAAAGTGAGTAGCGACTAGTATCGATTATCGATGAGACTAATTGTTTGTGTAATACGAAGTACGTCTAGAAAGTAAGTTTCGTTTGTATTCCTTGCCATGGTAGCGCTGTCATCACAGTAGTCAAAGAGAAGTAGATGACGCCATTTTAACATCACTGTTTGTTGTTTACGCTTTGTAACACTTGTTTAAAATGGAAAAGTTGATTAAAATCCTGATGCTTGTGAGATTAGATCTGTAATTCGTTTTATAAATGCAAAGAACACTAGACAAGTCCACATTCATCATCAGATTTGTCAGGTTTACCGAGGAAATGCAATGAATGACTAAGGAGATGGGTCCGACAGTTCAATGAAGGACGTGATCAAATGTACGATGAGAAACGAAGGGGTTTATCTTTGGCTAGTGATGAATTGGTTCGTGCAGTACAAGAAAATATTAAGGAAAACTGTAAGTTTACAATTTCAGAAAATTTCATGAAATTGTTTCTGTAAAACTTGCTTTTTCAAAAACTTTGCCTTATTTGGGTGCCAAAAACTCTTAGAGAGCAAAACAGCATCAGGACAGTGTACTTGACTTTTTGACATGTTACGACAAAGATGGTGATGACACTCTCAGCCTTATGAAACCACTGAATCAAAACAACAATCGATAGAATGGAGGCATACTTCGTCATCAGCAAAGACTAAAGGCAAGCAAATCTTGAAAATGCACAGTGTTTTGAAACAGATACATGATTCTATTAGTGGATTCTTACCACAAGATGAAACAATCAATGTAAATGTTTACAGCTAGACGCTTGGGAAACTACACCGCGCAATACAGAATAAGTGCTCACAAACGCTATTGTTTTGAATCATGACCTCACACTGCGAACATAACACGACAGGACTTTGACTGGGACCTGTTTAACTACCCTCTATACAGCCCTAACTTCGCTCCTAGCGACATCTCTCTCCTTTTGCATCTGAAATCATTTCTTGGTGGTCAAAACTTCAACAATGATGATAAGCTCAAAGAATATGTTACCATATGATTGACAACCCAGTCGGGAACATTTTATATTTTAATCATACAAAAACTTGTGTTGTGCTATGATAAGTGCCTACAAAATGGTAGGAGGTATGTAGAAAAATAGCTTTATTTTTTTTGCTTTAAATAGTTTCTCCATATTTATACTAGTTTTGTTTTTATTACTAAACGAAACTTACTTTCTTGACGTACCTCGTACGACTTTTGGAAATAGTTTTACTTTGCCGTGAAAATTACGATAGGAGGGGTTTTTTGTTTCATATGAGTTTACAATTTGTCATTTTTGTCAGAGATGAGGTTATTTAACGAATTATTATATTAATTTAACTCAACTAGTATAGTAAAAGTGCCGTTGATTAACACCGTCTTATAATTTGATGGTTGAATTTAACGGCTACAAATTAGATTCTTATGTAATATTTATGTCAAAATTTTATGGTTGAAAATTAGTTTCTTTCAAAATAGGATTTTAAAATGACTAGAGTTGAATATGAAACTTCCAAATTCTCATTGCGATATCTAAATAACCTACATATACTGTACATATGAATTTGTTATATTTCAATTTTTAATTCTTCTAAAAAAAAATACCATTTTTCCTTTTCAACATAAAGCATGTACTAAACAAATTTGCCATGTTTTTCGTTTAATCTCATGACCGACAAAATAAATTTTTACCCTGTCAAAACAAATAAAAATCAAAACATAAATAGTATAGTACATGTCATACAAATTGTATTTTGTATACATCTGAAGATGACACCTGCAAAACATCTAAAAGCTGAAATAGTTGACATATTATACTTCTATGCAATATCTTATTTATCCAAATTCAATATTAACATGGTTTAATTGGACATTTACCACCAAGTTTCAAGAGTGTAAATCAACTTTCGGTAACAAGTGTTACGCCTAGAGCATAAAAGTGTAAAAACGCCAACGTAGTCTAGTAGCCTGGAAACAAAAACTAATTCTGCAACCTAAGAATACAATCCAATCCTAAAGCTAAGCAGTCAAAGCTAAATAAAAATGTGATCAGATAAAACTACCACATACAGACTGCTAGCAACTGATTGTTAAAGGGTGTGCTGCCAGGAGAAAGTATCCCAACTGTTGATTGAGGTAAACAACATTTTTCCTCCTTCTATCAGAAGTTTTGCCTGAGATAGAGTTATTATACCTACCTGGGGATTGAGGCACAATTTCAGCCTTATTTTAAGTAGTAAAATTTTTATTTATGATTTTTAATTCAGTTTTTATTATCAAAAGCTATAATGGTATCATTTGTAAACTAGTTTGGCTGATTAAATAATCAATTAATTTTTGTTTATATAAGTTTTTCTTTTCATGGTGTATTATTTTGTCTCTTCCTAATTAAATTTATGATTTTCAGACAAAATATGTTCGGCAATTTTCAATGTATCCATTAAGTTAATAATTCTTTTAACATTCACTAAATCTTATAATTAGAGGTCTTTTTGTCTCGCCAATATAGTGCATGTAACGAAAGTTTATTTATACTCTCGAAACGTCGTGTATTGCTTTTTATATAGACACGGCCATATGAACAATCCATCTTACATTCAAGACTACAAAAACAAAACTATGTGTTCTTAAGCTATTGTATATTATAAAAACATAAAGAGAGTTAATCAATTGGTAATTGTAAACTTAAAATAGTCCATCTTATAAAATATTAATCTATTAGTGTAGAGTGTGTCAACAAAGTCATGGGAGAGGGGGGCGCAATTGTTATTACTTCAATTTATGTGCATGAAACTTGTGTTAACAATTGTCGCACTATTTAATCATATGGTCCTTTTTATCTAACAAACTAAAGTTAGGCGTGTTTTGTGGCTTGCAAAATTTAATTTAATTTCTAACCTTAGTGAAGGTTCCTAAAATAGGTGGTACAGCTCCCCAGTGGGCATTTAGGGGGGGAGGGGTGCAGTATCAAGTCAAAAACGTTTTTACATTGAGGGATGTTAGGGAAACTTTTAGATCTTACCAGAAATGAAGAACTGAAAATAACGTTCAGCAGCCAATACAGACATCACTCTGGATTCAAAGAATTGTGTTCCCACCTTCTCATTTAGTTGTGTTGTAGGGAATTTGCTTTCTAAGACAAGAAATCAATTTTAAATAACTGAGCGTCGTGAATTACTAATGTCTCTAATCAAATTTGAGCCCAATATCAAAAATATTTAAAAAAACACCATTTTCATTCTTCACATTAGCTAGTTATGACCAGTTTCTTAATAATAAGCAATACTTTAATAATTATTATTATATTTCAATTAAAACATCCCCACTAACTTTATTTCTTATTACAGGGGGGAGAGAAAGAAGGAATTTTGGGTCTTGAAAAATAATAAATAAACAAAATATGTTTGGGAATCTTTGCTCTAGTACAACGTGAATATCGGCGTGTGTTTTATAAAGAACTTGAACACGAAAATAACATTCGTAGATGACACAAACAGTTGAAAGAAACTGGTGGTTTATTATACAAAAAGCAATCAGACAGCAATGAAATTGTAGTAAACATACGAAACAACTTTATACTGAAAAAAAATCTATTCAGAAAATGTGCTCAAGAATTAGATGATCCAAAAACAATAATTCCCAAAGTTTTGACAAAAAAAGTTCAGGCTGTAAACTTCAGTATTTGCGGCTTGGAGATAATCTTACAAAGAATGATTTTACTTTAGACATTCTTGATGAAATTGAAGGTGGTGAGAATTTGTTTAATGATGAGGCTGAATTCCATACTTTAGGACATCACAACAATGTTTGACTTTTGCCAAATGCTCGTGTCGTTATTGAACAAAAGCATGACAGCCCAAAAGTTAATGTTTGGAGTGTTCTTGTCCGCGATTGTATTATTTGCTTCTTTTTCTTTGCTGAAACCATTCTATGTGGAATTGTCTACCTTGACATTCAGCAGGAAGAGCCTATGCCTCCCTTTACTACAATGGCGGTAAAATATTTTATCCTGAGGAGGGGGCAAAGAACATTATTACTACTAGTGTTGAATGGATACAAATTTACCAGTTGCTCCCACCTCAATAGACTGGCCAAACAGAAATCCTCTTTACCTACATTGGATTCGAGGCAATGTTTCACCGGTAACAAGAAAACTGACCTTGCAAAGAAAGGCATCTTTAAACCATTCATAGGTTAAAAAACGGTTTGTGGAATATCTCAAAGTAGCGTCCGAACTTCGGAATTGAGTTCCGAAAAAACGAATCACTCTGGTCTTTGGGATGCCTCTGGAGAGCAGCATAATGTAAAGCAACTAGTCAACAGCCTAGATAGTAGACTTACAAAAAGACATATACTCCTGGGTAAAGCTCAATTAAGATATGTAACAAGGTATAGTTAGGAAGCATGAAAATTGTAGGTCTCTACGTATCATAGCACGGATGAGAAACGATAGAACAGAATCGAATGAAATCACAAACATTGTGGGATCTATTTGAGATTAGTTAAAGGACTAGAGTTAGGTGTTACTGTCTAACAGTATTCCAATTAGGGAGTGCAATAAGCCCACAGTGGTAAAGCCTCTAAAACAAAACATTCTAAGAATATTATAAAGAAGTTTTGTTTACTGATGGACACATGCTTAACCGTTTTGATATCAAATTCAACTTAAGTAAAAATGATCATCAGCTTAATTCGGCTTTTGTCCACATCCGTATAGTTTTCTTTCCTTTCGCTGCTTAATTCAATGTGGCTTAATATGTTTAGAAAGTCGCAAGCTGGTGTTAATTTTATTAATAAACTCCCAGTGTTTATAAGAGTGGAGAGAATTTTGTACAAATTTAAAACCAGTCTACGACAAGTTTTGTTGTAACCTTCTACTCTGTGAGTAAATTCGAACTCATCAATTCTACTTCACTCAATTCAATTTACTTTGTTCGTGTTTTTATATTGTTATATATTTATTATTTTGTTATAATACTTTTTGTATATTTATTGTTTTTGTTTGATTATAACTATGACCATACTGTATGTGTTGATCCAAGTTTTTGTTAATATAAATATATATATATATATATATATATATATATATATATATATGTATAAGTTTTGATAGTGTCCATATTTGTTTTAATTCATTAAGTTTTAATTTGTTAGATTAGGTTATTTTGACTTTTGTAACAACAACAAAAGGAAATAATGAAATGAAGCATTTTGTGTAGCGCGACTAGAGTAATTCTAGTAAAAATTATCCCCCCCGATTTGCATTTTAATTATTTCAATTGTCTATGTCTTTAATTTAAAGCAGTATTTAATACTATTTTTCAACAACCGAAGCATTGTGCGTATTGTGCAGTCGTGTATCTTCACTAAGCTGTGTTGGGTTGAATCTTTGTACCCGTTTCTCTTCAACATAAGTACCAGATACTTAATACATTAAGACGAAATACTTCAACTTAACAACTACGGTATCGCATCGTGTGAGGAATGGTTGGATGTCCTGACGATAGTGGCAGCCATCTTGGTTCCCATTAAAGGTTGACTTGGATTCGGTTCTTCGTCTTGTTCTACTTCAATGTAATTTAATCGATGTCTTTGTGACAAGTCCGTCATCTCAGTTGCTTCCGAGGGTATGCTTATACCGTCGCTCACCATTGTTGCATTCGGATTTTCTAGAAAAAATAAATTATTACACTGAGTGATTTTTTAAATATCTATTGGAGAGAAAGTCATATGACGGGTCAAAAAAAATCAGTATTCAGTTTTATAAGGATATATACATTTTGAGATCCTCTGAATCCAAAAAAGGACCCCTTTGGTTTGTACACCACTCTACAATCCAAACATGTAGAGTAATTTTAATCAAATCTGATTTATGGTTATATTTTTACCATAACTCAAAATTTGGTAGTAGCTGTCATATACCGGGTGTTTGAAAAGTCTGGGTACGGCTTAATATTTTACAAACCATAGCAGAAAACATCTATATACTTTGCACAGTGTCATATGGCAATGTAAACTATTTTTCCTTGCTCTTGCCATGACATGACAACCATGGGGGGGACGGCCCACAGAGGAAGTCATAGGAATCTTAAATGTAAGCACGGGTCGAGTGACACCTCATTTCAAAGAGCTCAGTTAGTAGAGTTGAATGCCGCAAACCGCATCTCAAAAGATGTATCCAATCAGAAATGGCGGGTTGTTTTAGGTACACATTGTGAAGTACATTATGCGCTGCTATTTCTGACTGGATTAAAAAAATAAAATAATAATTTTAAAATGAAGTGGTAATAATCTCACCAACAAAAACAATGGTAGAACTTAAGTATTGATATTATCCACTGTAATAATTTTCAAATGTTTAAACTAATTTATTTAAGAGGAACTTAGATGTTTACTATTGGAAAAGTTTCCATTCATGAATGCTGTCACTTTCTAATGCTAGACAAAATAATTTGCTAGTTACAAAAGTCGGAGAAAACATTAGTTAGTAGAGTGAAACACCGCCTCCCGCATCTGAATACGACGATCCAGTCAGAAATGGCAGCGCATAAAATACTTCACAATGTGTACCTAAAACAACCCGCCATTTCTGATTGGATACATCTTTTGAGATGCGGTTTGTGGCATTCAACTCTACTAACTGAGCTCTTTGAAATGAGGTATCACTCGACCCGTGCTTACATTTAAGATTCCTATGACTTCCTCTGTGGGCCGTCCCCCCATGGTTGTCATGTCATGGCAATAGCAAGGAAAAATAGTTTACATTGCCATATGACACTGTGCAAAGTTTATAGATGTTTTCTGCTATGGTTTGTAAAATATTAAGCCATACCCAGACTTTTCAAACACCTGGTATATATATATAATTTATTATTTTTTTAAATGTTTTTTTTAAATCACCTCCAACAATTTTTATAAAATTTTACTCAATGGCAGATAGCTTCTAACAACCAAAAACAAAATTTATTAGTTATTGTCTTTTCATAAAATGACTAAGTTATCAGTAAAAAATAATAAAAAATCTGCCCTACGGGCTGTTATAAAATATGTCATTTCTCAAAACTGGCTCTATCAATTTCAAATTCAAATTTTAGTCAAAATTAATTACCTAAATCCGTGAGAAAAAATTGAAAATAAAAATATTATCTTTTAGGAATAATTAGCACAAGATTAACCTAGACTGCAAACGTTAAAAGCTCAAATATTATTTACACTGAGAAAGCACTTTTGGCATAAGCAAAGTAAATAAATATAATATTGATGTGGTCCTACTATACACATTGTTTTTTTCCCCAAGACGACATCCAAACTTCAATTTCACTTTTTTGATTGATCACTAACAAACTGACATTTTTGGTTTCATTTGGTTTTGGACGATAGATAATAAATTTATTAATAAAAAAATAACCTACCTTGTAAAATATAATCCAGTTCATTCTGTGTACAGGCGTAAACAAAATCTTCAAGACAAACACCCTTGAGTACAGACAAAACTGACGGCCTTGGGTTACAGAAATATAACGGCTGTTTGCGTCTGTTAAAGTCATCTATTAGTGCAGCTATACCCTGTCAACAAATGTACAGTTATTTATTTCACTGTTTTAGACACTTATCAATATATAGGAACAGCGATCGTCAATTAATTACATTTGATCAAAGTCCGTTTTAAAATTTTACAGACCGTCGCCAAGTTCTACACTCCACTGTAAAAAAAAAGCAGATCTACGAGTTTTTCCCCGGAAATTTTAAGACACATGTTATAAAATGGTAGATTTTTAGGCAATTTTATATTCACAGGTTCCTTTTTTTCTGGCTAACTCAAATAAATTTATATCTTCTTAATTAAGAGGTAAAACCTTGTATGGATAAACTGTAGATTTCTTTTGAATTTTATATTTTTAAAGTTTTAAATTAAAAAAAAAAAAAATAGATGAAATGTAAACACAAGAACAAAAATTCCAAACTTTTTATTTAGATTTTAATCAGAATAAATAATACAAAAATATTATTGTGTATTTGTTATTACAAAGTAAAATAACAAAACGTGAATATATATATGACAGAAAAACTCAAACTAAACTGAGACAAATGACATTTTTTATTTTAAATTATTCAAATTTGGAGTGGAACTTGTGAGCTTATTCTCATTAAAACGGTCAGCGAGTCAGGATCTGTATTTATCTTTGATGAAGTTCATTTTAAAACACTTATTTACATGTGTATGTTGAGGAGAATATTTGTACAGAGTTTAATGGCCAGGTTTTTCAATTCGGGGTAATTTGATCACACACATATTTTAGCCAGAATAGTTTGCATGAGAGATCTTCCAGCACTTGATCTTATTTGTTCTTAAAAGCGACATGGACATAGATTATTTCCATCTGCAGGGCAGCTTCGTTACAGTTGAAAACCACTGTTACTTCACAGCTCCACTCATCATTAGGCTTAAGAGAAAAACAATTTTTCTATACTTGCACAACATTTCCTATTTTGTTGATGTCAGTACATCGAGCTTTAAATTCGATTTCAGCTCGCTTAAATTACCAAACTGTTCAACTTTAATACCATCATTGCTATCACAAAATCATTTGAGGCTGGGGTAGTGGAAAGATTCTTTGTTGATAAAATCGCACATGAGATCAATCTTCATTGAAAAGCTTCTGATTTCTGACAGACGTTCACGCACAAATTTTTCTTTCCCTTTGTAGTTTAAAGTTCAAGTAATGTAAATGTACGACAGAAAAGTGATTGACACAATATTTTCCACTGTATCAAGGAGGAAGCCATGTTGATTACAATTTCAAATGGTTTGAACTCACAGTAACTAATTTTCAAGAGCGGGAGTGCAACAGTTAACACTTTGATAGATGATGTAGTGTTCAGGATGTTAAATCGTCACTGCATTTAGGTTCTTTAATCCGTTGATTAAACAAACCTTTATTCCTACCGACCACTGCAGGCATACCCATCTGTGGTGATTGACATAATTTTTTTTCAAATTCAACCCATCTTTCTTGAAATATTTTCATTACAACTATCTACAAGTTCTTCATTTTCCTGGTATTGGAAATATTGTTAACAATTTTTCTACAAACTGTTCCTTATCTCTGTCCAAAAACAGTCAATTATACTGTATCAGATATGTTAGCACGATTCGTTTCTTAAGCGTAACTATCTCTGGCCGCTAAAACTTTCGCAATTCCTCAGCCAAACGTTTGTATTTTTTAAACTATAGTGTGCTCATATAGAACACTATTAAAATTCAGAAAAATCTAATTTGAAATGTCAAAATGGTAGCAATTTTCTTAAATTATTAAAGAGAATTTATTTATTGTATTTTATATCTGTCAAATGCATCAATAAAATCAGGGTTAATTGTTTTGTTCTATTATTGTAAAAATTTAATGACTTATACTAATGTCTAAAAGATTAAATAAAATTTAAAGACAAGAAACGCAAATACAAGGCTCTCTCTTTTCGTGAAAAACTATGCATCACAGAAAAAAAGAAAGAAAGGTTGTATATCATGCATTTGTACGGAATCACCATAAAGGCTGTTTTAGACATAATGATTATCCTGAAATGTGGATAAGGTAACAAGTGGTGTGAAGAAAACGTGGATGCTTGCAGAAAAATCTATCGATGAACCTGTTTATACATGGAGTTCTCAACTTCGTTTGACTGGATTAGCCATGCGAGAAACTGAAATTCAAACTGTATCTAACCAGTTGGACATTCAACGTCTGTTTCATACCCTAGCTCATTTCCCATATTTATTAATTCGGACAACTTAGAGCTTAGATTAATGAGATTCTATATTAACAAAATAAAATCTATTGCCGTATGAGGCTGTCTCATACTGTACAAGTGCTTACCTTGGCGGCAGTGAAGTCAGCGCCGAGTATATATCTGCAATCCACAACGACTGGAAGTTGACTGGAACCCTGTTTGACTCCAACTCTTCCCACGCTTGCTCTCATAAAATCAACGGCAGGGAAGTACAGACTGTTGTCTGGGATCACTAACAAGTAATCTCTGCCTGAACTCGTCTACAATCAAACATAACTATTGATTTATAAAATGTAATATAGTACCTGCACTCGGAGAAGCACAGACTGTTATCTGGATTCACTAACAATTAGTCTCCGCCAGAACAAGTACCACAACCTAACCTAAACAGTTGGAATATAAAATATTTAGGAGAACGGAAAAGAGTGTTTAAAATAATTAGGAATAGGTTTTTACTTACCCTGGTGTGGGGTAAGTTTGGTAATCGTCAACATTTTCAACTTCCGTTTTTGATTGACCTACACGTTTCATGATCTCAGTAAACCGAAAAATGGATTTTCTATATGCCGTCCGTCCATTGTCTGTCCATTTTGAACCTTTTTAATCATATCTTGTTTGAACAAAAAATCTGATTTAGATAAAAATTTGTATATTTTAATTCTACATGCAATGGTACCAACCCCACCTCTCTTCGATGACAAATACTGAAGTTATTGTCAAAATTGTAATTTCAAATCCTGACCTCTCGATAAAATGTTATTTTCTTATAGTTATGAGATCCAGATCCGAGTCACAAAGACAAGTATAACAAGTATGTGCAGCCTCGAGAGCCACTAGAGTTAAGACACTGATAAGAGTATAGCGACCTTTAACCCAATACAATTTAAAATTTCCCACAAGGACAAAAAAAACCAACTTTTGGGCATTATATTTCAAGAACCTGTTTGTATTACATTGTACGATGGACTGGGGTACCATCAACTGGTTTAAAATTACTTTTGTTGGAAGTCGACAACCAAAGAAATATGACAACGAATAACTCGGATAAATCGACTAGAGTGAAACGCCGATCATAGACTCCGTTCAATGTAATACAAGCAGATCATCTAAATGTAGTTTCAAAAAGTTGGTTTCTTTGTCCTTGTAGGAAATGTTAAATTATTTTGGTAGATCAAGGTGTCCTATCCAGTAGGGTAAGTTTATTTAAAACAGTTGTTACACAGGTTTACTACCCTTCGTAATTGTGTATTGACATCGGCTAGGTCTCGTAGAAAGTGTCATTTCGCACATGTGTCTTGGTGTTGGCCCTCGAAGCCGTTCATATATGAAGGAGTTTGAACTCGCTATGTTTGTGTCAGTGACATTATCACATTTTCTTGGAAGATCAGGATTAAAAATTACATCTTTGACAATAACTTCGCTATTTGTCATCGTAGAGAAAGAGGGATGGGTGACTTCATGTGAATTGAAGTCTGAAATTTAGTGATTTACAGGTTGAATAACAGATGAGATAAACAAAAAACTGTTTACAATGAGCGCATTTTCAATTTCTTTTTTTTTGAAATTCAGTAATATTCTATATGAATTATTTTCCACCATACCAAATATCATATTCCTATCTTAATTATTGTATGCGCTATCATGTTTATATACAGACGATGGTCTGTTGAAAATCATTTTTTCGGTTTCCTGAGATAACAAACGCGAAGACCAGTAAAAAAACTAAGGTTGAAATTTTGTATAACCAAACTTACCTTATAGTTCGTACACTATGTAAATACTAAACTGCATTGAGCGTCATTTTACCTTTGATTTTTCCACTTGTAGGGAAGGCCTTGCAGAAGGATACAGAAGGAGTATTATGTTGACACCAACACCAATCAAGATCCCGAGCTCCACTCCCAAGGTCAAACATAGTAGGAAGGTCGCAACAGTTGGGATTAGATCTTTACCTGGAAAACATTCAATTAATAAATTAGGTTGAATATAAAGAATCAACTTATTTCAAAGATTAGAGACAAAAATAGTTTATGTTGCTAAAAGCTTTTCAAATTAAAAAAAAAAAAAAAAAAAAACTATAAACTTTCTACATTGACACAGAAAGTTCTTACGTAAAGATAGAAGCAATCGAATTATGTCTTAATGGATACACTTGCTGCGGTGTAGTGATAGATGTAACGGCAAAGAGTTCAGCTATGATACTGAACTTACCTCACCTTGTATACAAGTACTTTATAAACGCAGGCCATTTTGGAACCGAATGAAAACATTTTCCCTGATCTTAAAGAAGTTAACAGGTTAAAAGTGACTGCTTTCTATCTGAACATAAGTTGCTTGTGACAATGTAACTTTTATAAAATAAATAATAAACTGAAACTTACGACTTGAACGCCACATTGGTTTAACCACTTCGTACTCTATCATGAAGATAACTGCACAAATAATGACAGCAGCTAACGAGGCTTTAGGAATGTAGTAGAAGTATGGCGTTAAAGCTCCCAAGGCGAGCAAGATCAGAACACCTAAACATTGAAATAACCATTGCACTAACTTTCTCACATAAATATACACAAATCAAAAACTTATAAATCAAAAAAATATAGCAGAGACATTCTGAGAATAGATATCCATGAAGTCACTGATGTACATTGGAATTGGAAACACATGTTACATGTGTATTTTGTGTCAAAAAAAAATCACATAAAAGAATGTTGTTCTATAAACATGGTACACACAGTATATTTTGTTTATTTTCATTCTATTTTGCAATAAACTACATGGATTAATGTTCCATGACAGACTTACGGAGGTGATTAGAATCCTAACTTCCAAAGAAAACTAAGTTAACATATATTTTTTAATATACCTGGTTATCCATCTTCCAACTATTTTCCGTAGTATGTCACTACGCGTTTTGGGAACAGGTTCCCGTTTTCAGGTGGTTTTGATGAACTTAACTCAAATGTGAGCACGTCAAAATTAAAGTAAAACAACACATGTATACAGTTTACGACATGTACATTTATGTTATAATATAAAAGTTTACACGCATACGAAACAGTTGGCATTGGGCCATCTTGTCAACTGAAAGAACACAGTTGTTATCTCTGTGTTCACAGAGTTATTAACACAAGGTTATTAATAGGCTTAAAATATAATTGTTCATTATGGAGTAGATTATTCCGGTGAATGTTAGCTTAATAAATTTCAAACTCTTCCAATACTCGTTCATTAGTCGACCTTTGTTACACAAATGCAGAGAGATCAAATTCCCTGATAATTTGTCATACCTATAATTACTGTCAATTAAATGTATAGATATATTTTGATTTGTTTTGTGTAATGTATTTTTTAAGTAAATGTTCTTTAAATCAATCCTTGAATTTTCTGCCGGTTTGCCCAATATTGAAATTAATAAGTTTAAGAAGGCCGCGCAAAGTTTTTGAAACCGAATACACAGGCATGGTCGAAAGTCAGGAGTTATTTGTCATATTGTTGAGTGAATATGAAAATGTTTTATCGTGTTTGTTTTTCTGTCCGTCTTAATTTACATTTCTATTGTAATGTATATTGGATATATTTAAAGATCTTTTGTCATTATTTTAGGTTAGACTATACATTATGACTCATGTTATACAAATGTTATATATCAGGAGCACATGAAAAAAAAATAATAATAATTTAAAATGCTGTAAGACTTGTCAATGATTTTTTTTTTTTTAAATGGAGTTGAGTGTAGGCCTACTCATACGTCCCTGTATGTATTTCAAACAATTCATTATCTTAAATATAAATATACCCCAATGTTAAATAAAGATATAGATTATTATAACAACAGAGATTGAAGTGACCTACGGTGCTTGTCAAGTCCTCACAACCAGGAGTTTTGTTGATTAACGAAAAAATATTCAAGCCCAGAAGGATTTTAAGAGGAATCTTCAACAACTTCCACATGGGGTGTGTAGTAATCATGTTTTCTTGAAGTGGCTGCAACTGCAATAGTGGGATGCTTTCGCTTCATTCATATGTTTAACTTTTACACAGTGCATTTCCCTATTGTTGTTTTGTTAACGTAACTATTGATATTGTTGATGTCTTATAATATTATTAATGTTTAATTTTTTATTTGTTTTTAATACAGAATTGTCTTAAGTTTGTTTCATTTTTTTCCTTTCTTGTTTTAAAGGCAAAAAATCCCTCGATCATCATCGCCTTATAAAGAATAGAACATAAAATAAAAACCCCTAACCCTTGAATACTCTAACAGCATCAGTGTCGGAAAAGGTCAAGAGAGACCTGATAGGAAAGAGAAAAACCCGAATCTAACACAAGATTATATGGAAAAAGGTTCAGCTATGTTCCCTCGGGTTTGCCAAGCCTGTACTCACCAAAGAGAGCCTCTGTGTGTTGGAAGCTTGATATATATATCACAACTATTAAATAGAAAAACTAATAAATAAGTATTGAAGGAAATGTTTACCTGTATAAAGACCTCCTATAGGCGTCTGTACTCCACTAGCATGGTTGACGGCAGACCTGGAGAAGGAACCAGTGACAGGCATGGAGGACACAAACGAACCCATCACGTTGGAGACTCCCAGAGTGATCAACTCCTGAGTAGCATCTATTGAATCCCCACTGGCTAGACAAACAAAACACATATTGATGGAAATAGTTAGTGGCACCAAGGCTCATGGGAAAATTATAGCGCTTGTAGTTCCATTACATCCTACCTACAGTGCATGCATTACCATTTTAATTACCATAATGGGTTGGAGTGGTAAGTATTGTGCATTCATTGTTGAAATGTATTTTGAAAATGGTGATTCCGTAATTACCAGTGATTGTTTCAAGCTCACTTCAGGCTTGAACGAAACGCTACTGTTCCTAATAGGAAGACCATAAATAAATGGATAGCAAACTTCAGAGCGATAGGATCTCCTCTGAAAAGAATTATCCAAACGGAGAAAAATGCTGTCAGTAAATCTCATCAACGTTCAACTCGCAAGTAGTAGCAGGAATGTCTAATCTTACTTTACGAAAATTTTTACACAGACAACTCAAAATGAACTGAACAAGCAAGACTACATCAAAAGTATAGAATGTTGTTAGGTTATTCTTGACAACATCTCAGTGGTTGCTGTCTCGATATCAGGGGACGAATCACACTTCCACTTATCTGAACAAGTAAGTAAAAAAATGTCTGGTATTGGCCTGAAAACAACCCTAGACAGATCCATGAACGATCTCTTCATAGCCAACGTATCACCATCCGGTGTGCCAAGAAAAGGAAGGAGTAACAGTGACATATGCTGAGATGCTATGCAATTTTGTTCAGCCGAAACTGAATCAGCTTTTCAAACAGGAGCAACTTTGAACAGTGCTACCGCTCACACAGTAATTGCACCAATGGACGGAAATACTTTAAGCAATGTTCCCTGATTTCACTACGAAATAAAGTCAAGTAACTGGCACATTCACATACTTCATGTGATTTCTTCCTTTGGGGACACTTGAAATCTCGTTTTCAAAAACAGACAGAGTAGTCCAAATGAATTGAAAGTTGCAATAATTCAGAGTGAAGTTGCAGCTACTCCTCAAGAAATGACCAGAAGAAACTACCAGCCATTGTAGTCCTGTAACGTCTGGTTTTTCCTCAGCACATTTGTACTTAATTTTAGTTATTTTGACTGATCAGATAGCTTTCTTAGGTTACTAATTATTATCTTAGGCTACAAATTATATGTTCATTTATATATACTCTCAAAACATTGTGTATTAGTTTTTATAAACACAAATGATGGCAAATGTCCGATTAAAAAATTTCAGCAATAGGGTATAATAATTACAGATTGCACAATCTATGAATCCAGGACAAATAACAGACCCCATCCCTGTTGATTCGAAAGAACCTCAGGATCTTTTCTAACATCTTTTCAATATTTGCTCGAACCAAAAAAATATTTTTTCTTTATACAACAACCACAGATATAAAATGGATCATTAACAGCTGTTAATAGCTCAAAAACGCTGTGTTATATTTAACAACCTCTATTTTGTTTGCATGTAAGATATTTACTTGTTATACATTTTTTGGACATTTACCATCATTTGTGTGTTAAAAATCAAACACGGCGTTTCGGGAATAAGAATCAATTCCCGTTATCAAGTGACTAAAAACTAAAGAAACATGAAACTAGAAACTAAGCCTGTGTAAGAAGTAAAATTAAATAAGAATACCACCAACCTTAATATCTAAGCATGCATCTCTGAGCTGAAACTGAGAAGTCAAAAAGCACAATCACAGTAACACACAACTGTATACAAAATGTATAATAATAAAATTGAACTTACATCATTAACAAATAACTTCAAACAGAGAATATTTACTTGTGGTGTACTTTTATACATATCTACAATATTTGCAAAATTTTAACAAAATCGGACCAAAAAGAACTGTTCTATGACAAGTCAAATATTGGAATAACAATAATGGAACACCCTGTACGACTACAATTCTCTTGAGTATGTTATTTTTTTGCACAGTCTTTTCACATTCAAGGATAGCTTGCTTTGAGGAAAAACCTAAAAGTTTAAAGCAAATAAAATTATAAATGTAAATTATGTTGATCTAAACAGCGTCATTGTTTCCTTCTCATAATGCCCTGTTCTAGCCAAGTCCTACACTTTACTCAGGTAATAAAATATTAAAATTACTTTAATCTTGGATTAGCCAATACTTTCCCACATATACAGGGTGTCTAGAAATTAATCAACCAAACTTCAAGAGCTGATTGTGTAGGACAAAATATACAAGAAATAGTTTTCCATCTATCCGCCATTTTGGTTTTTTTACAAAAAAAAACAATATAATTTTGGAAATAAATAGGATGAGTTCAGGTTTGGTAATACGCATTTTTTATGTAAAGTTTTAAACGTTTACCAAAATACCCAAAATTTAATTTTGTATATTTTCTAAATGAACGATTGTTTAAAATGTTTAAAGTCAAATATCTCAGAAACCATTAACTTTGCAAGAGACAAAAAAGTTTGTTATTATTATTTTTCTTTCAGTGTTCACCAATAATTTTAACCATACACTTCATGGGCATGGCCAGTGCAACCTTGAAAGCTGTGTAGGCTTCCAATTTGACGGATTTTTTCTACGACCATATTAGTCAGTACTGGATCGAAAACACTCCTGTAAATTCATTTGCAACGTGTAGGTTCATTCAAACGGTCATGAGCGAAAATAGTGTTCCACAATATAAACTTTCTCTTCAGTTGTTAATACCACATCTAAAGTAAACTATCAATACTGTTGCTACCAACAAAAGCCGAAATGATCAGAAGGCAGAAACACATATGTGATAATATGGTTTGTTTTGGGCCTTACTGTACAGTTATGTGATGGAGGAAATTTTCGATATCGAGTTTTACAATTATGTTTGTAGTTACGTGTAAAAAAAAAAAAAGTTATGTGAAGTGCTGTACAGACTAAACTCATGAACCGATTTTAATCAAATTTGGTATGTGTTCATATATCGAGACTTCTTTTCATTTTTGATAACTCAAAATTTGTGGGCAGTAGGGCTGTGCCCGTTAACAGGTAACAGCTAACCGTCAATGTTGACCATAGTCAACGATCAACGTAGTTGACGAAGAAGTGTATTAACTGCTAACATTAATCATTTGCTTAGTGCTTCCAGGTGATGCATCAGTGGTTGTTTGTTAGCGACAGCAGCCCACTCGATGCTACACGTACGCCTCTCAGTCGTCTGTTAGTTTAGTTGAGAAACTAAAGCAAATCAATTAACGTCAAGGTTTATTCATCAACGAATGTTTCTGCTGTAGCCTACTATTTTACTGTTTGTTTTTTACTAAATCTAAAACAACATTGAAATTATTGTAATAAATTATTATAATAACTGATTAATTAACTAGTAAATAATAATACAAATAACTCCAAAACTTATTCCTCTGTAAATAATCAGTTATTATAATCAATTATTACAATAATTCCAATGCGTGATCAAATAAAATCAAAAAATATATGTAATGACGGATAGCCTACATTACATAAAAAGTGCACGTTATTACGATAGTTGTAATATATCGCTAGACAATGTTTGTAAATTAGAGAGATGTTTCCTCCCCTCAAGGCGAGTAATAGACTCGTCCGATTCTAAGAAACTTGCGACTGTCGATTGATGACTAGAGCCTTCTCACTTCTCCAGTGCACTGCACACTGAACAAACAAAGATGCTTGGTCTTCTGTTCTGTCTGGCAGGTTAACGTTAGCAGTTTTTTACAACAGTTAATCACGCTCAACGTTAACTGGTGTTGACGTTGACCATTGTTAGCGTTAACGCCCACCACTAGTGGGCAGTTGCTATAAGAAAAACGCAATTGCAATTTTCTCAAATCGTTAGAAACCAATTTTGAACTAATTTTCTTCAAGTGTAGCATGTAACGATCCAAACAAAATGGAATTTGTGCTATCTCTCAAAAAATGTTGTATCACAAGGAATCACTGAAAAAAACTAAATTCGACGGTGGTGAAAATACATAATTTCTAAAAATTGGTTCGACCAATTTCGTTTAAATAACTTACTTAACGGGGTAGTTAAATAGCTATTTTATCGGGGATGAACAATCATTTGTTCACTGTCTCAAAAGTTGAACACACGATCTTGTAGACACTCCATGAGAAGAATTAAGCGGGGGAAAAAATCAGCCTTCCTTTAGGAGACAAATTTTTAATCAATTGTATGGGAAGTCATATTTTACATTGGTTTCATTGATAATATTGCCAGTCAGCTGTTAAATTAAATGAGGCTTCAATTATTGCCCAGTGTATGAAGTATAGAGTAAATTTGATATTTGTCAAAAATTCAGACATAACTTTTTGACTGATCTTTATGGTTCATGGTCTGAGGAAACTGGAAAAGCAATTTTCAACGTTGTGTCCACAATTTCAGGCACAAAAAAATAAATAAATACGAACATGTAATTTGGTATAAGGGATTATAACGCCCATATAAAACCCTATTGAAATCTGGAAAAATCAAAATGATGGGTATTTTAAAGAGTTTTTGTGTAAATCTTGTGTGTTATTCAACTTATAACACACTAAATTAGATATTTTAATTCTGTAATGCTACCAACCTCACCTCTCCATGATGACAAATAGCGAAATTATTGTAAAAAATTAAATTTCAAATTTTAACCAACTTAAAAAAATATGATATTCTTATATTTATGAGATCTGACATTGTTGTGTTACTGACACGAGCGTAGCGAGTGTAGACTCACATATGTACAATTTTGAAATACATCAGAGTCGAAACACTGACACGAGCAAAGTGGGCGGAGAGTTTTTAATAACAACAAACTACGAGGTCTTTAGAGCCTAGCCGACTTTAAGAAAGTAGTGATATTCACAATTATAATATTTATAAAACCTGTGTAACAACTGTTTTAAACAAACTTATCCTACTGGATAAGACTCCTTGATTTACCAATACAATTTAATATTTCTTACGTGGCCCAAGAAACCAAATTTTTGGCATTACATTTAGACGATCTGTATGTATTACACTTTACGATTGTACTGAATAAGTACGTGATGACACCTATCAACTTGTTTTCGTTCCAATTCTTTTACGACTTTCTGACCAATCGTATTCAACAACATTTATCTACTAAGCCTAATTGTACGTTCATTGTTTCTAACAGAGAAATACTGCAATTTCACATCATTCTTCAAACAGTGCCAACTAGTTTAAATTTTAAATTCACAATACTTAATTATATATTATAAACACAAAACAATGAGTAATTATTATTTTATATTTTTTATAAACAGGAAAACAACAACAAAGTAATATATCGACTACAGTATTGAAGTAGATTAACATTTTCTACTCGTAAAAAGACACAGCCTTCCTGATAACCAGTTTTAATGTCAAGGTTTGCTTGTTTTCTCGTGCCTTGTTTTGGACTTCAGCCCATTTTTCAGCTCTTTGCAATTCAGTATAATTTGGCAAGGTATTACAATCTTTGCAGATCCGTATGTAAAAATGAAGATATAAATGTTCTCTGTTTATGGAGGCAGTAAAGATGGAGCTTATATAAAAGGTACTCTGCATGTTTCTGTAATGTGCGGAGATAATTCGAGGGGTTGTTATATGGGTCGAAATAAAGTAAAAAGTTCCTATAAACATATCTCCGGAAAAGCTTCTTTTAACCGAAGCTGAATCTACACTGTTTTCATGTAGTCTTGAGTTAGATCCCTCTCTTTCATCTTTACAAGCAGGTCTCTCTCTTAACCGACTCTTTTCCAACCTTGACACTATTAGAGTATCCAAGAGCTATAAGGGTATTATTTTATGTTCTTTTCTTCGTTCTTTTTTTTTTTTATATAAGGTGATAACCACCGGAGAGGTTTATCGTCTTTAAAACAAGAAACAAAAGATTGTATGTGAATACCAATTGTAAATGGGGCAAAATACTTAGACATGGATCAGTTTAAATGAAAAACTCATAAAAAGAAAATGGGACTGGAAATCAGATACAAAAAACAACCGTGAATTTGATGACAATCATAACTATTATTACAATACAATTTTTTTTAAATTTACGAACAGATATTGAAACCTGTCTGGCTTTGGTGCACAACTATGGGGCTGCTCAAAATCAAGGAATATTAAAACTATTTAATATTTCGAAACAAAGTACAGTATTAAGGAAAATCGTTGATGCTCGTTGGTATCTACTTGATACAGACAGATGGGTAGCGTAGCTGAAGGAAAGATCACTAAAAAGTATGAGAAACTATTGCATGACCACCCGAATATGGAGACAGTTACTAGATTAAAAAGAACATAACCATCAGAGTAAAATAATAATGAAGTGAGAGTGCAACAAAGAGATTAAACTAAGCGACATCAAGAATTTAAGAACTTTGCAATTCAGGTTAAATGTAAGTTGTTGGTCTTAAGACCTGGTGTAGATTATAATAATTAAAAGAAAAAATATATATATTGAACTCACAAAATGCTTTTGCGATTGCCACATTTCCTAAAACAGCAATAACTGGGACAAGCACAATGGAAGATCCCAGTTCTGCGCACATGTCTACGAATCCCAAAGTCCTGTTTCCAACAACCGTTGAGAATGGAGGCAGTTGGAATGGTGGCAGCCCTGATCTGACATGTCCTGAAAATAATTACAATAATATTCAAACATATGTAAATAACATATAAGCAGTATAATTCTCTCATGATGTCGAGTCTTGCATCGCTGTAAACTCATTGCTCCTCGTGAGATTGCTTATAGTGAGTATGGGAATGGGAATACCGAAGTATCCCAACTGAATCTACACCTTTCATTATCTAATCTTGAGTTATATTCCTCTTTTTCATCTTTTAGGTCTCACTTAACCAACTCTTATTCTCTTCCGACTCTGATGATATTACGAGTATTCTGACGAAAAAAAAAGTATTTTATACTTCCTTCATTTTTTTAAAGATAATGACGACTGCGAGGTTTTTAACTTTTAAACCACAAAAAGGTAAAGCTATTTATTTATTACTTCGTAAAATCCTAAAATCCAATCATATAGCCATGCTCAGAACTGGTCATGAGCTCAAAAATAGAAAAAGCAGTAACCAAAACCTCAAAAAAAAGTACCAATAGTGTCTTTTACACCTGCATATACACAGACAAGGTTAGAGAAGCATGTGTACTAATAAGTAATATATATAATTCCTCTCCTCCTTGTTGTTTGAAGACAAAAACATCTCAGTCATCATCGCTTTAAAATAAAAGAAGATGGAAAGATATATAAATCAAATAAAAAAAATTTTTTTTTAACATACCACGTTTTTAACCCTAGATTCATAAGCATTCGTCTCCCAGGCGACGCGACTTTTAGGATATTTTAGTTTTTCATAGTTGCCTACCCTGCCGGGCCTTCCCGCTCCGTCTAATCCTTTGTCCAATCGTCCTTTCAGTATTGCCAGGGCGTTTGGTCAGTGAATATGAGTGGTATCGGTCCTAAAACGCATTAAGTTTGTGCCGTAGCCTGTGAGACGAAAGCTTATGAATAGTGACGTTGTACGATTTTATTGCGTCGTCCGGTAGACGAAAGCTTATGAATTGTGCCTATACCGAAAATCACTTTATTTAAAATTGATAAACACGTCAGTGACAAAAAATGTTGTTTTAACTTTTATTATAAATGTTTTTATTGTTTTAGATTTATTATATAGTTTACAATAAATATAGTTTTAGATTTTACAAATTTCATTAGTAAAAACGTACTGTAGCCTACCTATACTGTAAATCACTTTATTTATAATTATTGATAAACACTTCAGTGACATAAAATGTTGTTTTAACTTTTATTATAAATGTTTTTATTGTTTTAGATTTATTATATAGTTTACAATTAATATAGTTTTAGATTTTACAAATTTCATTAGTAAAAATGTAATGTGCCTATACTGTAAATCACTTTATTTATAATTATTGATAAACACTTCAGTGACATAAATTGTTGTTTTAACTTTTATTATAAATGTTTTTATTGTTTTAGATTTTTATATAATTTAGAATAAATATATAGATAGTTTAGTTAGATTAAATATAGTTTTAGATTTTACAAATTTTAATTTAATTTGATTTTTTACAATTTTTTATTTTACAAGTTTTTACATTTAGTAAAATGGCAGACTTTTTTAAAGACGACGATGAAATTGCTCGGGTTCTTAGTGAACTGGACAAAATCGGTTCTGAAGGTGACACAAGCTGTATTGATCCTGAAAATATAGAAAGTGATGTAAGTGAGGTCGAAGACAATGTGGAAGTGGAATCCTACCACGGAACTGATGACAGTGTAGACGATACGGATGCAGACCCTGATTACTACCCTTCTGACTATGAATTTCATCAAACCGAATTGGAAAAAAATTTTGAAACGGATTCTGAGGAGTCATTTCCAATACTAATTCTGGCAAAATTACAGTTACTGACGTTTCTCACCCATCTACTAGCCAAGAAGACATTATTAGTAGGCCTATAATTAGAGCTGATATTGCAAGTTCCAATGTTGAGGATTCTTGTTTCCAACCTCAAGCCAGTGAAAATATCCATCAATTAGAATCTATTATGCCAGTTGATTTAGGCGATTGTAGTAGTGATGAGGATTATATTCCTTCAGATGGAGAAAGTTCATCAGCATCTGGCAGAAATTCGGATATGGAAGTTGATTCTAATGAAGTGACAGATTTAATTACATTGTCGACAAATCAAGCACTTGAGACCAGAGAAGCAACTGTTGTCAATTTACCTTCATTGGCTAGACACAAAAATATTGTCCTTCCTAAAAAAAAAGAATTTTGAGAGGTAAAAATGGTTATGTCTGGTCTTCAGCGCCAAAAACTAGATTTTCTAGAGTTAGCAGGCGCAACATTATTCATTATAGACAAAAACCTAACAATAATGCCAAGAATGTTGAAACTCCCTTAGAAGCTTTTGGCTTATTCATGAAAACCTCTATAGCAAACCAAATTGTAACTCATACAAATGTGGAGATTGCTTATAAGAGATCCACTTATTCAGACCCAAACTCTGCAACAGTGAAATCTACTACTCTGAATGAGTTAAATGCATTGTTAGGGCTCTTGGTTATGTCTGCGGCCATGAAAGACAACCACATGACTTCCAAAGAGTTGTTCGAACCCTCGTTTAGTGGTACCAGGTATGTATCAGTAATGAGCAGAGATCGTTTTGACTTTTTGCTTAATTCATTAAGGTTTGATGACAGAGCCACATGTCCGGCCCGAAGAGCCCTTGACAAATTAGCACCCATTAGGGATATTTGGGAGGAATTTCTTGAACCATGCCGAAGTAGCTACACACCAGGTTCCTATGTGACCGTTGATGAACAACTGCTTGGTTTTCGTGGACGCTGTCCTTTTAGGATGTATTTGCCATCAAAGCCAAATAAATATGGCATCAAAATAGTCCTATTATGTGATGTGAGGACAAAATATATGATAGATGCAATGCCTTACCTTGGCAAAAATACAAACACAAGTGGACTTCCTGCAGGTGCATATTTTGTGAAAAATATAACCAAAACTATTCATGGAACCAACAGGAACATTACAATGGATAATTGGTTCACCTCAATACCTTTGGCGAATGACATGTTGAAGGAGCATAGCTTAACTATTGTGGGAACATTGCGCTGTGACAAAAAGGAAATCCCAAAAGAAATGACAGAGAAAAAGTCAAGAAAACTGAACTCTTCCATGTTTTGTTACAGCAAAGAAAACATTTTAGTTTCTTACAAAGCAAAGGCAAACAAAATGGTTTATCTGCTTTCAAACACCCATGAAAGAGGTACTATTGCAGAGGAAACTGGAAAGCCAGACATTGTCATGTTTTATAATGCAACAAAAGGTGCTGTAGATGCCTTTGATGAAATGTACAGTAACATGAGCTGCAGTAGAAAAACACAAAGATGGCCCCTCTGTTTTTTCTTTGGTATGATTAATACCACGCTAGTGAACTCTTATGTAATTTACGTGCATAGCATGGTGGCACAACGGAGGAAACCGGTTTCACGACGAGAATTCGCAAAAGACATAAGTGAAGCACTCATGTTTCCGTGGTTACAACAGAGACTTCAAATCCCAACTTTACAGCGTCATCTAAAGTTGAAAATTGAAGACATTCTTGGTGAAAAAGCTCCAGCTGTTGAGGATGAACCCCAAGGGACATCACAAAGGAAGATTTGTGCCTACTGTCCCTCAAAGAAGCGGAGGATGACACGTTATAAGTGCTTCAAGTGTCAGCGATTCATGTGTCTTGAGCACCAGGGAAAAGTATGTGTAAACTGTATTTAAAGTGACTTTTTGATGGAAAGAAACACATGGACAAATGATTACGTTTATATTTTATTACTTGACTATGTATTAATAAAGATAATTTTCAATTTAATATTTTTTTTTTTTTTTTTTTACCTGGAGTAGTCTGACAGACGAATGCTTATGAATAATGTGTGGAAAAAGTAAGCTTATGAATCTAGGGTTAAAACGGACTAAAAAGTATAAAATAATTTTTCATGACCCTTCTACAATTTTGAAGGAGGATTGTTAGTGGCTACGGATATATTTGGAATACTTGAAGAGAAAAACGTGTGGCGCAGCCAGTAAATAATACAAGTAGACAATCCGGATGAATTAACAGCTGATTTCAGTGTATCGGAAATGAGATTCACTGTAATTTAAGTTATTTACTTCTCCTTAACTATCATAGATTGCCTGCGCCCCACGATTTTCTCTCCAAGTATTCCAAATATATTCATAGCCACTAACAATCCTCCTTCAAAATTGTAGAAGGGTCATGAAAAATTATTTTATACTTTTTAGTCCGTTTTAAAAACATGGTATGTTAAAAAAAACTTTTTATTTGATTTATTATTTTCTGTTTTTTAGTCTTATGTCCGGGTGAAAGATTTCAATCGGTTCTGTATATATTGATGAGACTGACAGGGACATATATAGGAAATTACCAATGCAAGCCATGAAAAATTTGCCTCATCCTACTTCAATATTCCAGTTACCATTCAAAAGCGATAACGAGTTTAAGCGATAACGCGGTTAAATTTTTTTAAATTTGTTTAAATAACTATTGTTTAAACTAATGTAGAGACAAGAAACCAACTGAATATTGTATTGTCATCCAATTCTGACCTATGTTCAAAATTTCAGGTCTCTAGCTTATCGGGAAGTTAGTTTAAACTCAATTGCAAAATTCCACCCGGACAGACTGACAAATATGACGGAAACCGAACTAATAAAAACATGGTAAAAATGAAGATCCCTAATACTAGAATACACTAATACCATCAGAGTCGAAAGAGAATAAATGTTGGTCAAGAGATAGCTGATAGGATCTAATCCACGACTACATGAAGAAAGGTGTAGATTCATCTTGGGTACCTCAGGATTGCTCCTTATCCAGCACCACCAGAAAGAAGACTAGTGATAAAAATGCAACTCACAACTTCAAGTGGGACCCTTTCCTTTTTCAACGAATCTTTCACTTCCGAAGCTCTATATAAGCTGTTGTGCCCATTGCCTTCCTCCACTGTTCACCTCTATCCCGCCTGTTTGTAACTCCTCTTCACTTCCTTACCCACATGCTCTTCAAGTCTCGTTCCACATCGTGATTCCAACGTCTCCTAGATCTCCCTCTCCTTCTTGTACCCCTCATTAATATTTGTTTCGCCAATATTTCCCAAGACAATCTCACCAAATGCACCCAACCAACTAATTCTTCTTTACTTTACAAACAGTACAACGTCCTCACTACTTAATATATAATTAATTTCTCTGTTCATTAAAATCCTCTGTCCCCTATCTCAAACTGGTCCATAAATTTACCAAAATTCTTTTCCGTTTAAATATTCACAGAGTGTTTAAAAATGACAGATGTGAGCGTGAGGCTTCAACTACAAGCCTAATGAATATTTTTAATTTTGTTGCCTTAGAAAGAAACTTGGATTTGATCAAATGTAAGTTTGCACAGTACGCTCTGTTTCTTTTGTTATTTTATTTTCCAAACTGAGATAGTTTGGTCCCAAGGTGTGAGAAACTACTCTCGCACTCTTGTCTACTATTACCAGATCTCTAAAACACTGCATTGACCAGCTATCACTGTTGAACATAGTAGGATCAGACTATCTGGCCTAATGTGACGGTCGACCAGGTCGGAAGCAAAAAAAGCCAGATATTGATGGTAAATCACTTCCTTTGCAATCAACACCCACATTTGTGATAACTAATATAGTATTTCATGGCAAATTGATGTTTATAGACATAACTTATTCATTAATAAATTACAATATTATTTTGGGGGAAAATTCTGTTAGTAGTCTACTCATTTTTATTTTAGAGAAAAGTATTTAAATAGAAACAAATAATGTCCCTGCATTCACAGTTCATTTAGTCAACTATATCATTTGTTAAAATGAATATTAATAATTTTATATATAACATATATACAATCTTGTTGAGCACTGTGGTGAAATTCACAATAATAATTTGAATTTGCCCCTAACCACAATCACTGGAACTTAATAAAACACAATTATCTGATTGATTGTTCTTTATTAATTATATCCACTTAATGCCCTGATGTACATTTCGATAACATGGTTATCATCATCGGAGGGTCTTGCTTAAAACTAAATCTAACCTTACATATCTATTACTAAAATAAAATTAAACCTAAAACTATGATAACCTGAGTGTAGGCTAAAATCCTTCCCACTCCACATATCAGTTGACCAGTAAGGGCTTGGGCTGGCCCTTTGTCAAGTTATTGTTATGTGTCTTTGACCTATGGAGTGGGGTGAAAGATAACTGTACCTCTAACAAAGCTGATGAGAACAGGTGGCCTACTCCTTACAAAAGTCATTATAACTTATCAATCAGATAATTGTGTTTTATTAAGTTCCAGTGATTGTGGTTAGGGGCAAATTCAAATTATTATTATAACATATATGCATACAAATAATAGTAAAAATAAAAAGAATGGTGCGTCAAAATGTTTTTCATAATTGAATAAAATTTTACAACGCACTATCATTACGGTTCAAAGATATTATTAATGTTGAAACATTTAAAACAAAAAAGACTTTTTCCTGGATAAGGCTTATCGATGATTTTTTATTTTCTAAATAAATATTAATTATGTAATAGATTTGTAACGATAGCCTGTATAATTGAAAAATATCATTGATTAGTATTGTAATTATTATGTAATATATAGCCATAAAATTGTAATTGAAAACTACTATACAATTTATTTCAAGAATTTAACAACGATTACATATCACGGGCCTACATTTTTCTTGCATTTGTCACTCATATTTAATGAACAGTCATACAATTATGTAACGGAATAAAATTCAAATTAAAAAAACAACAATAAAAAATGAATGGCACATAAACAACCGATTGCATTAGATATGTTAAATGAGTACTGTAAAAACATAGAGTCGTCATTTTCTTGTACAGTTATAGAAAAAAGTTGTACGTGTCATTCAAGCAGTGTGATATCTCTTATTAACACGTTAGCTGCCGAGGCCTAATACGATACTCTTGCCTGGAGTGCCACGATTACCAAATTATTTTTGCATCTACCTATGTTAAATAATATAAGGCAATAGTATTTACTAATTTTATTTACATTTATGCATATATAGTTTCGAGACCGATCGGACCGAAATGCAAATTTTCAGCTTTAATTTTAATCGTAGTATAACGTTTAGGTCCGATCGGACCGAGGTAATTTTCGTGTTAAAAACAAAAAAATCTAAACAGGCTATTTCATTTCTTTATGTTAGCAAGCTCACTATTTTATTTGTCTAATATTTATTTTATAAATACCTACATATATTCATTTTACAACTGTATTCTTTGTGAATTATTCATTACGAAACCAAAATGTTTTTGTAAAATTTTTAATTGGTCCGATCGTGCCGACAAAAAAGTGAAAATATCCACTGATTTTAATATTATATTGAGTAACCATGGTAACGGTTATTAAAGCATACAATATACTATGTCTAACACAAGTCTTTACCCAATCCAGAGAATACCAAAATATGCCGATAGGTATCAAACTGTGAGCCACAAAACAAAACATTACGTCAGTGACTTTATCGGTCCGATCGTGCCGTAACACTGCATGTACATTCAACTTAGTTTCGGTCCGATCGGACCGATATGGCAGCTAACGTGTTAAACCATTTCCAAAGGCAAATGTCTGTAATTATGTGGGATATAAAACTATAATGTACTATCGGTGTAAAGCGTTACGGTTTCATAAGGCTTTACGATCGAAAAGTATTTACTGTTCCATAGATCAAATTTGTGGATGCATATACAATACAACCTGGGCTGGATAGTCACGAGTCTACTGTATTTTGCTTTTACTTAATTTATTGTAAGACCTATGAAAGGAAATTCCCCAAAACTATGTTAAAACACTAACAACACAAAGACTGTATAATTATGTTTATTCTACCTTATTTTACAATCTATCAAAAATTGAATATCTAATTTCGAGACTTATTTTTAAATTACACTTGCGAAAAAGATTTAGCTCTGTTTGACCGGAAAGCCATTTAGATCATACGAATCACTAGTCAGGTGACGGGCGTGGGGACGCTTCACTGCGGCAGTAATTGTAGTTATTAAGGTTAGCGTGTGTATTGTACCTCTGAAGATGATAGCAGTGCTATTGAAATATACATAAGGTTGAAGAAATATAACTATACCGTCTTTGTGTTGTTAATGTTTTATTGTGGTGTTTTTCATATGTTACCTATGTTACAACTTTCTCTTTCCAAAATTTTAAATCTCTAGACAAGAGATAACTTATTAATGCTATGCATCAGCATAAATATCCTACCTCAATTTGTACATGATATCCTTTAGGTCCAGCCTAATGCAGAGGGTCACATCTCTTGCAATACCAAACTCTTTATTAAACTCCTATTAAAATTCTCACCGTTTCTGTGACTGAAGTACAAGTCTTATTAACTTCTTTGGTATGTCATAACTCCCCAATGGTTCCAACAATTTAATCCTACACTGTCATACCTGTTTCAAACCTATAATAAGTGCAGATCTATGTTGTACTAAAAATATTTTTTCCAACGTCTGCCGTACAACATATATCGGTATTTCTTTCAAGTTTAAAATTTTGTTTCAAAGAATATTAAAACCTAATTTATTTGCTAAATTTGAACGAAAACAATTTTCGTAGGATGGAAGTAACAAAACTCACCTGTTAATACAAACGGTGCATGTCCGTGACTGTGGAAGGTGTAAGATGCGAATGAACAGATAACAACAATCAGAGCGTTACGAGCTGTCGACAGAAGCCATAAACACTTGCTAAAAATACGCTTACGCTTTGTCATCTTTCCATCAGCACCGGTAAATTTTAATTCTTTAAGTTTCTGTAAGGAGAAAAAACAAAAAACAAACATTGAATAGACCAGAACTAATCTATTAATGAAACAATTTTGGGTGAATCATAAAAGATATAAATAAAAACAGAGTACCTCTCAGAGATTCATTTATAGCGATTACTAACGTGGCAATCTCCAAAAATTTGTATTTAAAGAGGCTACAGTTAAAGAATCAAGTTGATATCTATATAATGTTTGAAAGAGCTTCACTCAACATTCATACTGCTCCATCATCAGATCCTGTAGCTTCATGCTCAATTACAACAATGTCGTCATGTGAGATTACATTTCAGACTAGAGAGATTGATTCAGACTAAACTGTAGACTGTACAATAACTTTGTAAGTACAGTATTGCACTTTTAACATGTTGGCTACCATGGGGAATGCCGGCACACCTCAAGCATTATCATCGTACCTATTGCAGCAAGCCTCAGGTACTGTTTCCCCACACCACAGATATGGTTCAATGTAAATCACATGGGGCGCACCAGCGGTATTCGTGGAGTGTTGGCTTTGGATAGAGGTTTACTCAAGTACGTGAGGAACGCCAACATTCCCAAGCTACAACCAGCTGTTTAAAATGGAAATACTTTTTTCGCGGAAAATCGGATGATTGCTTTCTTTACATTGTTCCTTATCCTTGATTTCTGTGGTGATATCAAAGTAAGTAAACAACTACTTTACAAAAAATGTAATATAAGTATTGTTTTTTTTAATGTTTCAATTCTCTTACCCTATTATGTTTTTAATTGGTTTCACAGTTAACAATAGAGGGATGATTGAGAATGCTCTTGACCAAGTTCACCTAAACCTGATAGCTACGTTCTAAATAATAAACCGAGTTATGAAAATGAAGGAATTGATTTACTGACTGTGTAAGGTAATAACAGGATAGATAGTAATAATAGTGATAACAGTAAAAATAAAGATTATACTGCTACAACTAGAAGAAATACAGAAAGAGAGGAAAACTGCCAGAGATTCGAGAACACAATTGGAGTGTGGTTATGGACGTGCTTCTGAAATATTTAAATTTTTCAGCTAAAACAAAGCATGTACCAATTTCTTGCTGGCAATAAAACAAAACCGATTGATGTTTACAGAGATTGTTTGAGATAGAGGGAAATAAAATAGCACGATAGAAATGCAAGAGAGTAAAATACACATGGCGATGAATGCCAACAAACAATGTGTTTTGAGTGCTATACTATAATTCATCACATTTTAAAATAAATTATATTGTTTTTATCCTTGCAACTTTAACACTATATAATATTTTCAATTTTATTAAAACAATTGGATATTATTTTGAAATCAGCAATTTAGTTTAGTTATCTACTTACAAATCAAATGTTTTTTCCCTCTTTCATACTCGTTAATTTCAACAACATTATATATTTAGATATACCAAATAATTTAAAAATGTGTTAAAATATAACTTAATCCGTGTAAAATAAATATCTTTGTATTACATTTTATAACCTAAGTTTGACGAATAATTCCTTTACTCCACAATTTCCAATTCAAGGCCCACTTGTTATTTAATTTAAAACATATTTTAAGAATGTAAAATTCAATATGTTTCTTCAATATTGATACATTAAAATATATAATTTAGTAAATGTATACACGAGAGTTGCAGGCGTACCTCACAAACCACAGTAATACAAGGATGAAGCACGCCGGGGATCCTCAAAGTAAACAATAAGATATTTATGATCGAGGTGCGCCAGCAGCCCTTGGCAGCCAACGTGTTAAATAGAGTTCTTAAGTTCTTTTCCCGCTTTCACTAAGTTATACAATAATACCTTCATAATCTGGCATTACCAATTACCCAAACGTCCTAATTACCAAAGTCCTATCGTACCAATGATTACTATACAAAACAAAATTGCTATCTTGAAGTGTTAGACTCAATATTTTAAAAATTAATTTTGCAGTTTTCTTTCAAGGTTTCTTCATTTATTGATTGATCTACTCAATATGTGTAACATTTTATATTAAAATATTCAATATTTTGTAAAAATAAAAACAATAAAAATTAGTTGAATTTTTGTAGTACCCTTGTCGAAGAACAATTTTTTAATGTAATCGCAAATTTCATAAATTTGAGTGTAACATTCGGAAAGTTAACGCTGGAACTGCCTACTATATTTCCTGTGGTGCCACAAGTCTCTGCATGGTTTTAAAAAGCCAAAAAAAATATTAAAAATAGATAAATTTATGTTATTTAATATCCAATGTGTTTAAAGAGAAAGTTATTAATACCAAAGTATTAGGTTAAGTTAGGTCAAAGTTCTAAAAGTTAATAATGAAGCATGAAGATATATTATTTTGCCATTTTAACCACAGAAATGTATACAAAATGCTTTTTAACAACTTCCAAAAAGTATTTTTTCACTTTAAGTAAATGTATGGAGAAAAAATCCTATGAAGCAATCGCAAACCACAAATTTGTGGCGTTCTTTTTGGCATGTACTGTACGAAGACACATTGGGTCTTCATGCCTCTTATCTTAATGTTTTGTTAAGAGATAAAGTAATTTTTAAATAAATCATTCATAGGGTTCACCAGTTTTATAGTTTTTAACCGTTGGCGGTCATACAACATAATGCCACTCACAAACGCTACCGCAAAAAGATATTCAGCTGATTCCACGGCCATCTTAATAATACAAACGATATATTATATGATAGATTGTGTTCTGTGGTTTCAATCTGTGAACAGTTGCAGACAATAATACCAAGTCATAATACAAGCATAAATAGAGATAAGCATTTCTAGCGATAATAGCATGAGTCTCTTTTGAAACAGGTCCACCATATTTGAACGAGAAGATTACGTCGTACTTTCGTGAGTAGAATACTTTAGTGCGAGATAATTTCTGAAAAAATGAAATATATTACCCATGAATCGTGTATGTTATGCGGGGCACAATATGTTACCGTCATACATTGACAGCAAAGACAGTGGGAGATGTACCGTTTGATGTTGTAGCTCAGAGGTGAGATTGAGGAAGGCTTGAAAAATCTAAACTGCCATTAGACACAATAATTCTAATATCAAGGGTAAAAAATTTAACATTTTAGAAATATTATAAATTGAGAGATTTTCTTATAATAATGCTAATTTAGTCTTAAACAATCACACAGAAGTCTTTTTCTCCACTACTTTACCTTTAAGCATGTTTAAAATCGTTTATGACTTACTGGGTTTCCCGGCTACAGGTTCCATTGTCACGTAACGGAACTGGTGGGCTTGGTCTTGCAATGTTTTTCTTAGATTATTTAGTCTTTGTATAAGCCTTGTCAATGCCATAACTGGAGAAACCACGGTCAACTAGACCTAATAAATGTAAAATTTACAAAACAAAATGTGTGTCTTTCATTTGAATAACATGAAACTCTATCAAGTACCATTGGTCATCAGTTTACAATAATTGTATTTGAGGTTTCAAGAATGCACTACTACTAAGTATTGGCAGAAAGAACTAGGAATGTCTACCGTCACCATTATTGATTAGAACAGTATCTGAGGGAGGTTTCCGCTAACTCATTTTTACAAAATCCAATCGATATCGGAGACTAGAGAATAGCGGTTGAGATAGGATGAGATCTGCTTCTCTCGTTAAAAATACAAATGTAGAAGTGTGTACTTTAAAAGGAGGGTTTTTGACAATATTTACTGTGAGACTAAAAAAAATGCTTCATGAACATGGTAACCGACCATACCGCCGCGACGTCGTTGGCAACAATTACGGAATAAAAAAATGTATGGAGAAAAATCCTATGAAGCAATCGCAAACCACAAATTTGTGGTGTTCTTTTTGGCATGTACTGTACGAAGACACATTGGTTCTTCATGCCTCTTATCTTAATATTTTGTGACGTATCCATCGTCCGATTTGTGAGTGTCATATCTTGAATTCTAGCAATGAAGTTCCAGCAAAAGTCGTTTTAGGCTTCTGTAAAGCATAGGAATCTTAAAGAATTTGTATGGAGGCAGAAGAATAAAAACAGTGATCTATTTGGGTTTATATTAACCCGTTTTAGCCAAATAGTGTTGTTAAGTGTATGTGTATATGTGTATTGTATTGTAATAGTTTTAGTTTAAAACCAGTTTGATGGGTCTGTTTCAAAAATATGACCGTGTATCACTAAGTTCGGGACTGGTAGTTAAGCTGGACTTCTTTGAGCATAGTCCTTTTGAGATACAGCAGTGAACAGCTGACTGAAACTTGGTCTATAGCTATGCTGAGCAGACCACGCTAGTCTACTACAGAAAAGTAAAACAGTCAGACAGGGTGCGAGTTCCTACTTCGTATTTATTTTGGTTTTAAAACTATTTTTGAAATTACACCATGGCTGTTTAATTAATCGAAGTCATGGTGTGCAAGGTTTTCCTGGAGTCTCAATCCTCAATACAGACATGTAATTTATTTTTTAAACAAGACGAGATCAGCTAATGGCTAACGTCAACTAACTCATACTGCAATTAGTTATTGTGTTGTTTGAGTGAATATTTAGTAAAAGTATTCGGTAATGTATTATTAATAAAAATTAATTTCTTTAAAGCTGGGTACCCAATGATGAACGGGCAGATCTGGAGTGAGTGTTAACACTTCTAAATGAACATGGGCCAAAAGCAGTATCGCATTCTAAATTATAGAGCCTAGGGTAGGGCTAAATGTAACGATACCATTGCAAATTGGTATCCAATCATAACAAAAAAGAACCAATAATATTATAGCTCCAATGCAACTTACCCTTAATAATAGAAGTATAAATATACATGTAAACCCAAGTACTGTATCATACAGTCGTGTCTCCCCTATGTGTAACCACACTTTGACTAGTGTATCCAAGAATCCAGCTGAGGTAAACTTTAGTCCTAACAGACCTTTGAGTTGAGACACAGCTATGATGACAGATGTTGCAGACGTGAAACCAACTGTTACTGGGATGGATATGAAGTCTATCAGGACACCTGTGACCAAACAACATAACACAAAGTGCAAATAAACTGTACAAAACAAACATTACCAAAACTATTTGTCACCCAAAAGAAAATATCAATTTAGTAGTCGTCAATCAAAAAGTGAAAATGAAACTTGGGTCATCGGCTTTGAAACAAAATATGTATATATATTTAAAAAGGGGAAAACATGATTCGTTTGTGTAATAAACGTGTCCTCAGAAGTAAATCGTACTCTATAAAAATCAAGATTTTTACGACGGCTGTCATTAAATAGACATCTTTCATTATGGAAAAGAGTGAAATACCTGACTCCAACCGATGTGACTTGAAGGAAACGGCAGAGCATTTAGTGGAGAAGTTGCAAGAGATGGACTCCTACTATATTTCAAGAGAACAGGAAGGTTTGGTAAAGGGTAAGGGAGTAAGGCACTGTTCTCTGGATGAGATGCTGGATAGAAAGAGTTGATAAGAGTGAAGTTGAAAGAGTATGCGGCGGCTCATTAGAGCTACCGCATACTCAGGGCAAGAACGTCTGAAGACTACTTAGTGTCTGATACACAGCAAGACTTTATAAAGCCTCGACAGTCCTCCATCAAGATAAAAGAAGTATTCTTGCGTTACCTTACACGTTTTCCTTCCGTTTCACTCTTCAAAAACTAATTTCGTGGAGTTTGTACTCCTGTTATTCAGTTATAAAATAAGAAAAGTAGTAGACAGTATTAAAATTGGATTTCTGGGCTATACGCTGTGTCATTTTATTGATAGTAATAACAGATGTTTTAATGATATATATATATATATATATATATATATATATATATATATATAAATGGTTTTTCACAGCTGTCCTGAGGAGTTCAACCATTGAAAAAATGATGAAGTAAAAGTAGATAAATAGAATTGTTTATCTACTCACCTAAATGGAATGTTTATCGGCTCACCTAAATGGAATGTTTATCTGCTCACCTAAATGGAATGTTTATCTACACACCTAAATGGAATGTTTATCTGCTCACCTAAATGGAAGGTTTATAAGCTCACCTAAATGAAATGTTTATCTGCTCACCTAAATGTAATGCTTATCTGCTCACCTAAATGGAATGTTTATCTACACACCTAAATGGAATGTTTATCTGCTCACCTAAATGGAATGATTATCTGCTCACCTAAATGGAATGTTTATCTACACACCTAAATGGAATGTTTATCTGCTCACCTAAATGGAATGTTTATCTGCTCACCTAAATGGAATTGTTTATCTGCTCACCTAAATAGAATGTTTATCTGCTCGCCTAAATATAATGTTTATCTGCTCACCTAAATATAATGTTTATCTGCTCACCTAAATGTAACACACCCATGAGAAGTTGTATGCATCCTGTCAGAAAACACAATAAAATGGCAAAATCTGGATTCTTGCCAATGATCTGTTGATATGTCATAAGAGCCATGAGTGCTGTAGGACCAATTGTGATATCTTTACAGCTGCCGAGGACCATGTACACCAGACATCCCATAAAGGCAGAGTACAGACCATACTGAAAACATAGAACATTATTTTGTTAATATACATAGTAAAGCAGCTCTTTAATAGTTTACAGCTTTACCAAATACTTGACCAAGAGTGTTTTGCTGTCAATGATGACATCCAGCCGATTTTTAGCATATGGTAACCGCACGACAGATGGAAATTGAATTGAGGAATTGCATACTATAAACAAAAGCCTTTCTTTTACTTTCCCTTATATGTAGCTCGTTTGTTGTCTAAAGAAGCCTGAAGGGATGGCAGCTGAGCAAGTGGTAGTGTGGGCTAGCGCTATGCGAACGCTATGAATAGCGGGAGCCGATTGAGCTGCTCATTTCCCCTACCACTAAATAGTGGACGGAAACCTGTTTCCTCACTGAACGTCAGGCTTCTTCACATAACAAATAGTACAGAGAAAGTTATGTTAAAGGTCAAACAATTTATGTCAAGTTTTTGCAGACATATTGGTATTATCCTCAGAGTCTAAAAAAGTGTTTTTTTTTGTAATTATGTCTGTCTTTTTAATTGATAACTACTGAACTGACATTTTTTGTGATGGATAAGGCCGGCCACACACTGCAGCAGTCGAGGCATTTTGACTCTGTACATCCCTTTTTTGATTAATAGGGTGTACCCACATTGTTCTATTTTTCTCATTGCGATCCAGCAGCTGTATGTAATTCCACAACATCAGAACGGTCTCTTCCTCCTCATCCATCGTGCCTCGATAAACGCACAGTAGAAACAACAGAAATCCTATCACTTGTTCACGCTGCGAAATCACACTGACTGGACTGTGAAACCGGGGTCCGCGCCAAAACTGTGGTGCCTTGACTTGCCTCGCCTTTTGTGTGTGTGTCCGCAAGGCAAATCTCACGACGCCTTGCCTCGTCTCGACTGCTGCAGTGTGTGTCTACCTTTAAATTTTGTTAGTTTTTGGGATGGGAGAGAGAGAGAAAGCTTACGCAATGTTTTACACAGCTTATTTAAATAATGTTATCCAAATTCTTATGTGTAAATGGTTTTCACCCCTTCAGAAGCTCGCTAGTGATTACGGGTTTAACAATCTCGAAAGTCCCTAGCAAAATATACACCCTTTTCCCATGTAGTCTTGAGTTAGATCCCTCTCATGTATCTTTTCCATCAGCTCTCTTAACCAACTCTTGTTCTATTCCAACTCTGACACTATTCAAAAGCTAGTGAGTGTTTTTTTTTTTTACGAGATGACGACCTTGCGTTGATTTTTTTCCACCCTACAATTGTGTCTAAAGTGTTTATTTACGATCTAAAAAACAGCTGATTATTTCTCAGCAAGCAAAACAATTTTATTGCACGCCAATTAACTTTGATTACATGTGATTCTTTACCACACGCTGAATAAACCAGCTGATTCAGGTTTATTGATTGTCACGTCACGCTCTCACTGAACAATAAACAGACTCAGCTAGTGTACTTATAGGTCTAGTTGTTCAATACAATGTTGGAACACGATTTTGAAATGGATGAGAACGGTTTTGAGTGGTCCAACACTCCACTGGATATAACGGATTTAGCTAGCGAAATAGCTTTAGACTTGTTGCCTAGAAAAGAAATTTGAAGAGCTAATGTGGTGTTCATCACATTTTTTGTTAAAAAGCCAACGATAATAAAACCATCTTCTCTTTGGAACTTATATTCTATGTTGAAGTGTACTCTTAAAGTTAAAAACGATAATGATATTAAATTTTATCATAAATTGACAACGTTATCCAGTCAGTAGGTTACAAACTAAAACCAGTCCAAAACTTTGTTTTAGAAGAAGTAACTAAATTCTCACGTGAAACTCCTTATGGCGAGTTTCTGTTGAAAAATGTGACTCTGATTTTTGGTATTGCTGGAGCTTGTCGTAGGGATGAATAATAACTGACAACTGAAGACATTCAGAATAAAGATTCCGTTATGATTGTGAAAATACCAGACTCTAAAACTAATAAGAGCCGATTTTTTACGATAACCAATGATATATTCACGTAGGGTAGATTATTTGTCCATATGCAGGAAATATTTAAGTTAAGACATCAAGAAACCTCGGGTGTTTGTTTATTTCTTAAATACTGCAAAGGAGGTTGTTGGCACAAACACTATAGGCAAAATGTCTAAAGACAGGTAAATAATTAGACCTACCTCAACCTACAGAATATACCGGTCATTGCTTTCACCAAACTGTTAAGTTATCAAACTTCAGGCCTAGGTTCTTTCCTTTCAAATAAACAATCAGCGCTTCAGTTTAAATAAAAACTCTTTTAATGTTATTCTTAGATATATCTACCGGTTCATTTTAGCATTCATTAAGGTTAATATAACCTTCTTATTTATCATTCCTCTATATTATCACTATTCATTAATAATTACAATTTATTATTTCCCTTCTAAAACAATTACTTCTATTAAAAACTTAAACACAGAATGGTTCCAACTATTGTGATTCTAGATGCTATATTTATTTCAAACAATTACAAGCTCCTTTAAATACATTAAATCTTGCTCACCCTCTTGCACAGTCTTCTTATAGTTTTTCTCTCTCTGTCTCAAGTCGACAGAGTCTCTTTCTCTCTCACCAAGTCTGGCTATCTTCTCGCACTCCCTCAGCGATCCCTCCTATAACGATTGGCCCGGTCTCTTTTTGCCCAACAGCTTATATACACACACCTCACTTGTGACCTTGTTTCTTTCACAACAGTTGGATTTCATTCTGACTTCAATATAATTTTACATTATTTTTTATTAAACTATATTTCTTATTTCCTAACAGAACATTGCTACATGGTTGATAAATGGAGGAGGAAATATCGCACAACTAAAACATCATGGCGGATGAAAGAGTACAACAGTGGCGGAGGGTTACATGATGACTTCATCCAAAATAAGAACACAACAGCTCAAAAGATTATAGGAAATCAGAATCAATCCACAGTAGCATATGAATCTCGGTTTTTAGACCTAAAGCAAAACTCTGACGAAGTTGAATTATTTAGGTCTGGATTTGTTATTCAAAAACTGTACATTTAACATAAATATAACTAACGGTAAACCAACCCAACTATTGCTTTATATATAATATTATTATAATACATGCCAGCCTATATTTTGTATAACTCTAATATAATATAAAAATAGTAGGAAATATAATAAATACTGGAGTTGTAGGAAAATTTTTGCATGTAATTCGAATGTAAACTGTTTTTATCGCTCTCGAGAAACTACTGCGTTCCTTTATGTGTCCCACAGTAATTTTTTTCTCATGTGCGAAGACCTACTTTATGCAATTAATTAATAAATATGTTTTTTTTGTATGTAATTGGAATGTAAAGTGTTTTTATCGCTCTCGAGAAATTACGATATTTCTCTTGCACAATTGCAACCAAAAGGCATAGCTTTTTGTTGGGATTAGCTGCTTAGGGACTGTAATTAAATTCATTTTATGTTGTTTGAGTGGTCCGTGGTCGACAATATTCCCATTATTCAACCTCCCAGCTTGGCACGCCGCATCCTGCTCCTATATCACAGGTTTGTCTCACCTGATCAGCCATTTTTGACGAAACCTAAATTAACTTAATTTTAACTAAATAATTTAGACTTAAGCGGAATAGAGAAAGATGAATTGAGATTGCACAAGTGGTTAGAACAAAACCCTAATCGGCCATTTTGGTATCGATAATGGATATTCATTTAATAATTACACAGGGCGAGGCTCAAAACCCCAAAGGGTTGTTCGACTCTTCCTAAAACACAATTACCCACTCATTTGGGTGGAGTTAGGCCAAATTCCCATATACAAAAATGCTCACAGGATGAAACAAAAGTCACTCTTCTGAATGATGCATAGCCGATGACCTTGCTTCTGAGGGGAAAATGGTGGGAGGAGATCTTGCCTTATCAAATACCCATTGAGGGAAGCTCCTTACAACCACAGATAGGCTACTCATCATACCTTTTAGTAAAGTGAAGGGAAAGACGGTGGTGATGAATCTGTCATCACACAATAAAGACCTACTTTGCTCTCTTAATTCATAAATAATTATTTTGATATCGCAAATATTAGGCACAATTTCTATATCTCAAATTTTGAATAGTTATGGTGTAATATTTGAAATTCTGTTAATTTCATTAAGTGGAACAAACTATAAACAAAAAAAAAAACCTAATTTTTAAAATGTTATATAAGAATGATATTTAGAGGTTCGATGGGTAACAATTTATATCCATAAAGTTCTATACATTTTTATATTAACAAAAGTATACTACTTCCACGCCCACCAGTGATGCTTATCATTTTAAGAAAAATAATTACCAATTAAATTTCTTTTTCCTTTTATAGTTTCTTACATGTATAGAGAAAGTTATGTGATTGATGTTAAGTTTTTTTTTGCGGGTATTACAGTTGAAATAGCTTAATTTTGAAGATTATGTCCGTCTCTCTTGTGTCTGTCATCTGACATCTGGACCAATTAAAAAAAAAAAAATTCAGAATGTGATCATATTTTTAACCATATCTCGGGAATTTCAATAAACTTGAGGGTAGCTGCCATAAAAAAACATTAAATTGTGATTATCTTTAACGATTTTTGTTAAATTTTTGGTTTTTAGTGTAGACTTTTAAAAATTCAATCGAAACTTATTGGTTTGCTTGGGACATCTTCCAACCAATAATTAATTAAATAATATAATTAATTATATATTACAATAAAGTTAATGTTTGTAATTAGTTTTGATAAGGATTTTGGTACCTGTACGTAATGTTTTGAATAAGTGTTGTTGTTTTGCAATAGTGTTCTTACTTACTTGAGTCCGAATAGGATAAGAAGGAGGTTGGAATAGGATAAGAAGGAGGTTGGAATGTCCCATTTAATTTCTGGTCTTTAGAACTTCAGATTATTACATAAATGTATTTCGAAAGAGGTGGTTTGTGTAAGTAAGGGACATCTTCCAACCAAATAAATAATTTTAAAAAATAATCAAAAGTAATATTGTATGTAAATAAAACTGAATTAGAAACAAAGCTAAATAAAATAAATAACTTAGTCACAAAAATAAATAAGTGCTTTTAAATAAAGGAAAGTCGATGAATTCAAAAAGTACGCCAGAGCTTTTAAATAAGAAACAGGTGAACCATCTAGATTGTGTGATGGCAAATGTAAAGTAAAGTGAACTTTTAAAATAATTACAGATTAAGAAGTTGGTCACACTGGCGGAAAAAGGTGTGTGACCAAAATAAATTTAAAGTAGTTGTGTTTCTTTTTCGAATAAATCAATCATAAAAAATGTCCTTGTAAACTTTTAATGAAAACACCTTTTCTTCCAATATCGCCTGATATCACATGTTAAAAGTAAGTAGAAGGGTGGGTGTCGAATTTCACCCACACCAACTTTTAACTGTCGTACACAGAACGGCAGTGAAGCTTACAGTCTCCAAAATATTGGCGAGTTATCGGTAAAAAATCTAATACAGGCCTCAACCAATTTTATTGAAATTTAGGTTAAACGTGAAGATTAATAACAAAAATCTGTAAAATTGGAAAATACAAAAATTACGATTCACGAATAACGGTATAAAAACAAAAACCTTGATTGCCATCATTTGAAAGCTCAATTTTAAATCAAATACGATTCACGCTGAGGACACGTTTATGGTACAAATGAAACAATCTTAGGCCCTTATAATGACACTAAACTCGCATTATTGTTGGTCGATTTTGGGGGATGAGTGAGTGAGAAAATTTGCGCAATTTTTTGTTTAATTTTTATGTTCACCTATATATTTTAAATAATTCCCAATTTAATCACATCAATAATAAATCACAGACGAGTGTAAAACTTCAATAAAATGAGTGATTACTGTATAATTGATAGACCAACTGCTAACAACAGACTAGACTAATGTCACCGGATTAGCGGCAAGATAACACAACATTTGGGCTAATCTCCTTATCTCTGAACGAGTTAAATTTGATTTGATAGCGTAAATATATTTAACACATAATTATTATTTTTATGTTATGTGATTGCTCATAAAATCAATGAGTTTTTGAGGATTTGTTTATTTGCCATATAGTGTTCAGGCTACTTTGATAGCTGGATACAGTGAGACTAGACACAAATGCATCTTGTCCTGTGAAACAGACAGTTTTCCAGAATCATAATGAAGACTCTATGGAGCCCAACATTAATAGCAGCATTCTGAGTCTACTACTCTGACTATGGAGCCCAACATTGATAGTAACATTCTGAGGCTACTACTCTGACTATGGAGCCCAACATTAATAGCAGCATTCTGAGTCTACTACTCTGACTATGGAGCCCAACATTAATAGCAGCATTCTGAGTCTACTACTCTGACTATGGAGCCCAACATTGATAGTAACATTCTGAGGCTACTACTCTGACTATGGAGCCCAACATTGATAGCAACATTCTGAGGTTACTACTCTGACTATGGAGCCCAACATTGATAGTAACATTCTGAGGCTACTACTCTGACTATGGAGCCCAACATTAATAGCAGCATTCTGAGTCTACTACTCTGACTATGGAGCCCAACATTGATAGTAACATTCTGAGGCTACTACTCTGACTATGGAGCCCAACATTGATAGCAGCATTCTGAGTCTACTACTCTGACTATGGAGCCCAACATTGATAGCAACATTCTGAGGTTACTACTCTGACTATGGAGCCCAACATTAATAGCAGCATTCTGAGTCTACTACTCTGACTATGGAGCCCAACATTGATAGTAACATTCTGAGGCTACTACTCTGACTATGGAGCCCAACATTGATAGCAACATTCTGAGGTTACTACTCTGACTATGGAGCCCAACATTAATAGCAGCATTCTGAGTCTACTACTCTGACTATGGAGCCCAACATTGATAGTAACATTCTGAGGCTACTACTCTGACTATGGAGCCCAACATTAATAGCAGCATTCTGAGTCTACTACTCTGACTATGGAGCCCAACATTGATAGTAACATTCTGAGGCTACTACTCTGACTATGGAGCCCAACATTGATAGTAACATTCTGAGGCTACTACTCTGACTATGGAGCCCAACATTGATAGCAACATTCTGAGTCTACTACTCTGACAATGGAGCCCAACATTGATAGCAACATTCTGAGGCTAATACTCTGACTATGGAGCCCAACATTGATAGCAACATTCTGAGGCTACTACTCTGACTATGGAGCCCAACATTGATAGCAACATTCTGAGGCTACTACTCTGACAATGGAGCCCAACATTGATAGCAACATTCTGAGGCTAATACTCTGACTATGGAGCCCAACATTGATAGCAACATTCTGAGGCTACTACTCTGACTATGGAGCCCAACATTGATAGTAACATTCTGAGGCTACTACTCTGACTATGGAGCCCAACATTGATAGTAACATTCTGAGGCTACTACTCTGACTATGGAGCCCAACATTAATAGCAGCATTCTGAGTCTACTACTCTGACTATGGAGCCCAACATTGATAGTAACATTCTGAGGCTACTACTCTGACTATGGAGCCCAACATTGATAGCAACATTCTGAGGCTACTACTCTGACTATGGAGCCCAACATTAATAGCAGCATATTGAGTCTACTCTGACTGTGGAGCCCAACATTGATAGCAACATTCTGAGGCTACTACTCTGACTATGGAGCCCAACATTGATAGCAACATTCTGAGGCTACTACTCTGACTATGGAGCCCAACATTGATAGCAACATTCTGAGTCTACTACTCTGACTATTGGGCCCAACATTGATAGCAACATTCTGAGGCTACTACTCTGACTATGGAGCCCAACATTGATAGCAACATTCTGAGGCTACTACTCTGACTATGGAGCCCAACATTGATAGCAACATTCTGAGTCTACTACTCTGACTATTGGGCCCAACATTGATAGCAACATTCTGAGGCTACTACTCTGACTATGGAGCCCATCATTGATAACAACATTCTGAGGCTACTACTCTGACTATTGGGCCCAACATTGATAGCAACATTCTGAGTCTACTACTCTGACAATGGAGCCCAACATTGATAGGAACATTCTGAGGCTAATACTCTGACTATGGAGCCCAACATTGATAGCAACATTCTGAGGCTTCTACTTTGACTATGGAGCCCAACATTGATAGCAACTTTCTGAGGCTACTACTCTGACAATGGAGCCCAACATTGATAGCAACATTCTGAGGCTACTACTCTGACAATGGAGCCCAACATTGATAGCAACATTCTGAGGTTACTACTCTGACTATGGAGCCCAACATTGATAGCAACATTCTGAGGCTACTACTCTGACAATGGAGCCCAACATTGATAGCAACATTCTGAGGCTACTACTCTGACAATGGAGCCCAACATTGATAGCAACATTCTGAGGCTACTACTCTGACTATGGAGCCCAACATTGATAGCAACATTCTGAGGCTTCTACTTTGACTATGGAGCCCAACATTGATAGCAACATTCTGAGTCTACTACTCTGACAATGGAGCCCAACATTGATAGCAACATTCTGAGGCTACTACTCTGACTATGGAGCCCAACATTGATAGCAACATTCTGAGGCTACTACTCTGACAATGGAGCCCAACATTGATAGCAACATTCTGAGGCTACTACTCTGACAATGGAGCCCAACATTGATAGCAACATTCTGAGGCTACTACTCTGACTATGGAGCCCAACATTGATAGCAACATTCTGAGTCTACTACTCTGACAATGGAGCCCAACATTGATAGCAACATTCTGAGGCTACTACTCTGACTATGGAGCCCAACATTGATAGCAACATTCTGTGGCTTCTTTTTTGACTATGGAGCCCAACATTCATAGCAACATTCTGAGGCTACTACTCTGACTATGGAGCCCAACATTGATAGGAACATTCTGAGGCTACTACTCTGACAATGGAGCCCAACATTGATAGCAACATTCTGAGGTTACTATTCTGACTATGGAGCCCAACATTGATAGCAACATTCTGAGGCTACTACTCTGACAATGGAGCCCAACATTGATAGCAACATTCTGAGGCTACTACTCTGACTATGGAGCCCAACATTGATAGGAACATTCTGAGGCTACTACTCTGACTATGGAGCCCAACATTGATAGCAACATTCTGAGGCTTCTACTTTGACTATGGAGCCCAACATTGATAGCAACATTCTGAGTCTACTACTCTGACAATGGAGCCCAACATTGATAGCAACATTCTGAGGCTACTAAACTGACTATGGAGCCCAACATTGATAGCAACATTCTGAGGCTTCTACTTTGACTATGGAGCCCAACATTGATAGCAACATTCTGAGGCTACTACTCTGACTATGGAGCCCAACATTGATAGGAACATTCTGAGGCTAATACTCTGACTATGGAGCCCAACATTGATAGCATCATTCTGAGGCTACTACTCTGACTATGGAGCCCAACATTGATAACAACATTCTGAGTCTACTACTCTGACTATGGAGCCCAACATTGATAGCAACATTCTGAGTCTACTACTCTGACTATGGAGCCCAACCTTCATAACAACATTCTGAGTCTAGTACTCTGATTATTGGGCCCAACATTGATAGCAGCATTCTGAGGCTACTACTTTGATTATTGAGACCTGTATTGAGAAAAAGTGTCGCTGGAGGCTCTGCTCAACTAGTTTAATTCATAAAAGATTAATGTACCAATAAAGGTTGTGTTTTCAGATATTTTCATAGAATTTAAAAGCATAAATTATATTTGATGGATTCAGGAATAAATAGCAATGTGTAAGGTCCCATTTAGTTTTTCTATATTTCAGAATGACAATTTTCTACTCTTTGCAGATCTGGAAATGGTTTGGGCCGTTATTCTCCACATTTCACTACCAATTTTATTGAAAAAATACATTATTTATGTAAAACTTATTTCTGGCAAGTGAATTTTTGGGGAAATTGTGACCAATACATTTCGTTAGGTTCCTTGGTCGGTTTTACCCAAATTGTTAAAACGGATTATGAGAAAATTGGAATTTTGTTTTTTCTTATTGCAGCTACCCCTCAATTTTAGATATTGAAAAATGTCAAGTTATGACCAAATTGGTTCATGTTTAGACAGCAGAATACGTCAGAGATCATTATTCCAGGTAGATGTTTTCTCCCAAAACACTAGGACATCGTGATAGATACATCACTCTCTTCGTATTATGTTAATGTGTGAAATAAAACTGTACCAACCTGAGGTTCCAGTCCAGCTAAAGTTGCGTAGGCCAGACCCTGAGGCATCAGGGTTAACCCTACAGTTACTCCAGCAATCAAATCGCTTATTGCTTTTTCTCCCGAATAGTTTTGCACCCAACTCACTATGGGGATTCGTTTCCGAACAAATCTAACCCAACGACTGGGACGTTTCTTGTCTTTTGAGATCATCCTGGCTCTTCAGCTTGCTAAAAAGAAAAAGATTATTAGTACTAATACACCGGTTCATCAGTTATAAATAAAAAATGATCGCGATTCTGTCACAAAATGCATATATTCTTAAAATCGGTTCAACAGATTTCGTTGAAATGACCAGTGTGAAGATAGCCCAAATCCGTGTTAAAAATATTACAGTTCAAAAATAATTGGCAAAAAAGAAAAGTAAGCATTGATAACATAAATAAATGTTGAGCTTGACTTGTGAGATAATATTAGATAGAATAAAACTCGAACACAACTTCTCACAAAAATTACATTTACTTAACACTTTTCAACGCGTTATAGTTTAGTTATTGTTGCTCATGTATCACTGAGGATGGCGACTTCGTCGTTGAAACGTGTGTGAGATCTTGTGTTCGAGTTTTATTCTAACTAACATTGACAGCCCTCATTGAAAGCTCGATTTTAATCAAATACAATTTAACCCTGAAGGACGCGTTGCATTTTAGCTCAAAGAAGGACGTTTAGGTTAGGTTATGACGTTTAAGGCTCTAGCAAAAGAAGTTTAGACCCTATTTCAATTTTTTTTTCTTTCTAAGGTGGTGTTCAAGGTAAGAAACCATTCAGCCTTTATCGCCCTAAAAGAAAGGAACAAAAAGCGTAACATAAAGACACTTACCCCATGAATATAGTGTCAGGGTCGGAAAAGAACAAAAGTTGATCAAGAGATATTTGATAGGAAAGATGAAAGAGAATCTAATGCTAGACTACATGAAGAAATGTGTAAATCCAGCTAGGGAATCTTTGGATTGCCAAGCACGTATTCAATAAACTTTACACCTGAGAATTACATTTTTTTAAAACCTACTGAAAACTATAAATCGCTTTATTGTTGAACCGTCATATTGGAAATATATATTATTTATATTCTGTCAAATGTAGTCTGTATTTGTATTTTACCTTTTATGTGGCTACATGTTTCACTGCCACAGGCAGCATCATCAGGCCAGCTTCTATGTTCACTCAAACACTTATATATAGACAACACTTATTGTAACACATATTTTCATACATTTTTCGTACACGTCACATAAATAAATAAGTTTGTTCAACATTGCTACACTTGAGAGGTACCTTATTATGGTGTATTTCCTCTAAGACTGATTTGGAAAAATAAAGGTGCAGCTCTGTTCAATGTTTGTACCTTGTGTCCTACTAGATTTTCTTATGTCTCCTTGATTTTATGTTGTTGGCAAAATATTAGATCATAAAGGCAATGAATATGGAAATATAAAATAAACATTGCACAAACTTACTCATTTATCCAACACACTAGCCCTCGGGATTGCCCTAAGAGATTTAAATCCAGCAAACTGACAATTCTAATCACGATTAAACTTTAAAATGGGGGGGAATAAGGTTTGTGCAATATTTTACACAGTTTAATTTTAATTTTATTACAGTTGTAAGCATTCGTTGTGCAAACCCGGACATTATAAACATTATCAGAGATGCAAAGTGTTGCAATTCACCCAAAGTATGTCTTTCTCAACGCATTGTTACATCTGTCATGCAATAACCTTTATCTTAATTGTTAGGCGTAAATTTTGTTTGATGACAAAATAAAGACAGAATAACATTGCTTTAGCATTTCACAACCCAAATCAACTATTTCCAGTCGTAAAAATTTCCAGACGGGCACCGACGTGGTACTTACCAAGGGCGTACTCAGGATCAAAACTAGGGGGGGGGGGGGCAAGCCATGGTCATTCAATATACAACTGATTATTAAAATAGTTATTTCAAGAATTGTATTAAATTCCAGGAACAAAATGTATAATAAAGATTTTTTTTTGCTTCCAGGGGGGGGCAGCTGCCCCCCCTGCCCCTCGCTGGGTACGCCCATGGTACTTACCCAGTCCCATGATACCATCTACTCTAAATGCAATGGACTGAAAGTGAATTTCTTGGACCTTGTAGAAAAAGTTAAAAATTGTGTTTAAAATGGTAGATCAAGGGTCTTATCCAGTAGGGCAATCAGGTTTATTAAAAACTATCTATTCGCTTCGCTTGTGTCAGTAAATCGGGACTCGAAGCTGTAAATATGCGAAGGAGCGACCACTCACTTCGGATCTTGTAACTATACGAATGTCATACATTCTTGGAAGTTCAGGGTTCGAAATTACATTTTTAACGATAACTTCACTATTTGTCAACGCAGAGAGGTGAGATAGGTACAATAACATGCAGAATTTTAATCTAGACATTTTTATCTAATTTAGTGTGTAGAGTTGACACACCAATTATGACTAAACATATTTTGGCAGCCATTTTGAAGTATTTAGTTCAATTTTAAACAACTTTTAAAAGATTTCTTTCCAGATATTCCAGAACCGGATCTGAAGATACTGTTTGAATTCCATGTACGAACTATACTTAAAATCCGCTTTAAAAGACATTGCTTATTCAGTGACGGCTCGTGAATACAGGGTGTTCACAATTAATAATTTGCAGTTTTTGAGATACACTGTGTCACACACTTGTGTGTTGCATATAATTTAGGCGCTGCTATATCTTGATGTAATGTATATTTTGAAACGTCATTTTATTATAGTTATTACTGTACTTTAAATGTTTCACAACTTAATAATAAAGGATTTACATTATTGATCATACTTGTTATAATATGCTAATTGTTCTTTTTTACTAATTTTTTAGCACGTCTACGGTGCAAATCGACAGTAGGAAAGTGTTTAGTACCGGTAATGAAAGAAAGGTTCATAGTATTGAGGTACAAAAATAGTAATATTGTAAAGGAACGTGTCGTGCCTCTCTCAAGAATTTCGATAATATAGAAAGAAAAACAAAATAATTTTTTTCCTTCAAAACAACTCTTTTAAAACGAATCGATCAAGGCCTAGTTATTGAGGCTTTATTAAATTGGTTATAAAAGAAAGTAAGGTTATACTGTACTAACGAACTGATAGTAATAAAGTGTTTCCATTAGTTTCCTGTACTGCAGCATTTAAAATGTGATGCAATTGTTTTTTTGAAAATATGCTTTACGTTTACAATTTTTAATGACCGTAACTCCACGGTCCCTTGAATCTCGTTACAAGCAATAATATACACTGATTGAGGTTTTCATTAGTAGCGGAATAGCTGCATTCTATCTATAACCTCTGTACATTTGTTTTGAGAAATGTACACATAACCTCAAAATATGCTAATAAATTTATAACAGCTGATCAGTTAAAACATCTGTTGTAAATGTCAAATGTACAATGGTACAATAACGTTGGTTTGAATTGTAAAGCTGCAAAGGTGTTTATACTTATGGAGGCCAACCTATACTTTGTATAAACTTCTTACAGTTTAAAACAGAAAGATTCATTTCCACTTCGGCCACATAGAGGTAATGTTACGTGTGCTGATATATCCATTTTGAAGTCCCCTGAGTACTAAAAAGTGATTTGTTCGCGTACTTGTGTTTGGTAATTATTAAAAATGTCGACCTGCGTGTTCTTTGACGTCAGAAAAACTGAAAAAAGTGTTTATCGACCATCTCCGTCTGTACGTAAGCACGATAGCAGCCACAAAAATTAGGTTAGGAACATGAAATTTGATGTAGAAGACTATAATGAAACCATATTGCATTTTTTTTTAATCGAATTGGTAATGTAAAAACAGGAGACATTTTAAACAGTTTTTTGTTCATAACTCGTTTATTATTCAACTTATAATACAACAAATTAGATACAAATTTCCAGATTTTAATTCTGCATGCAGTGGTACCAACCCCACATCTTTACGATGACAAATAGCGAAGTTATACTATCAAAAATGTTGGATTTTTTTATAAATTGAGTTGGTAATGTAAAACGGGGGGCAATTGAAAACTGTTTTTTGTTCACAACTCATGTATTTTTCAACTTATAACACAATAAATTGGATACAAATTTCCAGATTTTAATTCTGCTTGCAGTGGTACCAACCCCACATCTTTACGATGACAAATAGCAAAGTTACTATCAAAAACGTTGGATTTTTTTATAAATTGAGTTGGTAATGTAAAAAGGGGGCAATTGAAAACTGTTTTTTGTTCATATCTCATGTATTATTCAACTTATAACACAATAAATTACATACAAATTTACAGATTTCAATTCTGCATGCAGTGGTACCAACCCCACATCTTTACGATGACAAATAGCGAAGTTATTGTCAAAAATGCTGGATTTTTTTATAAAGTGAGTTGGTAATGTAAAACGTGGGAAATTGAAAACAGTCTTTTGTTCATAACTAATGTATTATTCAACTTATAACATAATAAATTAGATACAAATTTCCAGATTTCAATTCTGCATGCAGTGGTACCAACCCCACCTCTCTACGATGACAAATAGCAAAGTTACTGTCAAAAATGTTGGATTTTTTTAATAAATTGAGTTGGTAATGTAAAACGGGGGCAATTGAAAACAGTTTTTTATTCATAACTCATGTATTATTCAACTTATAACACAACAAATTGGATACAAATTTACAGATTTCAATTCTGCATGCAGTGGTACCAACCCCATCTCTCTACGATGACAAATAGCGAAGTTATTGTCAAAAATGTTGGATTTTTTTTATAAATTCATTTGGTAATGTAAAAAGGGGGCAATTGAAAACAGTTTTTTGTTCATAACTCGTGTATTATTCAACTTACAACACAACAAATTATCATTATACATTTTTCGGACATTTGCATCATTCGTGTGTTAAAAATTCAAAACACGACGTTTCGGGAATAAGAATCAATTCCCCGTTATCAAGTGACTAAAAACTAAAGAAACGTCCTGTTTTGAATTTTTAACACACAAATGATAGCAAATGTCCGAAAAATGTACAATAATAAAATTGAACATCCATCATTAACAAATAACTTCAAACAGAGAACAACAAATTAGATACAAATTTCCAGATTTCAATTCTGCATGCAATGGTACCAACCCCACATCTCTACGACGACAAATAACGATGTTACCGTCAAAAATCTAATTCCGAACCCTAACCTAACCTAACCTGTTAAGAAAATTTTATATTCAGCTACGAAACGCGGCAGTGACAAGTCGCCAAGACGAGCGTAGCGAGTGAAAACTCACTTCACCTGTGAACAGCTTCAAGGCCGCCGAGACACTACGAGCGAAGCGAATCCAAACAGTTTAATATACCAAACTAGAAAACATTCCCTCACAAAGGTTATGAAACCAACTATTTTGATCAAATGGATTGGGTAAGTACCATGATTTCGCCGTTCGACTTTGTTATTTTCGTCGATTGTTGTGTTCCAGAACGCCTAACCTAGTTGTTACTATTGTGCGTGTGTTTAAACAGATGTAGACACGAGGCCTAGAACTAAATGACGTAGGCCTAAATAGCCGACCATTTTAGTACTACCAACCAGTCCGTTTTTAGGTCCTAATATACAGGGTGTTCGAAAAATGTGGGGCAATAATTTACGTAGTGATTCCTTGGGTCAAAATAAGCAAAAAAGTTTATATAGACATATGTCCTATCTCGATTCGTTTAGCGTCTGTCTGTATGTGTTTTTTACAAAATAACTCATAACTCCTTAACGGTTTGAGTTACAGCGTTGAGATTCTGCACAAATGTTCATCTTATTGGCCGCTATCTTTGTGCAAAATATGAATAAAACATCTTTAACCGTTTCAAAATGGCGCCTATTTTAAATATTTGACGGCAAATTTCACGAAAACCGTTAATTTTACAAAAAAATTGCAAGATAGATAAAATGTAGTAAGTTTTATGGAGATTCCAACGATATCTTATTAAGCTTATTTTGGACGAAGAATAACAGAGAAATTAATTTCTTCCTTGCTATACATACAGTTTTCTCCATTTAAACAATGTTAAAACTGTTACAAATATCATAAAATCACAAATTATCAATACATAAATATTATTTTATTTTCAAACATGCACAAAATGAACACTTTTTTAAAGAAACACAACTTTTGTGATTTTATGATATTTGTAACAGTTTTAACATTGTTTAAATGGAGAAAACTGTATGTATAGCAAGGAAGAAATTAATTTCTCTGTTATAATTTCTTCATCCAAAATAAGCTTAATAAGATATCGTTGGAATCTCCATAAAACTTACTACATTTTATGTATCTTGCAATTTTTTTGTAAAATTAACGGTTTTCGTGAAATTTGCCGTCAAATATTTAAAATAGTCGCCATTTTGAAACGGTTAAAGATTTTTAAATTCATATTTTGCACAAAAATAGCGGCCAATAAGATGAACATTTGTGCAGAATCTCAACGCTGTAACTCAAACCGTTAAGGAGTTATGAATTATTTTGTGAAAAAACACATACAGACAGACAGACGCTAAACGAATCGAGATAGGACATATGTCTATATAAACTTTTTTTGCTTATTTTGACCCAAGGAATCACTACGTAAATTATTGCCCCACATTTTTCGAACACCCTGTGTAATATATATATATATATATATATATATATATATATATATATATATATATATATAATTTTATAATTTGATATTTAACTAAGACTAGTTAGAGCGATTTCCCACTCGAATATTTCTGAATAGAATTTTTTGAAATTTTCTAATACAAATTTTATACACATCTGTATTAATAGGCTACATCAACACTTTTTACAGATTCAAAGCTAAGTATAAAATAATTGTAACTATAGCTTCAAATCAGCTTATTATTTTAAAACAGAAAACATTTGTTTTTCTATCAATAGGCCTAATGTTAAACTAATGGGGAATTCGTTTGAAATTTAAGACCAGTTTTTAATCTTTGTTACCCATTTCCCCAGAAAGTGGTAAACCTGCACTATAACCACACGAAATTTCATAAAAATCGGCCCAATAGTTTAAGAGATTTAACGCGAAACAATCGTAAGTGCTTTAAGACCACACGATGGAAGTGAAAGCAAGTAGTTAAATCAGATTTGAATAGTTTACACGATATCTGACACTTTAAATTTGGCCTAGCGCCAACATATTATTTTTTTCGTCAAATAAGCATTGTGTGGTTAAATTAAGTTGTATTCGTCGTACAGAAAACTATAATATATGATTTTGCACTGAAATTTAATTTAAAATCCAAATAATGTTACCTCAGATTTGTAGGTCACACCGTGTTCAAGTTAGTGGGGGGGGGGACAAAACTTGATACCCCAACATCTTTTTTTTTGTTACCGCTATATTTTTCCTATAGTACAACACAAAGAATATAAATGCAAATATAATTTAACTACCTTGTCTGTGGAATTATAAATCCTTGGATGAATAGAAATCAATGAAAACGCAATCCATCTTTAATAGCTATTGCATTGCTTGTCTCACATCACAAAAACTGCTTTTAAACACTTACACGCTACGCATTTCTCATTGTGTGGTTAAATTAAGTTGTATTCGTCGTACAGAAAACTATAATATATGATTTCGCACTGCAATTTAATTTCAAATCTAAATGAGTTTTTTTCAGATTTGTACTTCACACCGTGTTCAAGTTAGGTAGGTGGGGGGGGGGTACACGATATCTGACACTTTAAATTTAGCCTAACGCCAAAATATTTATTTTGTTTTCATTAAATAAACATAATTATTAATAATTATAATAATTTCACTTTATTTGATACCCCCACACATAATATTTTTCAACTAAATAGTTTTGCCCCTTAACTGCCACAAGCTCATTTTTGAGTTACCGCTATATTTTATTTTACACTTGAGAACTATTATAAATACAAATTTTGAAATATACAGGATTTATCGTCTTGTCTGTGAAGACTGGTTGCGACTTCAGAGAGACACATTGCTGATATTATAATTGTTTTCTACGAACGGGCTCTAAAAAGCTTACAAAACACGTAATTCTCAACATAGTCTCTACAGATTTCGGTTAGAATTCTCCTAAAGAACAATATTATTTCAAAGAGTGTTTGTAAAACCTCCAAACAAATCAAATGAACGTCAATTGAGTTTCATTAAGATGTCAATCACATGCGACAAAGTTTCACCTCTCCATGGGCGTACCCAGCGAGGGGCAGGAGGGCAGCTGCCCCCCTGGAAGCAAAAAAATAAATCTTTATTATACATTTTGTTGCTGGAATTTAATACAATTCTTGAAATAACTATTTTAATAATCAATTGTATATTGAATGACCATGGCTTGCCCCCCCCCCCCCTAGTTTTGATCCTGGGTACGCCCTTGCACCTCTCTTTACGTCCACACTCGGTGCCGACCAATATTGTCTAAATAATTTAAAAATAAAGATCTGGCCCCTCAAGGAACACAACTGCGGGCTTTACTGTGACGCATTCTTAACGCGAAACCAGACCAAGGTGTGAGCCTTCAATCTTTGCATAACAAGAGTTTACTCGGCAAAAACCTGCCGACTTGTTTCTTTGTCAAGGCTAACATGGTCTGAGTCATTTTGCATTCTTCCACGTTTTAATGAAGGGGGGATTTTATTAAGGAAACTTGATGTGAGTCATCATGTTACCTACCCAGCCCCATCATACAATCTAATACAGGCTTCACGTTGGTTACTGTAGGTGGATTTCGTCATTACAAACTCGAAGGGGTTCTTGTAACCTAACCTAACCTAACCTAACCTAATCTTCCACGTTTTAATGAAGGGGGGATTTTATTAAGGAAACTTGATGTGCGGTCATCATGTTACCTACCCAGCCCCATCATACAATCTAATACAGGCTTCACGTTGGTTAGGTACTGTAGGTGGATTTCGTCATTACAAACTCGAAGGGGTTCTTGTTACCTAACCTAACCTAACCTAACCCAACCTAACCTAACCTAACCATCATGTTACCTACCCAGCCCCATCATACAATCTAATACAGGCTTCACGTTGGTTAGGTACTGTAGGTGGATTTCGTCATTACAAACTCGAAGGGGTTCTTGTTACCTAACCTAACCTAACCTAACCCAACCTAACCTAACCTAACCATCATGTTACCTACCCAGCTCCATCATACAATCTAATACAGGCTTCACGTTGGTTAGGTACTGTAGGTGGATTTTGTCATTACAAACTCGAAGGGGTTCTTGTTACCTAACCTAACCTAACCTAACCCAACCTAACCTAACCTAACCATCATGTTACCTACCCAGCCCCATCATACAATCTAATACAGGCTTCACGTTGGTTACTGTAGGTGGATTTCGGCATTACAATTCCGAAGGGGTTCTTGTAACCTAACCTAACCTAACCTAAACTAACCTAACCTAACCTAACCTAACCTAAACTAACCTAATCTAACCTAACCTAACCTAACTTAGTCTAACCTAACCTAACCTTCACTTTGGTTACTGTAGGTGGATTTCGTCATTACAATTCCGAAGGGGTTCTTGAAACCTAACCTAACCTAACCTAACCTAACCTAACCTAACCTAACCTAACCTAAACTAACCTAATCTAACCTAACCTAACCTAACTTAGTCTAACCTAACCTAACCTTCACGTTGGTTACTGTAGGTGGATTTCGGCATTACAATTCCGAAGCGGTTCTTGTAACCTTACCTAACCTAACCTAACCTAGCCTAACCTAAACTAACCTAACCTAACCTAAACTAACCTAACCTAACCTAACTTAGTCTAACCTAACCTAACCTTCACGTTGGTTACTGTAGGTGGATTTCGACATTACAATTCCGAAGCGGTTCTTGTAACCTTACCTAACCTAACCTAACCTAACCTAGCCTAACCTAAACTAACCTAACCTAACCTAACTTAGTCTAACCTAACCTAACCTTCACGTTGGTTACTGTAGGTGGATTTCGACATTACAATTCCGAAGGGGTTCTTGTAACCTAACCTAACCTAACCTAACCTAGTCTAACCTAATCTAACCTAACCTAACCAAACCTTTTCCACATATTTCTGGGTTAAATAGCTCTCTTCCATCTTTTCTATCACGTCTCTTTTGACCAACAATTGATCCAATCCAACGCAATTTAAAGTGTTGCAAGTCTTTAAAACAAAGACCGGGACAAAGTAACAAAACACTAAAACACGAGCGGTTCCACTAAATCTAACCACCAAACGTTGATTTCTCGACCCTTACAAATAACCATTACAAGTAGAATTTGACGGCAACGAAACATTTTCGATTCAGAGGGAGGGGGGAGAGAAGAAATCTGTGAATTTAAAAGTTTATTTTACAACAAAATTAAATATTTCTAAAAATGAACACAACGTTGATAACCGCAGCAACCTAATTATCCAGTGAGCAGAGGTTAATTTCTCTTCCATTGGTTTCCCCGCCTCATTCATTCGTCGAAGGCCAGATTGAAACCAAAAGGCCAAACAAAATGTGAATTCTGCAATTATTAGTCAAATTTCACCGTAAACATTGCACACGCGGCATATAGACGTCTAAGTGAACAAGAAAAACCACTTTAATAATTTTTCAAATAAAACAACTCAAGAAGCGATTCCAGGATGTTTTAGAAAAAATTGTAAAAACTAAACAAAATGTAAATTTTTAGTGGTTTTTAATGTACATTTCATCTCGTATACATTACGCAGTATAAAGGAAGTTATGTGACATTTTCCCCGGAAATATAATTCCTCTGTCCCGCAGAGTTAGTTGCACAAACTAGTGGATTGATTTTCTCGGCATATTTTGGTCATTTTTACGTTTTTATAATTTCAAAATTCGACGTAAGCTATCATACGTAATTGCGGTTCATCAAAATCGGCAATATCGATGTTGATAAAACTTCGCTGGTCACTTAAAATACTCCCAAAACACAATGTCTAAAGTAAGTTTAAAACTTCTCTTAATTGATTGACCATCAAGTTTCATGGTTTCAGTAAAACCTTGACAAGATAATTGTCAAATAAATTAATATAGGAACATGAAATTTTATATACAGGGTGCGTCTGTAATGCGGGGATATTTTATTATTATTATTATTAAGACTGGGGAGAGTGTTTTAAAGACGCCTCCTGCACTGCGACCTAATTAGATCTTTTGTACTCCACTCTTGTTGGACTCAGGAGAGGTCTTTGACAAAATTGATCAAACACCTGGTCGGGAGGTTTAGTAATTCTTCTTACGAAATGAAGATAAATTCTAGAAATTTATATCTTTTTAGGCATAAGGCCGGGCACTCCATGATGATGTGTTCCATGCGTTCCACCTCTTCACCACAGTACCCGCAAGTATCATCGTCCACCAGGCCCATCTTACTTAAGTGATACCTGCAATGGATATGTCCTGTTAGTATACCACAGAGGAGTTTTAGCTCTCTTCTGCTTAGGTTTAGCACTTCCTTTCCTCTCTTTTTATTAGGGCTAAGGAACTTCTTGGAATGTATAAGACACGGCTTGCATTACAGGTTCTGTTGATTACTTTATTGGCCCAGTTGGTAATAACCTCCTGGTAATCCCTAGGGCCAAATCCGTACATAGGAGATGGCCCTGTAAAGGGTTTAGATGCACTAAGTTTAGCTTGCTGATCTGCTTCCTCATTGCCTGCTATTACCCTCATGCCCTGGCGGGGAGATAATGCAGGAGGTGATTATATGACACAAAATAATGAAAACAGTTCATTAAAACAGTACAGAAAAGCTTCTTTTACCAGTTACCGTCAATTTCGTTTTTTTAAATAAATAATTTATATCTCTAGAACGGCTTAACAGAACGAGTTGAAATTTTGTACGGTAGACATCATCGTAAAGACTTTTTGGAAAAAAAAATAATAAACTCGTTCCAATAATCCGTTTCAACATGGCGGCTATTTAAATATAAAATGTTTAAATGGCCGATTGACTCTTGTGTTCCTCTGCATTTAAACGGAAACTATACTAGCATCAAACTAGGAATGTAGTTGAACGAAGTGTCGCTTCACTCACACAAGCGCAGAGGATTAGGGTGTCCATTGACCTACTCCCAAGCCAACCGTATGAGTCACCTCCAGTACTGCTGCGGTAAGAATGAACGCGCAAGGAATGCAGAGGATAAGCAAATATTTTAGTTGACTCTGAACATCTCACTACTACTCTAATTAATAACATTGACTCAACGGTTTGACACGATAAATACTCCGAAATGAATTACAACTGCTAATTTGAATGCTTTCCTTAACACTGAAACACTTAACCAAACACTCCAAGAAAAAATGTGTAAATATTAACCCTTGAATACTCTACTAACATCAGGGTCTGAAGGAAAAAAAAAAAAAAAAAAAAAAAGAAAAAAAAAAAAAAAAAAAAAAGAGTTTGTCAAAGTGGTCAACGTGACCTCTTAGGAAAGATGAGAGGGATTTAACTAAAGACTCCATGAGAAAAGGTGTAAATATTAACCCTTGAATACTCTACTAACATCAGGGTTTGAAAATAACAACAGTTGGTCAAGAGAGACCGGATAGGAAAGATGAGAGGAATCTAAAAAACACTCCAAGAAAAAATGTGTAAATATTAACCCTTGAATACTCTACTAACATCAGGGTCTGAAAAGAACAACAGTTGGTCAAGAGAGACCCCGGATAGGAAAGATGAGAGGAATCTAAAAAACACTCCAAGAAAAAATGTGTAAATATTAACCCTTGAATACTCTACTAACATCAGGGTCTGAAAAGAACAACAGTTGGTCAAGAGAGACCCCGGATAGGAAAGATGAGAGGAATCTAAAAAACACTCCAAGAAAAAATGTGTAAATATTAACCCTTGAATACTCTACTAACATCAGGGTCTGAAAAGAACAACAGTTGGTCAAGAGAGACCCCGGATAGGAAAGATGAGAGGAATCTAAAAAACACTCCAAGAAAAAATGTGTAAATATTAACCCTTGAATACTCTACTAACATCAGGGTCTGAAAAGAACAACAGTTCCACAAGAGCACAATTTCATTAAAAAAACAATTTAAAAAAAATAAAAATTTTATTTCATGTAGCCACAGTACGGTCAGACATATCCACAATCCCGACAAACTCATAAACCTAGCTGTCATTAAACTAAAATAAAGTAAAACTTACAGAAACTTGATCCCCTCACAACACAACCACCTCTCAACACAACTAAACCGGCACTGAAGCCATGCATTCTTCAGTCTACTCTTAATCAACCTTGACGCATGCGCCTAGAAGTCTTGTTTACAATCATTTGATCTGTCGCCGAGTTACATTGTGTTTGGTTTGGGACTTTCACTTCCGTTGTGCCACAGGCCAGTCACCTTCATCAGAGAACCGATTGTTTTTAGAAAAAAATGACATAACTTTATTTGGTTGTATCATCTGCGACAGGTTAGGGTTAGGGTTAGGTTAGGTTGGGTTAAGTTTAGGTTAGGTAAGGTTAGGTTAGGTTAGGTTATGGTTAGGTTAGGTTAGGTAGGGTTATGGTTAGGTTAGGTAAGGTTAAGTTTAGGTTAGGTTAGGTTAGGGTTATGGTTAGGTTAGGTTAGGTTATGTCAGGTTAGGTTAGGTTAGGTTAAGGTTAGGTTAGGTTAGGTTATGGCTAGGTTAGGGTTATGGTTAGGTTAGGTTAGGTTATGGTAAGGTTAGGTTATGGTTTGGTTAAATTAGGTTAAGATTAGGTTAGGTTAGGTTAGGTTAGGTTAGGTAAGGTTAAGTTTAGGTTAGGTTAGGTTAGGTAAGGTTAAGTTTAGGTTAGGTTAGGTTAGGTAAGGTTAAGTTTAGGTTAGGTTAGGTTAGGTTAGGTTAGTTTAAGTTTAGGTTAGGTTAGGTTAGGTTAGGTTATGGTTAGGTTAGGTTAGGTTAAGGTTAGGTTAGGTTAGGTTATGGCTAGGTTAGGGTTATGGTTAGGTTAGGTTAGGTTAGGTTAGGTTAGGGTTAGGGTTAGGTTAGGTTACTTTAGTGTCGGTCAGGTTAGGTTAGGTTAGGTTAGTTTAAGTTAGGATAGGTTAGGTTAGGTTAGTGTGTAATTTGTTTACGTTCCAATGTTTTCGCACCATTTATTTTTTTAATGTTATACCGTAAACCACACAAAATCCCTCCACAGTTGTCCAGACGGTGGCACCCTCGATTCGACCGACTGCTCTCAATAATTACGCAAGAGATTGTTGTTGTTTACAACAAAACGGAGCCCAGTAACCTACATTCCCTTACTTTCTCTGCGCATGCGCCTTGCTCGCAATTAAATTAAATTATGTCTTTTCCTGTAGTAAAAAATTCCGAAGGATAATGTCGGTTAATTTTACGACCCGATCAGAAAACAAATCAATGGGAGCCATCAAAGTACTAACCCAGCTCCATCATGGGATGCAAGCGGACAAGAGTTCGCCTCTTAAGGGGGGTCTGAACAGTTCGTTTGACAGGTTTTCTGAATCTCTTAAAATAATATTTGGAAAAGTGGCGCCCAGTACGTTTTCTTTGAGTCCATAGAAGACACAATTAAGGGAAATTTGATAAAAAGCCGACTCTAACAACCGAAATTTAGTGTTTTTATTTCTTAAGGAAGCTACTTCTTAATTTTTGGTTTAAAAAAAAAGGGGGGAAATCCGCCAAAATTCGCTCACAAACTAAAATGTCAAAATTACAATAAAATTCAAGATGGCGGATTTAAAACGGCACAAAAACTCACCCCACCAAAACTAACGCACTATCTCCAGCTCACGTGGTGGTGACAGCGTAGAGGGAAGAATACGTGAGTTCGCTACTAGCCGTTTAACAAACATTGGTTGAGCAACACTATCCGATTCAAAGTACATGTTTTCAGAAAGATGCGATATCTAGTGAGACAATGTTACAGAAGTTATACACTGTACGATGTAAAAAATACATTGAAAAATGCTTCTAGATTTTCCTTGGAACTACGATTTTAAAAATATATCGTGACTTAATCACGAAAAGTTCAACTTTCCCAACTTTCTTAACACCAATTGTTATTTTTATTATTATTTTCTGAAAACGCGCTACAATTTTGAATAAAATACAACCATTTTCATACAAGCCACTACGAGTCAAGTCCGTTGAGGGGGGAGACAGTAGACAGCCTGACCTTAAAGAAACCAACACTTTGTTTGCTGCGTCTTTAGCGGTACAAACCCAATGAAAAAAATATAGACCTCAAATGCTTCTGTGTAAACGCCTACCCTACTTTCGTTTCTTTTATCGGTGTAAATAAGAATTAAATGTAGCTAAGCAGTAATTTGTGTACCTAGTTTTCATGGAATGGGTTGTACCGTCAAATCAGGCTAGGGAAGCAAGTAGAAGGGAGGACACGCCCCCTTTCACCAGACACAATCCTAGTCTGAGGCTACTGTACACATTTACATAACCAGACTTATGGTTACAGCATAACAATATCTGTACAGGTGTATAATAATCGTCAAATTGTATCAAAAACTTGCCGTTGTATAAGCTTTCATATGATATGACATTTAAGTATATATGAGATATTAGAAACAGCTAAAGCGGCCCTAGTGTACGGAGATGACGTCATGTGTTCTGGGAAACACTTCCACAAATCATAAAATACAAAACAACAGCCACAGGTACATTTACATAACAATAGTTACTTCTACCGCATAAATTTAAGTTTATAAGAGATGTTAGAAACACCTAAAGCGGCCCTAGTGTACGGAGATGACGTCATGTGTTCTGGGAAACACTTCCACAAATCATAAAATACTAAACAACAGCCACAGGTGTTTACATAACCAGAGTTACTCCTACCGCATAAATTTAAGTTTATATGAGATATTAGAACACCTAAAGCGGCCCTAGTGTACGGAGATGACGTCTTGTGTTCTGGGAAATACTTCCATAAATCATAAAATACTCAACAACAGTCACAGGTGTTTACATAACCAGAATTACTCCTACAGCATAAATTTAAGTTTATATGAGATATTAGAAACAGCTAAAGCGGCCCTAGTGTACGGAGATGATGTTATGTGTTCTGGGAAACACTTTCACAAATCATAAAATACTCAACAACAGTCACAGGTGTTTACATAACCAGAATTACTCCTACAGCATAAATTTAAGTTTATAAGAGATATTAGAAACAGCTAAAGCGGCCCTAGTGTACGGAAATGACGTCTTGTGTTCTGGGAAACACTTCCACAAATCATAAAATACTCAACAACAGTCACAGGTACATTTACATAACCAGAGTTACTTCTACCGCATAACTTTAAGTTTATAAGAGATATTAGAAACAGCTAAAGCGACCCTAGTGTACGGAGATGACGTCATGTGTTCTGGGAAACACTTCCATACATCATAAAATACTCAACAACAGCCACAGGTGTTTACATAACCAGAGTTACTCCTACCGCATAAATTTAAGTTTATATGAGATATTAGAAACAGCTAAAGCGGCCCTAGTGTACGGAGATGATGTTATGTGTTCTGGGAAACACTTTCACAAATCATAAAATACTCAACAACAGTCACAGGTACATTTACATAACCAGAGTTACTCCTACAGCATAAATTTAAGTTTATGAGATATTAGAAACAGCTAAAGCGGCCCTAGTGTACGGAAATGACGTCATGTGTTCTGGGAAACACTTCCATACATCATAAAATACTAAACAACAGCCGCAGGTGTTTACATAACCAGACAGTCGTATAATAATTGCAATTACACAGTTTACTAAGTGGCAATTACTTTCTGTTTCTGTTCAATTACAAAGAAGTTTGTGGGGGAAAAAAAAAAAAAAAAACTGTATTTCATAGAATTTTACAAAGAATAATGTCAATTTGCACAAACTTTCTCTCCCTACTAAATAAAAATTAATCAAAACTAAACAAAAATCGCAGTTCGCTAATTGAAAATTTAAAAATGGACGCTGCTTTTGACATAATATTTACAAATTTAAATAAAGTCTACTTGTGTATTATACGACCCCCCCTCGTTTTTTTTGTAATTTCAAAACTCGAAACACCTTTTTGTGAATATGTTTCGATTCTGTCATGTGTTTACTGCCATAACAAACAGAAATAACATTACGAGGCTCTTCTACGCCCCACTGCAATCCTTTCAAGGTCGGCCGTTCATCCTGTCCAGACCGCGCCACTACGAGATCAGTGCTACTGCAACACTCTTACGAGAATCATTGTTTGTGTTGTTATTTGGCTGATTTATTAACTTACGTTGGTTTACAAACTGAACAATGTCAAAGTCTATTTGAATATACAACATAATCTGGGCCTAACCTAACCTATTCGAGTTTTTTCTTATCTAAAAATGTAGATTTTTAACTAAAAAATCACCACGAATAGGTTAGGTTATCATAATCCTTGATCCTTGAACTATGCTACGATACGATCAGTTGACAATTTTGTGAGTCAACTCACCAGTTGTAATCAGGAGCTTTTCCAGTGAAGAAGAAGAAGAAGAGAAGGACGTATTGGGTGCGGTCGTATAATGTGCGACACATTAACGTAAAAATATCCTTTTATGAATATGTTTAGGTTCTGTTATCCGTCTACTGCCATAGCAAACAAAAACAACATAACTGAGACTTTCGTTCCCTCCCCCCCCCCCACTTCAATCCTTTCAAATACGGCCATTCATCCTCTCCAAACAGCGCCACTACGAGGTCAATGCCCCTGCAACGCTCTTACGAGAATCATTGTTTGTATCTAATAGAGATCTGTGTTGTTAATTTGCCGATTTATTAACTTACATTGGTTTTAAACTGAACAATCTTACAAGTCTATTTGAATATATAACATAATCCGGGCCTAACCTAACCTATTCGAGTTTAAAAAAAAAATGAAGATCAGATTTATAGCAACAATAATCACTACAAATAGGTTAGGTTAGGTTAGGTTATTATATATTTTAATTAGTTCCTGTGCTACAAATATTTAGAAGATCTGTGTTGTTATTTTGCTGATTTATTAATTTACATTGGTTTTAAACGGAACAATCTTACAAGTCTATTTGAATTTATAACATAATCCGGGCCTAACCTAACCTATTCGAGTCTAAAAAAAATGAAGATCAGATTTATAGCAACAATAATCACCACAAATAGGTTAGGTTGGGTTAGGTTAGGTTATTATATATTTTAATTAGTTCCTGTGCTACAAATATTTAGAAGATCTGTGTTGTTAATTTGCCGATTTATTAACTTACGTTGGTTTTAAACTGAACAATCTTACAAGTCTATTTGAATATATAACATAATCCGGGCCTAACCTAACCTATTCGAGTTTTTAAAAAAATGAAGATCAGATTTATAACAACAATAATCACCACGAATAGGTTAGGTTAGGTTATTATATATTTTAATTAGTTCCTGTTGTAGAAACACTTAGAAGATCTGTGTTGTTATTTTGCTGATTTATTAACTTACATTGGTTTTAAACTGAACAATCTTACAAGTCTATTTGAATATATAACATAATCCGGGCCTAACCTAACCTATTCGAGTCTAAAAAAAAATGAAGATCAGATTTATAGCAACAATAATCACCACGAATAGGTTAGGTTAGGTTATTATATATTTTAATTAGTTCCTGTTGTAGAAACATTTAGAAGATCTGTGTTGTTATTTTGTTGATTTATTAATTTACATTGGTTTTAAACTAAACAATTTTACAAGTCTATTTGAATATATAACATAATCCGGGCCTAACCTAACCTATTCGAGTTTAAAAAAAAAATGAAGATCAGATTTATAGCAACAATAATCACCACAAACAGGTTAGGTTAGTATATATTTTTTAATTAGTTCCTGTTTTATAAACATTTAGAAGATCTGCTTGTATAGGCCCTACATTGGACGTTGAGGCTGGGACGGTACCATAATGGCGCCGTTCCAAGTATTACGGCGTGTGTATATTTCGAAGACACCCTGTATAAACAGATTAGGAAGTATCGTAACAGGTGCCGTTGTAACAAGTTACAGTATTAGTGTAATCAATTCGAAGGCCAAATCAACATGATTATTCACCTGCCGCCACCGCTTGTGCTCCAGATCCACAACTTGTGGCCTTGAGAATATGTAGCAGAGCTTTGACGTAACCTTGAACTCTCAAAGCGGACTTATAGCATTGAATTGATCTATAAAAAAAAAAGTCCGATTAGACTCAAAATCTGAGCTGAACAGATGTAGTTTTGTGGGTTCATATTCAGAGCGCGCTAGTGTCGTTGGAAACGAAGCATACTGTCCTTGAAGTATCAGAAGTGGACCGTTAGATGGCAGCACTCGAGTCTCTAAATATAAGCTTCAACCCATACTATGGAGATGGTTTGTGAAATCAATCAGCGTGAGTACGGACGTGGCCATCCCCGAGGTACCCTAGCTGGGTCTACACTTTTTTTATGTAGTTATTAACGTCATTAGAAAGCTAGGAGGTCTTAGATTTGATTTTTTTTTTTTAAATTCCCTCATTTCAGAAAGTTTCCAAATGTACAAGTTAGAGTCAAACAGAAACACAATGACGTAATCACTGACAGTTAAACAATGAACTGTAAACTGAACTGAGAAATGATGGCGGAAGCAACCGAATGTTTGTAGGAAAGTCGAACTTCTTCACCAACCGTCCACTGCAGCTAGCTGAGTCTGCGCGCGCAGATGGAGGGGAGAAAACAATCAAACCCCCCTCCACTCTTCCTCGTCAGTCTCTCTCTACCTTCTACCAGTGACGTTTCAATTGAATTCTGCCCGAATGCTTCATTCCACGTTTTTAAAACTAAAATCAGTCATTAAACAGATTTACGAATTAATGGTGTACAAATTCAATTTCAGTATTCATCTATTCCAAATGACTATTAACTGCCTTCGATTGCTATATGCTGTAGGCGATAAAACCGTACAATAGAAGGTAATAAAAATAGTTAATTATGCACTACCTCTAAACCATAAGAGAAAACATTACTCTGTAAGGGGGATTTAATTTAAAAAATACGCAAGATTAAGTTTTAAACGAACTGAAAGAAAATCGATTTAAGTTAGTTTTAAATCCAATCATTTTAAACAACGGACTAGTTGTAAATTAGACCCAAATGGTCTTTCTATCTACTAACCTATTTATTATTTTTTTCGGTATTCTTACTTTGTTCTACGATGGTTTCGGACAAACAGCCCATCATCAGGGATGTTAAATAATTTTAAAACAATCTCGGTAGATAGCGCCCCAATGAATGTGTCGTGCACAACAGCCATGTATCAGTGAGCATTGTGGTTTTGCAGTGTAATTCATTGAAACTGCTACTTCCTGCAGGTCTTGACGTGTCTGTGTAAGACGGATCTCACAGCTGGTACGTGAGTTACGTCCTGTGGACTTTATTAAGGAGCAGTATTTAGTGGCGCATCGTTGGAAATGATTAACGAACAACCATCTCTTTAGGGGAACTTAACATGTCCGAAGAGGCGTACTTCCCATCTGAACGGACAAAACTGCAGATAACCTACTGGGCTGCCAAAAACCAGCGTTTGTTGTATGAATCACCTCTTCACAGCCTTAAAGTTACATTGCAAAGAAAATTGTAAGAGCTCCGGCTCTGGCGGTAGTTGTCCGTGCCCTGATGCCCAGGACAAATCGCCGCGAAGCCTGCAGACGTGGACGTCTCCAACGAACGGAACCGGCCTAACTACTGCGATTCAGAGCCGACGAATATTCAGTGTGATCCCGTCCACCTCCCATATCTTGTTGCTGGTGATCCTAGAGCTCACCACTACACGCGCTCTAGATAGCTGGGAAATCTGGCCGCACGGTCCTTTTCAGGGCCAACGATTTTGCCGTTCCGACTCGACCATTACCCGCTCAAAACCTCTTCGACCCTCCCGGGTTAATCCTCCACCACCAACGAGAGTCTTTGTGTCTCCGAACACGACCAAGGCACATCCTAGCCCACGTCACCGTTAACCAAGAAACGAAGTGCATTAATTGTATAATCTGTCAAATTATCAATACATTATGGAAATGTAACATGGCGCTGTGAAGGTGAAATTACTTTGGTTGATAACGTTACAGGGAATCAGATGTTGTGCTAACCCCCACAACAGCCCCTCGTCCAAGGTGCTTTCAATATAATCTGACATGAATAGATTAGCTTAACATTACCAACCAGACTAAGTGGAGCACGTTTTGAATACATTTTAATTGAATGTTTGAACAGCTGATTTAAACAATACACCCGACAATTGTAACAATGTGTAATGAGGTGTGCTATTTACGGAATGAAATATTGAACGGAGATGTTGTTTTTGTTGTCATCGTCTTAAAAAACAAAAAGCAAAATACAATCCATAAAATAGAATCCATAAAAAAGAATCCATAAAATAGAATCCATAAAATAAAATCCTCTAGACCTCGAAAGTTCAAATAGCGACGGGATTGAAGAGAACAAGAGTTGAGTTAGAGAGACTTGTTAGGAAAGATGAAAGGAAGGGATCTAAGCCAAGACTAGAAGAAGAAATGTATAGATCCAGGTAGAGAATATTGGGATTACCACTCCACTCACTGTAAGTAAGCCTATAGGGAGTACGAAAGATGAAAGGGAGGGGTCTAAGCCAAGACTAGCTAATGCGTAATACGATAATTAAGTTACGAGACTTAATATACCTTAAAAAAAAAATTGAAGCTTGTATTAACATTGATCTGCGCTTGTATTATGTTGTACATTGGAGCTGGGTTAGTACCTTGATGACGTCATCACATATTGTTGGCCATCACTCCACAATACTCGCACTTTACTATATTACAGGAAAAGAAAGTTAACCTAACTGCTTAAATCTCGTAAAAGTCAATGGTTTATCTGGCTTATTGTTAATGTGTGGAAAATAGCGTCTGAATTTTCTACCTTGCAAAAAGTTAACCTAACTGCTTAAATCTCGTAAAAGTCAATGGTTTATCTGGCTTATTGTTAACGTGTGACAATTGTGTGGTAGCTTAGTTAGATATTCTAAATTTTACACAGTATAAAAGAAAATTACGGCCGTAGAACGGTGTAAACCGTCGAACGGTGAGTAAAATGGCGACAGAAATCGAAGGGCAGCGAGTGGTGCAATAAAAACCGACAGGTTCAAATCTTCGATCCCAACCTCGACATTGTCTAAGAAATGTGCACGCTCTCGTCTGATATTAACATATTTCGATTTAGGTGATCTTTCTGATGAATGTAGACAATTGCTTTGATGTTTCAATGTGAGATTGGCATAACGTCCCGGTGTTGTCACCCAGGATAGATATTTCCCTCAGCCCCGTCCAGACTTACAAAATCTAATTACAAGTGATGCACCATTTGGAAACCATCACGAGTTATAACGCATTGGCTTTCGCTTCATTTGAAGCCGACGTTGAAATGCCTCCTGGTGGAGGTCCCTTCCCCTACTGTCCTTAGCGAATTTAATATAAGATGAAATATACAGGGCGTCTTGCAACCATATGAACAAACTTTGTCACGTTATTCAGCATGTCAAAAGAAACAAAAAATGTAATTATAACATGTGTCATATCTCATTCCGTTTAAGGTCTATCCGTCTGTATGTGTTTTTTTTTTAAACCTTAATATCTTTGAAACTGTTCGAGGGAAAATCATGATACTTGGTATGATTGTTAAAGTAGGTAGTTTATAAATACCAATAAAATTTCGTTTTCATACAACTTCAAATGGACGTTTTAATAACCATGGTAACCCACGTTAACCAAAATGTAATTTTCTTAGTTATACTTCAATCAATAAGAATAAATTATACATCATTTTATTTGTCTTAAAATTGTCTAACTTTTTTGTGTCATAACATTTTTTGATAAAATTTGTAGTTTATTAATTATTTAACTTTGAATATTTTGAACTGCCGCCATCTTGAAACGGAAAGTTGTATGAAAACGAAATTGTATTGGCATTTATAAACTACCTACAGTAACAATCATATCAAGTATCATGATTTTCCCTCAAATAGTTTCAAAGGTTTAAAAAAAACACACAGACAGACAGATAGACCGAAAACGGAATGAGATAGGACACATGTTATATTACATTTTTTGTTTCTTTTGACATGCTGAATAACGTGACAAAGTTTGTTCATATGGTTGCAAGACACCCTGTATATTTGCAGAACCACACAAATGTAGTTATTCGAAACATTAATGGTTTATATGGCTTATTGTTATTCAAAACCGTTAAAAATTCCTAACCGGAAACAACTAGTTTTATTTAATTGCAGTGATGCACATCTGTTTGTATCATTAGACTTCACTAGGACAGCGCCAATCAACATTACTGAACTCGTGGAACATCAAATCGGTCAGGACCTGAAGATGACACGGCATGTCGAAACCGGTAATTCGATTGGAACAATAGAATTGGTTTGAATGAAATAAAGGGTAAATAACCTACTAACAAATTGATTACAACAATCTGTTATCGCTGTTTTAGAGCGAGGAAACCAGACCAAAGATATGCAAATAATGATAATCTCTTGCAAGGAATGCCAATGCTAATGTAACGATATGCAAAATAACTGATATTTTATCATATCCTTACTATGCGTTATCACAGTATAGCAGAGTTAATTTGACGTTTAGATTTCCTGGTCATAATGAAACGATAAAATAGTTTTAGAAACACTTACAGTCTGTATGAAGTAACCTGTCTCCTGACCCTTCGACTACCTGGGACAGGCCCGGGCCATTCACATCGCCCGCAGTTGTTTACCTAATTAGTCGCCTATAAGCTTCCCCACTAGCTTAAGTAACTTTTTTACCTAAATCATAATTTCCTAAATGTTATCAAATATTTGAAAAGTACATAAAAAAATAAGATCAACGATACTAAACAAGGGCAAATTTGATAAAAACTAACAATATAGAGGTAATAAGAAATATAGAAGTAGTCTGTTTAAATCTTGTAATAATAAAGTTGGTTTTATGTAACAATATGACAATGAAATTACAAATTTGCCCTTGTTTAGTATCGTTGATCTTATTTTTTTATGTACTTTTCAAATATTTGATAACATTTCGGAAATTATGATTTAGGTAAAAAAGTTACTTAAGCTAGTGGGGAAGCTTATAGGCGACTAATTAGGTAAACAACTGCGGGCGACGTGAATGGCCCGGGCCTGTCCCAGGTAGTCGAAGGGTCAGGAGACAGGTTACTTCATACAGACTGTAGGATTGCTTAGAGTCTATATTGATATCGATTATAGTCTATATTGATTATAGTCTATCAATTATAGCCAATATCGATTATGGTATATCGATAAGAGTCTATATTCGATTTATAGGTTTCTATCAATTATAGCCAATATCGATTATGGTGTATCGAAAAGAGTCTATATTCGATTATAGTCTATCAATTATAGCCAATATCGATTATTGTATATCGATAAGAGTCTATATTCGATTTATAGGTTTCTATCAATTATAGCCAATATCGATTATGGTGTATCGAAAAGAGTCTATATTCTATTTATAGTCGATTTATAGTCTATATTGATTATAGTCTATCAATTATAGCCAATATCGATTATGGTATATCGATAAGAGTCTATATTCGATTTATAGGTTTCTATCAATTATAGCCAATATCGATTATGGTGCATCGAAAAGAGTCTATATTCGATTATAGTCTATCAATTATAGCCAATATCGATTATTGTATATCGATAAGAGTCTATATTCGATTTATAGGTTTCTATCAATTATAGCCAATATCGATTATGGTGTATCGAAAAGAGCCTATATTCTATTTATAGTGGATTTATAGTCTATATTGATTATAGTCTATCAATTATAGCCAATATCGATTATGGTATATCGATAAGAGTCTATATTCGATTTATAGTCTATATCGATTTACCCTACACCGATTTCAGGCTTCTACTATGTGATCTCCAATGAAATGTTCATTTTTAAAGCAATGAAATCGGTATAGGGTAAATCGATTATAGTCATTATCGATAAGAGTCTATAATCGATTTATAGTCTATATCGATTTACCCTACACCGATTTCAGGCTTCTACTATGTGATCTCCAATGAAATGTTCATTTTTAAAGCAATGAAATCGGTATAGGGTAAATCGATTATAGTCACTATCGATAAGAGTCTATATTCGATTTATAGTCTATATCGATTTACCCTATACCGATTTCAGGCTTCTACTATGTGAGCTCCAATGAAATGTTCATTTTTAAAGCAAAGAAATCGGTATAGGGTAAATCGATTATAGTCACTATCGATAAGAGTCTATATTCGATTTATAGTCTATATCGATTTACCCTACACCGATTTCAGGCTTCTACTATGTGATCTCCAATGAAATGTTCATTTTTAAAGCAAAGAAATCGGTATAGGGTAAAAACGATTATAGTCACTATCGATAAGAGTCTATATTCGATTTATAGTCTATATCGATTTACCCTACACCGATTTCAGGCTTCTACTATGTGATCTCCAATGAAATGTTCATTTTTAAAGCAATGAAATCGGTATAGGGTAAATCGATTATAGTCACTATCGATAAGAGTCTATATTCGATTTATAGTCTATATCGATTTACCCTACATCGATTTCAGGCTTCTACTATGTGATCTCCAATGAAATGTTCATTTTTTTAAGCAAAGAAATCTGTATAGGATAAATCGATTATAGTCACTATCGATAAGAGTCTATATTCGATTTATAGTCTATATCGATTTACCTTACACCGATTTCAGGCTTCTACTATGTGATCTCCAATGAAATGTTCATTTTTAAAGCAATGAAATCGGTATAGGGTAAATCGATTATAGTCACTATCGATAAGAGTCTATATTCGATTTATAGTCTATATCGATTTACCCTACACCGATTTCAGGCTTCTACTATGTGATCTCCAATGAAATGTTCATTTTTAAAGCAATGAAATCGGTATAGGGTAAATCGATTATAGTCACTATCGATAAGAGTCTATATTCGATTTATAGTCTATATCGATTTACCCTACATCGATTTCAGGCTTCTACTATGTGATCTCCAATGAAATGTTCATTTTTAAAGCAATGAAATCGGTATAGGGTAAATCGATTATAGTCACTATCGATAAGAGTCTATATTCGATTTATAGTCTATATCGATTTACCCTACATCGATTTCAGGCTTCTACTATGTGATCTCCAATGAAATGTTCATTTTTTTAAGCAAAGAAATCTGTATAGGATAAATCGATTATAGTCACTATCGATAAGAGTCTATATTCGATTTATAGTCTATATCGATTTACCTTACACCGATTTCAGGCTTCTACTATGTGATCTCCAATGAAATGTTCATTTTTAAAGCAATGAAATCGGTATAGGGTAAATCGATTATAGTCACTATCGATAAGAGTCTATATTCGATTTATAGTCTATATCGATTTACCCTACATCGATTTCAGGCTTCTACTATGTGATCTCCAATGAAATGTTCATTTTTTTAAGCAAAGAAATCTGTATAGGATAAATCGATTATAGTCACTATCGATAAGAGTCTATATTCGATTTATAGTCTATATCGATTTACCTTACACCGATTTCAGGCTTCTACTATGTGAGCTCTAATGAAATGTTCATTTTTTTAAGCAAAGAAATCGATATAGGGTAAATCGATTATAGTCACTATCGATAAGAGTCTATATTCGATTTATAGTCTATATCGATTTACCCTACATCGATTTCAGGCTTCTACTATGTGAGCTCCAATGAAATGTTCATTTTTAAAGCAAAGAAATCGGTATAGGGTAAATCGATTATAGTCACTATAGATAAGAGTCTATATTCGATTTATAGTCTATATCGATTTACCCTACACCGATTTCAGGCTTCTACTATGTGATCTCCAATGAAATGTTCATTTTTAAAGCAAAGAAAAGACAAACTTTGGGGGGAAAATATAAATTTAGATAAGACCATAAATATTAAAACGTAAAAGTATTGAGAAAAATTTTAACCGCGCCTAAACTGAAACATAAATTAATTAACTGGAATGGACAGAGAATGTGTAGCAAAGAAACTCCAGCTGTACCAAGAAAATAATATGTCAGGTGTGTGCTAAAACCATTAGTCCAAGTCTTCTAGGCGACAGTTGTACAGACAGACAGACAGACACTCGCGGGAAATTATAAGGTCGTTAGTTTTAATAACTAACCCTAATAAAGAAAATTCAATCATCTTTTAATGGGTATAGAATTGTTTGTCTCACATCTCACAAAAACTGCTTTTAAAAACTTACACGCTACGCATTTCTCATTGTGTGGTTAAATTAAGTTGTATTTGTCGTACAAAAAACTATAATATATGATTTCGCGCTGCAATTTAATTTTAAATCCAAATAATATTATATCAGATTTGTAGGTCACACCGTGTTTAAGTTAGAGGGGAGGGCATGATATCTGGACACTAACTTTCATTTTGGTCTACCGCCAATATATTAATTTTTTCGTCAAATAAACATACATATTCGTAATCAGAATAACTTCTAGTTTTATTTGATAGACTACCCCCACATATAATAACTCCAAAAGAAATCAAGTCGACAGTTGGCCCCCTTACTCCAAGGTCATTTTTTGTTACCGCTATTTTTCCTACATGTGGGACAATACAAAGAATATAAACCCAAAGTTTGAAATATAAAGGATTTATCGTCTTGTCTGTGTTGACGGGTTGCGACTTACAGACACGCGCGTGAAATTATGCTATAAGAGTTTTACTTCCGACCCCTAAAAAGTTAACCATGAATTAGAGAAGTAAGAGAAGGTGTACGAGGAACGAAAATAACAGAGGAATAACAACAAAGAAGAAGGACCTCGTGACAGAGAAAATTTTATCGTAGTGCATGGAGAGGCCGAATCGCGGGAGACAAATTAATAAATACAGCTTTTTAAAAAAATCTAAAACAAATACTGTTTTACGATATTTCAACAACACAAACACCAAACTGAAGTAAACCTGTTGCCAATAACTTTCTGTCCTTACACTTGACTCACAGTTGAGGTGTAAGAAACTTTCTGCAATTTAAAGTAAGTCATGATTATGGTTTTGTGATAAGAAACCAATAGATAGGATAATTACTGAAACAATTAATACGGAAGCAACAGCCTTAATCCAAACAATTACCCTAAGTGGGAAACATATATAGGGTGTTTCAAAAAATATGTCCTTACATTGCCAAGTGATTCAGAGTTATACAGAGTGTTCAAAAATTCTTTACAGAAATTTTGAGAAATACTACATAAAAACAAACAAGTTCCATTTATAATACGACCTACCTCGCTTCATTATCGGCTGACAAGTCTTTCTGTTATTTTACATAATAATTAATATTTTAAGAACCATATGAGCTGTAACTGTCTTAAATTGCAGTTAATAACGCTTAATTGTGTATTTTTTTCAATGTTATCATTTCAAAATGGCGAACGTTTCAAAAATTCAAAATGCAATAACTATAAAACTGTTCGTTTAAATTTAAACTGGAGAAAATATATCGAATTTTTGAAACGTTCGCCATTTTGAAATGGTTGAAACAACAACATTGGAAAATTACATAATTAGGCATTCCCAAATATTCTGCAAAAACATTTTTCGCGACCTGTATATATCCGCAAAAACTTTATCTTTTTTGAAGTGAAAACTTCTATTTGCGCGTTGGGTACTTTTTGGGATGGACTTTTTCAATAGAAATCGCGTCACGCACAGTAGCGTAATGCAACCTTAATATATATAGACAACGGATACGCGCGCCTCATAAGTATTAAAACTAAAAATCTACGAAAAATATTGCACTAACTTTCTCAAAATTCACATACATAGTTAAACTAAAATCAATGCAAAAATATCGCACAAACTTTCTCACATACCCATACATATTAAAACTAAAAATCTACGAAAAATATTGCACTAACTTTCTCAAACTCATATACATAGTCAAACTAAAATCAATACAAAAATATGCACAACCTTTCTCACATACCCATATATATTAAAACTAAAAATCTAATATTGCATTAACTTTCTCAAACTCATATACATAGTCAAACTAAAATCTGCAAAAAGGTTGCACAAACTTTCTCACATACCCATATATATTAAAACTAAAAATCTAATATTGCATTAACTTTCTCAAACTCATATACATAGTCAAACTAAAATCTGCAAAAATGTTGCACAAACTTTCTCACATACCCATAAAAACTAAAAACTTTCTCACATATTAAAACTAAAAATCTAATATTGCACTAACTTTCTCAAACTCATATAGGCTACATAGTCAAACTAAAATCAATGCAAAAATATCGCACAAACTTTCTCACATACCCATATATATTAAAACAAAAAATCTAATATTGCACTAACTTTCTCAAACTCATATACATAGTCAAACTAAAATCTGCAAAAATGTTACACAAACTTTCTCACATACCCATATATATTAAGACTAAAAATCTAATATTGCATTAACTTTCTCAAACTCATATACATAGTCAAACTAAAATCTGCAAAAATGTTGCACAAACTTTCTCACATACCCATATATATTAAAACTAAAAATCTAATATTGCACTAACTTTCTCAAACTCATATAGGCTACATAGTCAAACTAAAATCAATGCAAAAATATCGCACAAACTTTCTCACATACCCATATATATTAAAACAAAAATCTACGAAAAATATTGCACTAACTTTCTCAAAATTCACATACATAGTTAAACTAAAATCAATGCAAAAATGTTGCACAAACATTCTCACATACCCGTATATATTAAAACTAAAAATCATAAGTATATAAGCGTTACATACTGTTCAAACAAGTTTTCACTTCTAACGTATGGTCTTAAGCACACCCAAATAATTTTTTTAAAAATAATTTTAAAATTTATTAAGATTTCGAGCACACATTTTTTTTTTTAACCTCACATTTTACCAGTACACCGACAATCAAAAGTTTATTTCATACAGTTTCAAAATAAAAACGAAAATCTAAAATTCAACCACACTTAAACTGAAAATTAAAAAACTCAAAAAAACACAAACAATAATGTATTACCTTTTGATGGTACCGCCCTGCAACCTCACTCACAATAGTACTCTGCAACTTGAAGTAAAAAACTTATATCAAAAACTACCTGGGGGGGAGGAAGGAGTGGCTGATAAGGATCAGGATTAAGGTTATGGTGATAAGAAACCAATAGATAGGATAATTATCAAGAAACAGTTTATAGTATAATTTGCATGTATAAAATCAATTATTAGCGAAATAACTAATAATCAACCTCATGTGTGTGATCAACGAAAAAATCTAGGCCTACTTTCTTTAACAATTTTTAACAGCTGATAATGGGCTCTCCTATAGCAAAATTTATTACTTGTAAATTTTACATTTTAACAAAGTCTTTACGTAATCGGTGTACAGATTGACGCATTGCAAGCGTGACCGCCGTTTTCTTCTAAGTACAAAAATATTTTAAAAGGTAACTACAGGATTTTTTAGTTACAACTAGGGGTATTACAGAATGTTTCATATCACCAGCCATCCAATATTGTGGTCACATCTAAATTTTCTTACAAAAAACCGCGATTTTTTTGATTTCATTGCATTTGGTAAAGTCAATACAGTGATGATTGTCACTTGATAACGGGGGTTGATTGATATCTCCCGAAACGTCGTCTACTAATTTTACTCTAGAGCCCCAAAATTTTCCGATTTTCTAACGGTTTTTTTTGCAAGATTCTTGTTTGAAATACCTTCGAAAAAACAAATTTTTGATTTCTATTGCATTTGGTAAAGTCAATACAGTTGACACTCGATAACGTGAGTTGATTGATATCTCCCGAAACGTCGTCTATTAATTTTACTCTTGAGCCCCTAAATTTTTTCAATTTTCTAACGGTTTCTTTTTATTGTTGCAAGATTCTTGTTTGAAACACCTTCGAAAAAACAAATTTTTGATTTCTATTGCATTTGGTAAAGATAATACAGTTGACACTTGATAACGGAAGTTGATTGATATCTCCCGAAACGTCGTCTATTAATTTTACTCTAGAGCCCCTAAATTTTTTCAATTTTCTAACGGTTTTTTTTTATTGTTGCAAGATTCTTGTTTGAAACACCTTCGAAAAAACAAATTTTTGATTTCTATTGCATTTGGTAAAGTCAATACAGTTGACACTTGATAACGGAGGTTGATTGATATCTCCCGAAACGTCGTCTATTACGAAATGAAAACAAATATTTGATTAACCATATTGATACAGGGTGATTGATATAGGGTGTGACAGCTGTTTTATTCGATAAGTAGGCTACAAAAGTTACAAAAAAATTTTTAAAAACGTAACCCAGGATTTTGTGAGTTAAAAGTTAGAGGTGTTTCCAAACTTTTCAAATTACGCGACATTTTTCCAATATAGCCGTAAGCTCTGCGTTTTCTTGTTTTTTGTATAAAACTCATTATCTTAAGACTTTTTTATTCTTGGGTATTTTTCGATATCTGAAACCGTTTAGGAGCTACAGACAGTTAAACGTTTCATAAATTCGTAAATTCAAGCTATTTTCAGAGACGATTTTTCAAAGTCAAATTCAAGTGAAATTTAATCTAGATGCAAGGAGAAAGGTGTAACAACACTACTGTTATTTTTAGTTTGTTCTGTAGGCTGCGGAATAACAGTTAACGAAAAAAAAATTTAACTCTTCAAAAGTTAGGGGATTGGGTGTCAAGGGGATGGTGACAACGATATATCAGAGTGAACAACATTTTATCCCTCCTTCAAAAGTTTAGTGCGTGATATATTCAACACTTCCACTCTAGATTTAAGCGTGCAAATTTCAGTAACATTTAAAGTAAAGGAATATTTATCTTAAATTTTTATTAACGACAAGGAAACAAAGTGCTTATTTTCACAATAGTTTTGTCGATATGATTGTCCCATGACGCTAGAATTATTTTCCGATTTATCCGTTACAACTGATCGTGTGTTTCTTTTTGTGTCGACTAAATCTGATATTTAGAAGTATTATTGACTGTTTAATGTACTGTCTGTCACAATTTAGAAGTGTAACCAATAACTACATAAATACTATAAGACAGGACATGGCCATGTTAAATATTCTACGCTTATTCTTGAGTTGACCAATACCCGCTAGGGTGTGGAGCTGTCGCTCTTTGCTAGAGAATCTGAAGTTGATGTGACTGGCGCTAGTAGGGCTCTACGGTCAAACAATGTTTCAGTTGCGCACTGATGTCACATATGGGACCAGAGACGCGAGGGAAGGTCGAGAATCGCTTATCTCAGCGCACGAACTGACAACACTGACTATGCTGTGTCAACAGTTGTACAGTCTCAACCAAGTGGGATGCGTACAGTCAAGCACCTGCTGCTAGCGCTTTCTGATAGCTGTGTGTCAAACTTGTGTCCCGTAAAGCGTAGACTATTTCCCTATCCTATGTCGTGTCTTATAGTATTTATGTAGTCATTGGTGTAACTAATCTTCTTGTACGGAGAACTCGGATGTTATGCTTTCCTCTTAAGATAATATAAATTGTTTTACATTCTTGTGGAACAGTGATTTTCTGCGTATTTTGTTTAGGGAAACCGTTTTTTTATTTTGCTTGTGTTTACGTGAGTGGTATGGATTTGTCGTACAGCTGACATCAATTAAGAATCGTCTAAGGAAGTGAAACAAGCTGACCTCGCTCCAACACAAACATTATATAGGTTGGTATTTAAGGACAATTCCTTGCCGTTATTTGTAGAATATGTATAGGAGAGATAATGTCAAATAGAGTAACTGTACAAATATAGGATTATCTTGTGTGATCAGGTTGCGAAATTACTTTTTTTGACAATAACTTGACTGTTTATCATCGTAGAGAAAGTGAGGGTTGGTAGTGTTTACTCGCTTCGCCTCAAATCTCCAGTGAGTTTTAACGAACCAAGGAGAGAGAGAGGGAGCAGGTTTGATATTGGACACATTGAAGTGTTGTTATAAAACCCTAATTCCAACAGTATTCCATACAACAATACACGTATAACCTAACCTAACCTAACCTAATGTTAACCTAACCTAACCTAATCTAAGCAAGTGTTTAATGTTACGCTCTAACCTAACTTAACCTAACCTACCCTAACCTAACCTAACCTTACCTTACCTAACTTAACCTAACCTAACCTAACCTAACGTTAACCTAACCTAACCTAACCTAACCTAACGTTAACCTAACCTAAGCAAGTGTTCAGTGTTACGCTCCAACTAACCTAACTTAACGTAACCTAACCTACCCTAACCTAACCTAACCTAACCTATCCTAACCTAACCTAATCTAAGCAAGTATTCAGTGTTACGCTCTAACCTAACCTAACCTAACCTAATCTATGCAAGTGTTCAGTGTTACGCTCTAACCTAACCTAACCTAACTTAACCTAACCTAACCTAACCTAACCTACCCTAACCTAACCTAATCTAAGCAAGTATTCAGTGTTACGCTCTAACCTAACCTAACCTAAGCAAGTGTTCAGTGTTACGCTCCAACTAACCTAACTTAACGTAACCTAACCTACCCTAACCTAACCTAACCTAACCTATCCTAACCTAACCTAATCTAAGCAAGTATTCAGTGTTACGCTCTAACCTAACCTAACCTAACCTAATCTATGCAAGTGTTCAGTGTTACGCTCTAACCTAACCTAACCTAACTTAACCTAACCTAACCTAACCTAACCTACCCTACCCTAACCTAACCTAATCTAAGCAAGTATTCAGTGTTACGCTCTAACCTAACCTAACCTAAGCAAGTGTTCAGTGTACGCTCCAACCTAACCTAACCTACCCTAACCTAACCTAACCTAACATAATCTAAGCAAGTATTCAGTGTTACGCTCTAACCTAACCTAACATAACCTAACTTAACTTAACCTAACCTAACCTATCCTAACCTAACCTAATCTAAGCAAGTATTCAGTGTTACGCTCTAACCTAACCTAACCCAACCTAACCTAACCTAACTTAACCTAACCTAACCTAACCTAACCTAACCTAACCTATTCCATAAAACAATACACGTATAACCTAACCTAACCTAACCTAACGTTAACCTAATCTAAGCAAGTATTCAGTGTTACGCTCTAACCTAACTTAACCTAACCTACGCTAACCTAACCTTACCTAACGTTAATCTAAGCAAGTATTCAGTGTTACGCTCTAACCTAACCTAACTTAACTTAACGTAACCTAGCTTAACGTAACCTAACCTAATCTAAGCAAGTATTCAGTGTTACGCTCTAACCTAACCTAACCTAACTTAACTTAACCTAACCTAACCTAACGTTAACCTAATCTAAGCAAGTATTCAGTGTTACGCTCTAACCTAACATAACCTAACTTAACTTAACCTAACCTAACCTAACCTAACGTTAACCTAATCTAAGCAAGTATTCAGTGTTACGCTCTAACCTAACCTAACCTAACCTAACTTAACTTAACCTAACCTAACCTAACGTTAACCTAATCTAAGCAAGTATTCAGTGTTACGCTCTAACCTAACCTAACCTAACTTAACCTAACCTAACCTAACGTTAACCTAATCTAAGCAAGTATTCAGTGTTACGCTCTAACCTAACCTAACCTAACCTAACTTAACTTAACCTAACCTAACCTAACGTTAACCTAATCTAAGCAAGTATTCAGTGTTACGCTCTAACCTAACCTAACCTAACTTAACCTAACCTAACCTAACGTTAACCTAATCTAAGCAAGTATTCAGTGTTACGCTCTAACCTAACCTAACCTAACCTAACTTAACTTAACCTAACCTAACCTAACGTTAACCTAATCTAAGCAAGTATTCAGTGTTACGCTTTAACCTAACCTAACCTAACTTAACCTAACCTAACCTAACGTTAACCTAATCTAAGCAAGTATTCAGTGTTACGCTCTAACCTAACCTAACCTAACTTAACCTAACCTAACCTAACCTAACGTTAACCTAATCTAAGCAAGTATTCAGTGTTACGCTCTAACCTAACCTAACCTAACTTAACCTAACCTAACCTAACGTTAACCTAATCTAAGCAAGTATTCAGTGTTACGCTCTAACCTAACCTAACCTAACTTAACTTAACCTAACCTAACCTAACGTTAACCTAATCTAAGCAAGTATTCAGTGTTACGCTCTAACCTAACCTAACCCAACCTAACCTAACCTAACTTAACCTAACCTAACCTAACCTAACCTAACGTTAACCTAATCTAAGCAAGTATTCAGTGTTACGCTCTAACCTAACCTAACTTAACTTAACGTAACCTTACCTACAGTAATCTAACCTAATCTAAGCAAGTATTCAGAGTTGTATAGAATCACCCTGTACACTACAACCGGATTGCGACAGGATTACGTCAGTAGGCATCGTCGTCGTATTACATGTAATTTGCATGTATGGATTAGATATACAGTAACAAGAGATGGGAGCCTTGATGTCTCGACATAAACTGGATAATATTAGAGATAGTTGTCATGGTAACCTGAATAAACAAAGTCCAAGATAATCCAGTTCGTCATCTGGCAATGGACCCGAGGGCCTCAACTTGCTTTTTAAAAAGCGTCTTCGGCTTTGATTTTGTGGTAGATTCGTTGGGGGGGGGGTCGTTAATTTGAATGAAATAGGGTAGATATTGAGAAATTACGTGTGTTTAAAAGCGCCACCGGTTTTCTTTTTCGGTTTTGTTGATATCTCCCGAACCGAAATTTTTAGATCTTTAGAGGTGCTCGAGTAAAATTTGATCAAAATCCATAGGAGCTGATTTGAGAAAAATCGTAATTTTGTGTTTATGTCAACTACATGTCAGGTTGTTTAATTTGGGTCATCGAAAAAAATTGTTTAAAAAATCCTGAGATGTGGTCAAAATATAGCCACGTAGTAAATTTCATTGAAATTTGTTGACGCGTTTTGGCGGTATAATACTGCCATACGACAGACGGACAATATTCCAAAAAACATTTTTTTTGCTCCTCACATTATAAGGATAGAGCTCAGTTTTTGAAAGTGGTGGCAAAATGGTCACAGCTGTGACAGAGTGTTGATAACGCCCTCTCCTCCCCACATTAAATTGTCTATGAACTTAAATAGAACAACCCTATTGGGGCTGTTAACTAGGTCGTTTGAAGTTTCTTTATGATTAGTTTGTCTTTTTACCCGTCTCCCTAAAATAGGGGGGGGGGGCTCAAAATAATTCAAACCCACATCTTGCGACATGTCAAATTAAAAGGCATGAAAAGATAAAATTAATAACGCTCACGAAATATTTTTTCCTCGGCTCTAAATCAAAATTTCGGTACAAAATTTGAGATTAAAAAACATTTTTAAATCGCCCATTTCCTTTTAAAATAACTTATGTGAAATCAGAGAACACTGAAGAGTTTTTAAAATAACTTATGTGAAATCAGAGAACACTGAAGAGTTTTTAAAAATAACTTATGTGAAATCAGAAAACACTGAAGAGTTTTTAAAATAACTTATGTGAAATCAGAGAACACTGAACAGTTTTTAAAATAACTTATGTGAAATCAGAAAACACTGAACAGTTTTTAAAATAACTTATGTGAAATCAGAGAACACTGAAGAGTTTTTAAAATAACTTATGTGAAATCAGAAAACACTGAAGAGTTTTTAAAATAACTTATGTGAAATCAGAGAACACTGAACAGTTTTTAAAATAACTTATGTGAAATCAGACAACACTGAACAGTTTTTAAAATAACTTATGTGAAATCAGAGAACACTGAACAGTTTTTAAAATAACTTATGTGAAATCAGAGAACACTGAACAGTTTTTAAAATAACTTATGTGAAATCAGAGAACACTGAACAGTTTTTAAAATAACTTATGTGAAATCAGAACAATGAACAGTTTTTAAAATAACTTATGTGAAATCAGAGAACACTGAACAGTTTTTAAAATAACTTATGTGAAATCAGAGAACACTGAACAGTTTTTAAAATAACTTATGTAAAATGAGAGAACACTGAACAGTTTTAAAATAACTTATGTGAAATCAGAGAACACTGAACAGTTTTAAAAATAACTTATGTGAAATCAGAGAACACCGAACAGTTTTTAAAATAACTTATGTGAAATCAGAGAACACTGAACAGTTTTTAAAATAACTTATGTGAAATCAGAGAACACTGAACAGTTTTTAAAATAACCTATGTGAAACTAGAGAACACCGAACAGTTTTTAAAATAACTTATGTGAAATCAGAGAACAATGAACAGTTTTTAAAATAACTTATGTGAAATCAGAGAACACTGAAGAGTTTTTAAAATAACTTATGTGAAATCAGAGAACACTGAACAGTTTTTAAAATAACTTATGTGAAATCAGAACACTGAACAGTTTTTAAAATAACTTATGTGAAATCAGAGAACACTGAACAGTTTTTAAAATAACTTATGTAAAATGAGAGAACACTGAACAGTTTTTAAAATTGTTCTCCAGAGTATTCTGACGAGAAACATTGGAACTGATTTTTACCTGTCCCCCCCCCCAAATTGTTGTACTTTTGGGCATATTCAAAATACAAAAAAGGAACTACGTCATGTGACATATCAAATTAAAGGGGGTTTTTAAGGCAAAATTAATGGCACCAACAAATTTCATTTAAAAGTATTATATCAAAATGTTGGATGACATTTTCAAAATATTGTGTAGAAGTTTTACAATTTTGGTGTGAGAGTTACATTTCGTATTCAACTCTAGAGGGAACTTTATGTTTTCTCAAAAGACTTGTAGTAACAATCTCAAATACGTTTTGGTTAGGGTGGTCCGAAAAAATATTTCGTGAGAATTATCAATTTTGTATTTTTATGCCCTTTAATTATTCAACTTGTCAAAAGGTGAGAGTTCCTATTTGAAAATTAATAATGATAATAGTTATTCCCATTCTTGCAATGCTTTTCTTCCATATTTTTTCTCATTTTTTTATAGTATTGTGATCAGTATACAGGGTGTTTCTATAAAGCGTGGAAATAATTCAGGGGGTGGTTACATAGGTGAAAATAAAGAGAAAAGTTTCTATAAAAACATGTCCGGAAATGCTTCTTTTACCAGCTATCCGCCATTTTGTTTTTTTTAACTAAATAATTTATATCTCTATAACCAATGACTACATAAATACTATAAGACACGACATGGCCATGTTAAATATTCTACGCTTATTCTTGAGTTGACCAATACCCGCTAGGTCGCTCTGCTAGAGAATCTGAAGTTGATTGTGACTGGCGCTAGGTGGCTCTACGGTCAAACAATGTTTCAGGCGGGTAAGAGAAAACGCACTGTTGCCACATATGGGACCAGAGATGCGAGGGAAGGTCGAGAATCGCTTATCTTAGCGCACGAACTGACAACACTGACTATGCTGACGGAAGTAAGTGAGAAGGTTTGTGAGAGAGAGGTCAACAGTTGTACAGTCTCAACCAAGTGGGATGCGTACAGTCAAGTACCTGCTGCTAGCGCTTTCTGATAGCTGTGTGTCAAACTTGTGACGAACAGCACCCGTAAAGCGTAGACTATTTCCCTATCCTATGTCGTGTCTTATAGTATTTATGTAGTCATTGCTATAACGGATCAACCAATTGTGTTGAAATTTTGTACGCTCTACGATCTAAAGATAGAGTTTGATAAAAAATAATCAAATTGTTCTCAAAATGACGAACGTTTAATTATTCTACGTAATAGAACTCATTTAAAGTTATTTTCATTAAACATTTTTTAATGGCCGCCATTTTGAAACGGATCGACAACTACCAGTAAATTACGTTTTTTGTTTTCTATTGATAACTGTTATTCCTCAGCCTACAGAACAAACTAAAAATAACAGTAGTGTTATTACACCTTTCTCCTTGCTCTAGATTAAATTTCACCTGAATTTGAAAAATAAGAAAAATCGTCTCTGAAAATAGCTTGAATTTACGAATTTTTGAAACGTTTAACTGTCTGTAGCTCCTAAACGGTTTCAGATATCGAAAAATACCCAAGAATAAAAAAGTCTTAAGATAATGTGTTTTATACAAACAAACATACGAAAACGCAGAGCTTACGGCCATATTGGAAAAATTTCGCGTAATTTGAAAAGTTTGGAAAAAACTCTAACTTTTAACTCACAAAATCCTGGGTTACATTTTAAATATTTTTTTGTAACTTTTGTACTTATCGAATAAACAGCTGTCACACCCTATATCAATCACCTTGTATCAATATGGTTAATCAAATATTTGTTTTCATTTACGTATTTAAGTATTGACTTTACCGAATGCAATGAAATAAAAATTTGTTTTTTCGAAGGTGTTTCAAACAAGAATCTTACAACAACAAAAAAAACCGTTAGAAAATTGTAAAATTTTGAGACTCGAGTAAAATTAATACACGACGTTTCGAGAGATATCAATCAACTCCCGTTATCAAGTGTCAATTGTATTGACTTTACCGAATGGAGTGAAATAAAAAAGTGGTTTTTTTGAAGGTGTTGCAAACAAGAATCTTACAACAATAAAAACCCCAGATAGAAAATTGTAAAATTTTGAGACTCGAGTAAAATTAATAGACGACGTTTCGAGAGATATAAATCAACTCCCGTTATCAAGTGTCAATCATCACTGTATACTATGACTTTACCAAATGCAATGAAATAAAAATTTGTTTTTTTTCGAAGGTGTTGCAAACAAGAATTTTGTAACAACAACAAAAAAAACGTTAGAAAATTGTAAAATTTTGGGGCCCTGGAGTAAAATTAATAGACGACGTTTCGGGAGATATCAATCAACTCCCGTTATCAAGTGTCAACTGTATTGACTTTACCAAATGCAATGAAATTAAAAATTGTTTTTTTCGAAGGTGTTGCAAATAACAATCTTACAACAATAAAAAACCCCAGATAGAAAATTGTAAAATATTTGGGGCTCTAGAGTGAAATTAATAGACGACGTTTCGAGAGATATCAATCAACTCTCCTCATCAAGTGTTGAGGAGAATTTACCGAATGGAGTGAAATAAAAATTTAATTTTTGAAGTGTTGCAAACAAGAATCTTACAACAACCAAAAAAAAAGTTAGAAAATCGTAAAACTTTGAGGCTAAAGAGTAAAATTAATAAAATAAACCGAGCGGAACTATGAAAGTTGTCTCAACTCCTATTAAACCATCGTAATAGAAACAAGACAATCGACTTCCTTGCATAGTAGCACCGAAGCACGTTCACCTTGGTACATAAGGAAATAAAAACAACAGCTAAATAATTAGGTCAGTTTGTTTGGCTTTTTACAATCTTATCTGCTCTGCACTGATACAACAAGGCATTGTTAAAACCATTAGCTCGGCGGTAATAAGCTACACACTGTGGGAAATATCAATGGGAAAAAATAAAATCATTGTATTACTTCTTCCGACACATTGTCTAGAAAGTTTGTTGCGTCAACAAAATCCATGTCGCGTTTGACGTTTAAAAAAGTATTCGTCTGTGCAGTGTACTACAGCCCCAAATTGTTGACCAAAACCAATCTGACAGTACTTCCGAGTTGTTTTTAGATAAAACCAAGGACACTTATAATAATCCCAACCCGTCTACACAGACAAGACGATAAGTCCTTTACATTTCAAGCTTTGCATTTATATTCTTTGTATTGTCCCACATACAAGAAAAATATAGCTGTAACAAAAATGACCTTGAGGTAGTTAAGCTGCAACAACTATCGACCTAATTTTTTTTAAATATTATATGTGGGGGTATCAAATAAAACTAGAAGTCATTATGATTACGAATATGTGGGTTTATTTGACGAAATAATTAATATGTTGGCGCTAGACCAAAATGAAAGTGTCAGATATCATGTCCCCCTTCCTCTAACTTGCACACGGTGTGACCTACAAATCTGATATAATATTATTTAGATTTGAAATTAAATTGCAGTGCGAAATCATATATTATAGTTTTTTGTACGACGAATACAACTTAATTTAACCGCGCAATGAGAAATGCGTAGCGTGTAAGTGTTAAAAACAGTTTTTGTGAGATGTGAGACAAGCAATTTAACAGCCATTAAAAGATGGATTGCATTTTCATTGATATCTCTTTATGAGGGTCCGTTGATTTAAAACTGACCTTGGTAGTTTAAGGTGCAAAAACTATCGAATTGTAACATTTTATTTTGGAAAATATTATCTGTGTCGTATCAAATAAAACTGCAAGTTATTCTGATTACGAATATGTACGTTTATTTGACGAAAAACATTTTTTTGGCGCTAGTCTTTTCAAAATTTATATATTTTTCTCAAGTTTGTCTTTTCTCTGCTTTAAAAATGAACATTTCATTGGAGCTCACATAGCAGAAGCCTTGTATCGATATAGAGTGTAATATAATCCATATAGAATATAATCGATATAGACTATAATCTATATAAACTATAATCGATATAGACTATAATCGATATAGACTATAATCTATATAGACTATAATCTATATAAACTATAATCGATATAGACTATAATCTATATAAACTATAATCGATATAGACTATAATCTATATAAACTATAATCTATATAAACTATAATCGATATAGACTATAATCGATATAGACTATAATCTATATAAACTATAATCTATATAAACTATAATCGATATAGACTATAATCTATATAGACTATAATGTATATAGACTATAATCTATATAGACTATAATCTATATAAACTATAACCGATATAGACTATAATCTATATAAACTATAATCGATATAAACTATAATCGATATAAACAATAATCGATATAAGCTATAATCGATATAAGCTATAATCGATATAAACTATAATCGATATAAACTACAATCTATTTAAACTATAATCGATATAGCCTATAATCGTATAAGCTATAATCGATATTAGACTATAATCGATATAAGCTATAATCGATATAAGCTAATATCGATATAAGCTATAATCGATATAGACTATAATCGATATAAACTATAATCGATATAACTATAATCGATATAGACTATAATCAATATAAGCTATAATCGATATAAACTATAATCGATATAAACTCTAAGCAATCCTAAGTGTTTCTAAAACTCTTTTATCGTTTCATTATAACCAGGAATCAAAATCTAAACGTCAAATTAACTGTACTGTGATAACGCACAGTAAGGATGTGATAAAATATCAGTTATTTTGCATATCGTTACATTAGCATTGGCATTCCTTGCAAGAGATTAACTTGTCACTTTTTCGGTTACCTGAGGTCATGTAGCGTCACGAAGATTAGTCAAAAAACGAGGTCAAACTTTTGGACGATTACCTAACCTAACCTAACCTAACCTAACCTAACCTTACCTAACCTAACCTAACCTAACCTAACCTAACCTAACCTAACCTTACCTAACCTAACCTAACCTAACCTTACCCAACCTAACCTAACCTAACCTAACCTAACCTAACCTTACTTAACCTAACCTAACCTAACCTTACCCAACCTAACCTAACCTTACCTTACCTAACCTAACCTAACCTAACCTAACCTAACCTAACCTTAACTAACCTAACCTAACCTAACCTTACCCAACCTAACCTAACCTAACCTAACCTTACCCAATCTAACCCAACCTAACCTAACCTTACCTTACCTTACCTAACCTAACCTAACCTAACCTAACCTTACCTTACCTTACCTAACCTAACCTAACCTAAGCTAACCCTACCTAACCTAACCTAACCTAACCTAACCTAACCCAACCTAACCTGAGGTCATGTAACGTCACGAAGATTAGTCAAAAAACGAGGTCAAACTTTTGGACGATTACCTAACCTAACCTAACCTTACCTAACCTAACCTAACCTAACCTAACCCTACCTAACCTAACCTAATCTAACCCAACCTAACCTTACCTAACCTAACCCAACCTAACCTAACCTAACCCAACCTAACCTAACCTATCCTATCCTAACCTAACCTAACCTTACCTTACCTAACCTAACCTAATCTAACCCAACCTAACCTAACCTAACCTTACCCAACCTAACCTAACCCAACGTAACCTAACCTAACCTAACCCAACCTAACCTTAACCTAACCTAACCTAACCTAACCTAACCCAACCTAATATAACCTAACCTAACCTAATCTAACCCAACCTAACCTAACCCAACGTAACCTAACCTAACCTAACCCAACCTAACCTTACCTAACCTAACCTAACCTAACCTAACCCAACCTAATATTACCTAACCTAACCCAACCTAATCTAACCTCTACTTCGTATACTGGCTGTGAGAGTTTGTCAGATTGCTCTGATGTTTGGCATAGGTATTAAAAAAAAAAAACCGTATCCTTTTTGTTTTTCCGATTGGTGTCAGGATCCTCCAAACTCTGATATTACCAACACACTGTTGATAAAGACTGTAAGGAACTCTTTCTCTATATAAATAAACAAGGGCAAGGACGTGTGTATTGTGATCGAACCTACGTAGCAGAACCTGACAATACCCCCCCCCCCCCCAATAATCAACTTACAACGGGTGTCTATAACCTCGATTTTAGAGGTCCTTGATGTCTGTGGACTGATGTGGAGTCTGTCAAAAGTGTGAACCGATTTCAACTGAATCAGAGTATATATTTTAGACACAGCTAGGGACGTTTTTTAAATTAATAAAAATTTCAAGAAAAAAAAACGCAAAATATGCACTAACTGAAGTTTTAACTGAGTGAAACCTCAAAGAATTAAAAAAAAAACCTCATTGGTCGCCATTCGTATGAAAATAAAAATCGGCCATGAAGGCTAAAGTTTGTAATCTCTCAAAATCGGCTCTATTTTTTTAAAATATTTTTTACTCACTAAGAACCTAAATTGTATTCGTTTTAAAAAAAATCAACCATTGAGCTGTTAAAGACGTAATTTCTCCAAATCCCCTCTACGATTTCGTTGGAATTTTAGTGAAATTTAAATTCAATCGTGTTAACCTACGGATTTACTCGTAAAGTTAGATCCAAAATCTCTCTCTCTCTCTCTCTCTCTCTCTCTCTCTCTCTCTCTCTCTCTCTCTCTCTCTCTCTCTCTCTCTCTCTCTCTCTCTCTCTCTCTCTACTAATCCTCTTTTATCTTACTCGGTACGATGGTTTCGGACAACAGTCCATCATCGGTAATGTAAAATCTACAACAAAGTACACAGTTACTCCGTCAAGAGGTGTCCACCACTCATTACACGCGCACATGAAAACACACGTAAGAATATACAGGGTGGTTCAAAATTTCGGGAGCTGATTTGAGAGACATAAACACTTCGTTTTCCCTCTATCGGTCATTTTATGTTTTTACAAAAACAAAAAAAAAAAACATCGTATTTTTGGAAGCAGATAAGATATAGAGCGAAGGTTTGGTAGTATTTAAACCCTTCACCAGTAAAACAGGAAATCAATATTTCATTTTATATATTTTCAAAATGGAGAACGTTAAAGAATTTTAACAGTAAATTATTAATATTACAAAATATTTACAAGCGTATAATTGTCCTCATTTAATGAAAATCAAAAAGCTTTTTTTAGTTTTCTGTAGGTCAAAGGTTAACAGAGTTATTAGCGAGAAGAAAACAATAAAATATTAAAATACCAGTCGCCATTTTGAAACTGTAAAGGGGAACTTTTTTTATTATTTTTTTTAAATTTCTGAACGATGGATCATAATATTATTATCAACTTTAGTTTAGGCTATCTTGTGTGTTGTAGACAATTACCAAGAAGTTAAGTTAAAAAAAAAAAAATTGTTTACGAAAATTCAGTTACCCTTTGACCTACAGAAAAAAATTTTTTTAATTGTTTTTCGTTAAAATAGGTAAACCTTTTGCTTCTTGTATATTGTTATTAACACGTTCACTGCTGAAAAATAAGTATACACCAACACCTATGGCTAAATGTCAAATCATTTGAGTTAGTCCGGCGCCGACTTTTATCGGCGCGCGCCTCATGACAGCGCTAGCGACGCCGACTAAAGTCGGCGCGAGCACCCCAACGTGTTAAACATTTAGAATCTATAAAAAAAACCTTAGTTTTCTGATACACTGGTAAAAGGTTAAAAAAAAAACGGATTTACCAAATATCCACACAATATTTTAATTTAATTTCAAAGATTTTTTTTTATAAAAAACAAAATGGCCGAAAGACGGAAAACCAAGCGTTTTCCGAACCCATGTTTACGTAAACTTTCCGTCTTATTTTTACCTCTAGAACCGCAATTTTGAATCTCCCTGTATAGAGAAAACTCTTAAACTGAACAGGTGAGTTAGACCTTTCTTCTGAAAGCGTCTTGATTGGTCATCTTCCACGAGCTTCCATGTGGTGAACCTGACACAATATCTAAACTGCCCCAGCTTTGAGCGAGGAAACGGATTCTGCTCTGTGGCGGTGACATCAGGTCATTCTTGGAAGAGGCCTAAGTGGTTTATTGGATTTTTTTAAATGAAAACCCTTTTTAATTTCAATCTTGTTTGACCTTAAGTGACATTTCTTGGCCAACTAGTCTGCATCTGTTGTTGAATAATTTATTTTATTACCCAAACTTGTATTGGATTTAGTTGTGTATCAAGTCCCATTGCTGCCAACCTTGGAACGGAAAATTGGCAAAGATAAGACGATTCAGTTGAAATACTAACCGTCGTCTATTTAGAGGTCACCGAGGTCCCAAAAAAGGTGATTTCTGGAATTATTATCAGCCTACAGCCCAAAAAAGCGGATCCATCTTGTATTTCAATTCGCTAAGAAATCTCTGCCACCGGTCGCGCATTTCTTTACTGTAGAACCGATTTTAATGATAGAGGTGTCAAATTGAACAGTGTTACCAACAGAGATTTGACGGAAATTTATTCAATTTCCTTGGAAACACTTATTTGGGTATATAACATGTTTCACAAGAAAAATAGATTTGAAACAGCTGTTTACAAATTGATTTTATTTTGTTGTTTTATTTTTTGAGAAATTATAACAGCTGTTTTAAATTATTTTTAGGTTAACTATATTTAGTGTTTACTTTATTTGTAGGGAGTGACGTTGTGTTGTCATTGATTGCTTACATCTCGCCAAATTTAACGGTTTATCTGGCTTATTGTTAATGTCTGACAATTGGGGGTCTGAATTTTTTATCTCGCAAAAGTTAACGACCCAACTGTATAGCGCTTACAACATTTGTGATTTACTGCTTACATTTCGCAAAATTTAACGGTTTATCTGGCTTATTGTTAATGTCTGACAATTATTGGGGTCTGAATTTTTTATCTCGTAAAAATTAACGACCCAACTGTACCTACTGTATAGCGCTTACAACATTTGTGATTTAGGCCTACTGCTTACATCTCGCAAAATTTAACGGTTTATCTGGCTTATTGTTAATGTCTGACAACTATTGGGGTCTGAATTTTTTATCTCGCAAAAGTTAACGACCCAACTGTATAGCGCTTACAACATTTGTGATTTACTGCTTACATCTCGCAAAATGTAACGGTTTATCTGGCTTATTGTTAATATCTGACAATTGGGGTCTGAATCATTGTTGACGGTTTTGACCACCAATGGACGATTTCAGGCGGGGAAAAAAGTGATGGAAGTCGCTAGGTGGTGAAATCGGGGCTGTACAGAGGATGGGTCAAACTGGTCCCCCGCAAAAGTCCTGCAAGAGTCGCGTCATGTTCGCAGTGCGAGGTAAGAAAAACAAACGGAACTTACTTTCTGGACGTGTCAACGTGAAAGACGTAGTTTTTCAAAACGGACGCAACCTATTTCGTTCAAATTTTAACGCCCACATTTAAAAGCTCGATTTTAATCGAATTTTGATCAGCACCGAGGCACAAGCGAAGGAAATTTTTTTTATTTATTATCTTAATTTAAACTATTATTTAGATATGATTTTTGATTCAAAAACGGCGACCATAGCTCATGTGTACAGGTCTCGATTAAACCAACAATTAATTTAGGTTTAAGGGGGAGAAAATGGTTGTGCGTCATTCATTACAAGTTTGACCGGATAATAACCATCCGACATAACCTTGTAATTTATTCATTATTTTATTGCCAACACAGTGAAAGTATAATGTAGGCCGATTACTTCTCTCTGAACGTAAACAAATACTTGAAGGCAAACCAGGATGTGACGTCATCTATCGTAAGGGACAAAGGGGTTCACCCTTGCGTTCAACTATCGTAAGATAGTCCAGCGTCAAGATATCTAGGTTAGGTTAGGTTAGGTTAGGTTAGGTTAAGTTAGGTTAGGTTAGGTTAGGTTAGGTTAGGTTAGGTTAGGTCAGGTTAGGTTAGGTTAGGTTAGATTAGGTTAGGTCAGGTTATGTTAGGTTAGGTTAGGTTAGGATAGGTTAGGTTAGGTTAGGTCAGGTTAGGTCAGGTTAGGTTAGGTTAGGTTAGATTAGGTTAGGTTAGGTCAGGTCAGGTTAGGTTAGATTAGGATAGGTTAGGTTAGGATAGGTTAGGTTAGGTTAGGTTAGGTTAGGTTAGGTTAGGTTAGGTTAGGTTAGGTTAGGTTAGGTTAGGTTAGGTTAGGTTAGGTTAGGTTAGGTTAAGTTAGGTCAGGTCAGGTCAGGTCAGGTTAGGTTAGGTTAGGTTAGGTTAGGTTAGGTTAGGTTAGGTTAGGTTAGGTTAAGTAATGCTGGAGATATACATTGGAATATAAAAGTGATGTAACTGGAAAGTTGGGTTTTGTTTTTCCTTTTTTGGTACATACAACTGTGTGGGAAACCGAAAAAATAGCAAAATCGGGGACTGGAGCTTCGCTAGAAAAGTGCATTTTGAGTGCATCCCTACATTAATTTTTTTTTTAATGTCTCCTGCTCTATTGCTCTATGGGTCGTAGAAAAAAAAAGAAGAAAATACTCAGAAATGAAAGGACTATTGAAATAGTAACTTTAAGAGTATTTCCTAACCTCAAAAAATTCTAATTTCTGGAATTAAGTTTAAATTTATAACCTAACCTAACCTAATCTAATCTAACCTCAAAAAATTCGAATTTCTGGAATTAAGTTTAAATTTATAACCTAACCTAACCTAACCTAACCTAATCTAATCTAACCTAACCTCAAAAAATTCGAATTTCTGGAATTAAGTTTAAATTTATAACCTAACCTAACCTAACCTAACTCAAAAAATTCGAATTTCTGGAATTAAGTTTTTTTGTCACTAAAATGCAACAAATGGGGGGGGGGTAAAAATCATCAGATCTTGACTCTTTTGTGGACTCGGGTCAACACTGTCGCTCCTGATCAGACTGGTTGGAGAATCTTAATTTTTACGTTTATTTTCCCCCGTTTATTATAAGAACACAAAGAGCAAAGAGTTGTCCACCTTTAAACAACAAAATCACTCATCATTTAACATTGGTTATGGTCGACAATCAACTCAAAAATAAACTGTCTCGTATGTTTTTAACCTTATTTCAACAAGTTACATTATTTTCGAATCACCCTGTACACTACGGACAAAGTCTTGGCTACCAATCACAACAAATCAAAACAACTCTCTGTGTAAGATATACACCAACTAGAAACAAAGCCTGTAATAACCGCATTCATGAATATTTAGTTCACGAATGTGTTGCACAATCCGAACAAAATAATTGTTTACATATAAAATACAGGCGCCTGGTGTAACTGAACACCAATTTATATATGTATTATTGATTAATACTCTTTAATGTTGCTACGGACAAGGTCTTGGATACAAATAATAAATCTAAACAACTCTGCCTAACATGTACAACTAGAAACAACGCTTGTAATAACACATTCATGAATATTAAGTGCAAGATGTATTATTGCACAACAAATGAAGTCATAAGAAATAAAGCCACCTCCCGGCCTAATCTTTCCAGACTCTGTCAAAAACCTCAGTCCCTAAAAGTCTATAATAATTCACAAAGTAAAGAAAATCTGAGGAAAATCTTAAACTTCGTTTCAGGCCATGGCCGTGGGATTATTCAAATGCAGACTATGTAATCACCACCTAGAAACTTCAGAACATATACTTCGAAAATGCAAAGCATTAGGACGTACAAATGAACTTTTGTACCACCCTGTAGATAGCTCAGGTTAAGAGCTTTAAAATGAGAGGTCTGACATCTTTCTATCTAAAGCAGTTATTGAAATATTAAACTGTTTCTATACTTTTTAAACACCCTGTATATCCTACTAAACTTTTCTACCACCCTGTAGATAGCTCAGATTAAGAGCTTTAAAATGAGAGGTCTGACATCTTTCTATCTAAAGCAGTTCTTGAAATATCAAACTGTTTGTATATTTTTCAAACACCCTGTATATCCTACTAAACTTTTGTACCACCCTGTAGATAGCTCAGGTTAAGAGCTTTAAAATAAGTGGCCGAACATCTTTCTATCTAAAGCAGTTCTTGAAATATCAAACTGTTTCTATACTTTTCAAACACCCTGTATATCATACTAAACTTTTGTACCACCCTGTAGATAGCTCAGGTTAAGAGCTTTAAAATGAGAGGCTGAACATCTTTCTATCTAAAGCAGTTCTTGAAATATCAAACTGTTTCTATACTTTTCAAACACCCTGTATATCCTACTAAACTTTTGTACCACCCTGTAGATAGCTCAGGTTAAGAGCTTTAAAATGAGAGGTTGAACATTTTTCTATCTAAAGCAGTTCTTGAAATATTAAACTGTTTCTATACTTTTCAAACACCCTGTATATCCTACTAAACTTTTCTACCACCCTGTAGATAGCTCAGGTTAAGAGCTTTAAAATGAGAGGTTGAACATTTTTCTATCTAAAGCAGTTCTTGAAATATTAAACTGTTTCTATACTTTTCAAACACCCTGTATATCCTACTAAACTTTTCTACCACCCTGTAGATAGCTCAGGTTAAGAGCTTTAAAATGAGAGGTTGAACATTTTTCTATCTAAAGCAGTTCCTGAAATATAAAACTGTTTCTATGTTTTACACACACTTTATAAATGGACAGGTTTCATCTGAGCTGTGAGCTGCGCGTGGAGGGGAGGTACAAGTTTGTAGTTCGAGGCCGCGTGGTGACAGAGGCACAGTAGGGTAAACAGTCAGCGCCGGCTACTGTCCACGATCCAGCGGTCTTGCAGACATCGTTGTTAGTACCAACACCCGACACAGACTGAGGCGACCGCTCCTCCCCCACCACCTTACTGACGCCTAGACCCACTGCGCACTCAAACTCCACAGCTCAGATGAAACCTGTCCATTTATATATTCTGTTCGTTTGATAAAGGCGGTCGGATTTGAGACAGCCCCCTCCCCCACTCACACACACACAAGCGCAGGGGATTATGACCCTGCGCTTGTGTGTGTGGGGAGGGCGCGAGTCACTGTATCTTGCCCGCGAGTGTGCGTGCGTGTGCGAGGCAGGTAGTGCCTTTCTCCAACCGCCTTCGTTAAATGAACAGAGTATAGGAGACAGTCCAGATGCTACCTTTGAAGCAACAAGCAACCTAGCTAGGAAAATCCTGACCCTAACCAAGGGGATAGACATAAGGTAGTTGGGGAAATTTAAGAAGTACACAAAAAGTCTTAATGTGAAGTGTCTAGGGGGTAAAATCCACTTCTATTTAAAATAACCAAAAAAAAAGTCATTACAAGCATATGTCTTTTGAGGGTTACATTGAAAATCGTTGTTTTTAAATTTGTCTTATTTTTTGAACAAGTATATATCCTACAAATATACAGGGTGTTACAAAAAGGTCGGGCTGGCTATGTTATTTTCAAATTCAATGTGTGATTCTAAGCTGAAAATGAAGAATACATTTTTTTTTCAATTTCCACTTTGTTTAGCAGTTAGACGCCATTTTTTTTTTTTTTACAAAAACTCACTGTAACTCTGGAAATAGATAAGATATCGAGTTCAAATTTGGAATAAACGTTTTGTATGTTACGATTTTCAAGTGTACCAAATACAAAGAATTTATTTTTAGAATTTTCAATATGGCGGCCGTTAGAAATTTTTAAAGTGGAATATCTTGAAAACCGTTAACTTTACAAAAAATTTACAAGAAACAAAATATTTTTTGTCGATAACCCACTACACCAACCTGCGCAGAGACGACTGCGCATCTCAGTGTCAGAAGTCAGGCTAAATCTTATGAACCGTAGAACCAGTCGTGTTTGAGACCTACAATAGAGTAAATAATTGCCAGCAAAGGTAGTATTTGCTGTATTCTATTCAATGGTATCTTATTTTATGAGTCAACTTTGAAAACTGAATAATTATGATAACATGTACAACAACTGCATACAATTAAGTTTTAATAGAGGTCAAGTTTACTGATAAAAGTTTCCTTTATTCAATACTGAGGAATATTTGTTGTTTAAATTTCTCGCTTGTTACCTTCTATATGTTTCTAAGTCCCTTGAGTCCAAAAAGTTGAACGTGTGGACCGATTTTAATTAAATTTAATACGTGGCTATATTTTACCATTTCCTCAGAAATCCGTTTCGATAAAATCTGATAGTAGTTGACGTAAGAACAAAACACAAAATTACGATTTTCTCAAAATCAGTTCAAATGATTTTGATAAAATTCTGTTCAAATGTCCTTAAGGGCACAACAAAACGTATTGTTGACAATCTCTCCATGCATGTCCCTTCGTCAGTTATCGGTAACAAAAAACCTAACCTAACCTAACCTAAACTAAACTAACCTAACCTAACCTAACCTAACCTAACCTAACCTAACCTAACCAACTAACCTAACCTAACCTAAACTAACTGAACTGAACCGAACCTAACCTAACCTAAACTAACCGAACCTAACCTAACCTTTAAGGGCACAACAAACAAAACGTATTGTTGACAATCTCTCCATGCATGTCCCTTCGTCAGTTATCGGTAACAAGAAACCTAACCTAACCTAACCTAACCTAAACTAACCTAAACTAAACCAACCTAACCTAACCTTTAAGGGCACAACAAACAAAACGTATTGTTGACAATCTCTCCATGCATGTCCCTTCGTCAGTTATCGGTAACAAAAAACCTAACCTAACCTAACCTAAACTAACCTAACCTAACCTAACCTAAACTAAACTAAACTAAACTAACCTAACCTAACCTAACCTAACCTAACCTAAACTAACCTAACCTAACCTAAACTAACCTAACCTAACCTAACCTAACCTAACCTAACCTAACCTAAACTAAACTAAACTAAACTAACCTAAACTAAACTAACCTAAACTAACCTAACCTAACCTAACCAACTAACCTAACCTAACCAACTAACCTAACCTAACCTAACCAACTAACCTAACCTAACCTAACCAACTAACCTAACCTAACCTAACGCCATAAAATAATTTCTCAAAATCGCATTGTCTGCAACGTTCTAATTCTATGCAAAGGCTGCGGGAGTGAAATAAAATTAAAAAATTTTACACTAGCGCTGCGGCGGCAGAACCGTGAATTACTAGCGCCTCTTATGCGCGGAGACCGTTGCACAAAATAGTCCTAGTTTCATTTCCAAGGGCGGGAAAACTGTAAGCTTAGTAGACAAGCTACAGCGCACGCGTGTAAATCGACCCTCTCTGTCGCTCATATACGTTGTCATCCTTGGTATTGTAGGTTGTTTTATATTTTCAATTATTAACCTTCAACTATTTTCTTACACTCTGTTCTTTTGACGAAGGCGGTCGGACTTGGGACAGCCCCCTCCCCCACTCACACACTGGGGGAGGGGGAAGGGGCGAGTCACTGTATTTTGCTCGTGAGTGTGCGTGCGTGTGCGAGGGTGCGGGACAGGTAGTGCCTTTCTCCAACCGCCTTCGTCAAATGAGTAGACTATAGTATACATTATGTATGCAGAGAGATATTCTCTGAGCAAGAATAAATCCAGGTAACTGATTAAGAACACGATAGTAGGATGTACACGGGCTCAAACCCACATTGCTTATGACTAAAACGGGAAACTTGGTGAATTTAAAATTGTATATTGTATGTTCGTATACGAAACCTGATGATGTCTCTTTGCAGACGAAACGGGCGTAGCTAAATAACATTCCAGTAAGGATTATTTCTAACAGAGCAATGAAGGTAGTTACAAAATATATTTACAGAAAGAGAGACCTGATATTAAAGAGGATTCAGCCAGTCCCCATCGGGGGTTGTCACGCCATATATCCGCGGATTTGTCGACCATCAAATAACTATTTATAATACAGAGTTGGGATGTAACTTGGCACTTATGTAAGATGTAGGCCTAACGATTACACAACAAACCAAAGCCTTGCAATAACAATCCATTAATTAAAGTTTTGCAATCGGCTCACAGAGGGTGTCCCGTCTCCTTGACCTTTGTATTGCAAGCACAATTGTTTACGTATATTGTTTTAGGTCATCATTGACATTCATATTTCAAAACTATTCAAACTGTTTTCGATAAACTTATACAGAAACTCGTTGTTTCTTACATTGCAGTCGTCGGTCATCTCCAAAAAAACAAATAAACACCAAATTACTGTTCTGTAAAAAAGAGTAAAATCAATTATGGACGACTTTTTTTAAAGAAAAATATTAAAATAGAGTCTAAACTTGCTTCACTTCTGCCATAAATACGTTCGGTTTGCTGGCAGTGATGTGTTCTTCTGCCCTTTTGGGCCATATTTCTCCGGTCCACTGTGAAAGTTTCCTGTGTTGTTATGACTTCCTTTCCTGTTAGCGTTGGCATTTTGGGTTTCGGTATTTTTTTTGTCGGCGGGGGTGATTGTGGTACCCTCATATCACGCTGATTTAATGAGTTGCCTAGCCAGTAACCCGCAGGCGTTTATCAAACACTAAGGGAAACTATTCCCTCCCCTCTCCTTCCGAAAGGGAATAAGAAAGTCACAGGTATAGGCTCTAGCGTGATACAAAATATCCTTAGTTTGGTTACTGGACAACAGAAAGCGCTAGTAGCATCGCTGCCATGATGACGGGGGTGGGGTGGGCTTGACAGGGCTAACCTAATTAATTCTTCTATGGTAGTAACGCAGCCGCAGCCAAGGCCTACAGCAACATACTTAGTGCGCACCCTTGAAACGGGACAGTGCGTTATAACCTCAATTCAACATGTAGTTTAATACCGCAGAAATGACCACATAGTCGAATTTGGGAAATGGGTCGGACGACCCCTAGTGAATTCCCCTTACGCGCACACCCCAAAACTATATTAATAATAATTAATTCCCGTAAGAAAAACCAACGCGATGGTCGGTTAGGCCGAGTGATGTAAACTTGTGCAAACCATTTGTTTTCATGAAATTTGAAGGTCACGTACTTTAATTTAGGCTTTTATATATATATATAGTTTAATTAGTTAATAGTCACAAATTTAGGGACTCTTCCAAAAATGGCTGGACAAGTGGGACGAATCGATGGCATATGAGTAGGGTCGGACGGGTCGAAATAAGGTCCTCACCTTAATTAATCCCCCATTAATCCTAACTCTCCCCAATGGGCCCCGAGGCAGAGTTGTTGCTTTTTTTACGAGCATCAAATCCCTGCACGACCTTAAATAATTAACACGAATGCTTACGACCTTAAGATAATTATCGCAAATTGCTTACGACCTTAAGATAATTATCGCTTATTGCTTACAACCTTAAGATAATTATCGCTTATTGCTTACAACCTTAAGATAATTATCGCTTATTGCTTACAACCTTAAGATAATTATCGCTTATTGCTTACAACCTTAAGATAATTATCGCTTATTGCTTACAACCTTAAGATAATTATCGCTTATTGCTTACAACCTTAAGATAATTATCGCTTATTGCTTACAACCTTAAGATAATTATCGCATATTACTTAAGACCTTAAGATAATTACCACGAATGCTTACGACCTTAAGATAATTTATCGCTTATTGCAATATGACATTTAGATAATTATCGCATATCGTTACGACCTAAAGATGGGTATCGCTTATGACCTTAAGATAATTATCGCTTATTGCTTACGACCTTAAGATAATAATCACATATCGTTACGACCTAAAGATGGGTATCGCTTATGACCTTAAGATAATTCTTGCATATTGCTAGACCTTAATATATGCATCGTATCGGTCTGGTGTGCAACCAGTCTAAGGTAAACTATTCTGACCATAAATTTCAAGGCCATATAACTTGTCCTTTATGCTTCGGTACACAGAAATTCTCTCCTCTATCTTTAAAAGTTGTATTTATTACTTGTGCATTGTTCCATTCCAGTGACTACAACATAACATAGACCTCAGATTCCTGTTTACACATAAGCTAAGGTTTAATATAAAGTAACCTATAAGATAAGTTTAGTAAAGGTAAAAATTTTGACATCAGTTTTTTTTTCTGAACTTCACATTTCATAGCCTCAAGAAATCGAAAAAATGATTTTCGACATGCCGTCCAACCATCATTGTTCTCTCTCTCTCTCTCTCTCTCTCTCTCTCTCTCTCTCTCTCTCTCTCTCTCTCTCTCTCTCTCTCTCTCTCTCTCTCTCTCTCTCTCTCTCTCTCTCTCTCTCTCTCTCTCTCTCTCTCTCTCTCCCTCCCTCCCTCTCTCCCTCCCTCCCTCCCTTAATATTAATCTCAATATTACAGCCAACAACACTAACACCAAATCATACATTTTTACACTTTTCTATTGACTGGAACAATTTTTTAATTACTACTCCTAAGAACAAAATTACCATGGGTTATTTTTTACATTGTGAAGTAAAATATCAAATTTTATTGTGAATATGTACAACATATAGGGGAAATAATGGAGCACTTTTTGTCAAACATTTATTTATAATTTTAAAATATTTTATCTACTTAAAATTTAACAATAAATAAAAATGTTCTACCACTACCAAAATTAATCACAGTTTTTCTTGAAACATAGCAGTTGAAAAAATTTTTTGTTAAAAATATGGACCAACTTGAAATATATTTTTAAAAACTTCATGTTATCAATATGATTTTGTTTAATGCTAATATATAAAATTTAACATTTAAAGACAAAATTAAATACTGTATAGTTATTATACAGGGTGAGGCAGAGAGGATGAATGTTTTTTTTTTTAAAAAACAATATATCATTATTTGTGCTTCGGAAAAATTTTAATTTACAGAACAATATTCACATGATGATGTCATTTTATAAAATTATTGTTTGAAAACAATTTCTCCCAGGTGATGACCGTTTTCTGCTATGCACTTCTCAAGCCGCTCTCGTAAGTTGGCTTCCACTCTCTCCAACATTGCTCTGTCAATTTGAATGACTTCCACACGAATTTCTCCTTTAGTTCTTCAAGTGTACGTGGTTTATGCTCGTATACATGTGACGTGAGGTAACCTCACAAAAAAAAAAATAGTCTCACATGTACAGGTCTGGGGATCGAGGAGGCCAATTAACGTTACCTATCCGGGAAATAATGCTATCACGAAAAACAGTCCGAATAGCTTCCATTGACATTCTTGCTGTGTGGGCTGTCGCCCCATCCTGCTGAAACCACACTCGCTGGATTGGAATAAGTTTTCTTCTTAGTTCAGATAGGAGATCCACTCAAATTTCCAGAAAAACCAAACTTAAAATATTCAATTCCATTGTACGATCAGTAGCATGGATGTGAGACATGAAAAGTGAAAGAAATCTACAGACATCACTGTCTAAGAGAGAGATATCTTTTAAATTTGGCGGCCTAAGGTTACTTTAAATCAAGATACAATCATGCCAATCATGGCTTCACTTTGGTTGGTTGACTTGGCAATAATGAAAGGGAAATAAATACGAAACATTCTACAGAAACCACAAGAAGATATTGCTAGACAGGCTCTCCATTGGAATCCGCAATGAAATCGGAAAGTTACTTAGCGAGGCGGAGTATCAAAAAGAAAATGTCAGACAACTCAGGGACAGGCAATGGTCGTGGAACAGGATAAACATGCTGACATGATTTCGTTTGAGGTCCTATATTTACAAAATACCAACCGTATAAATTATTTATGTTGAACATCTCCAAAACCATTAACTTAAGAAAAAATTACACGAGACAAAAAGATTCCTATTAAGAACAAACAAAAACTTTTTAAAATTGTTTTCTATAGGACAAAGGGTGTCTGAATTATCAATAAAGAACTAAAAAACTAATTTCATGATTCTTGTCTGCAATACCAAGAACTTTTAAAATACTAGTTTTATTACTATTGAATTTAAAACATATAGGCCTATCACCTTATTTGTGATTGAAAAAAAAAAGTATTGTATTAGTAAGTATTTTTATTTCAAATTTAAGAAAATTTAATATTTATTTGTAAGACCATAAAATTTTGAAAAATTAACAGGTGATCGTTTTAAATAATATAGGCTAAAGATAATAAAACACAATTTTTTTATTTTGTAATATCCACTTTATATTAGTCTGTATTTTACAGCCTCGTCAATGCCTTAGCAGACGAAACCATTGGTCGGCTAGACTAATAAAAAGTGGATATTACAAAATAAAAAAATTGTGTTTTATTATCTTTAAACATGCAATTCCACCAAGAACCATCAGTCTCAACAGTAATGAAAATTAATAATATAGGCCTTAAAATATTTTTAAAAACCCACAATAATAAAGAAAATTGAATTTTGTTGTAATAAAAATGTGTCATAATACCAAATAATCAAATGTTAATATTAAACAATCAAATAAATTACATAAAAATACATACGCTTTCTTCATTCATAAACTGGAACTAATGAAATAACTGTTATCGTAAAGTTGTGCTTATTAAACAATTACCCAGGAAAAAATGTTTCTTAATGATAACTTGGTTATCATTTTGACCTACAAAAAACTTAACGTTTTGTTTGTCGTTAAAAGAAACTTTTTTTGTGTATATTTTTTTTTTTAACTTGATAGTTTTCAAGACATTCAACATTCAAAGTTTTTAACTGCTGCCAATTTGAAAATATACTATTTGTGTTTCTGGTAAATTTGTAAAACGGAACATAAAAATGCTTTGCCAAATCTGAACTCAATTTCTTATCTATAGGCTACCTAAAGTTATAAAGATTTTTTTAAATAATAAAACAGTGGATGGACTAATATCGTTTTGAGGAAACTTTTTTTTTAATTTCAACACAAGGAATCACACTCTTGTGACATTACATTTAGGCCCATCCTAGGCTCTACATTTTGAATAATGTACTGCTTTTACCCCCATGCCCATTTTTAGGTCTAAAGTCATTTTACCCCAGATCTGCCGATGCACCATAGACTGCTCTGCTTTTAATAAATTAATTTACTTAATATTACGTTACCAATTTAAACCTAGTTATTTGTTAAACACTCGCACACCGCTTACACCAATTAGGGAAAGAGTTATGGATATTGTCAACTCGTCTCGTTTAAATAAGTAAATTACAAGTCCAAATTGGGGATCGGGCCTTCGGGAAAACCCCAAATGTCATCACTCCCAACTAATTAAGCAGACGTAGTGTGATTTAGAATTAAATACAGAAACCAAAAATTAATACCAGACAAGCACTCACACAATGTATGGATATAACAAGTCTTCGTGAACTAACGTGCTCTGCTCAACATAGTCGTTGATCAGCTGTTGTTGCGAAAAGGCAAAGCTGATAACTAGATCCCGAGGCTAAGTGACACCATCACACCCTGAAGTTTGGGAACATAATTAAGCAATATCAGTGGATCTTGTACCTGTTACGAAAGAACTAAACACGATTAAAACATTACGCCAAAAGAAAAGTTTCCTTAAAATAAGCAAAAAAACACGATAATTATACTTTCCAAAATATTTACCGAGCCTCGCCAACCAAAGTTTCACAATACAGCATTCCCATACGCAGCTATGTTAGGTTAAATGAACATGACAGAAGCGGCGTTTGAGTTATGTAGACTCTAGTTTTTCCAACCATTTAAAAGATTTTAATTCTCAATGCAGATTTCAAAAGTCTCCACGTAATATGCTAAGGGTAATAAGTTTAAAACACTGGCTATGTAAGAAATTAAGAGATTAGTTTAAGAGACTTCAAACAATTAGAATTATGTAACTTGTTACAAATTCAACCCTTAACCAGGTGTCCTTGGACCCTACCCTTCCTCTAATTAACAAGCTGGACTGTTGTATCTGAAATACTTTGTTGTATGTATTGGACAGTTTAAAAGAATTTAAAGCTAAATTAAGACATTTATTTCGTGTTGTGGAGGAGTTTTCAGAGGGTGAGTTTTGTTTGTAAATGTGTTTAACAGTCTGTCATCTGAATGTAAGTACGATAGCGTCAACAAAAATTAAGATCTGGACATGAAATTTGATATAGGGGACTATTAATTCAGAAAAATCTAATTGAAAATGTCAACATATTAAAACAATTTTTATTTATATCTCATGTATTATTCACTTTATAAACATAAATTAGAAAAAGAAAAAATTGCAAATTTCAATTCTGTATGTAACAGTACCAATCCTACATTTCTAAGATGACAAATAGTAAAGTTATTGTAACAACGTAATTTTGCTCCAAAAAAAGTGATACTTGTTCCAGAGTTGAGTCATGATACGAGCTTAGCGAGTGGAGGCTTCTTCGCCTATGTATATCAAGAGGTGAAACACTGACACAAACAGAGTGACCTTTGATCGATAAGTCTACAATTTAACATTTTCTACCCAAAAACCAAGTTTTAGACATTACATTTAAAATGTCTTTTAGAACTAAAATTACTTTTAGATGATCTGCTTGTATTACATTGAATGTAGGGGGTGGGTAGGTACCATGATGGTCCCCGCCAACTGTTTTAATTACAATTGTAATATTTCACTATCAAATTGATATTAATTAATTGTTGTTCAATTACAATTTATGTTTGTATTTATTTTACTGTGTGTAGTTATATAAAACCTGTGTTTTATTTATTGTTTAGTAACATTACATAATGTTTTGACACTTGAAAACATTTTTGTTTGTCAATAAGAGATAATAAATGAAATGAAATGTCTTATGCTATGTGTTTATAATCTGTGACTTATTCTAGTAGTTTATATAACATTACTTATTGTATTTTTTTGTAGTTTTGTATTTATAATTAATGACTTATTTTGTTTACTAACTTGTCAAATATTATTTGTAACAACGAATGATGACGATTGTATCCTTTGTCTGTTTTTACGTACCAACGGTAATGATAAAACTGGCGAAACAGATCAGCAATGTTCAGAAAATATTTTATAAAGTACAATAGTGTTTTTATTTATTTAATTTAAAATGGAATTCTACCATGTACCAAGAGTTATAGACAAGTAATTTTTTTTTTTTATTACTTTAACACAAACAGCAAGTACTGGTGGCCAGTCTGGAGAACAAAACATTACTAATTTTGAATTTTCCAGATTTAACAATTTTTGTAATGTACCTACATAAACAATTCATAGAGCTTAAACAATAATTCTGTTCCTATATCCCCAATCGACAAAGTATTACAAACCAATTACACCCTTAAACTTTTTCTTTTTAAAAAATAATTTCCCGACTTTAACACAACTTACTACTAAACCCTGCTTTTTATAATTTATAGAGGGTAAATATTTTACTCTCTCTCTCACACCACATATATACAATTGTAAAGTTACATAAGAAGATCGGAAAAATCGCATTCAGAAATAATATATCATCTATTAAATACAAATATATCACTTACATGGATCAAACAAACTTAGCAAATATAGTGACATTTAGCGCGACAGCACATAAATTCATCGACTAAATACAAACAATTATCAAGAAGGTAAGACAAGAGACATGGGTGTACCCAGCGAGGAGCAGGGGGGGGGGCAGCTGCCCCCCCCCCTGGAAGCAAAAAATAAATCTTTATTATACATTTTGTTGCTGGAATTTAATACAAATCTTGAAATAACTATTTTAATAATCAATTGTATATTGAATGACCATGGCTTGCCCCCCCCCCCTAGTTTTGATCCTGGGTACGCCCTTGACAAGAGACTTGTTATATTTCTTTCGGCACACTAGTACTTTTATATATCCAGGAAGTTTATTAAATACTTTAATAACACACAATAAGGTAAAATTGTAAATTCAGTTGTTCTATACACAATACCTCGAGTCAGGTAGGCCTACCTGTGATCTTGTTGTGAATACATAAACTCAAGTAAATTTGATTTGACAAAACAAAGTGTATTCAGCAAATATATACAAGACAGAGGTACCAATACGGGTTTAAACGATTCATAAATCTTCACATTAACTTAAATATAATTCTAACAATATTTTTCTGCACAACAAAAACCTTGTAAGCATTAACAGTATTTCCCCAAAACGTGATACCATAATATAGTAAATACACCATCATAGTAGTGTTAATGTCACTAACTCTTTCAAAGATCAGAATCATAAAATACACTTTATTTTTTACAAATAAAGCATAGAATATGTTGCCACCGACTTTAATTCCAAGAAATTTTACACAACTTGAAGGTACTTTTTAAATATTAAATGTTGAGCTTGACTTATGAGTTGTGGTTAGGTTCGTGTAGCTGGTGTATCACTGAAGAGGACGACCTTGTCGTTGAAACGCGTCTGATACTTAGGCGTATATTTTTATGAGAATTGTGTTCTGTGTGTTTGTTATACTGTGTACTTTTTCAACACTGTGTAGAGTCATCGTCGTTATTTTAAATCAATTTTTTTATAACTGGAAAGAAAATTAATCAGACTAGGCCTACATTTTTTATTCATGACATCGAGATCACGTTCTAGTACCGATTTTAATTTCCCCTTACATAAATTTGTCACAACTGCAGTTGAATCATCAGCGCTACTTTTAGGAGCAAGTCATTAATATAGATGATAAAAAAGCAGTGTGCCCAAAATTGAACCCTGAGGTACACCGACTGTTATCGACCTTTAAAAAACTTACTCTCAATTTTTTTTTCCGGCATAGAAATAAAATTGTTTAGTGCTAAAAATGTAAGATTTCATTTTAAATTAGGTTTAGGAATAAAAACATTAAATTTATTCTAATTCGGCTAAGTACCTGGAAATGACACTGGATGTAAAACTGAAATGGAAGGAGAATGTCAAAAAGAAAAAAAAAACAAGAATTAAATTTAATGTCCAGGAAAATGAATTGGCTACTTGGAAGACAATTACAACTATCAATCCATAATAAACTGTTAATATATAAGCAGTTCCTAAGACCAGTGTGGACGTATGGGGATGCACAAAGTCAAATATAAATATGATCCTGGTCTTCCAAAATAAGGTGCTTAGATACACCTTGGTACATCAGAAATGATAATTTACATAGGGACCTAAAAATAGACTTTGTCAGTGATGAAATCAAAAAGCAGGAAGGGTAGCACAGACAACGCATCATTTAGCATGAACACCCTAAGGTACGAGGACTGTTGGATGTAACTAGGAAGGAGAGAAGACTGAAAAGAACCAAGCCTTCAGATTTGATGGACAATAGTGATAGGGAATAACCATTGGGTTTTTATATCCTTACCTGACCTACCTGTAAATTTGTTTTAAAAAAAAAATTGTGCGTTATTTCAAAAGTGCCCACCCATCCAAGTACTAACCACGCTCAATGTTGTTTGACTTCGGTGATCTATAAATGCATTGAATTCCATAGTTATGAAATTGCGATTTTTCGGTGAAAAAGTTAGCTCAGCGTTCAAATTTTTTTTTTATTATTAAGAAATAGGGTATTTATAACATGATTTACAAAAATCCCCAAAAATAGCAGTAACTTTCTTTGTAAACAGTTACTGATTTTACTTAAAATTGATGAAATATTTGTCGAATCAAATTTGAAATAACCTCAAAACAATCATTTTAAATAGGTTTTTGGACAGAAATAATGAATTGTGAGAGATAAAAAGTGAAATGTGTCGAAAAGAAGTATCAAAATGATAGATAAACCGCTATTTTGAAGAGGAATTGCCGAGATTTCGCACTTAAATCGATCAGACAACCTCTCTCCATATTAACCTGTAAATTATTTTATTAGAAAATACAAAAATAAAGTAAAATACTTCAACATAGCCTAAACAATAATGGAAATTCATGGAATAAGGGTCTATCATATAAAGCAAATAAAGTTGACCACTAATGGCTATGAAAACATTAAAATACGTAGATAAACTTGTGGAAATTCATTATGATACTGATTAGGCCTAACACTATGCCGGTTCATGATTTAACTTGATTGAAAGATTGTGTTATTCTTTCTTTTACTTACAATTTGTTTTAGTAGTATCCTAGACAGAACTAGAAACGCACTTTCTCATTAACATAATAAGCTTATTAACAAAATAACATTTATAAACGACAAACAATTATTAATACACGACCAACATATTGTACTTGAACTTGTATACAAACTACAATAATTAATGTCTACATATTTGTTGATGTTGATAGTAAACAGCTGATACTTTTTATTCCAGCTGTAGTTTGAAAATTCACAACTGCACAGACTTCTGACACAAATGGAAAGTCATCTTATTAAATTGTTGATTATGATTTAATAACCATAATTAATAACTTATAATTATTTTGATTAAACCTACAGAATGAATATGATTTCTAGTACAGAATAGGTTCTATTATTTTTTTTTAATTCTTGTTTTATCTTTCTAGACTGGGTACTGAATTATTTTATGATGCCCCTGCAAATTTTCTACACATAAATTTCATGCTCTTTGATTGATTATTACTTTTCTAATCTTGTGACTTCACTTTATAGTATACATTAAAACTAACATTTACTATTTTCTGCCAACGAATTTTTTCTTCATAATGACGAACCAATTTAATTTAAAACCAATGTAGATAGTACAACTATTTTTATACATTCAAAAAATATACACTTTAAGTTTACTAACATTAGTATAATATTATGAGAATCAATCCACTTATCAAAAGGTTTGATTACTTTCTACATTATTTTATAAAAACGTGCAGTTAATTATTACGTATTATTGTTTGAAATTATCTATATTCCTGCCACACTACAAAACAAAAAATACTGTACTCATTTGTGAATTTATCTCACTTTGTACATGAAAAATTGTATAACCAACTGAACATTGAACAGCTGATTTCAAAATATTTCTACTGCCGGCTAGTGGTTTAGTAATTAGAGGATGTTGTAGAATTGCAGGTTATGTTTGGTGCGGGCGTAAAATAACCTCAGTTACTTTTATTTTGATATTTTTTGTAAAAATATTTTATTTATTTCTTTATGTTAAAAGGATCAGCGTGTTTATTACTGTACAACAAACAAGTGACGATTTTAAAATGAACTTGTTCTTACCAACTATTGAAATCGATTTGTAAATAACCTTTCTCTCAAAAGTATTTTTATTAAAGAAAATGTGTAAATTATTAGTATGTAATATCAAGGTTATAATTATAAAAATATATGTAAAATAACCTTGTATACTACTTATAAAAGTATGAGTGTTCTAACCTCAAAGTCACTAGGTCTTTTATTGTCATTTAACATGACTAGGCCTATGATTAAGTATATCATGAAAATAAATTCATTAGGAACATTACCACTTTCCTCAATTAATAAATTTAGTGTTTTATATTCAATTAAAAACCGATTCAATTGTGTTCAATTAAGAAATTATGCATCTAACAATTCCAGTGGAACAAGCGTAGCTACTTTAGATGCATTCATTAATGCAGACTCTAAAGATAAAAATACATATTTAGAGCTTATACGTATATATAAAGGGCGTGCAGTGCATAGACGAGGGCATGTGGAATTTATATACACTGCATTGAAATATATGGAGGAATTTGGTGTTGAGAAAGATTTGGAAGTGTATAGAATGCTAATCGATATTATGCCTAAAGGGAAATTTATACCTCAAAATGTATTTCAGTCTGAATTCATGCATTATCCTAAACAACAACAGTGTATTATCGATTTGTTGGAACAAATGGAGGAAAATGGTAAATATTAAACCTAGCCTATGCTATTATTAGGCTATATTTTAAAACTCAAAGTGTAGGTTGCTTGGTAAATATACAGGAGGGTTGTAAGATCAATTTAAGTGCAAAATCTCGGCAATTCGTCTTCAAAATAAAGTTTTTCCATCAATTCGATTCTCCTTTTCAATGCAAGTGGTTTATTATCTCTCACAATTCATTATTTATTTCACAATATTTGAAATTGACAAATTTGTATCATATTCAATCCTATAGCCATATTAAAATCACTCATGGGGCGCATTCTTCATTCATTTATACAGGTTGATATTACTACGCTTCTAGGATATAGGATTCATGATGCGACTAAGTATCTGAAACCAAGTACTATAGGTGAAATATGGTAAATATATATATATATATAATGACCTGTAGTTCTAGTCATTGGCAGAAATAATGAATTGTGAAAGATAAAAAGTGAAATGCATCGAAAAGAAATATCCAAATGATTGGGGGGGGGGAGAAAACACTATTTTGAAGAGGAATTGCCGAGATTTCACACTTAAATAGATCGGACAAACCTCCTGCATATTGAACAGTTGCTTTTCATTCTATTGAATTAAAAGAAATTTGTTATCAAGTCTTGTTGATTATTGGTTTTTAGTGATAGCTGTTTCACCACTCATTGATGTAATTTTAAAACTGATAAATGTTGATTTTATTTAATCACGTGGTAAATATACAATCTACATTGTCATGCGATTTTGTTATGAAAACTTATGAAATCGTTAACTATTTACCTTATATTCAAACAAACAGATCATTTTTTATTTCAGAAGACACTTTTCAAGTCACAAAATGCGTTTCGTCACTGTTATTTGACATTGAAGAAGTGCATTTTGAAACTTGAAACGTGTCTTCCGCCAAAAAATATGATCTGATTGTTTGAATACAAGGTAATTAGTTAACGATTTCGTAATTTTTCATAGCAAAATCCGATAATGATGTACAATTGGTATTTACCGCATTAATTAGTTCCTCACTTATGTCATTGTCATCCCATTCCGTAACTTAAGCAATACAGATGCTGTGAAATAGATTTCAGACTTTAATGTTGCTTATTTTCTACCAAACAAATCCATTTTGTGACTTTAAAAGTGTTTTCTGAAATCCAATATGATCTAATTGTTTGAATATAAGTTAACAATTTTATAATTTTTCATAGCAAAATCGCAATGAAGATGTACACTGTGTTTTTTATCAAACACATATTATTGTTATTTTGTACATGTGCATCCTGTCTTTACTTTGTTTGTAAAGACTGGATGTGTCCAACAATTTTAACGCTGACACATACAGTGGACTTAACAATAAATTCAGTGTTTTTGTGTGTCTATTCTAATTAAAATAATGAGATCTGTATCAACTTGAAAATACAACCATTGAACAGCGAAACGGCTATCATTATAACCAATAAGCAAAACCTATTATCAACTAAAAAATTTTATATTTTAATATCATAAGACAAAAAATGGAAATTATAAAAATAAGTAAAATAAATATTATAATTTTGTGTCTTAGGAGTTATACCTGACTTTGATATGGAAGATCTTTTACTAAATATATTTGGCCGGCGTGGCCATCCTGTACGAAGATATTGGCGTATGATGTATTGGATGCCAAAGTTTAAGAATATATCGCCATGGCCTCTTCCTCAGATTTTAACTAAAGATAGTTTGGAGTTGGCTAAGCTAGCAATTGAGAGAATTACAAGTGTGGATGTAACGACTAAAATTTCTGTTTACCAGGTAAAGTTTATTACTGTTCATTAATAAATAATGGTTCTGTAATGTTTGGAGTAAGTTAATTATTTATTAATATTTATGATGCTGAAATGTACATTATTTGTACCAGTGTTCTAAGGAATAGATTGGATTCTACTACCTTGGACTAAAATTCTCAAGTTAAAATTTTCCTTTTGAACTTAATGATTTCTTGCATTAAGTTAGTGCACTTTTGTTTTACAACTTACCTTACCCAAAATTAGGAATTTGGGATAGGAAAATACTATTTTTATTTATATAAAAATCAATATCTCTTTGTTCTTAAGCTCAAGAAATGTTGATCCGCTACGCATGTACAACAATTGGATCAGATTTTTAGCCTGCTTGGTTAAAATTATAACACTATTTGTCTACACTGAAATATGAAAACCAGAATTTTCAACATATTTTTACATATTTATTAAAAAATTTTGAGTAACAAGGCCTATATATTTTCACTGACAGTAGGCTATATAATTTAAATGTTAATTGGAACTGAAAACGTTTCTGATCTCAGTTTAAAATTACCATATAACCATTTTTGCTCCTGAAAAGTAGGAAATAGGCCCTACAGATTTTTCGACTTTTTTAAAAATTTATTTATTATTATTATATGTATTACTGAATTTTTCAAATTCAGTAATACATATATTTTGTCAGTTACAGAGATAATTATATAGCAGAGTAGCCTCACTTCAAAATCAATTTTTATGGGTTTTATTCGTCAAATAAATGTTGGAAAAATATTTTATTATCGAAAAGAAGTGTCGGAAAGATGATTACATAATATAATTACACAAGTTGTTTTTTCATGAAAAAATTAACTCTGTGTTATCTTTCATGCTCATGACATTCACTTCAATAAACATACAGAAGGTTTGGCCAGGTGGTTTTATATATATATATATATATATATATAGCAACCTGGCCAAACCTTTTGTGACATATAATAATACAGCCCTACATATTTACGTTCCCAATTGAACGCTAATGGAGGGAAGTGCGAGGAAATGTGCCGCGATATGGAAATTCAAAACAACATTTCCATGGCCATATAGCCGAATTTATGTTTAAAAGAAAGTACAATGAGTATAATACTCGTTTTCATCATTTATGGCGAATACAAGTGAAATACATTTAAATTCAATAAATTCCTCTTCTACTGAATTTGCAGCAGAATTTGACTCTGATTAAGATTTTCTTGTGTAATTATATTATGTAATCATCTTTCCGACACTTTTTTTTTCGATAATAAAATATTTTTCCAACATTTATTTAACGAATAAAACCTTTAAAAATTGATTTTGAAGTGAGGCTACTCTGCTTACTCTGAGTACCATGATGATTCATATCAACTTGATTCTATTTTGTGATTGTTATATGTTCATTTCAGACAAAAGATGTAAAAGATTCAATAGACGATACTTGGATTGTGAGCGGGCAGAGTCCTGAACAACAACAACTTATTCATGAACATCCTGGCGACAAACCTATCTATGTAGAAGGATCGTTTCGACTGTGGTTAAGGAAAACTTCGGTTAGTTACTTCATCTTAAGGGGCGACGCTAAACCAAAACAACATGAAGAATTGGATCCTGATGGTAATTCTCAAATTTAATTGGAAATATTTAAAACAAAATAAAACTTACCAATGGTACTAAAATTTCTCATTACTAATTTTTATTTTCTCGAAAACAGTAACAAAGTATGCAAAAACAGTAACAAAGTATGCAATGAAATGGGACAAAATATTTATGTTGCGTTTTTGCGGATATATCCATTTTTAAATCCCCCGAGTCTACAAAGGGGGTTTTTTTTTTATTGATCTCTGTCCATTGTGCAACACTACAGCCCAAACATGTGTACAAATTTTGGTATGTGGGCATATTTTAAACCAGATTTCTTGGCTTTTTTGTATGTTACCAATAACTCAAAATTTCTGAGTTACTTAACAATACAACATAAAATTATGATTTTCGCAACATCGGCTACTATGATTTGATCAAATTTTATTCAAGTATAACGTCTAAGGACTCCAATAAAACGTATTGGTCGTCATCGCTCCAAAAATGTTAGTTCGTACGTTATTGATAATAAATCATATCGACTATAGGGCCGTTATAAAATATTTAACTTCTCAAAAACAGCTTTACTGATTTCATTATAATTTGAGTGAAATGAGAAGATTAATAAACAATCTGTCTGCAATACCACAAGTAAAAAAAAAAAAAAAGTACGGTTCAGAAATAATTAACCATGAGCACTGCTATTAAAAGCTAGATTATAATCAAACATGCTGGGGACGCATTTACTTAAGAAGTAAAAACCCTATATTTACATATATAAATATTTTTTTTCAAAGATGTGCTCCATCGCTCATTTCCACTGACAACTACTGAGTAAGTTTCATTTATTTTTTGGAACGTTGCGCTATTGCTGTATAAAACCCAATGTTTTAATTTTTTTTTCAGATATCACTCACCTAATAGATCCTCTATTTTCTCCACCGGAGAAACAATTAATTCCGAAAGAATCGGTTCACGAGCAGGAAGATGGAACAATATTTGCAGTGTGTGCGACAGGATCATCGAGTAGAGACTCCCTACTCTCATGGATACGTCTCTTAGAAAAAGAAAACCCTAGGATCAATGAAATCCCTATAGTGTTTACGTTAAAATCGCCCCTCGGTGATGTAGAACCTCTTAAAGAAATTGAAAAAGAAGAAAAAATGCCTGCGGAGTTTACTAAAAGTGGTGAAAATAATATTGTTGATAAAGGTTGAGTAGGGTATAGCATTAAATGTATAAATATTGTAAAGCGACTATTAGAAATAGAAGTATTTATGAAATTTTATTTTATATAAAATAAAATGATTTCACTTGAACGTTTTTGTATTCTTATATTACTTAACCTGTAAACAGAGTATAGGGCAAATGTCTGTTTTTGACTGATCTTTATGTTTTATGCCTTCAGGAAACTGAAAAAATGATTTTTGACATACCTTCCGTAATTATTGTTGTCGTGCGTAAACATGATAGCGGCCACAAAAATTAAGAGATAGGAACATGATATTTGGTATAGGGGTATGTATTGTGCTCATATAGAAACCTATTGAAATTCAGAAAATATCAACATGGCGGCCATATTAAACCGTTTTTTATTTATATCACATGTGTTATTCAACTTATAATATAAATTATTGAAAAATTGCAAATTTCAATTCTGCAAGTAACAGTACCAACCCTACATTTCTATGATGACAAATAGCAAAGGTATTGTAAAAAATCTAATTTTATTCCCAAGAAAAAGGTGATATTTGTATAATTCCACATAAAGACACTGGCACGAACGGAGCGACAATTGATCTTATCACTAGGTCTACAATTTAACATTTCCTACAAGGCCCAACTTGTAAACCAACTTTTGGACATTACATTTAGAGGATCTGCTTGTATTACATTTTAAACAGTTTTTTTCTACATATCTCGTATGTTATTCCACTTATACTAAATTAGATAAAAATTTGCAGATTTAATGGTATCAACATCACTTCTCTATGGTGACAAATAATGAAGGTATAATAAAAAATGTAATTTCAAATCTTAACCTTCCAAGAAAATGTGTATAGTTATGAAATCCGGTACGCTAAATCACCTACGTAAGCATAGCGAGTGGAGCTCCTTCACATATGTACAACATCGAGGCCCAATACGGCCGAGACACTGACATAAGCGAAGGCTTCAACCGTAAGGTCAACTAGAGCTTAGTTAAAGAAGTTACATATACAATTACGAGTTCATAAAATCTATCTAACAACTGTTTTAAACAAACAAGACACCTTCATCTACCAATTTAACATTTCCTATAAGGCCCAAGAAAACAACTTTTGAGCATTGTATTTTGAGGATCTGATTATTACATTGTATGATCAGGCAAAGTAAGTTTCATTTAGTTTTTGGAACGTTGCACTATTGCTATATAAAACCCAATGTTTCAATTTTTTTTTCAGATATCACTCACTTAATAGATCCTCTATTTTCTCCACCAGAGAAATATTTACTTATCGAGTACCGCACCATGTCTGCGCACGTTAAAGTGTTTATGAAATAATCGCGCTGTATCAATAACAAAATCAGCATTTATGAAATGTTTTCAACTACAAACACACAATGTTCAGTAATCCATGCCATGATGGAATAACTAAAATGTCAAGTTATTCTCTATAAAATTGAATACAGAGCCACGCCCGGTTCTACTAGCGCTCCACCAGCAGCGGTGAAAAAACAGAGTTATTTATGCCGGGCCTTGTGCTTTTTCTGACCCAAGTTTTTTCCCCTTGTTGTTTATAGACAAAAAATTTCTCAGTCATCGTCATCACCTGATAAAAAGGAAGAAAAAGAACATACAATAAAAACCCCTTGTCCTTGAATACTTTTAATAGCATCACAGTCGGAAGAGAACAAGAGTTTGTCAAACGGAGAAACTAGATAAAAACGATGAAAGAGACTAATCCAAGACTACATGAAAAAATGTAGATATAGCCAGGGTCCCTACAGATTACCACAGCTGGACTCAATACCAGTGACAATTTCTAACCTATGTGAAGTGGAAGGTTGCATTAAAACCACAGTATAGTTTTAAATAGAGCTACGTTTTTTTTTTACAAAATCTATATTTTACAATAATGATAAATTTAAGTCATCCACCTTACCACCCAGTAATTCTTCTTCCCTGCAACAAAAGTCAGTTTGCGTGTTAACAACAATTGTAATCAAATTCTTTTTTGGTATAAATATAACAGAAAATATAGTCTGTCAGTAAAGAATATTTTATGAAACGGTGATTTCATTTACACATAACGAAATACATTCTGGTTTTAAAGGAATTAGATAATGATACATTGTTCATATTATTTATATGGTTTAAGCTAATATTTGTCATCATTTATGTAGACTGTAACCATGTGATAAACCTAGATCATGCAAAAGTTAAAACGGTCAACATAGCCTTCCTAAGGCTATCTACTCTGTTCACAATCATCTTTCAATCTGTTAATGTATTACAAAGCAAGCGTATGTTTGAAACGTATAAAGTTAAATTATAAACAAGTACAGTAATCTAAATTAAACCAAACTCTCTTAGTTGTGAAAGTATAAGTTTGGTTAAAAACTTAAAAAAGAGAATATATTAAATATTAAAAAATATCCGGTTAATTTAAAGTATACATTAAGTATGAATATACACTTGTGCTTGGCTTGAGAGAAACGTAATATTAAGAAATGATTAAACGTACACAATTCTCACAAATATAGGCTATACACTTTATTTCAGACGCGTTTCGACAACAATGTCGTCATCATCAGTGACAGTTACAAAGCACAATTATAACTACATCAGAGAGAGGTTGCAGCTAACATTTTTAGTATCTAGTAAGGGGCGTGTCTATATTTCATATTCACCAATGACGATGCGCATTCCTACTTATAACATCGCATCATCATTGGTGAATATGAAATATAGACACGCCCCTTACTGGATACTATAAATGTTAGCTGCAACCTAACTCTGATTTAGTTATAATTGTGCTTTGTAACTGTCACTGATGATGACGACATTGTCGTCGAAACGCGTCTGAAATAAAGTGTATATATTTGTGAGAATTGTGTACGTTTAATCATTTCCTAATATACATTAAGTAGTTGGAATATTAATGAAAACCCAGAAGAACAGAGATATATAATCGGGTGAAACTATGGTCGTATGGTGATATTTTTATGACAGCTAGTAGCTCTGAAACTCTTATTTGAATTACACTGCTTACGGACTTCCACGGTGAACGTGGAACGGTTAGTAATCTAAGAAAAGAACTTAGGCCTCAATAACTAACCTTTTATTGAGTTATTTATAACATTTATTATTTATTTATTTATAACTAACCTTATAACCTTATTTATAAGACTTTAATAAAAAGTGTTTTCTATATATGCTTAGTAGATTTCTTAGTTTGCCTTTAACTACAATAGCATATAAGAATTTAATATTATATCAAATAGCAGAAAACGATAGCTACAAAAAAGACACAATAAGAAAACTGTTCATAAAAATTGAAAGTCCAATTGATGGAATAAGAAAGGTCATAAAAAACAGAAAAGACTTTGGGGGTAAGTTTACTTTCACAGGAATGCATTTTAAACAGTTTAACATTTTCAGAGCTACATTTTTCACACCTAAAACAGTTAAATCGAATTGAAACATAGATAGACTGTAACGTTTAAAACAATATCAAAAGTTTGAAAAACAAGTTTGTTTTTTATACTCAAGTGGCAGGACTAGAAAATGCCTGCATTTTGAGAAATTAATGATTATTTTTCCCAATAAAAATAATGTTGCAAAACACTTTATAAATATCAGGCAGTGTAATGTGTTTATTACATAAAACAGCCATTATGGAAATTTGACAATGCAACGCATTTTCAAAAAATTTTGACATTTTTCGAAGATGTGATTTTACCGACTACCTTTTATTGGTTTTTTTCTGGCAATAATCTAGAACACCTACTGGGTCAAACTAGTTTGTAATTGTTATTGGATGTATTAGACCTTGTGAATAAGATATTACAGCTGAAACAAATGTATTAACAGTGTTTAATAATACAATTTGTCCTTAATTCACAAGGTGTAATAACAAAGAGGTGGTGAAAGCCAGTGGATGTTCTAGACAATTACCAGAAATTATGGTTTTTGTTTTCTATTGATAACTCTGTTATTCCTCAGCCTACAGAATAAAAAAAAAAAATAACAGTAGTGTTATTACAGCTTTTACCCTCACTCTAGTTCAAATTTTATCTGAATTTGACTTTGAAAAAAAAAGTCTTGGAATTAGCTTGAATTTGTGAATTTATTAAACATTTTAAGAGCCTATAACACCTAAACGATTAAAGATATCGAAAAATACCCAAGAATAAAAAAAGTCTTACAATAATATATTTCATCCAAAATCGCCATAAAAAATATATGTTTCCCCATAAAGAGTATTTAGAGTTGCCCACCATATGAAAAAATGGCAGGTGATTTGAAAAATTTGGCAATACCTCTAGTTTTAACTCAATAAATCCTGGCATTACCTTTTAAAATTTCTGAACTTATCGAATAAAACAAGGATCACACCTGTTTCAATCACCCTGCATATATAGCAATCGATATAATCATATAAATTAAATATAATTCTAATATACAAAAAATTAATTTATCCAGATTAGCCTGGATCTCACCCTACATAGTAAAAAAAGTGTAGATTCAACAAGGAAGGTCTCTCGAGATCATCACGCTAGTTACTCACTGTAAAACCTGATGGTATTGAAAATAACAATGTATTGTAAATGAGTAAATAATCAGCCATATAAAATATTTAAAAAAATATAACGTTATTGGACGAAGCTTAACTGAAACAATGACCTACGGAAACCAACCAATAAAAAGACGAAGCAGTATATAAACAGTTATTGAAAATTAAATTAATCCGAAACGTGTCAACAGAAGTTAACACAATTAAATAAATTTAAAACAGGGTATTTTACAACTACTTAAACACACACATGGGTAGTTCACTCACCTACTCGCAGAAGTGTTACATTATTTTCCATTATATGTACAGATCTTGTTAACACTTCATTTGTGCTCATCACTCGTTGATGATTAATATGGAAGCCACCAGCTGAGATTATCCTTACAGCATCATCTAAACATTTAATTACTGAGGATGAGCAAGTAAAAGAAAATTTAACATTGTAGCCAACGGATTAGTAAATTTATGAATAAGTAAATGAATTACCTTATCGGTACGTCAACTAATCCTTCCGTTGATTTACAGATTACTGCAGTTTCGGGATTTGTGAGTCCATCTTCAGATCATATAAAGTATTTAGTTTATATTAAATCGTTCCATATGGAGCTTGTCAATAGAATATACACAGTACATACATAATAACACAAAACATGACATGACACTATTACGCGTAGTAAATTTATTTACACTATGAATCTACAAAGCGTTCAAACAACAACCTAGTAATATACTAAATGAAAAACTCTCGTTCTCATCCAATATTCTATTCGACAGCGCCATCAAGATGCAACAACAGGAACCGTTTATTCAAAGTCAGATAACGAAATAAGATTAAATATCCAGTCGCGATCGATTCGCCAGGGAATACACACCGACCGATATATAATTATTTTCATTTTGTGATCGTATGAACATTAAATGTGCGTAATAGTGTCATGTTATGTTTTGTGTTATTATGTATGTACTGTGATATTCTATTGATAAGCTCCATATGGAACGATTTAATATAAACTAAATACTTTATACGATCTGAAGATGGACTCACGAAGCCCGAAACTGCAGTAATCTGTAAATCAACGGAAGGATTAGTTGACGTACCGATAAGGTAATTCATTTACTTATTCAAATAAAAGGAACTAACACTTTATCCAACAAGAGGAACATTTCAACAGTTGAGCCTAGTTGGTCGCAAGTTCCCTAGTTGGTTAGGCATGCTCCCAATACTTTAAGAAGTTAAATACTAAAGAGATTTGGAAAATAATAAGAGATAAAATCATTGATAAGGCCTACTATTCAGTTAAAAATTGTCATATGAACTAGATAATAAATAGCCCAATCTTAATATTTCCACGTTTTTAAAAACAAGTAGATTTTACTTAATGACTAAACGTAACATGAAATTGTAATATGATGTATAAAGTACGTCTAATCTCTAATGTCTAGCTGAAGAGCTGGAAAAATACATAAATGTTTCTTTACGAGTATGAACACAGTAGTGGCGTAGCAGAACCCTGGCAGTCTAGTGGGAAGAATAGTTTCCTAGATTGTTTATATCACACTAAGTGCACAGCTGGACCACTTGTATGCGTACTAGTTGCCTTTACCTAATGCTAGTCTCTCATCTACTTTCTATGGAGGAAAAATAGTTATTTGTGCAACTAGTGAGCAAAGTGGCACTTTTTTAAACGAGAGAAAAATGTTGACCTAAGTGGCTTGCCGAGTGCGTCAATTTTATCGAGTTTAAAAAAGAAACTTTGTTCACGAATTTCACATTATACTTTGTCTACAGTTGTTATTTTGTGACAAATAAAAAACATACTTCAGCAGTAACACAATTTAATAAAACATTAATTTAATACAATAGTGTTCAACCTCACGTCAAAACTGAGGTTATTTATGAATATTACAAATAACTTAGGTGTATTGTTGAGGAAACGGGATTGCCAACTTCAAAACTCGGCAAACGAAAAATACTCTCCGTGTACTCTCCTGTCAATCATTTTTATGAATAATTACTTCCTTTTTCAACTTTAAAACGTTGTTTTGTTGTTTATTTATGTTATTTTACATTGTAAGAATTAATCTAACATACATACGGGACATTTCCTGTATATTATAAATCAATTCAAATAAACTTAACCTAAATTTCGTTTTGTTCGGTTGCCATTCGGAGTGAGCAAAGTAGTGGGCAAAGTGAAACTGTTGAGAAATCAGCTGTTTTGCAAACTAATTTAAATGAACAAAATACCACTTTGTCAACAACTGTAGACAAAGTTAGTTTCTTAGCTACTTTCACACAACACATTAGTGATGTACTGGTTGCCTATATGCGCCTTAAAACAAGACTGGGAGCTTACCTACTGTAACTTACCCTTAGTGTGTTTATTTAATTATTGAGTTTATAGCTTACTTTGTTATTTTTTAAATCCTTAAAAATACTGTTATCAAAATGTTCCTGATAAATTAAAAATCATACTTTTTGAAATATCTATTTAGTGTTCCTTTTGGACCGAAAAGTGTTTTTTATTGTTTGTTTTTCTCTTTGTTGTTTAAAAGGCGTAACATTTCAGTCAACGAGACAAAAAAAAAATGAACCAATTAAAAATCCCCAGCTCTCAAATACTTTAATATCGTCAGAGTCGGAAAATAACAAGAGTTGGTCAAGAGAGACCTGATAGGAAAGATGCAAGAGAGGGATCTAACCCAAGACTAGATGAAAAATTGTAGTTCCAGCTCAAAGATGAAGATAACAGTATAAAATAAAAACCCTTAGCCCTTGAATACTCAAATAGCGTAAGGGTCAGGAGAGACCAAGAATTGTTCAAGAGAGACCAGATAGAAAAGATGAAGCGAAGGGCATAACCCAAGACTGGAACCATGTTTGTCTGTCTGTCGTTTGCCCCTAAAGTCCAAACGTGTGGACTGATTTTAATCAAATTTGATATATGGGCATAGTCTGGCTTTACATCAGGCATTAAAAAAAAATCTTCTTACGAATAGATTTCCAACTCTGTAATACCAATTTCCCAATGAAGCTTGTACACTCTATGTTCCAACTACTGTCTTCAATGACAATTCCCTAAAAATATTGTTTTGATATTGTTTCAAAGTTTGTTGGTAAATGTCAAAAAAAAATTACTTATATAAAATAAATTTTTTTATCAAAATCAGCTCTAAATACCCAAGGAACTATATATCACAAATTAATTCAAACATTTTGTTTGCATCTGGTACAATATCATTCTCAGAACAATCCAAAATTCCCCCGTCTGATTGACCGCCCTACTTACCTTCAGTGCGGAAACATTGAGCTTCCATGGCTAACTGAAGTACTGTAATCCCAGGCTTTAGCATTAGATCTATAAGAGTTGCACCTTTGAAGATATTGGCAAGATCAGCTGCTGTGAGGGTAGCCAACTTCTCTGGACTTGTGTCGTACATTGCTTCAGTCGTGGTAAGAGCAGACTTCAGACCTTCCTCTGTAACAATACACGTCCATATTACAAAACTAACCTTACCACATAAGAAAATAAATCAATCTTGGAAGGGTTTGTATAACTAAATAAATACCGCATAAACTTTATCATTTGCAGTGACTTCCGGTTAGGACGAGAAATCGCCACTTAATTTGAGGATATGGGTTGAAGTACGTTAGGTTTAACGAAGGAACAAGTGGTTGCCCTCACCGTGTAAAGTCGTTAAATCGCTTATTCCTGTCTGACAAAACACTACTCCATGTAACCAACTTTTAATGGGTTAATTATAATTAATTAATTTGGAAGCGTGCTGGGCCCTTAACCTAGAGGTCCGTGGATTGTAACCACGCTCTGCTACCAATTTTTAGCTATGTTTACCTACGTGTCACCAATTTCACGACATGTTGTTATCCATAGGGAAACCTCACCGCATTTGAGGGGAATGTTTTTAATGATTTCATATTATTATCCTGCTTTTGGCCAAAAAGTCATTGACGGACCCCCCCCCTAAACTAATAACCCATTTTCTATCGTATAATCTCACCAAAACGATACTGAATCTCAGCCAGTATTTATTAGTATTAATTGTAATATTATTTACAATAATTATAAGTTGGTAAAAACGTAACTGTAAATTCATATGGTCACCATTGTTTCATAACACCCCATTCACATGACCCCCCCCCAATTAATTACTTTAGCCTGCCATTCTGTTAAATAAAACCTGTCATGCCACTCTGTGTGTCCTGCACTCCCTCTACCACAACAGATGTGCTCTCTAACTCCTTTTGGGACTCGTAGATGGTTCGCGACACACAAAGATCAAATCCTTGTAACAACCAAAGATTTCACTAACCCACAGCCTACTCAATGTGGCAAATGCCATAATTTACAAACTAATTATAAAACTATCTGCATATAACACTAATACTAATGGGTGGTCAAGACTGTATGCCTATTTACAACCCATTCATATATATATATATATATATATATATATATATATCAGTAGCGGCCGATGGTTAAGGGCAATGGGAGGGCTCTGTTTTATTTTATACACGTAAGGCTCTGTTTTATTTTATACACATGTTATCATTCACTTAACATTCACAATCACAAAGGGTTAAACTTAAAAACATAAACAAACAACTCGTGTGAGTGGCGAGACACTATTTAGAACAGTTGCGCCAACTTATTTTGCCCATCAAAAACAAGGTTTTTAGTAATGCGGAACATCTAATTTATGGTGGCTGCACTGACTGATGTCTGCGCGCGCAGCTTCGGACTCTGCCCTAGAAGCCCATTATACGCTGTGTAAATGACGTCACGGCACCCTCAGCTCTGTCTGCTGCTTGCCCCATATGACTAAATGCAATGAAACTGGGACGCTCTGGCCACCGTCCGAACTCCAGAATACATTCGTCAAATATTTTATATTGTAAAACTTCCGCTACAAATGATGGTGAAATCCATAGCGGCAATTCATAATTCATTTATCTCAAAAGAATTAAATACATATACTGTAGGTATTTACATTATTAAAATAATATTATCATTGGGGGGGGGGGGGGCGGCGTCCGAGAGTCCTTATGAGTAAGCCGCCACTGATATATATATATATATATATATATATATATATATATATATATATAGTAATCCGACTGTCTATAGGCCTCCCGTCATGTCTCAGGAATGCTATTACCTGTAACTTAGCCTCCCATTGTGAATTTAGAAAACGTGATATAATAAAAATAACTAAATTAAATTGGAGGAATTTACATGAATCCTATCCAACCGTCGTACACTGTACTAAATAAACATATCAGTAAATAAACTGATATGACCAACCAATAGTCCGATAACCTTGGCCTCACCGTGATGCCAGTAGTTCGCGAACCATGAAACCGTGCGCATGTAAAAAAATGTTAAAATCAACGTATATGTGTATTTATTTATTTGTGTGTATAGTGTTAATGTTTTTGTTGTGTTTAATGTTTTAACGACCTCTACGGAGTGAAATAACTGAGGATGGAGCTACGACTCCGAAACGCGTCTTTGTAATAAAGACAAACGCAAAGTCACATGACGGAACTATAAAGGTAATATAAATAATTTATTACTCATTATACTGTACTTTTCTGTCGATTCCTTCCTTTCTCGTTTGTGGACCAATGATCATCTGTTACACTGTCATCACAATACCTTCACCGATTACAAAATTTAACACACAAACAAAAAAAGACAGAGGATACCCATGATTTTGCTTTATTTAACAGAAAGTGTTAAAGCCTATGCTTTAATCTTTACGTAAATGTTGAAAGATAAGCTAGATTTTAATGGAAGTACCTGAGCGTCAAATAAAACGTTTAAAAAATTAGGATTTCAGTAGAGAAAAAAATAGTAATAAAAAATTGCTTTCTCAAAACGTTTTAAAAGGAAGCTCAGTTAATTACAAAGTAGCCTATGGGTTAGAAACACCATACATCTAATTTTCTGTATTGAAGAGAAGGGATTTACAACCATTATAAATACATTAAACATACCTCCATGCACAAGAAGAGTTAAGTCACTGGCTAGTTTCTTCTGAGCTAATCTCAGTTCAGGCCTTGTCTGAAATCAAACAGATAAACTAATCAACTTTCATTTATTAGATTCATAATTTAGAATATTTAATAAACAGTATAAAAACATTGCACAAACTTTCTCACTCACCCATCCCCCAAAACCGAATAAAAGCTGTGGCGTTCAGCCACAATTCAAATCGCCGCGCAGGAAATTGACAGCTGTGATTCATTTGCCTTGCGCAAGGAGATGATCCTTGCGAGTGGACAATGTGTGACAAGCAGCGAAATCGAACAGTCGCAGTTATTTTACCGGTGATAAATTAAAGTTTAAAGAAACATATTAGCCTGAAAAATGGTCGGCTAAGACCATTAGGATGGATCTAAAGACCTCCAGCAGTATGAATGATTAAGTACTCGCGAATTTTACCGTAATTGTATCAGAGATAGTTATGACGGACAACAGTTACACTATCTTTGAACCAGACCAAGTTTCCCTTACGACATGTTAATACGTAAGTAACCACTAAGTTAGCATATTAGATACAATAATTAATTGTTCAACTCATTATAAGCTGGCTTAGTGTATCATTGACCTGGAGTGTTAATTGGAATAATAGCTAATTAATTTAAAGGCCCACATCCTTACGAAATCCACCAACATCCACATTTATTTCCCGGAAAATATACCATACCATCGCAGAATGATAGCATAAGCACCATAAAGCCAACCAAAATGAATCGTCACCAAAAACGACAGTTTTAAATTATCAATACTATAGTAAAAATGAACCACGCCATATTAAATTTTTGTTTGCATCTGAACTTACTTCGCTTGAACCATAAATGCATCCTCAACATAAATTGTATTTGATTTAAACAAAGGTGTGTGGTTATTGGCGTACATTTCATAAGGCTATAACAATAAAATTATTCAAAATTAACAGATTTTCTGGATACAAATTAATATGATTTATACCACACCCTAGGCTGCACATCCTTACCTGATGTTTCCTGCATAAATCCTCAATACTAGCAATACTATCAAATGTAAACAGCTTTAACAAATTCTCGACATCTTCGTCTCTGGTTCTAATGAAGAACTGGTACAGTTCAAACGGAGACGTTAGTTCTGGATCCAACCAAACTGCATTACCAGCTGTTTTACCATACTTGTTGCCAGCCTCTGTCTTCACTAGAGGTATTGTGAGTCCTATCGTTGACAAGAGAATAAATACATTTATAAAAAATATACATTTAAAAATTTCAAGCCTGGCTTGCAATACTACTTTAAATAAAAAATATCGATGATTTTGTCCTGTGTAAAACAGTTTTATGATAAATAAGAAGTTACAAAAATATATGTAAGGGTTTAAGCACAGCATAGTAAACGACGAACAAAATATAATTTCAGAACGTTTAAATTAAACATTAAAATCACCACTGTTACTAGGTGACCAACTACCCAGGTCAACTCCGGATTATGAGTACTAGGAAAAATATCCGACATCCGGTTTTGAGTGAAAAGGGTTAATGCGACACCCCACGAGGTCATAATTCACACGTTATAAACCACAGTTTTAAATCTAATGGACCATATGATTAAATAGTACCAACAATGGTTGCTCAATTATAAATAAAATTGAACAATAGCTGTTTCATGCACCTACAATATTTCCATAACAATTTGAAATACTATAATTGACTATAAAGTATTTTACATATCCTGTATTTTATTTTAGTATCCAAAAATTCTTAGTATCAACTCGTAACAATAAAATGCCAAGGCTAAGCATAGCTGAGCATTACACAAACACAACCAAGAAAACTGATGGGGGCCATCATGGTACTTACCCAGCCCCCTTAATACAAGCAGATCTTCTAAACATAATGCCAAGTTGGTTTCTTGGGCCTTGTAAGAAATATTAATTTGTATTGGCAGATCAAGACGACTTAACCAGTAGAGTAAGTTTGTTTAAAACAGTTGTTACACAGGTTTTCTGAACCTCGTAATTGTATGTATTACTGTTTTCTTGACACAGGCATAGATGTATATATATATTAAACAGTCTCCGCTCGCTTCACTTGTCAGTGTCTCGATCACAACGAGCCTCAAAGCTTGTGAAGAAGCCTCCACTCAGTATGCTTGGCACTGCTGGATCTCATAATATTTGTAGGGTTTGAAATTATATGTTTGACAATAACTTCGCTATTTGTCATCGTAGAGAGGTGGGGTTGGTACCATTACATGCAGAATTGAAACTAACAATTTTTATCTAATTTATGTGTGTTATAAGTTAACACTCGAGATGTGAACAAAAACCTTTTTCAATTGCTCTTCATTTTGACAGTTTTAATTACATTTTTCTGAACTTTAATACAGTTCCTATAAAAAGCACACTATAGTCCTCAATACCAAATCTCATGTTTCTATCTAATTTCCGTTGCCGCTATTATGCTTACGTTCAAACTAAACAACAGATGGATGGCATATCGAAAATCATTTTTTCGGTTTCCTAAAATGTGACGATTAGTGGTGGGCGTTAATGCTAACAATGGTCAACATCAACACCAGTTAACGTTGAGTGTGATTAACTATTGAAAAAAACTGCTAACGTTAACCTGCCAGACAGAACAGAAGATTAAGCGTCTTTGTTTGTTCAGTGTGCAGGTGTGCAGTGCACGTGTTCAGTGAGAAGTGAGAAGGCTCTAGTCATCAATCGACTGTCGCCTGTTTCTTAGATAAATAAAAACTGATTATTTACAAAGGAATAAGTTTTGAAGTTATTTGTATTACTATTTACTAGTTAATTAATAGTTAATTAATCAGTTATTATAATCAATTATTACAATTATTCCAATGCGTGATAAAATAAAATCACGTTGGTTATTTACACCACACTATTTTCGTATTATCCAGTCCTCGTTTTATACAGTTTTAGATTTAGTAAAAAACAAACAGTAAAATAGTAGGCTACAGCAGAAACATACGTTGATTCAGTTGATTCATACTATGTCCTATCAACTGGGTGACAAAAATTTTTTGCAGATAAATGTTACGCTCTAAAGTTAAAAGAATGTTCAGTAGTTTTTGAAACTTAAAATGTATCAATTCAAAATGTTTAATATTTAACTCACCAAAAACAGATTTATTTGAAATCTTGGAAACAAAATCATAGCCAGACATGATATTTCCCATTTGGTCACTGCCTCCAACCTATAAATAAATAAACTCTTAATAGTACGCTGTTCGGCCTTTCCCAGCCTTGTTAATCTCACTTTTGTTGATGATATTCAAGTACTCTTCATTCTGAGTACTATTACGTGTTTTGAGAATCGAATATATTCTAAACGCATCAACAAAATTGAGATTAAAGGAATTGGGAAAAGTGGAACAATATAATCATTTAAAATCTTAACTATTTCATAAATTCACCTTAAACCATAATCACACATCAATAGGAACACGACTTCTATAAAATTATTAGGTTAAAATTAAATAAACTGTGAAAAACAATGCACAAACTTTCTCACTCACCCATCCACAAAACCAAATAAAAACCAAAAATCTCAGTTCAACAGTTGTCAATCAAAAAGTGAAAATGAAGACGTCTGAAAATTTTTTTATAATAATAGGACCAAAAACTGGCTTCGTTTGTGCCATAAATGTATCTTCCTCGTAAATAGTATTAATTAAAATTAAGCTTTTAATGATGGTGGTACAATTTTTTTACTTGCAATTTGCACGTAGGCTTAAGTAATTAATCTTCAATTTACACTAAAATTTGAATACCTGATTTTGAAAAATCATATTTTTATGATAACCTCATGACTATATCTGGTTTTGTACCAATAACTTAAGAACTGGTATTGTTTTCGAGATGGAGAATGGTACCTTTTGTTTGTTAGGAATTATGTTAATATGAAAATTTAGATTTTATTCTTCTAAGTCCCAAGATAAAGCACACAGAGAGTAGAGCAGCGATGTGAAAGAACTCAAAAAGTGATCCAATCGCTGATTAGCAAGTAACCCGCTTAATCGATATTCAAGAGACTGACGTGGTTTAGCCGTTGTTCGAGACTGACAACGACGGCGACCAGCAACCATTGACCAGAGATAGATTCCATGTATTGGACTTTGTTGGTTTACTCCATTATTGGCTTAAAGGGTGACCAAACCAAATGTGAATTCCATTCTGGGTATTTGAACATAAACAGTAGTCATTTTACTCTTTCGCAACGATACTCAACTCGCTCTGAATTATACTGTTTTGGGAATAAATAATTAAGTTGAATATTAAGTAATATTTCTTGAAGTATGTATGTCAATTGGATTGAATATTATGGAACTTTTATGAAAATCCACCGCTTGTGAGATTAGATCTGTAATTTGTTTTCTGAATGCGAAGAACACTAAACTAGTCGACATTCATCGACAGATCTGCCAGGTTTGAAGAGAAAATTTGATGAGTGATTTAATGGTAAAGAGATGGCTCCGACAGTTCAACGAAGGACGTGATCAAGTGCAAGATGAGAAACAAAGTGGGCGTCCATTTTTGGTTAGTGATGAAGTAGTTCAAGATAAGATTAAGGAAAACCGTAAGTTTATAATTTCTGCTCTTTATATAGAATTTCCACAAATTTCAAGATCACTTCTTCATAAAACGTTTCTGTAAAACTGTTTTTCGAAAACTTTGTGCTCTTTGGGTACCAAAAACTTTTAAAGAGTAACACAAAAAACAGGTCAGGGCAGTGCACTTGACTTTTTGACATGTTACGACAAAGATGGTGATGATTTCCTGAGCCAGATAGTGACCGGGAATGAGACTTGGGTTGTTTATGAAACCCCTGAATCAAAACAACAATCGATGGAATGGAGGCACCAGCAAAGACTAAAAGCCAAGTAAATTTTATCAATTTTTATCGTTATTGAGTAACTAAAGCCAATGGAATTAATGAGACGATTATTCAATTCCACAAAACAGCTTTAATTGCGACATATGTTTCGCCGTTAGGCATTTTCAGCGAAACATATGTCGCAATTAAAGCTGTTTTGTGGAATTGAATAATCGTCTCATTATTTCCATAACCATGGAATTAAATCATGTACCGACTGTTGTAACATTAAAAAAAACTAAAGCCAACTCGAAAAATCATGTGTTTTGAGACAGACACAGTGTTCTATAGGTGGATTTTTTTTGCAAGGTGCACAATCAATGTTTGCTGCGAGACGCTTAGAAAACTCCATCACGCAATACAGAATAAGCACCGAAAAATGCCCACAAGTGGTACTGCTTTAATTCATGACAATGCCCTACCTCACACTGTGAATGTGAGATGACAACTCTTACAGTATTTCGGCTGGGCCCAGTTTGACCACCCTCCGTACAGACTAGACATCGCTTTTGGTGATTTCTATCTCTTTTTACACTTCAAATCCTTGGTGGTTAAAATTTCAACAACGATGACAAAGTCAAAGAACATGTTACCACATGGTTGACGACACAGGCGGCAACATTTTATGAAGTAGGCGTACCAAAACTTGTGCCACGCTATGACAAGTGCCTACAAAATAGTGCAGAAAACTATGTAGTAAAATAGTTTAAGTTTTGTAGATTTTTTGCAATAAATAGTTTTTCTGTATCTGTACTAGTTTTGTTTTGATTACCGAATGGAACTCACTTTCTGGATGTACATTGTATGTTTTTTTTTAAATATACAACAGCAACCCAAGCTGTAACTCTGTTATACATTGCGTGAGTGGTCTGTATTGTTTATTTTCTAATACTATCTCAACTACAAAATAGACTAACCTGAAACCTACAGTTATGTTTTAAAAACAGCTGATACCAATCATATGCTTGAAAGATTTGATAGGTGAACTCGGTGAAACTCATTCCTTGGTGTGACGATAAACGAGAAGAAACACTGGTACGTGAGAGCATATTCCCCATGCGGAAATGACGACCTACTCCACATAGAAAATCCAGAGAATTCAAATCCTTGTACCATTTTACATTATTTACGATTCTGAAACAATAAGTAGAACTCATAGTGTTTTTTTTTTATTTGATTTATTTTTTAAAGTTTTTGTTTAAAAGTGAAAACCTTTCAGTTATTTGTTTATATAGAAAACAGTATACAATAAAAGATCCCTTGTGCTTGAATACTCAAATAGCTTCAGGGTCAGAAGAGAACACAAGTTGAACAAGAGAGATATGATAGGAAAGAGAGGGATCTAGGCAAAGACTACATAAAAAAAGACGTAGATCCAGTTAGGATCTTCAGGATTGCCAAGCCTTGAGACGTAGTAGGTTAGGTTAGGTTATATTTAATTAATACCAAAAACAAACAAAAATTGGACCAACAGATTTTTTTCCAAATGAAACGTATCTATGTTTTCAAGTTCAAGAAAGCTATTTATGATTAGTACTTGATCTAACTTAACCTTATTGAATTTAAATTACTTAGAAATGTCTTCAATATCTCTTGGAATGGATTGGAATCTTTAGATAAAACTTTCCTTCACATAAATTCGCACATATAACTGTTTAATAGATTTGATTAAGTGTCGAATTTACACTTGAAAGTTGTTTTAGCAAAACTCCATAACTGTTCAACGGTATTTATTCAGGCACCTGTTAGTGGATAGATGAAATGTCTACTGTGGCTTACAGTTTTATGTTGTAATTTCTATTTCTATTTCTGATTCCGTTATAAAGGGATCATTGATTATTATAATTAATCCAGAAGCAATGTCTTCTAGAATAATTGCCTATAAAGTAGACGCTAACCGATTGTCTACGTAAAAATAAAACAATCACGCGTTTCTTGGCAAATGCCACCAAAATCTCATTGTTACTTGATTACTCTGCCAACGTTATATTTTTTATTGCAAACACAGAGTCGTCGATTTCGATAAACCAAGGCCATAAATAATTTTTACAGAACACAATTAACTCTGAAGCACAAACTTCCCTTAAATTATGACATGGGAAGTTTTAAGATTAAGTATCTTATGTTATGATTGTATTTGAGATAAGATTAGGTTGACGACACTGCAGCAGTCTGGAGGCAAGACGGGTGTAAGCAGGTCGTAGGCAACAGCCTTGTCTGTAGATAGTACATGTATGTAATAAAGATATTGTAACAATTACAAAGTATAATTTTATTAACAATAACAACAAATATAACATGGTGGCAGTGGTGAACAAGTGAAGTGATTATTAATTATAAAATGCCTACCTTAAAAAGCATTATTATATAAGACCTTTGGACAGCTGGCCGATTGTCGGTAAGTTTTAGTATAGACACGTAAGCCTAAAAAAGTGCAAAGCTAAATTTATAAATCGTTAGTGTTAGTCTATATGGCTAAATTACAACAACAAGAATTAGATATTCCTGAAGCAAAAGACATATTTTTTAAAATGGATTATCACTCTAATATTCCTAGTCAAATGTCATTTGAAGGAAACTTGACTGAAAATTGGACAAAGTTTAAACATAAATTTAATCTATATTGTGACGCTTTTTTAACTGAAAATGTACAAGATAAACGTAAAATTGCGTTATTATTACATTCAATGGGTGATCAAGGTGTTGAAATTTTTAATTCTTTTAATTTAACAAAGGAAAGTGCAAAAGTGTTTGAACATGTCATAACAGTATTCGATGAATACTTTCTTCCGTTGAACAACGTGACGTATGAAAGACATATTTTTTTCAACCGGAAACAGTTACATAATGAATCATTTGAACAATATATGGCTATACTTAGAAATTTAAGTTCTACATGTGAATTTGGAAATTTAAGGGACAGTCTGGTAACAGATATTTTCATTAGTGGAATTACAGATTCATCAGCAAAAGAAATATTACTAAAGACAAAAAATATCGATATAAAATCAGCTTTGGAAATTTGTAAAACAAAGGAAATGGCTCATAGAAGAGCACGCCATCTAGATATTAAAACTGAAACGGGTACGTCATCAACCGATATTGACTCTATCAACAAAACTAAGAAGCATTATTTATTATCAAAGTCAAGCAGCGATAGTAACTTCAAACAAGGACAGGTCAAAAGTAAACATAGGCCTAAATCGTCGTTTCAACAGAAGCAAACAACAGATGTACAAGTTCAACGACATAATCGTGTTATACAAACATCTTGCGGTAAATGTGGTTACAAACATAAGTTTGGTGAATGTTTTGCTTTTGGAAAAAAATGTAATAAGTGTGGAAAAGCGAATCATTTTGCCAATATGTGTAGATATAATCGCAAATTAGTAAGTACTCTAGACAATACTCAAAAATTTAATAGTCTAGCATCAATAAGTGATCCTAGTTTAAACTTTATTATAGATATAGTAAATATAAATAGTAATCAAAATTCTGAAGTAGAACAATGGTATGAGAAATTAGTTATTAATGGTAAAGAATGCCTACTAAAATTAGATACAGAGGCACAAATTAATATTTTATCAATTAAATCATTTAAAGAACTTAAAATTAACCATAAATTTGTAAAAAAGACAAACACATCAGTAACGTCTTTTACAAAAAATTGTGTTCCTATATTAGGCACATGTAGTGTTAATTGTCAAGTAAAGGGTAAAACAGAAGTGCATAAATTAATATTTTATGTTGCAAATATTAATTGTTCTAATATACTTGGTTTAAAATCTTGTATTGAATTAGATCTCATAAAAAAAATTGAAACTGTAGAGATTTTTAAGTGTGAGAAATATAAGCAATTATTTGACGAAGGAATCGGTAAAATACCAATTGAAGTAAAATTACAATTAAAAGACAACACAATACCAGTTGTAAGTCCATCTCGTAAAATGCCAGTTTTATTATATGATAAATTAAAAGCAGAACTAAAAAGATTAGTTAAATTAGACATTATAAAAGAGATTAATGAACCAACAGAATGGCTTAATCAAATTGTTATTGTAGAAAAGAAAAATGGAGATTTAAGAATTTGCTTAGATCCATTTCATTTGAACAATGCAATCAAAAGGTCTCATATACAATTTCCAACTTTTGAAGAACTCTCTTCAAAGCTTACAAATGCTAAGTATTTTACTAAGTTAGATGCAAGTGCAGGTTTTTGGATGTTACCTTTAGAAAAAGAAAGTGCTAAATTATGTGCATTTCAAACTCCTTTTGGAAGATATATTTTTAAACGATTGCCTTTTGGTCTAAATTGCTCAAGTGAAATTTTTTATAAAATTATGTTACAAACCTTTGATGAAATACCAGGTGTAATTTTATATATAGACGATATTTTAATACATGCTGATACTATAGAAGAATTAAATAATAGAGTGAAGCTAGTGTTAGATAGAGCTAAAGACTCTGGAATTAAATTTAACAAAGACAAATGTATTTTTAATGCTAAAGAAGTAACATTTTTAGGTCATAAATTTAGTGCTAAAGGTATCGAAATAGATCAAATTAAGATAAAAGCGATTGTTGATATGCCTTCACCAAGAGATGCAAGGGCTCTTGAACGTATTTTAGGTATGGTAAATTACGTTTCGAAATTCATACCCAATTATTCAGAATTAACTAAACCGTTTAGAGATTTATTAAAAAAAGATAATGTTTTTGTCTGGAATAAAACTTTGGAGAATTTATATGTGAAACTCAAGAAATATATTACAGAAGCGCCTGTACTAACATATTTTGATCCCAATAAACAGAGTACGTTATCAGTCGATGCATCTCAATTTGGTTTAGGTGCAGTATTATTACAAAATGGAAAAGTAGTGGCTTATGCTTCAAAAGCACTAACAAGCGTACAAATGAGATATTCTCAAATAGAAAAAGAGTTGTTAAGTATTGTATTTGGTTGTGAACGTTTTAAACAATATGTATATGGTAGTATTAATGTACTAGTAGAAACAGATCACAAACCATTGATACCAATTTTTAAAAAACCTTTATGTGATGTTCCAATAAGGCTGCAAAGAATGTTACTAAGATTACAACCTTATAATTTAAAAGTTACATATATACCCGGTAAATACCTATTTTTGGCGGATACTCTATCCAGAACATGTAATATAGCTTCTAAAGAAATAGATCCTTTTGATGAGGAAATTGAAGTTCAGGTAAATCTTTTAATTAGCAATATGCCCATTACTGAGACCAACAAACTAAATATTAAACAAGAAACCATGAAAGATGCAGTAATGTGTAAATTAAAAAAATATATTCAAAATGGTTGGCCTAAATATAAAAAAGACGTAGAGATTGAGATTCAACCTTATTTTGAATTGCAATCCCAATTATGTATAATAGATAAAATCATATTTAAAAATAACGCAATTGTTGTTCCTAAAACATTAAGATTATCAATGTTAAACAAAATACATTTAGGACACAGTGGCATTTCAAGATGTAAGTCTAGAATAAGAAATATTCTATTTTGGCCCAACATGTCAAATGATATTGAAAATTTTGTAAAATGTTGTCAAACATGTGCTAGATACAAAAGAAACAAATCAAATGAACCATTAATATGTCATAAAGTACCTGAAATACCATGGCAAAATGTAGGTTGTGATATTTTTGAGCTAAACAAAAAATATTTCATAGTGGTAGTAGATTACTTTTCATACTTTATAGAAGTTTCCCACATATCTAATTGTACTAGTACAACAATAATTGATAAACTTAAATCATTCTTTTCACGTCATGGCATACCATTAAATTTCTATTCGGATAATGCAACTTATTATATGTCCGATGAATTTAAAAAATTTATGAAAGAATGGAATTTTAATCATATAACTTCTAGCCCCCACCATCCAAAGTCTAATGGAATGGCGGAGTCGGCTGTTAAAGTCATCAAAAATATTTTTAGAAAATGTTTAGATTCTAAGCAGGACCCCTATCTTGCGCTTTTAGAATTTAGAAATACTCCAAGACAAAATTTAAGTTCGCCTGCTCAATTATTAATGTCAAGGTCTTTAAGAACCACTATACCTAGACACATAAACCATCTGAAACCTAAAATTAATTTTAAGAAAGATAGACAAAAAATGATAAAAAACAAAAGTATCATGAAACAACATCATGATGTTAGAGCTAAGGATATGAAGGAAAACTTTTCTAGTGGCAATAATGTATGGTTTAAAAGAAATCCCAAATCATTGTGGTGTCCAGGTAGAATTGTAAATAAATGTGAACAAACCAGATCCTTTACGATCCAAGATCAAAATGGAAATTCATACAGACGTAATACTATTCATATTTCACCAGACAATACAATAAATACAGAACATGGCATTAATAATCATTCTGATAATTACAATGAATTAAATAATCAAAATAGTCTAAGTAAACAATTGCCCATACCATCAACTAGTACAGAAGACACTTCTGTAACAGACCCACACAAATATACAACTAAATATGGCAGAGTGGTTAATACTACTAAAAGATATCCTCAGGAATAAAAAGTTAGATAATAAGTAATAAATGAAAAAAGATTAAGTTATGAATATTTTGTTATTGATTAAGTTAGATATACAAGGAATTAATTTTATTTAAGTAATTAAATTGTTTTGTAATGTAAAGACAAAGAAGTTTAAAAGTGTAGTTAATTTAATTTTTAATAATAATAAGAGAGATGTTATGATTGTATTTGAGATAAGATTAGGTTGACGACACTGCAGCAGTCTGGAGGCAAGACGGGTGTAAGCAGGTCGTAGGCAACAGCCTTGTCTGTAGATAGTACATGTATGTAATAAAGATATTGTAACAATTACAAAGTATAATTTTATTAACAATAACAACAAATATAACAATTTCAATCTACGGTCATATTATGATTTATTTCCAATTCTTGCTCACAGAATTTTAGAAATGTTAATTCAAAACTCCATGTATAAAAAAAAAAAAAAAAATTAGAAAAGAGTAACTACAAATTTTCAAACCATGTACTTGTTCGTAACTCCACGCCATTTACACCTTAGCACTCACTTTTCCTACAACACCAATGTTCATGATTCAGTTATATTCAGTGTCACACCATATCTTGCCACAGAGTCTTTTTTGTTCAGTAAGAAAAATCTTTGACCTTTGTAAAAACCCTATACTGTTAGATTTGTTTTTCCCATACACTCCGAAAACATTATTGGGCACAGCAATAAATTGACCACCGTTAGTTGCAGTTCCGATAAGATAAGAATCAATATAAAGAAATTTAACTAAAATATGACAAATTTATAATGTCAAAATTCAATATAACAACAATTCAGTAATAGGGTCAATTAACAGATCCCGACACTGATTAACTCATTTAATCGCTTAAAAAACAAAAAACTTTTAAATCACCTCTAAAATACAGTATTTCTACTAATATAAAGGATACAATTTGCAATTCAAACAAAAAACAATTTATAAGGCGATACTGCAAGAATATTTCTACGTTTAAGTCCTCAACTATATTCCCTTTTCATTTACCCATTATATAAAATACAAGGCAAGTAAATTAATAAACTTCCAGACAGCACAAGACAACTTTTATTGTCTAAATATTTTTATTCATGGAGAGAGTTCAATAGCCATGCGTGGGAGACGTAAACAATTATTATTGCATCTACTCAGATTGGTCTGCTTCCTGTGCGTTTCTTTTATTGCATTTACTGTTGTTCCATATTTTGATTTGTAAATCCGTACTAACAGCTGGTATTTACACTGGTATTCAATTAATAACTGTATCCAGTGGTCCTTAACACGTTCACTGCTGAAAAATAAGTATATACCATCAACTATGGCTAAAATTTTTTATGTCAATTCATTTCAGTTGGTCTGGCAGCGCTAGCGACGCCGAATAAAGTCAGCGCGACCACCCAACGTGTTAAAAAGCTTTGACATATTTTACTGGTCCCTTTGTATTGTGGGGATTTTTATTATGCTGTAATTAAGTTTGTTTATTTGTAACTTAATTTATCTTAATAACTTGTATATTATTGATGACTTGTCTGTCTTATGCAATATATTTTGTCCTTGGTACTAAAGAAATTGAAATTAAATTAAGGTTATAGTATAGGGTTATTCACTCTGTTACGTTATCTAGTTTTTGTATTGTAATTACTGTAGTTACTTTACTGTAATTTAATTTAGTATGTTATTGATATTGGCTACACAAATTAATTGTATCTCTCGACAACTAAAGAATAGATTTAAGTTGCGTGTTGTAAAGTTATGTTTAAATATAGCTTATGCAGTGAACTGATTATACATTTTACTTTAAGAATGATTTTAATTTGTTGTTATTGTTTCTTATTTCTTTAATTTTTCTCCAGTTCCAAATGTTAGTTATCTTTATTTAGTGGGCCACTATCGTGCTTACAAACAGACAACTACAATGACGGACGGACACGACATGTCGAAAATACTTATCAGTTTCCTGAAGCCATGAAACGTAAAGATCGGTCAAAAAACAGAGGTCAAAATTTTTGACGATTATCAAACTTAGGCCTACCCTATACAGTAGACTCCCGTTAGTTCGGTCTCCGCTAAGTCCAGCCGGCTCTCTGAGCATGAGTCATGCACTAGGCGCACGCCAGCCAGACGTGAGCAAACACAGCAAGTCTTAACTTCTTTATTGTATTCTTTGTTTAGTTCATCAGTTCGCGTCTGGCAGCTACAGTAGAGTCCCGCAAACTCAGCGTAATGTGGACCGGAAGTGTGCCGAGTTTGTGAAATGCCGGGTTATCGGGAATAAGGGCAAAAAATAAATTGTAATTGAAACACCAATGCGGCGGCGATATCAAACGACTTTGTCGATAGCGGTATCCCATTGTCGGCAGTGTAAAAACACCGTGGCACCAAAGCGGCGGCGATATCAAACGACTTTGTCGATAGTGGTATCCCATTGTCGGCAGTGTAAAAACAATGCGGCACCAAAGCGGCGGCGATAACAAACGACTTTGTCGATAGCGGTATCCCATTGTCGGCGGTATAATAACACCGCGGCATTGGCACCCGTCGATATAGCAGACATACACCTGCAAAAACGTTTGATGGGCCGCTTTTTTTCCACGAATCAATTTAGTATACATTATGGAAAATATAACATTTCTTTTCAGTTTTCTTTGACAGGTACGCACAGTATATACGGTAAATAAAAATGAGGGAGTTACGAAAACGGAAGCGTGTGTTGGTTTCATTTGAGACGCGGTTAAATGTGTTGAAAAGACTTGACAGAGGTAAACTGTAAGAAAGCTTCGTGACGAGTTTAACGTGGTAAAAGTACCATCAACGATTTGAGCGATCGAAGTTAATGCCCGCTTTGGGATCTGCCGAACTTTTACGAACATCGCTGTTTTTAGAAATATATATTTTTTCCCATCGGGGTCGCCGAGTAATCCGGACTGCCGGGTTATCGAGTACCGAGTTTGCGAGACTCTACTGTACCTATATCGAACAGCAAAAAGAAGCAACTGCCGTCGATGTAATGTTTATTAAAAAGTGGCGTGACTTTGCACATAAAAAATCATTAGATAAGAAAGTTCAGAAAAAAATAACAGATTTTTTTTTTAAGTGTTTAAGAAGCCAAACCACCAACGTAGAGTATGTAATATTTTTAAATTTTATTAGACCTACAGTTCTGTAAATATTGTTTTGTAGTGTTTTTTTAACCTTCTGTCTTTTCATGTTTGTTAAATATATGTCAGAGTGTTCCTATGTGTTGTATTCTACAGAATGTGCAAGTGTTTTGTTTGCTAACTTTTCCTATACACATCGATTCACAACACGATCCTTACAAACAATAAATAGGCATTTTTTAGATAGGGATTGGTTAGTTCGGCCACATTTAAGTTCGGCCTAGGGTCCAGTCTCGAGGTGGCCGAACTTACGGGAGTCTACTGTACTAGGTAAGTAAAAAGGGAAATAAAATAAAGATCTCTAGCCCTTGAATAGTCATAGCACCAGGATCGGAATAGAACATGAGTTGGTTAAGAGAAACCTGATAGAAAAGATAAAAGAGTGGTTTTCTAACCCAATACTAAATAATAAAAGGTGTAGATCTAACTAGAGTCCCTCAGGATTGTCATGTTATAGTGAGGCCCCCAAAGGGTCCTGTATAAATCAACTTACAAAGCAGGTTTCAATGGAGATTCGGATGACTTCTCCTTCCAACAGATAGTTTGATGATTTTCAAAAATCCTATTAATGTTTTTCTTGATGTTAATTAGATTTTCAAGCACAACATTAGGTGCAAGTTCTTCTCTGTCTTTACTGTGACCACTAGGGTCTCCAATCCTGGCTGTTGCACCGCCAACCTGCCTCCACAAACAACAAATTTAATTATGAAAATATCACAATCGCCAAACCAATTATGTGTTATTATATAAATAATTAATATTAGGCACAATGTTAGTAAATAATTTAAAATCATTGTTTTTATTTTCATATATATACAATGTATTGAATGAATCTATTCCAAATTGGAAACTATTTACAGCTTTTTAGGTATGCCAGAAAAAATATTGAGAATTTCATTTCCATAGACGTAAATGGTTTCCAATTTCAATAAATATCATTGTTTTTCCTTTGATATTTTATTGTTGATTATTCAATCTTTTATTACTAACTTAAAAGTTAATAAAATTAGTAAAATTTCTGATGTAATAACAACGTAGTTAATACAAACAAGATAATCTAATAGTTCCAGAAACTATATTATTTTTAATGTCCGTCATTTTGTTCACGTGGACCATATTTACTTGAACACTTTGTGGTATATCGTGTTTTCATGTACTTATCTAAAACTCAAATTTTTTAATTCAAATTAAAATGAGTACATTGTTCCGCCTTTCCCAGTTTCGATAATCTCACGTTTGTTGACATGTTTCCGATATACTCCATTCTCAAAACACTTAATAGTACTGATCATCCTATGCTTGGACTCGTTATTTTAAGCAACTCACTCCTCCCACTTTTCCCTCTCCTTTCTTCCTATTGGCCTATCAAAACTCATTTAACTTGTTTCTGGTTAGTCACTCCCCCTCTCTCTACATATGATTCTAGTCTTTTGCCCCTCCCTTTTCAAAAACCTTCTCAAATTTTTTAAAATAATGTCACCTTGTGAATTAATTTGTTCATTAATAATTGTGTGTCCTTTTAATTTTGATTTGTATATTTCCTAATATATTTAATCTCTTTCCCTTTTCTTCATAATGTAATTCACTTTTCACTGTAAAAATTTAAAATAAAAAATACCAAATTTGCATAAAAATTTATTATGTAAACTCTATGGAATTGCTGTTACTGAAGTAACTAGACCAACTAGATATTACACAATAAAGGAGTATCAACTAGTATCGATTATCAATCACACTAATTGCGCATGCGTAATACTGTACAAGTTTTGGTAATAATTTAGGCAACTTTTTATTTTACATTGAAAAAGGAATATTATGAAATAAATATAAAATAATTCTGTCTTAATGAAAGCAAATTCCCTCAAAACCACAATAAAACACTAACAACACAAAGAGTGTATAGTTATGTTTATTCTACCTATGTAGATTTCAATAGCCCTGCTATCATCTTCAGAGGTACAATACACACTCCTGTATTACATAGGTAAATTATTCCCCAAAGTTAGATTATGCATATCCGCAAATAGTCTGATGGTTAAGCGATACTCAATTTATTGTGTAAAATCTAGTAGCTCGTCACCTGTAATTAGTTTAGTAACATCAATTCCCTAGATGTTACATAACCTCTATGCGAATTTAGTATTTTTCATTTTTACTTTGAAAAGGTGAATTTTGAGTAAAAATACTATTTTTCCTTTTCAAAGAAAGTTTTGTACTAAATGAATTTAGCAAAATTTTGTATTTTAATTGGTAATATAATACATTTCGAACCTTACCAATGCAATAACTTGATGTCCTCCTCTTTGCCAGTGTAAGAGGTTTACTAAAATTAGTAGATTACCAACATGGAGACTGCGAGCCGTAGGATCAAATCCAGCGTATACACACTGAGGTTCAGCATTTAATAAATCAGTTATTTCTTGTCTACAACAAAGTGAATTGCATTATTATTATTATGAATAAAAGGTTACAGCACTGCATGTTTATTACATAATAGCAAAAAAGCTGAATGTAAGAAATGCAATTTTTATATGTTTTGCCTTTGAGGCTATTATCTACAGTAGGCTATGTAAGATGAATGATACAGTGCACATAATTTGTTCGACAGGATGATATATTCAAATATATTAAAGAGAATGGTTGAATAGACGAGGTAGTTCCAAAACATCGGGAGCTGATTCCTCACGTAAACTAATAAAAAAGTTTATATAAACATATTTCCTAAATCGCTTGGCTTTGTAACTAGCCACCATTTTGTTTCTAACAAAATAATTCATATCATTTTAATGGTAAATGGATATGGAGTTAAAATTTTGCTACTTAAAACAATAACAATAAAGGCACAATTTAAGAAAAATAATCAACGATTCACTTTACTCATTTCAAAATTCCGGTAGACTAGGATAGACCTAGTTTTGCAAAGTACTATTGTGGAGAAATTCAAAATAAAACAATTAATTTATGATTCTCCACCAAAAAAATTAATTGGTGTTAGGTCAAGTGAACATAATGGGCAGTTCACTCTATGAGAAAATGTGGTCAAGATAGCTCCTTACTACAATTTTGTTTTACTTCATTTAACTTTTAAAAGAAACGTAGCCTAGTTTAGGTATGTGGATAACACATTTATCATATGGTTTTAATCTATTTCTCAATTATATATGGTCACAAGGCAAAAGCATAATTTGCACATTAGGCTATATTAAGTGTACAGTATAGCAAACACACAGAACCAATTCTCATAAAAAAAATACGCCTAAGTATCAGACGCGTTTCAACGACAAGGTCGTCCTCTTCAGTGATACACCAGCTACACCAACCAAACCACAACCACAGTGGTATTTTTTTTATGAGAATTGTGTTCTGTGTGTTTGTTATACTGTATAGTTTTTCTCATAAGTCAAGCTCGACATTTAATATATTAAGTGTGGTCCCAGGGTCTTTTTCTGAATCTAATTTAATGGGAGAATTCATGTACTAATGAAAATTTTAGTTTCCATTAAGGATAGCCAGCAATTATTTGAATGGTACTATTTTTACAGGCTGGTTAAAATAACTTTCTTGTTTACTTTTCTTGTTTCTATAGGATAGGAAACTTAGGTTTACACATTAAAAATACATTTTTACCAAGACAGCAAATAGGAATACTTTTTTCCACTTGAATTTAAATAAAATGGTAATCAAACTTACTTTGCTGTGGAAGGGAACATGTCTTCAAACATTCCTCGTTCATGCAGCTTAATTATGTTTCTATTGCAATAAAAACGAATATTGCACTTCCGGCGATTAACCTTGTGAAAATATTTCAAAAGATTTATATATTGAAACATTTCAACTATTGTTTTTTGGGAACTAGTTTAAATAAGTAAATATACAATTAATATTTTACACAGGTTATAAACAAATTCCTTCAGACAAGCATAACCTCAAAATTAAATTTGCGTGTTTTACCACAATATTTCGTTAGTTTTAAATGATTACATAGTCTACAGTTCATATTTATATTTTAACGCTGTTTATTAAAACTGCTAAAAACACTCCATAATCTTAAATATCATAAATTAACTGCACACTACTTGGCCGGTCTTGATTTAATAGAATAAGAATATTACAAGTACAAGTACAATCGGAATTCGGAAGATTAGATAGCAGAAGATACATAGCTGTTCACTCAAAGATTGAAAAAGACTACTATGTGCAACGATTCTGTGTACAAGTCAATTTTCAATAAATAATATTATAACATAAATTTATCTATTACCAAACGTATTGTTAAACAAATTTAATTATTCAAAAGATGAAGAAATTTATTTTATTCTCTACTAGCTGTGTAGCTGTAGCCGACATTTATGTTGTATAACCGATTTTTCGTTTCTGTTATTGACGTTATGTTCAGAGAAACATTAAATTACAAGTTTAGTTAAGACTCGTACATTTCTTGTTAAATACCATTTGGCTGTATTCAGCGCTTTTGGTTGCACTCGGGATAATCTTACCTAAGATTGTATTAAATATAAATTTTTAAGTATTTTAGTATAGACATACACAGTTCAATTCTTATTGGCTATTTTAGTCAACGTCACACCTAACATAGTGTAACTATCTTGAACTTTAATATTGACTTGATTTTTATTTTTATTAATTTCTTGACTATATTATAACTTATATAATTTTTTTTTATGTAACTGAATTGTGTTATTTTACAAACAAAAATAACTATTTACAATTTACTATTAGACGGGTGTAAGACTTTTCGGATCTAAATTAATATCATTAAACGGTCATGCATTATATTTTCAAGGGAAAATTTGTATTTCCCAAAACTGGTTAAACTGTATCAAATACGTAATGGCCGCGCAACAATCAGTCTAGTTGACTTTATGATCTTAATGAAAGATAATATTAATTTCTATATTCCTTTTTATCCAAGTAGCCATGCACTTTAAAAGTTACATTAAAAAAAAAAAAGTTATTTTTAATGTCACAGATTTATTCATAATTTATTTCTGTACAATTAAGAACAAACATTGTGTTTTTAAGATTTTAAGAAGTGTATAATTTTGCAACAAAATAAAAGTTGATTTTTTTAACAATAGTTTAAAACTGTTCAATTTAATATACTAATGATTGGGCAATTTTAATATAACTAACATAAGTGATTGTTTACAGCGTAATAATTATAAGTAATTTTAAAGTTTTCAAAGTTGACTATTTTATAAAAATGACCAATATATATACTCCAGTAATGCAAGCACCTCATCCTTCTACTGTTAGTGGTTTATCCTTATTAGGTGAAAAGATACTACAAGCCATTCATAGTGGATGGAACATGGCAAATAAGGATTCTGATATTAACAATATTTACCAAAGAAATAATTTAGATTGTGTAACAAATTTCAAGCAAGATCTGAACTTTGACTCACCCCCAGTGAAAGAATTTGAACCTATTAGGACTTTACCAGACAACCAATTTGAAATTTATAATTCACAGTAAGTTTTTGATGTTTCTTATAAGCTCACATAACTTTAAGTAGGTTAGGGCTATTTTAACTATCTTTTACTCAATTTGTGTATTGATGATCTCGTAATTATATTACTGTAATTTATTTTGATGTCTTTGAAATACAATGACATTAGAACTATTAATTTCTTTTCTTATTTAAGGAAGATGCAAGACGACTATTTTTATAATTTTTGATAAACCCATTTATTTTGCTTTTTTTTTCTTCAAAATACGAGTAGGCCAAAACTGATATTATAACCTACAGTAAACAGTAGCCTATATATTTTTAATGGTAATAAATAATGATATTAAAGTATTAAATAATAGTTTATTTTATTATTATGCATAACATTTATGGGTTTATATTCATTTCATTGACAGTACTTAGTTATTTAGTTCTTCAACACAGTCTAATTTCAAGAGCTCAAAATGCATTTCATTAATGATACCTACAACTTGCATTCAATTCACCCTATTGAAAACATTTTTTGACACACATACAGTTCAACACAAATTGTAGTCTGAATCAATGTTAATTAATAAATGTACTATTTCATTTCATACACAGTTTTTAGGAATTTTTTCCAAAGCCTTATTTTTCACTAACCCCCTCCACTAAAAAAATCAATTGGTGTTAGGTCAGATGAACATAATAGGCAGTTCATGCTATGAGAAAATGTGGTGAAGATAGCTCCTTACTACAATGTTTTTTTTTTTTACTTCATGGTTGTTTTAATTAATGTTTTTGAAACTTTAACATGTTGTTTACTTTTGTGTAAGGTATTGTTATGTGATTGAGTAAGCCTGGTGAAGGCAAGAAATTTAAACACAAACCCTTTCTCTCCCCCCCCTCTCTCTCTCTCTCTCTCTCTCTCTCTCTCTCTCTCTCTCTCTCTCTCTCTCTCTCTCTCTCTCTCTCTCTCTCTCTCTCTCTCTCTCTCTCTCTCTCTCTCTCTCTCTCTCTCTCTCTCTCTCTCTCTCTCTCTCTCTCTCTCTCTCTCTCTCTCTCTCTCTCTCTCTCTCTCTCTCTCTCTCTCTCTCTCTCTCTCTCTCTCTCTCTCTCTCTCTCTCTCTCTCTCTCTCTCTCTCTCTCTCTCTCTCTCTCTCACCTGAGTGCAATAACCTGAGTGCAAGCCTCTATCTTACTGGCCAACTGATCTGTGGAGTGGGAAGGATTTTAGCTTGCACTCAGGTTATTATAGTTTTCATTTTATTTCATTAGTAGATATGTAAGTTTAGATTTAGTTTATAAGCAAGACCCTCCGATGATGATAACCATGTTATCGAAATGTACATCAGGGCATTTAGTGGAAATAATTAATAAAGAACAATTAATCAGATAATTGTGTTTTATTTTAAAGTTTCTAGTGATTGTGGTTAGGGGCAAATTCAAATCATTATTGTTTTATTACAGCCCCAATTAGTTTGAGGTTGTACTGTATCTAAGTAGGCTATATAAAATTAATATTTGATCCTCAAGCAATGAATTATGTTAGTTTAGTTTAAGTTTAATTATGTATCTTTTTACTTTCACATACATCTAGGCTAGTATAGAAAAAATTATACCTATTAGGCCTATATTTCTCTTTCATCATTAAAATAATGTTTTACTTGCAGTTTAACAAATGCAAGTCTCCAATTAAAACCAAAGATTTGAATCACCATTATTTATTAAAATTGTATTTTTGTTTTTAGAAGCACTGTGCAAGATAATTACAAGTTTGCAAGTAACTTTGCAACTGTCGATGATTTATTTGATTCTTCAATTATACATTCTAAAAATGCTACTTTTGATCAACCCCTATTGGCAGAAACAAATCCCTCAGATGGATCTCAAACTAACGATTCTTTCCCGTCCCCTGACATGGAATTCGATGCTACTTTTAATCAACCCCTATTGGCAGAAACAAATCCCTCGGATGGATCTCAAACTAACGATTCTTTCCCGTCCCCTGACATGGAATTCGATGCTACTTTTAATCAACCCCTATTGGCAGAAACAAATCCCTCGGATGGATCTCAAACTAACGATTCTTCCCCGTCCCCTGATATGGAATTCGACGATGGTGTTTTATATTCCACACCATTTGGAGGAGTTATTAAAAGAAAGAATGATGTTATAGGATCAGAAATAAAAAATACCCAAAAGTCAACAAGGAAAAGTATAAATTTAGGTGAAAATTCTAAAATAAGAAACGATGAAAACAATGAAATTTTCAGCCAGTCACTACATGAATCAGATGTTAATAAAACATGGACAGATAATTCATTTTCAATAGGCCTGGATGATTTGTTTATGAATTCTGAATTAAGAAACTCAGAGTGTGTGAATAGTGATTTCAAATCTGTTAGCGATCAGTGCTTTATAATGGTTGATAACAATAAAAAACCGCAATCGTTTGAAAGAAAGGAAACTAGGAAAGATAAACAATTTACAGGAAATAAAAAAATTACATCGTATTTTGCATCATCTTTTAAGGGAACGGCAAATAAAAATAATTTTCAAATAAAGTCAAAAAACCTAACAGAAAATACACAATTTCATGATAGTTTAAAACTAAAAATAGATAAGGACAGTTGTGTTGATTTAATGTTAAGTGAAACTATACGAAACAATAATTTAGCTGGCAGTGAGTTTCATGAAAATGAAAGAGATCGTAATACAACGCCAAATAAAAACAAGTGTAGTAAAGTTAAAAAACAAGAAATAGAATTGCAAGATTCTAAAAAAGAATTATTTTCAGATAAAAAAACATTTCATAATCAACAACAAGATGCAGTAGGTTTTCCAACTGATATAGAACAAGCTGAATTCTCAGGTAATATACATATATTGAGTCCCTCTGTTTCAAATTTTAATTTTATTTCCAATAGTGAAGAAGACTGTGCGCAGGTTATGTTATCATCAGATGACATAACTTGTACAGATGTATTTCCAAATGTAAATAAAAATGAATCATTTAAAACAGAATTTAATAATCACAATTTTGAGCAAAGTCGTTTGCCTCCATCAAAAACATTGCCTGCAGATAATTCTGAAATCACAGATAACGTTAATGAAGAAAGCAGTATGTTGTCACCTACGAGAAGTATTGATATGTTTGCTTCACAATCGTTCAGTGGCATTTGTTCGAAAAGTCAAACATTAGAGTCAATAAATATTGATGGTTTGGAACATCAAAAGAACAATAATGACAATGAAAACAAGCTAAGAGAAATTATTATTGTAGAAGAACAAAAGAAAAGTGAGAAATCGTACACCAAAAATATGACAAATTGTAAGAAAGGAACATTTACAAGTGAAGAAAAAAGTAATTTTAATGATAGGTTATTAAATTATACAAACGATAGAACAAACAAACAAAATAAAAATGTGTCGGAAATAAAAATAAAAGATGAATTGGGAAATGAAACAGAAATTATGGAAAGCAAAAGTGTTTTTGATTCACAGAGCACATTGTTAGAAAAACCAATTTATTTTAAAAAACCGATTGGAAATTACGTACACAATAAATTAAAATATAAAATGGGTGTCGGTAATTGTAAAGATAATAAGGTAAATAAAAAAATACAAAATGATTTAAAAGTTTGTTTTACTAGAGACATGGAAAACCAAAACAAACAATCTTCAAATGAAAATATTAATAACTCTAAATCAGAAAATGACACTGATAGTAAAGTAAGTGAAACTAATACATCTAAACTGCTGAAATCGATAATGAAAACTAATGAAAAGACACCTGGAATTCCTGTTAAAAAAGTACATTATGATTCTGGTGTAAATGTGATGAAACGAAACTGTAATGATGTTGGAAAACCAAATGTAAATAATATTGAAAACGCTCAAAATAAAGGGGTTTTAAAGTATTTTCCATATAAGAAGAAACCCAAATTGAAAAATAAAATTAGTAGAGAAATTAATTCAAAAGTTAAAGTAAACTTGATTAATGAAAGAATGCAAATAAATGGAAAAGAAGATGAAGGTTTTAATAATGGAGAAATCAAAATCAAAGATAAAATAAAGAAAATTAATACAATGTGTAATAGTAATGGTAAAACCAAAGATCCAGTAGGAAAAATAAATACAGTTGGTAATGTTGATCGTAAAATCGAAGATTCAATAGGGAAAGTAAATACAATTGGTAATATTAATGGTAAAATCAAAGATGCAATGGTTAAAATTAATACAATTGGTAATATTGATTGTAAAATCAAAGATTCAATATGGAAAATCAAAGATCCAATTGATAAAGTTAATACAGTGAGTAATATTGACAAAGAAACAAAAATTGAACCAACAGAGGAGGTTAGTAACAAAAGAAACGTTATTATTCCAGAAATGTTTAACAAGAAGTATTTAGGAAGTTTGGAAAAGACAAATGATAAAAGTTGTGGCAGTTTAAAGAGGATATCTGAAGTACATGGAGGTGTGCGGAAAAAACCAATGTTTGTCCCTCCGTGGAAGAAACCTGCGGAGACTCAAGTGAGTAATGTAATAACTTGTACTAGAACGATAGCTTTAGCCGTTTTATTATTGCTGATGTCGTACTCAATAAGATTTCAACTTGTTTCTCTAATATAAAACCTCTTTGGAGTTCTTCAACTTTTGTGTTGACCATAAACTCATTTTCAATCAATTGGAAATATGTTATCAGAGGTCATTTTATTGTCTTGGGTTAAAGTCACTGGAAGGTTACATTGTATGGAAATTGAAGGAAAATTTTCTAGCAAGGCTCAACTGAACTGTAAAATCCCACAGGGATCGGTTCTCGGACCTTTACTCTTTCTATTTATTTCTTAACAATTTGTCAGTCCAAATAAGTGTTGAGGGTAATACGTTGTACAAACGACACGTCTTTTTTTTTTTTTTTTCAAGCAGATTCCATAAACTATTTTTACAAATAGTCTTTTGTGAACTGTAGTATTACAAGTCAGTACTTTGCTGAAAGTAATTTATCCGTTAATTGTGAAAGTATCAATTCTGATGTATTTAAGACCAAAAAAATAATGTAAATAAATTTTCTGGGCCTTCCCTCTTATTGAGAAGGCCCAATCAGCAAAGTTGTCAGGCCTGATTATTGACAGTTGATTAACTTAGGGTGGATAACCAGATTAACTGGGTTTGTAATCAATTATGTTTATAAATTTTTATACTAAGAAACCTAAAATCCAATGGAAGCCTCAACACTTTAAAAAAACATACCCATCTAAAACAAAAACTTTTGAACTATGGAGTTTTATTGTGAATTGTGAATATAGCTACCAAGATTGTTGACTCAATTAAATTACCTTGATTTCTGTCCGTCTACAATCTTCTTTATTATCTACTTAAATTACCGGTTTCAACAGATTAAGGACTGTCGTCATCAGATTTATACACTTAAAAAAAAACACACACACACACACATATATTTATGTAATTAAGGTCATTTAATTTATTGTGAAGCTCTTCAGTTCAAAACGTGCATAGACTATTCAAAAATGGAATCTTGCAGAGCCGCTTTCAAGAAATTGGGTTTACTCACACTTCCCTGTATGTATCTTTCAAAAAAATTTTCTTTTTCTTGTTGTTTAAAGATAAAAAATACTTGCTTCGTGTTAACTTTATAAAAAAAAAGGTAGGAAAGAACATTAAATAAAGACTCATAACCCTTGAATATTCTTAGCGTCATGGTCAGTAAAGAACAAAATTTGGTTTAAAAAAATCTCATAGGAAAGATAAACTAGAGGGATCTAAACACAAGACTATATGAAAAAAAAGGTCTAGGATCCAGCTAGGGGCTTTTGCGATTCCCATGCCCGTACTCACTATAGGCATAGAAGAAGGAATTAGAATAAGAAAGTCACAGCCCATGTTAAACAGTGTGATACAAAATATCCTTAGTTTGGCTACTGGACAACAGAAAGCGCTAGTAGGACAAAAAGGCTTGGCTACTGTATCACAAGGCTTGGCGCTTTCTGTTGTCCAGTAGCCAAACTAAGGATATTTTGTATCACGCTAGAGCCTTTACCTGTGACTTTCTTATTCTAATTCCTTCTTCTATGCTATAGGTGTGCCCCTGAGGGGAATTTTTTAAACAATTTAAATTTAAATCTACCCTAATTTTAAATAAAGATATATATATATATAATTATAATACCAGGGATGGGAGTGATCTACAGCTTAGGCAAAACAGACTCAATGGGTCTAAAAATATGCTTTCTCAGAATTTTGTTAATTAATAAACTCCCATTGCACCTTAAAATATTCAAGACCTGAAGTCTTTTAAGAGAAATCTTCGATAATTTTTACTTGGAGGAATTCAGCCACTTGTGAACAGGGTGTGTATAACCACATCTCCTTGGAGCAGTTGCAGGTAGACTTAAGATACTCGCTCGCTTTGTTAATTTCCTTAACTTTTAAATTTGGATTTATTATCTTGGAAGTGCAAATTTTTAAAAAACAAATTTCATTGTTAATTTGATCAATTGTAAAATATGATTGAAATTGTTGAAAAATTGAATTTCTCCATCTGTAAAAACACTACAAAATGATTATGAATATTGTTTCAGAAGCTCCTCACACCGGTCAAGAATTTTAATTGGATTATTTTGGATTGTCATAACATTGTTACGATGGAACATAAACTGAAAACTACCGATGTTAAACAAATCGTTATTACAGTTGTGTACAGGTATGTAAAATAAGGGTGAAAAACATTGCATAACTTTTCACACTTGTTCATTTCCGAAACTATTTGTACCAAAAATGTAAGTTTGGTAGTTGTTAAAACCGTAGAAGAATATTTGGAAAAGCATTTTTATATTTAAATAGTGCCTAAACTTGCATCACTTGTAAGTAAGTATAAACACATCCTCAGCATAAATTATATTTAATTAAAATTGAGCTTTAATGATGGTTATTTTTTTTTTTTACCAATTATTTCTTAATCGTTATATAAAATAATTTTGTTGCTGGTTACATTTTACAAATGTATAGCAAAAGTCAAAATAGATACAACACCAACATCCTTCAAAATACACCATACAGTACATAGAATTTCAAATACATCAAATTCATTACAAATATAGTAAAAAAACCTCACTGTACGTAGACAAATAAATAGTGATCAATAATATTATTATTATTATTTTACTTGAAATTTTGCTCATTGGTTTAGGTTACTAATTTTCACATTTAACTATAATTTAAACAAAATCAGTAGACCAGATTTTGAGAAACGTAAGTATTTAATAACAGTCTATTGGTCGATTATTTGGTTTCACCAATAACACACGAACTGGTATTTTAGGAAATATTGTGCCCATTATGATTTCTTAGAGTCTATACTTGAACAAAATTGTCAGAGCCGAATTTGTGTTGTTTTTTATTGGCAGCTATCCTAATATTTTGAAAAAAAAAGTCGCTACACATGACCAAAATATGAGTTCTCAGAGATATACACAAAAATGAATATCTTATGTGTTAAGTCTATGGTTTATTGAACTACAAGTTTCCAGGAAAATAAGCAAGCTACACTAAAACTCTGTGAACTCCAATATAAGCAAAGGACTGCAAAAATATTGTTAATATGTTTGCTTCTGACAATCCTATCAGAAGCAAACATATTAACCAATGAACTTTGTAATAAAAACAAAGCTAAGTTGAAATTATTAACTGTGTTAATAACCAGGTGAGGGCGATGCTTGAAAACTTAAGCTCAGTCAATTTACAATCATCAACCTAACCAGATGTAATAACATGATTACAAAATGAATCGAGATTCCAATTTGAAACAAGTTCATACATCAAAGTAAATAATGTATTTCAAAAGCAAGATAAGCCATAAAAAACATTACAAAATCAAGTGTTAAGGGTTAAGGGAAAAATCAATAAAGAAATGTGAATTATATGTGAAGTGAAATTTAAAGTGCTACAAACAGAAATTGAAAGAATTATGTAAGTAGTTTATAATTTTAAATTTACCTAAGGGAGATCTCGTGACCAAAATTACTTAATACTGAAACTAAATATTAACTTAAAATGAAATTAATACCAATAAGACCAAATCATAACCAGAAATCTGAAAACATAAAATCAAAAAAATCTGAATGAAATCGGATCAAATTCAAGATAACCAAAATAAACTTAATATCAATTATGTGAAAGAAAAAGTTTGATTTAACATGTTGGCTATCAGTGCACATATATGTGACACTTTGGGTTTTTTTTCAGCGGACCTACTGTAAGATCTGTAAGACCGGCTAGTTTTTTTAAAACTTAACCATGGAACAAAACATTTGGAGATGTTTTCTGTCCTATTATTAATTTCAAACACTTTAATACACAATACCAGATAAATGAAACACTCAAAGGAGGCTGAAATTTAAAACAAATTATGTGACATAGGTTGGTCCATAGCAACTTGTCTACAGTGTGTTAAAATATAGATTTTATGCCTTGGACCAACGTCTCAAATATGTGACATTAGCCTGTAAAACTAGAAGTTTGCAGTTTTGAGTTCACTGAATAAAACTCACATTCTCACAAAATCAATATCATTTTATTCTAGTATGACAAAGTATGAACGAAAAATTTCATTCTGTTTTACAAAGTATGAACTCCAGGGAAAAATTGCCATATGAAAACGAAAATTTCCTCACTCAGACCAAGCGACATAGACGTGTGTCACATATCACTACAGACCGAGGTACAACAGTTGTGTCGATAAAATAGACCAAGAGGATACAAGAGACCTGTAACCAAAGTAGTGTGTATGTCACGCATATGTGGCGTTGGTCCACTGGATTCAGCTAAAGCATCATATATGTGTGACGTAGGTCTGTAGAGAAAACCGGAGCGTCACCGGTTGGTCTACTTTTGTAGTATTTTTTCACTCGGTAGCCGACGTGTTAAAGATTAAAAATTCTTTTATTACACAATAACTGGATAAAGATGTCTGTCAAGCAATTTTAAATGAGCTAGGAAAGTCACTAAATTTAATCAAAATTTAATTTAGAGTAATAAACAATTGCGCAAGTATAAATATTATTATATTTATTCTAATTTGTATGAAACCTCTGAATTCTTTATTCATATATAATATACATACTATTTATTATTTACCTTGATTGTTTATAACAATCTTTAAAATATTTTTTCTTCAATGTAGCTACGACCGTTTCATCTTTAAGAGACATCAAGTTTGCTCATTGTCATGAACAAAAATTACAACAATTATTATCTGAACACTTAAACACATTACACAATGTAAAGATATATATATATAAAGTGGCACACTTTAGTCGTAATGTTTAAATAATTTATTTCTGAATCTGTACACATCCTTGATCGCAATCAGTTAACTCTTTGCTTTTCAAAATTTCAATCTACAGGCTTCTTCACCTCTTCTGAGTCTCATCTTGAAATAGTTTTCTCCAAGTACACAGAATGTTTCTGGTTCTACAAATGGGGTAGGTGCTGCCTTCTTCGCAGGATCATCTGCATTCATTGTAGTGGGAATAAATCCCCTCTAATCCCATATTTATGTCCTTCTACCAAGAAGAGAGCTACTTTATTACTCTTGCCTAACTCAGTTTTCGTAGGCATTCCCAAACCATCACTGACCTGACGATTGGGGAGCTCTGCGCTTTGATGCTAGCATGGCTGTTTGACAGAATTCCGATGTTTTTCATCTTGTATGGCCTGTCAAGGTTCCTTTGCACGCACCAGTCAATAGCGTAGATTTCCGCTTGAAAGATGCTGGAGATTTTGAGCATCGCTTCTGAATGTACCTGTTAGCTGGCTGTGCATAATCTTACAACCCACATACTAAATTTTATTAAATTCATTTTGCAGGTATTTTCTATTATAGAGCACTGCAAATACGACATACAAAGATGATTTAAAAAACAAATTATTTTTTTTACTCAGTTATTATTATTTTTTAAATTAATATATCGGCAAAAAAACTTAACATCAAATTTTTTACCTCGTCACATAACTTTCTCTATACTACATATATACGAGACAGTATAAGCTTGAACAAGATCTACCTGTTATGACAATGCTGCATTTTAAAATATTTTAAAGTTTTTGTATATTAAAATCAAATTTATCTGATTCTCCAGTAAGGTGAAGTAACGATATATTTTGAATGTTTACAGGGAAGGTTATACATTACTAAATAAACCTACGAAGGCAAGTAAAGTATCTCGTTGTTATCCTGATGGATTGATGATATTCGTCAGTTGGCCTGACAGATGTGAATATTGGTACTGTAGCGTGAACATGACTTATTGGTCAGATGTAGAGCTCATTCAGTAAGTATATATTGTGTATTATATCATTAGAGATGAAATTTGTCTTAAATGTACTAACAAAGAGTTCGGTATTTCTTAATTAATATGCCGGACATATGGAACACTCTACAAACTTGACACTTTACAGTTTCTGTTGTATAGATATATAAGAAACTATCCTTAATTTTAAATTTTTTTTTCATGGTTAATAATCAAACCAAAATGGCAGAATAACGAAAGAACATTAATTTCCTGGATAGAACCACTTTCTTCCACAATGCAATGAAATTAAAATGTACATTGCCATCTGTTGAATTTCAATCAGCTGTTGTTTTGTTAAGACACAATAATGAAAAAAAATTGGTAGTTGTATTTAATCAGTTTATGTGTGATATCTAACCTCAATTTAACAAAAAGTGCAATGTTCTTGGGCTATTGATTTAAAAAATGAATATGAAGTGATAAGGTGTTTTTAAAGAACCAACCTAAATGTGGTTCCTCCATCAAGAAATCCATTTATAAATGGAAAACTCTGCTACTAGAAACTGGTTTAGTTTCAAAGAAATACAATAGATTTCCTAACACAGAAAATTAAGAGCTTGTGTATTTGGTACTTTACTGAAATCTCCAAACAAATCTAATCCACTTAGAAGAGTTTCATCCTCTACTGGGATATCAAAGTCATCAGTTCAAAGTTACGCCAAGAAAAACAATAACAAAATTATAATACACATTTAGTTTACAGACTGCTAGAAGATGACCTGAGAGACAAGTGGAATATGAAAAGGTTGACGAAGATGCCGAGTGGTGTAAAGGATTTGTATTCTCCGATGAAACTACATTTTACTGAACATGGTCTGTAAACCGCCATAATTGTAATTATAATAAAACACAAAATCCACGTATCTTACACGAAGAGGGGTTGAAAGCAAAAGGTATAACTGTTTGGGCTGCCGTCACCAAGGCTGGTGTTTTATCGTATGACATATCCCATCATACAATGACTGGAGACAGATACGCATTAATATTAACTGATCACATAGTTCCTCATCTTACTCAGCCGGAGATGAAGGACTTTTTTTCCAACAGGATGCTCCTCCTCAAAATGCTAATGTGACCAAAAGCAGTTTTAGATCGAGATCTTCCCAACTGTAGGATAGGTCGAGGCAGCAACTTCATGGACTGGCCTCCAAGATGCCCAAACTTTACTGTTTGTGATTTTGAAAGAATAGGTTATAACGAAATCAATAAGCTTTCCAGTAATGGTCTAATATTTTAAAAAGAATATAGAAATAGATACATTTGTTGGACACATGTTAAACGTTTTGTGATCGCCGACAAAGGTGAAGCGTTAGGGGGATATGTTATAAATCAGTCAGAACACCATTCACAATTTTAAAGAAAAAAAAAGAGAAAAACACTTAAATTAGACCCAGAATCATTGTAGGCATTTAAGTCACAAATAACTATAATATTAGAAACTTAAGGACAATCACACACAAAACTCATAAAATGTAACGGGACAACAGTTTTCTAAACGGTCACAATTTTGAAACATTAAAATTTGATTGGCTGACAAAAAGTAGCTGCTTATGTTCATTGGTTAAAGTAAATTAAGAGAGAGGGAATAAGTATTTTTTAGCATCGACAAAGTAAAAATTATAGAGAGTCTTGGGAAAAAACTCACAGCATAGGGGTCGGCGAAGTAAAGCCAAAAGTATTCCTAATGTAGAAATTAGTATTTCCTATAAGTTATAATTCCAGTTTTAGTAATAGTAAAGTAATAATTGTTTTTTAACACGTATGTTTTAACCGTGTTTGTTTTTACAAAGTAAAAGTATTTAACACCTTAGTAATCTTCGTTGCAGTACTAAAGAGGTACATCTACAAAGTGTTGAGTGCATCTTCATGGTAATTTGAAGTGAATCATTTTATTGATAAATCACATAGTACAGTGTAGTGTTTGGTGAACATCATTAACAAGTAATAAAGTGAAAGTTCTTCTCTCAACTATCAGCACTGGATTACTTACATAGGAATACAACAAAAGTGGATTTGGTATTGTACTAATTATAGACTTTAATTGGAAACTAAATTGTTAAAATTACAATTCTCTGTAGTATTAAAAATTTCACTCACTGTATTAATTGTTCATTAAAGAGCTCTCCCTGAGCAAATAGTGTAAAATAAAAAACAAAAGTAATTGGAAAATAAATTCAAATAAAATTAGATATTTCAGAGCTAATGTTAAAGAGTATATTTGGACTTCATCATTAATAACTTTCCTTATGTGTTGACAATCCAAGGTATTACTAATTAATTCATAATTTTGATTTATATAATATTTCTGAAATTATAATAAAATAATTATCGTTAGAAGGTTTATTCTCACCCTATAGCAACATATGATAAATTAATGAGGCTGATTGGAGAGGAATTACAGTTGATATATCGGCAATTTTTTAAAAGCGCTTATGTTTCGCTGCTATCAGTGCAGAGCTATTGATGGATATCACTTCGAATAAAGGTCGAATTTGGATCATTAATAATTTATTACTGTTATTTTCTTGATTAAGTTTTACACATTTTCATGTTATCTGCAAATCAACAATTTTTATTTGTAAATGAAATCATTTTTGTGAAACGTTACCATTATTTTATTATTCTAGCATTTTAAAATTTTTATTGACCATAAAAAAAATGAGAATTGAGGTTACTTTCTTTACATATCTATGTAACATAACTGTAAAGTGTCAAATTTGTAGAGTGTTCCACATGTCCAGCATATCAATTCAAAAATAGCGACTTCTTCATGGGACCCCCCTATATATATAAACATATTTTTGAAATATATACATACACACCAATAGCTGAGAAGTTAAAGTGACTGGATTGATTTAGTGGAGAATGTTGCGATGGTCATTGTCGCTACTATATTATAATCAGACTATAACCACCATAAGATGTTTGTCATCTCTTGGTTTTAATAATAACTGAGCAATAACTTAACACACTGCCAATGTCTGTATCAGAGACTAAACTGATTGACAGTTTGTAAGACTTTGTAGAATAATTTATAATTAAAATGATTTTATATACGAGAAATTTTCTTCTACATAGCCAGTTTGATTATTGCTTAACTACGAATGTTTTGAATATTCAGTTTGCGGGAAACTTATAGCAGTGTAGGGGGAAGTATTTCTGTCGTATTGGTAGTTCGCAGACTTTCCTCTCCGACAGCATCCTTACTCTTAAAATCGTAAATGGGAAAGATACCTTTAACGATACCTCAAATGAAAAGCCATAAAAAAGAAACATTTTGGTAATAAACAAAATTTTAATCAGACGGTTGGTTCTTTAGTAATGATAAAAACTGTAATTTGTATAAACACCTTGTTTTATATGATTGTATTTCCCATTATCTACTCTTTACCACTTAGAAAAGTAATATCATCAACAACTAAAGTAAACATAGGCGAAGGTTCGCAGTAATGAAGAGAAAGGGCTGCCACAGACAAGAATATACTTGCAATGATACTGTGATAAGAAGGACAGTAGTCCAGTGTAGATAACAACTAATGTATTAATTGATTAGTTTAGTCGTATCCAAGTGTGTTCGTTGTTCTATTTCTATTTTACAGTGAAATTGTGTTACTTTTTCTGATTGTTTTAAATTTGCTTTAAAGATAAAAAAATGTGAAAATGGTGAACACTACAGGAAAGAGTGGAAATTATTTTTATTTATAGATCAACTTTGTAATTGCTAGATCTATTAATGAAAGACATCCCGTTAGAAACGTAGTCCACTTAGTTACTAAATTTTCCGAGACCGGTTTGGTAGCTAACACGAAGAGGAGCGATAACAGAGTAGTTGACAAGCTAGCTGAAATTGAAGTGCTAGAAATTGCACAGCTAATCCAATGAAATCATTACGGAAAGTTGCAACAAGTACTGGGTCGAAAAATTACCGAGGTATGTTCTCATTTAAGATTTTACGGATGGGAGTGTTGGAGGAGGAAGCAAGTTTTCACGCTTCACCAATAGGATAGAAATATTTCCCTCCTAGACTGCTATATGTTTCCCGCAAACTGAATATTCATATCTTTTTTTGTGGTTTAACAGTAATCGAACTGGCTACTTTTTCATGTATGACACGTTTAATAAGTTTCAAAGTTTTTATTTCCAGTTATGGTTTGTTTCAGAACTTTTATGGATTTCCTTTTCTCCAGCAAATGTAGAGGGAAGAAAGTCTGTTACGAAGCCCAGGCTGTATTTATGCTTGTCATGGATTATTTTCAGTTTAAATCCAGACAAGGTGAGATTTAAATAACAATACATTACTGGTAAATCATGCTGGATAGATGATACCGTACTGTTGTATTTTTTTTTTTACAATTTTTGTTTTTTTACCAATAACTCAAGACTTGGCATTTTTGGAAATGGCCGTTAATAAATAATGGAAACGTTTTGTTTGTTTCTTTAGAGGCTACACTTGAGCAAAATTTTATCAAGTTTGTTAGAGCTGATTTTCAGAAAATAATAATTATGTGTTTTCTTTCTTATGACAACTATTCTCAAATTTTGAGTTATAAAAACATTCCCAAAGAATACACCAAAATATGCCGATATATCACAAAATTGGTCCCTGAGATTGGGCTTTAGAGTACTTAACATGACAGACAGACATCATTTCTAAAATCACTTTTTTCGACTCAGGAGACTTCAAAACGGATATCAGCAAAAACTCAACCTTGAAAAAGTAAGCTAAACTAAGCGTCAGATTGTTAAAGTTGAATTGTGTGAGGTAACTTGTAATTATTAAATGAACAGGGGATATTAATAAAATTATGTTATTCAAAATATTTTCAATACAAAATTGCATCTGACCAAGTCAGACGCCGTTTCTAAACTTTTCTAAAAACACATCCTACCATCTCAGACGTTTTCTTAAGACTGACTACACGCATGCTTGCTTTTTACATAACGCTATCAATAGGGTTCACATTTCTTGTAGCACGGACACTACTTAAATCATCCATATGACAACAGGCTCTGTCTATTCTCACAACACAATATCTCACTTTAAAATCTATTATACCTTACAACTAATATTTTCTACCTTAAATTAATATTTTGGAAATCTATATTAAATTTTTTATTGCCCTTGTTTTAATATTCTTTACAGTCATGTATTTGACTCACGTTGTCTTCTCTCTAGACCAATAATTATAAATTTCCCGTTTTACTTTCATATTTAAAATCTTAAAGCAACCATTTCTTTAGTGTCAAAGTTAAAGTGAAAATTTAAGGATTACAAACTTCATGGTAATGTTTTGTTTTAATACCGAAGCTTGTAATAAGTTTCAGGAGAGCAAGTAAAATATTGAAATATATGCATGAAAATAAAAATATAATAATATATATACCAAACTATATATTTGAGAAAACCCTTTCTTAGTACGCGTCAACCAAACGATGTTAAAATTTCATAGCTCTAAGCGTCTTAGATCCAGAGATTTCATGATCAGTCAGTGGGTTTTGTCTTGTATATATATATATAACATAATTCATACTGAAAGTGGCATTGTGTGCTTATTCAACTGATCCTTCTGTGGAATTGACTAATCGTAGCAGTCGTCAAAATGAAATGGTGATTATCCGTGATTCGTATCGGTCATTCCATGATCACTCATGGATTTCTGATGGAACATGGGAATCCGCCACAATGCCCATTTTGTCAGGGTGTTTGAACGCTAAAGCACGTTCTAATGGACTGTGTTGTTCTGCGAAAAGTGAATATGAGATTTATCAAACTCAATTCTATTTAGGCAACATTGGGAGATATTTATGAGATTGTTTATTAGGTATTGTCCGTCGCCTGAAATTTTTTGATAAAATTTAAAATATTTTGATTTGATTCCCCTTTACAGCTCTAAAAAATTATATTTTGTTATCTATTTAAATTCATACAATTTTATCCTTGTTACAGGGCCGTTTTAAAGCCCCGATATTTATGTTAACTTGTTTCGGAGCTTTTTACAGCTCTGTAACATTAAACAGTCTGTATTTGTTTATTAAATTTTATCTAAGTTTATATCTGTTTTTTAAGTTCTATGTGTTATGTTGAGGAGAATTTTATTCTCTTTTTTTTTGTAAAGGCGGTTTTAGGACAAAACGCTATCGTGGTCATCGCAGTAGTTTTTCTTCTTACAACAAAGTATTAAATCGATCCTCAATGAATTAAATTTACAAGTAAAACATCTTTACCACTTTGTGTTGGGTAAAGAAATAATCAGCTGTTTAATTTGTGTGTACAGTTTGTGAGTGTTGGAGTTTATTGGACCCTATGGTCGGTTGTTGGTTACTTAATCCTGACAATCCACCTCAAGACTTTAGAATGGCTGTAGACAATTTAAATATGGACCAGGTGAGACAACTTGATTTAATTTTTTTTTTTTAAGTGAAACAATTCTTGCTCATCATTGCCTTATTAAGACAAAATAATAAAGAGGATAATATAAAGACTCCTAGCCCTTGAATACTCTAATAACATCAGTGTCGGAAGAGAACAAGAATTGGTTAAGAGAGACCTAATAGGGAAGATGAAAAAGTGAGATTTAATCCAAGTCTACATGAAGAAAGGTGCAGATCCAGCTACAGTACCTCGTAATTGGCGTAGCCGTACTGAACTGTAAAACTGACAATGATGAGACATTATCATTTACATAATATAGAGATATTTATACATGCTTTATTAATATTAATTTTTTCAAAGATGTATCTCTTTTGAGGTCTCCTAAACGCAAAAAAGTAGTTTTTGAAATGCTATCTGTCAATTGTACAGCCCAAACGCTCCTTCTCTATTTTAAGAAAAAACAACAATAAGAATAAGTAGGAAATATTAATTTTTCGGATATTTTATATATGGTACCTAATTTTTGACTCACTCTGTAGATAGACTTCTACAAAACTGTATTAGTTTCATCTTAATTAGAATCAGAAATATTAAGCACTTCTGGCATTTATTGAACAATCTGTATATAAATATATAAAACCATTATAAGCTTCTCGCTTCTCTTTGTAAACATCCGAGCCGCGATTTTAAAATTTAAAATACATAAACATACAGTTGAGATATTCGATGACGTTTGGACTGGTTCCAAAAGTATGTGGGGAATGCACGGACTATATCTAACCCTCAGGGGCTCATTCTGAGTACAGGTGCAGCAAATCTGAAGCTAGATTAGTCTTGAATTAAATCCCACTCTTTATTTAATCTTCCCTATCAGCGCCCTCTTGACCAACTCTTGTTCTTTTATGACCCTGATGCTATTAGAGTATTTGAAAGCTAGGAGTCTTTATTTTATAAGGTGATGATGACAGAGAGGTTTTTCACGTGTTTATATGAATTTATGTGTGTTGTTTTTTGTCCATGCAGGCTAATATACCTTATAGTAAAAATATCGCTATTGTATTGTAATAGAGATAATCTGTCACAGTAAAAGTAGGGGGTCCAAAAATTAAGTTTGGAAAAGATCTCTGGCTGTGCAAGCAAATCTACTATATACATTTTAGTCGATTTCTTTCAATGTCTTTTTGTCTTAGGGCCTAATGGAAATACCTTCATGCGTTGATGCCAAAACCCAAGCATGTAACTTGTTACCAGTGTTAGCACTAATGATGGATTGTGTGGAGCAGAAACTTGTTCAAGAATCCTTGTGGTCACTGTTCCAGGATATGGAAATGAAACTGCTCCCAATATTAGCTGGTATGTATCAGTTACTGGTTACGACAGTGTCATCAGTGATTTGTAGAATTGTGTTACAAGTTACTTTAATTAATAAGTTATTTTAGCAGTTAAATTAATTTCATTTACAGTAGTAAATTCTATAGTGAGATCATTTAATAATATAATTTTTTTAAATAAATGGAGAAACAATAACATATATATATATAAGGAATATAAGGAGTTGTCCTGACAGAAATATCGATGCCCAGCAAAAAAAAAAAGCTATAAATGTGAAATTTTGGTACTTTAAAGTAGAGAAGCTCACCAAGAAAGGATTTTTTGAAAATCCATACCAAAGGATTAAAATGGAATTTCTTTTTTTTTTTTAATTTATCAGCTGCTACTTTAAATATCAACTTTATTTTTCCCACGAAATATTTCTTAAACAAATGTCTAATTTTCAAAACGTTATCAAAATTTTGAAAAGTTACCACTATTTTACAATATGGCGGCCAACTTCATTATTTTTTAAATAGCAACAATTTTTTTTTGGTGTTTATGGACAGGGTAAGTAATTTTTAAAAATTGTTATTGAATTTTTTTTTTTTTAACCCAATCGTTTACAATGTAATGCATGAAAAGTTGTAAATTAATCTTTTAGTGAGTTCTTTTAGTTATTTTTATAAATTTGGGGTAAATATTTTCCCTACACAATAAGACCGAGAGTATATTTGATTGCGTGAAAGCATATTTAATAAATTAATTTAATTCTAGATTGATAAAACTGTTATATTGGATTTACAGTTTTTTTTCATATAGTCTTACCGGGTTAGATCACTCTCTTTCGTCTTTCTTATCAGCTCTATCTTCACCAACTATTGTTTTTGCAACCCTGACACTATTGGAGTATTTAAGGGGTAAGAGTCTTTGTTTTACGTTCTTTTCTTTCTTTCCTTTTATAAAGTGATGATGACTGAGAAGTTTTTTCCAGGGCCGGATTTCCCAATTGGCCCTGAAGGCCCGGGCCTATGGGCGCAATCTCCCAGGGGGCGCACGGCCGAGAGAAATTTTTTTTTTTTTAATATCTAGAAATAAAAATAAATAGCCATAACTTAACATATTTTTTGAATTGATTACAAAAAAAAATCATTCTGATTGTGAAGTTCTTTGGAACAAATAATTGTTGGTAAAGTTAAACTATTTTTCAACTTTACGCATCAACTTCGTTACAACATAGGCTTGATATAATTTTTTAATAAAGGTTTTTGGGAATGTAACTTTAACCAGACTAGGGGGCGGAAAAAATCATTGGGCCTAGGGGGGCCAAAATACTAAATCCGGCCCTGGGTTTTCCCCTTTAAAAACAACAAAACCGTTGTAATAGTCTAATTGAAACTGCTTTTAATTTCAAACCTGATGAATACAAGTGTAAAAGAAAAAACTGTTTTAAGGTAGGAGCTGGAAGTGAAATAATTTTTATAAAATACACTTCCAACCATTCAAATTACCTGTACCATTATATTCGGTTGGACATTTTATTTTTAATTTAATTTATAAATGTTCAATTTCCATAGGTCGTAGATTCTAAACAGTTGGGTTTATCAAAAATACCCAATAAAAAAGTTCTTAATAATAAATATATTGTTGCTGTTTTATACAAATAAAGTTGGGCGCCATATTGGAAAATGACTGAATAATATGTTTTTTAAATCCAATGAAAATTAGAGAAGGTTCCCCCATTTTTTGTATCGGTTATTGTTTTAAAAATCCTAATAGCAAGTATCCACAGTTGATTACAAAATAAAGTACACAAAATGTTAATTTGACTCTTTCTTTACAGTGATGGAATGTCAAACTATCTGTGTTGACAAGAAGAAGTTGGAAGAAACTGCAGTTGCTTTAGAGGTACGTACTTTTAAAAGTGTATTTCCTTCAGCAGACAATACTTTATTAAAACTAAAAATAAATATTAAATAGCACTCCTGACAGGGAAATATACACACCTGGAAAAGTATGTGTCCTTGAGCAGGTCCTGATTTATCACAAGGCCTAACTGGTCTCGGGCGCAGTTTTGAGTAGTTGAGAAAACAGAGGGAACTGAACTGAGCTGAACTATCGACTTTTTTTGAGCGCGGTAAAGGGTATGTAGCCCCTTCTACAGAACCCATCAAAATGACAAACAAAACAACAATACATTGCACTCTGTAGATATAATAAAACTGATAAATAATATATAACAACTTACAATAATAATAATATAAAAAATATAAGCAATATATACACATACACATACACAAACACACATACAGAGAGGGAGTCAAACACATGTTCACACACACATGTAGACTCCAGCAAGGCTAAACTCATCAATGGAGAAACAAGAGAGAGATAACCATATAATATACATACATATAATACATATTATGTACAAATCTAAATTAGCCCTTATTTTTATTTATCTGTTATTATTGTGTGTCGTCTATTGTTTGTGTCTCATTTGGTTTTATTGTATCTGTGCTTGTATTATTTGTTGTTACCTATTGTAACATGTTGATGAATATAAACTAATTATTTAGTGTTAACATAATAAATTTATCAATCAAACGCTTTGATAATTGGGCGCTCATTCAAGCGTCACATTCTTGTATAACAAAAGAGTCATCAGATTGTTCGTACCGTGAAGTCGGTGATATCGTTTTGGCTGATTTTTGAAGTATTTTGATCTTTAAATTTTTTTCAGGTGAAAAACCTCTCGGTTATATGAAAAAAGAATGTAAAATAAAAAGACCCCTAGCCTCTAGAATACTAGGAAGAGAGACTTTTTATGGAAAATGAAAGCTAGGGAGATCTAACTCATAGATTTGACTTGGTTCCTTGGGATTGTCACTGTACTCAATTTGATTTTGATCTTTCAAGAAAGTGCTCATGGTTCATTTTAAATTTTTGACCAATAACTCCTAAACTACATATAATAAAATATTTAATTACCTTAGGTCCGTCTTGTGACTTCGTTGTTGATTGTTTAGAAGCAATCAACAACGAAGACACAAGACGGACCTAAGGTAATTAAATTTTTTTAAAATTTAAATTGTGACTTGGAACCAAAAATATGCTTACATATAATAGTTTATATGTGTTACTACTGCAATTGTAATTTTGTGTTTTTCAGAGGAGATTACATCAAGTACAAGAAGCAGCATATGTTGCTGCAGGAAGACGTTTTCAGATCAGCTCTCACGTCCAGCTTAGACAAGTACTCTACGATGAATTAAAGCTGGATACAAAACATAGTATCAAGGTGAAACAGACAACGCAGCAAGGAAGCAAGTCCACTTCCGAACCAATGGTAAAGTAAACAGGAGAGGAGGGTGTAGTGTATTGTCGTTTGTTTTAGTTAAACAGTACATGAAGTATAGTAGGAATATGAACGTCGGTATAGGGTACTGAGTGTGCTAATATAGAACCTTAGTGAAATTCAGAAAAACCAAATCAAAACTGTCAAAATGGCAGCCGTATTTTGTTCATATCTTGTGTGTTATTCAAATTATAAGACACTAAATTAAATACAAAATTTGCAGATTTCAATTCTGCGTGTAATAGTACCAACACGACTTCTCTACAATGACAAATAGCAAAGTTATTGTGACAAATCTAATTAGGACCCTGATCTCCCAAGAAAATGTGATATTTGTATAATTTACGAGATCCGGCAGGGCTAAAATTCTGTTACAAGTGAAGCGAGTGTAGGCTTTTCCTTATATACACATCTATGAGGCTCGCCAGTGCCTAGACGATGTCAAGAAAGTAGTTAAATATACAATTACGAGTTCAGGAAACGTGTGTAACAACAGTTTTAAACAAATTTACCCTACTGGATAAGACTTCTTGATCTACCAGAATAATTAACATTTCCTACAAGACCTAAGAATCTTTTGGACATTACATATAGAGGATCTGCTTGTATTATATTGTATTGAAAATATCTCAACGTTGTGCACAACGGGGTGTGTTGTGTTCAGTAGTGTTTTAAAATCCACCCCGATTTTTATTTATTAGCCAAAATTTATACCCAAATTATTTTTTTGAAATATATAATTTCTTGTATATACAAATTTACAAAATTGTTTTAATTAAATGTACTAGTTGTGGTGCAATAAAAATGAGACATATCCATTCATTTTATTTTTACAATTCAAAAATTATCTGTTTAATGAAGTTTAAATTATAAACTGTATCAACTTTATAAATTGTCATTATATTTCTCTAAATATTCTTACTGTGAATAGAAGAAAGAAACAAAGAAATTAAGATAAAAAAAAAAACTTCATATAATATTAAAGATACTTCAATATAAAAATAGACAATAATATTATCTCTACGCTTTATCTTTGCTTTCTTTCTGAAATGGAGCTCACAACTCAGCAATAAAATATGAACTTTACACAAGTAGAGTTTGACTATTTAGCTTGATACGCTACTTTTTGTCCAAGCACTAATGTTATCAAGGGTTTTCTGAAACTTTCCTGATACATCGTCTACAGTGTCCCCAATATTCATCACAGCAGTATCACCTACAAAATTGGTCATTATCGTCTCTCCATTAAGAAGTATGTCATTTGTATATAGTGAATGTAGAGAATTTTTTTTCCCTAAGACAATTATTGTTGTAGTACCAGTGTAAGTGCCAAAATGATGCCATATATTCCACCCTGCTGTGAAATAATGAAAGGAAATTAATTTTAAAACTCATTCCGGATACTGATTCTTTATCAAACCAAAACCTAATTTTGTTTTAAGATTTTTAATCTGTGGTTTACAATCTAATCAAACTATTTTCTGTTTCAGTTACGTCTGTTAGAAAATGTGCACCCTTTACCAAAAATAATTCTAGAGTTCAGACAACTTCAGAAAGTTAAGTCAACGTATGTCGATGGGATCCTTCAGCATTTACATAAAAACAACACTATTAGTACCACTTGGTTTGTATCCATCATTATACTAATTAATTAATTTAAAACAATTTGACATCATCTAGGCACTTTGTCATCTAGGCACATATAGTTGTTTGTAAGAAAAAAAATTATGATTTTCTCAAAATGAACTTTAACAATTTTTATCAAATTTTATTTTACTGACCTCTCAGGACTCCCAAACAATATTGGTTGCCAACTCTACAAAAAAAACAAAAAAAAACAGTTTATTAGGTAAAAACAAAAACAAAAAATCAGCCATGAAGCTGTTGAAAAGTTGTAACTTCTCCGATTTTGTTAAAATCTTAATGAAAAGTGGACGTTATTTATCTAAACTTGTGTGCAAAATTGCAAATAAAAATACTACACAGCTTTTGGAACAATTGTCAAAAACAAAAATGAAACTTGATTTCCGGTGAGGACATGTTTATAGGACAAGCGATGTAAGTTTAGGCCCTCATATATTATTTCAAAGATGGCATCTTTGTTTCATTACACTTTTTGATTGACAACTACCGAACTGGCAAATTCTCACAAATAATATGTTTCTTAAATCGAAAGCGTTTCAACGACAAAGTGTAATACCAAAAAGGGTTAATTTGAGTAAAAATTTATTATAATAGAAATCGTATTGAATAGCGGGTTATGGAATGTGAGTCAAAAACATGACTTAGGACTCTCAAGGTTAAAATAAAGTAAATTCATAATAGAATAGATTTCCAAACACAAATAAATAATAATGTATAGATTTTAAGGAAATTTAGTTATAAGAAATTTAATAAATTGTGTGTGTTGTAAATAATTAGTCAAAGGAACTCGTTGGTATGTCAGTAATATAACAGTGTATGCAGTGAATTGCGAGAAACTTTATCACAACGTCAGCGGGAATAGTGGGACAATCTTTGTTGCTAGGGCTGTAACCCCTGGATCAACCGGATATTGTAAATTCACCATGCGTTTAGCCAGTCTTAGTTTGGGACCTGATGTGGTCAGACCTATAATAATTTGTATAAGTGGTGTTTTAACAAAAATGTAAAATGTTTTATTTCCAGTCTTAGTTCAGCGGTTGAAGGTGTAAGATGTAGTTTTCTCAGTCTTAGAGAGAGTTTTGATGTGGTAAGACGTGTTTTCTATAAAATAGCGTGTTGCAAAATAAGATAATAGACTGTCGTGCGCGCAATGTTATAATGGTCGAATAATGAACAGTTACGGAGTGCGGAAAATGAACTAATTACGCTGAAAGACATTCGTAAAATATAAATGCAAGGTGTGATTGGAGCAATTTCAATCAAACTAGTTCTACACCGACTGCTCAGAAGGACTTATTTTCGATGCCACGTTTTACGCATCATTACAGGACAAAGGGACGATGTCAACGGATTGGTAAAAAATGTGTTATTCAACACAAAGAACTTGATTTGTATATTATGTGAAATTTAAAATGTTTTATGTTCATAAAATTTATAATTTGATATTTTAGTAATTACATTTCTAGAATGAATAAATAATAAATGTCTCTTGACATATTTCTTTTTCTTTAAAATAAAATAATTTTGATAATAAGTAACAGATATTTTAATCTGTTTGTTTGATAAATATTTAGTTGCAACGTAAAGTTAAATTTGAAACTTTGAGAATAAAAACCCTTCTTCAAAGGAAATAAAAAAATAAATGGAATAGGATGTTAGTTTTAGTTAATTTGTTTGATATTTTTATGATAACCAATGCCATGTACTAATGTTACTTTAATAAATTTATGTTAAAATTTCAGTTCAAGCGTTACTCATTCTATTAACCAGAAATCACTGTACGTACACTGAAAAAAGGATTCACACCCTGAGATAAAAAATAATTAAATTAAAATAATTAAATAACTAAATAATAAAAATAATATTAATTTAAACATCATAAATTGATGTTAACACATCTGGCGCCCATAATTGCTGTGCAAATTTTAAATTTAATAAAAATAAAGTCATTTTTTTTTCTTTTAAAAATATCTTAAGTAATAATTTCTTGAGAATAACCGTCTGTTATTTTTCAATTATTACAATTGGTCGCTCAACGTGTGGCTTTTAATGTATAAAGTAGTATACCCTTGTCAGTTATTTTTCAATTATTACAAAAGTCACACAGGTTCAATGATACATGAGTTACAATAATCAAAATATAATAATTGTTGTAAAATTATAGTTTGATTATTGTAGTTCATACATTACTGAATTGTGCGACATTCTGGTTGAAATGTGTTTGACTTAATAAACATATTTGTGAAAAATTGTGTTCAATTTTGAAACATCTCACAAGTCAAGCTCGATATTTATTTATAAAGATTCGGTTTTTTGGGGTTTGAGAAGTATGAATGAGAAAATTTGTGCAATGTTTTTGAGTTTTATTAGAGATTTTTTTGTTGTTAGAATTGTTGTGCTAATAACTACCTGATCTAGTTCAATTTAATCATGATTGATTTTCATTGTTTGTATTGTGTTAAAGGGAGCAGATTGGAGCAGCTACTGGTCGCATTACATCCAGCAATCCCAACCTACAGGGTATTCCAAAACAAGCTATCTGTATCAATCTCAATGGAGGTAACGTTGTTTTGCTCTGGTGACATCTCTATATATATTTGATAAACTGGAAACATATGGTATCAGAGGTCCATTCATTATCACAGTTTAAATTCTATGTGATTGAAATATCACATTGTGCAGAGGTGACGAAAGAACTCTTTGGCTGAGCTCGAGTGAACTATGGATCTCCCAGGGATTTGTTGTTGGACCTGTATTGCTTTGTTTATGTGTTAATGATTTGTCATATAAAACAAGTGTTGATAAAATAATATAGTTAACCGACGATACAACACTCATTTTTTCAAGCAGATTCCATTAGATATAGAGTCTTTTATAGACTATAATATTACAAGCCAATACTTGCTGAGAATAGCTTAACTATTATTTTTTTAATGTTTTATGCATTTTATGAGGTGCAACAATAAAGTACTCAGACTGATCTGAAAAAAATACCACTTATGTTTTTAGTTATCTGTATTGTAATTTCCTTCAAAGTAGTTCCTTTCTGCTTGCACACAGTTACTCCAGCGCTTCTGCCACTGCTGATAACATTTCTGGAACTCTTCTTTTGGAATGTCCTCTAAGAACCTCGCTACAGCCTTCTGTTCACACCAAACTCCTATATTCAGGTTTATATCTTAACAGACGATTACCGTGAAGTCATCAGATAAAGACAAAGCGACTAACTCTATCATCTAATTAATTCAAAATCTTGTTTGTATTAAACTACAAAAGAAATTAACAATCTATAAAACTTTATTGAGACCAATCTATAGACTTATGGTGTACAGCTATTTGGTTCTGCTAAAAAAAAAAGTAATCTATAAAACATTTTGGCATTTAAATCAAAATTTGTGTGTTTAATCACCCAGGTGTCATCATTGTTAGTAATATACCTCTACTTCAGTACTCAAGATTCCTTTCATCCAAGTCATTGTCAAACTATTCAAAATTTCATGTAAAAAATAATCCACTGATTTGTACAATTTGTGATCAAACTATAATTCCACGAAGCTAACTTCAACGAAGCTGTGATCTAATTAAACGAGTTAACGTAATTATCTGTGAAGATGTCCAACCTGAGCGATAATTTAATTTTTACATATTACCTTGTTATTTGTTTTTTCTTCTATTATATAATTTGGTAGTTATGCATATTTTGTAAAATTCCAACTAAAATATTGAAAATTAAAAAAATATATATACTTGTTTCACAGATAGTCCACCGGATTTCATCTCGCCCAGAGCATCTTTCATTTCAAGACCTGGCTTTAGTTTCTTAGCAGCTGATTTCCAGCATATTGAGTTCAGAATATTTGCTCATTATACACAAGATGAGACTTTATTGAAAGCATTCAGAGAATCGGAAGACATTTTCCAGACATTAGCACGCATGTGGTTTGTAAAATATATTATATTTGTCTTATCTATTAATCATGGATAAATACTTTCTGTGATGTTATCAGTTAAAAATCAATGATATACAAAGAGTGTTCAAATAATGGGTGTTTCAATATGAATATCGGAGTGTTTAAGGTTTTGTAGTATTTATTACATTTAACTAACAATTATAAATAATACCTCAAATAATAGAGCAACTCAAATAGTTTTGTTAGTAAACCTATGTTTCCTCAGGGTATGGATGCACTGTTACCTCTATCTTCAGTTAGAAAGCGCTAGTAGCAAAGATGGCGACTTGTGATCAGAAATCTTTTTGTGTTTTAAAGGACTGAATCTGTAGTTACAGTACAACGTGTGTTCCGTATTAAGTTCAAATATAACCCTCCAAGTGATAACCTTGATGCTCTACAACTTTGGCTCTTTCCTCAATTGGAAGAAGCTGAACTACAGAACTTTATTTGCCAGCAGGATGGTGCACCACCTCACTGGCATAACTCAGTACATGACTGGTTAAACGACGTTGTACCCAACCGCTGGATTAGCCACAAGGGGCCGGATGATAGGGCCTTGTTTCGCTTGGCCTCCACGTTCACCCGATTTGACGTCATGAGATTTTTACCTTTGGGGGTTCATAAAGGATCATGTGTATGTGCCTCCTCTACCAGCTGACCTACCCGACTTAAAAAAACGGGTTTGAAGCAATTGTTGCAACATTAGACCTACTCCAGATACAGTGATCAAGGTTTGAGACAAACTTGGCTGTTGACTCGATATGTGCCGTGTGACAAATGGTGCTCACATTGAACACTTGTAGGAAAAACTGTTTGAGTTGCTCTTTCATTTGATGTATTATTTATATTTGTAATTTAACTGTAATAAATACTACGAAGCCTAAAAACTCCGATATTCATTTTGAAACACCCGGTATAAACAGAAATTTGTCAGCTATACTTTATTTATTGAATATAATGAAATTATTATTATTACAATTTTGATTAACACTGTTTATCTATTTAGTTCTGTGTCACTGCAATTCACTTATTCTAGTGCTTGGAAATTGCATGTGCTTCTAGACTGCATGTTGACACATACTTCACTGACAAGGTTGAAATTCTTCCCTCCTAAAAATTCTTGACTGAAGGATGAGGTAAGATATCCTAGATGAGTTTACACAACATTTCCATCAAGAAAGTGGCATTGTGAGAACGATCATTGTCCTGAAGAAAATATATTGAATGCTAGGACTTCTTGAAATTTGGAATGAATTGCTAGCTCCTCTTTTAAAGTTGTATCAAATACTAGCCAATATCAGAGTATCATAATTCCTGTTCATATATCAACACTCTTTGTATTAATGCTATGCTTATGGTGAGAAAGGAGTGCATATAAAAGTGTGCCCTATTATGACAATGTATTTGCATCACCGTGACTTCAATATAATAATATTTATTGTTTTAAATATTTGTTTCTTTAATTATTGTCACACTTGTTATTATTTCTGTTTTATAGGTTAGGTCAAAGTAATCAAACAGAACGGGATAAGACTAAGAGAATCGTGTATTCTGTGATGTATGGAGCAGGTGCGGCCAAAGTTGCAGAATACTTACATGTTAATGTGGACGAAGCCAATCATATCATCAATAGTTTTCTGTGTGAGTGAATTGCTTTACATATCAATATCCGACACCTCGTAGTCCAATATTTTCAAGTAAAGGACTTTTTAAGGATCTACTTGTACTACATTGTATGATGAGGCTGGGTTAAACTTGATGTCACCAATTGTTCTGTTGCAGCCAAGTTTCCATGCCTACGTACTCTATCAAACAAAGTGATTGAGCAGTGTAGAACCCAAGGATATTTGCATACTGTTGCAGGCAGGCTGAGACTCTTCCCCAACATCTCCAGTACAAATCCCGCTCTGAGATCTTATTCCGAGAGACAAGCAATTAATTTCATTATTCAAGGTAAAAAAAGCTTGATTAAAATCAAATAAGATTTTCACTGAGGTACAAGTGAAGTAAGTTTAGACTTTTACATAAATATGTTTTCCAAAGACAGTGACTGTGGTTAATTGTCACTTTGAAATTGACAGCTACTGAACCGACGATTAGTTTTATTTGATTTTGGGAGTGGGACAAGTGGAAAAGTTTGTGCAATGTTTTTGCATTTATTATTGAAATCGGTGAATATTCTTTGATCACTTGAATTATTCTTATAACTTTGGTATTATTAGGTTCCGCTGCTGACATCTGTAAAGAAGCCATGTTGAATTGTGCCGCTTCTCTGTCAGATGAAAACCAGAACACCAGACTGTTGATGCAGATCCACGACGAGTTGGTCTGGGAAGTGTCAGACGATGAGTTGAATACTGTTGGAGGTAAGTGTAGATAGACACGGGTATTATAGATATTCTTTGTCATCATTTTTGTGTATGTACAAACTAATACACGTTTCGAGAGTATAAAACAGGAAAAAAAGTAAAAACATGACCATGTTGGAAACTAAAACTACAACTGGTAATCTAAGAATGAACAGGTAAAAGACGGCAAACCTAACAATGACAAACAACTGATGGAAAAATTCCTCTGATTTATATAAGGCTGACATTTGTTTGTTTATTTCTCCAGTGGGAGTGATATCAAGATCACTCTCTAAACTTGAAAAAGGAGATAAAATGTTATTCACATTGATAAACCATTAGGTCACCATTCTCTTGGCACTCAACCCACTATTAGTTAGTTGTTTTGTTTCTTTGTGTAACATAGTTTTGTCTGATTACGTTTGTATTTAGTCTAAGTTATTTTGACTATTCAGGGCTAGCTTTAGTACATTCTTACAGTAGCATGCAAATTAATCTCCAAACAGGGATTTTTTGTTTCTTTCTGCATAGTGGCTGCACTGCTTGACCTACAAGGGATCTAATTTTGACCATACCCATTCTGTCTGTTCTCCATGTAATGTTATTTATTTATTTCCAATTATAATGTACATAGATGAAAGTACATTTGAAGTGGTAAAAATTAAGTAATTTACTTGGAAATTTTCCCACCAATCATTCATATGTGGGGTTGGGTTTAAAAATAATATTTATTAAAAAAAAAAAAACTACACTATTTTGCCGTCTATATAAAGAAAAAAAAACTGTCTTTGTCGGACCAGACGGTGGAATTTATACTTCTTTGACCATTCACTTGTTATTTTATGCAACCGTTACTATATTATAACCTTATAGTGTAATATTAATTTACGACAATGTCAGTAGGCCATAAATCAGGCGGGCAGTAAAAATCTTAATCAACTTTGTCTAGCCTAGGTCTGTTTTGAATAAACTAAACTAGTATCAGTCTATAGCATTTCATGATAACACAAAAATGTATAATTGTGCAGTTATAATATTCAAGACTAAAGATTTTTCTTACAATCAATAACATTATACTAAAACACATGGTTAGAAAGTATCATTTACTCGGTTTTGCCTCGGCTGATACGAACACCTGTGTCTCTTTGTAGCAGATGGAGATCACCCGAGCGTTCACGACTGCCGCGGAGTCTACCCGAACGCTCGATTTTTCTCAGTTTTAGCGTGACGCGGTTTCTCGACCAACACCCCACCCCAACGAGCGCAAAGGAGTATAACTTCAAAAAATTGCTTTAACTCATTTGATGGCAAACATTTAGATGCAATCTGAGATGAAACATGAACAGAAATAGTTAAATAAAGTTAAATTATAAAGTGTTGTTATATTGATTACTGTTAATATTTTATTCAGGTAAAGTGAAGTCTGCAATGGAGTACAATTCTCAGTGGGGAGAACTCCGTGTACCTCTGCCGGTTGCAATCTCTATTGGTAAGAATTGGGCAGACATGAAGCCGTTCCAAAATGTTACAACTTAGTTTTCTTATGTAAAATACACTGGTCTATCAAATGTAGATTTATTTCATAATTAAAAACCCGTCAATATGAACTGAGAGCAGATATTTTATTTTTATTTATCAAAGTAATTTTTATTTTTTTATTCTATACAAAGTTGGGTAATTAAAACAATTTTGTGACTGATCTTCACATTTCATCGTTTCAGGAAACTAAAAAAGTTATTTTTGACGTCTCGTCTAGTATCTGTTCGTAAGCACGATAGCAAAAATTAAGACAGTAATATGATATTTGGGATAGGGGACTATAGTGTGTCCATATAGAACTCTTTCGAAATTCAAAAAAAAAGAATTTATAATATTAAAATTTTAGACAGTTTTTTGTTCATATCTCGTGTTTTACTCAACTTCTAATCAATTTAATTAAAATAGAAATTTGTAGATTTTTATTCTGCATGTAATGGTACCCAACCCCATCTATCTGCGACGACAAATAGTGAAGTTATTGTTGAAAATATAATTTGAAACAGTGATGTCCCAAGAAAAATGTGATATTCGTATAGTTTAGAAGATCAAGGACCACGTCCACGACACAAGCGTAGCAAGTGAAATTTTCACAAATATACGTTTTCGAGGCCATGACCCTGATATTGTTCTTTTCCAGCCCTGATGCTATTAGAGTATTTGAGCAGTAGAGGTCTTTATTACAAGGTAATGATGACCAAAAGGTTATACAAATATGAAAACTTTATTTATTTATTTTGATTTCATACATATATATATATATATATATATATATATATATATATTACTTCTCACACATACTGACATACTGGGCATTCTTTATCTTTTCCCTTCTTGTCGAGAAAGACGAGAAACCTCTCAATCATCATTCCTTTAAAACAAAGAAGAAAAGACCTTAAAATAGAAAACCCTGAGCCTTTGATTACTCTATAACCTCAGGGTCGGAAGAGAACATGAGTTGGCCAAGATAAAACTGATAGTAAAGATTGAAGAGAGGAATCCAACCCAAGACTACAAGAAATAAATTGTAGAGCCTCTCGGTATTGTCTCACCCATACTCATTAAGTAAGCCTGTGAGGGTTTGAATACTTTAATAGTCTCAGGGTTGGAAGAGAGCAAGAGTTGGTCAAGGAAAGGTGGAAGAGAGGAATCCAACCCAAGACTACAAGAAATAAATTGTAGAGCCTCTCGGTATTGTCTCACCCATACTCATTAAGTAAGCCTGTGAGGGTTTGAATACTTTAATAGTCTCAGGGTTGGAAGAGAGCAAGAGTTGGTCAAGGAAAGGTGGAAGAGAGGAATCCAACCCAAGACTACAAGAAATAAAGTGTAGAGCCTCTCGGTATTGTCTCACCCATACTCATTAAGTAAGCCTGTGAGGGTTTGAATACTTTAATAGTCTCAGGGTTGGAAGAGAGCAAGAGTTGGTCAAGGAAAGGTGGAAGAGAGGGATCTAACCCAAGACTACAAGAAATAAAGTGTAGAGCCTCTCGGTATTGTCTCACCCATACTCATTAAGTAAGCCTGTGAGGGTTTGAATACTTTAATAGTCTCAGGGTTGGAAGAGAGCAAGAGTTGGTCAAGGAAAGGTGGAAGAGAGGAATCCAACCCAAGACTACAAGAAATAAATTGTAGAGCCTCTCGGTATTGTCTCACCCATACTCATTAAGTAAGCCTGTGAGGGTTTGAATACTTTAATAGTCTCAGGGTTGGAAGAGAGCAAGAGTTGGTCAAGGAAAGGTGGAAGAGAGGAATCCAACCCAAGACTACAAGAAATAAAGTGTAGAGCCTCTCGGTATTGTCTCACCCATACTCATTAAGTAAGCCTGTGAGGGTTTGAATACTTTAATAGTCTCAGGGTTGGAAGAGAGCAAGAGTTGGTCAAGGAAAGGTGGAAGAGAGGGATCTAACCCAAGACTACAAGAAATAAAGTGTAGAGCCTCTCGGTATTGTCTCACCCATACTCATTAAGTAAGCCTGTGAGGGTTTGAATACTTTAATAGTCTCAGGGTTGGAAGAGAGCAAGAGTTGGTCAAGGAAAGGTGGAAGAGAGGAATCCAACCCAAGACTACAAGAAATAAAGTGTAGAGCCTCTCGGTATTGTCTCACCCATACTCATTAAGTAAGCCTGTGAGGGTTTGAATACTTTAATAGTCTCAGGGTTGGAAGAGAGCAAGAGTTGGTCAAGGAAAGGTGGAAGAGAGGGATCTAACCCAAGACTACAAGAAATAAAGTGTAGAGCCTCTCGGTATTGTCTCACCCATACTCATTAAGTAAGCCTGTGAGGGTTTGAATACTTTAATAGTCTCAGGGTTGGAAGAGAGCAAGAGTTGGTCAAGGAAAGGTGGAAGAGAGGGATCTAACCCAAGACTAGATGAAGAAAGGTATAGATCCAGCTAGGTACCTCGGGATAGCTACACCCGTACTCACTATATGCGAGCCCCTGAGGAATAAGACAAAGATTACACATAAAATAATTTATTTACATTTCAAATTACAACGACACAAAATAATCCTAAACGATAATTTCTTATAAATTATTCACAATAAATAAAACACTTTTTTTGTCATATACAAGTGTTAGTTAATGGACATCTGAATTAGTATGTTATATCATCTGTGGAAAGCCAAAAGGATGTAAAGAAAATAAAGCAAACAATAAGAAACCAAAAGTAATTGTTACCTAAAAATAATAAGTGGTTAACCCCTCAATGAGGGAGATTTTTAGTAAGGAATAATGCCTGCTTGCGGTACTTTTTGGAGGTGTTTTAGTAAACCCTTGCAAATGTTCACGTAAATACTAAAATTTTATTTATAACATGAGCCATTATAAACAAAAGTATTCAAAGAACTAAGGTGTAAAAATATTAGCTGAAAAATACAGACTCACTTATCTTTCAAAAACTATAAAAACATACCAACAAAATGACAAAACATTCTTTACACATACTTTAAACGCAACAATTCACTTTTGTTTTTCAAAAACACAAAAATAATACTATAAAAACACGAGAAAGATATTGTGTAAAAGACAGACCCTTCTTCGTGTTTAGCAGAATAGCAACTTACAGCTGATTTGGAAAGAAACAATTGAATTTATTTCAAACTAATAAAATGCACTGAGTTCAGGCAGATCTTTAGTAAAGATAAAAATAGCTTTCATACATGTTCTGTGTATTTTAGTTTCTTCAAATAGTCCCAAATATAGCTGGTAACGATAATTAGCTGACAGACTATTGCTCGGCAATTCCCAAATACAGCGGATGAAATCATGCGAGCGCTAATTAGCAATCCATTCAGTGATAAGACAAAAATTGAGGGATAAAGCAACTCTCATCAAATCCCTTGTATGGACTGTGGCTCCATTGTATTGAAACCACATTTCTTCCATATTGACGCATAAATTTTGAAGTTATGGATGCATAAAATTGCGTAGCATCTTAACATATTGCTCTGATGTCACTGTTACTGTAAACCTCTTCTTCTTCAAAAAATAACAACACATAATCTTATATTTCTTGGCCCGCACGCTCAACATTTATCTATTTGCGATTTCTTTTTTGGGGGTTAGTTTAAATCGAAAGTCTACTTTCAAAAACCTTGTACAGTCGACGATTTGAAATTTATTTGACATTTGTGAAAAAACTGCAACTCTGCCAGAAGAAATGTTGTTAAATACAATGCAGAACTTTGAGGAGAAGCTTCGGATGTGTGAAGAGCAAGAAGGGTGTCATCAGTCCGATATAATATTAATTAACTCATTTATGTATAGCCATCAAAACTGGATTTATTATAGATTTTTTGGTGTTAATAAAAAAAATGTATATTTAAAATCAACGAAATTACACTTATTTGAAAAACATGTCCTTTTTACACCACCTAGTAAAATAAATATTTAACAACTAAACGTGCTTCTATGTTAATTTCTTTAATTTCACGAAAGTAAAAAAAAAAAATGAGTTTAAACTGTTATTTCATCATTTTTTTTTTATGTACCAATAAAATATTTAGTCATTTTAAAAAAACTCCTTAAGGGTCTCCCCAGGGATGTTGTACTGTACTTTTGTACGAAGTGCTAAGTAGGACGTCTTATCAGATTTAGACATATTCTACATCACTATTTCAAATTTTTCTTTAAGAACTACCAGACGCTTAGAGAAAAAAGGCTCAAGACTGTTTACCTAGTGTCTACTATCCATAAAAATACAAAAATGGTTCGATAGTTTTATCATGACAACCTCACAAATCAAAGGTAGTGACAACGCAAAAATAATTATGTTGATAATCCATTTATAATTTATTTTTTTTATTCACTCTTCAGAAATTAATTTCATGAGAACAGCCACAGTTTGTGCTCTTGTTATTCGATTATGAATGAAGGAAAAAAAGACAATATTAAATTTGCATTTCTGGGCTATATTGCTGCATGTTGTTGACATTAATTGGCAATCTTTAAATCATATTTTTCAAGACTTTCTTGAAAGAGTCCGATACGTACACTGAGATGGTCTTGTTTCAGTGAACATATTGAACTTCTTGAGAAAGATAACTGAATTATATGATTCTTGGTTTACAAAAAATGGGCTTCTTCTGAATCCAGACAAAACCGAAATAATACATTTTAAAACAAACAGTAATGGAAAAAACACTGGAAACAAAATTCAAAATTCCGTACATTGTCATAAGTTTTTGGGTATATATGTAGATGAGAGTTTAACATGGAAATGTCATTTAGAAAAAATAAAGGGAAGGTTGAGATCAATGGTTTATGTTTTATCCATTTTAAGAAATGGGGTTTCCTTGAAGGCTTGTTTGGTGGTTTACCATTCATATATTGAATCTGTGTTGAGGTATGGTATTGTGGTGTGGGGAAGTGCTGCTGGTGTACAGAAGGTGTTTATACAACAGAAAAAAATTCTAAGAACTCTTTCTGTGATAGTCAGAGAAAGAAGTTGTAGGGTCCTTTTTAGAGATTGTAACATGCTTACATTGCCACCCCTTTATATTTATGAAACTTTAGTCTGGGCCCACAAAAATAAAGCAGGCTTTGTAAAAAAACAGTTTTAAGCATGGCTATAGTACTAGAGCTAATGAAAATTACAGATTTCCATGCCATCGTCTAAAGCTGTTCGAAAATAGTCCACAGTATGTAGGAGTAAAATTGTATAACTGTTTGCCACAAATGTTCAAGACTTCAGTCTTGCTTGTTTTAAAATTGTTATAAAGTAGCAAGTTGTAAAAAAAGTTTATTATAGTATAGATGAATACTTTAATAATCCTCTCTGAAATGCGAAGAATAAATTTTATAATTTGTTAGTATTAATCAATTAGTTACAGTTATGTAATGACTCTGCACCTGTTCTTTCTGAATATATTTTGTGCAATAAAAATGATATGACATGATCAGGCTGGGTAAGTACCATGATGGCTTCACCAACTAACTTTGTTCGAGATGGAAAACAAAAGAGTAAAAACAAGCGAAAAATTCAGAGTGGAATCTGAATGTTAATAATCTTGGTAGCTGACAATTTTGTTCTGCTGTACTCGCCGAGACATCGGAGGGAGTCAGCTGAGCTTCATGACCTTAAGACAGTCTGCGAAAAAAATGATTCTATTGTACAGTAACTTTAAGTCATTTTGTCTTTCCACACATGATATGTAAAATCACAGTCTTACTAAAGCTAAAATTATATACAATCCACTATCTAGATAAATAAATAAATGGCTATGTACAGTGAACATGGTACTACATGTCAATATAATATACAGGATGATCACTATTGGTATCTCATAAACAATTGATCCTTTAAATGGAAGACCTTGGTTACATCTTCTTCTTCATCCAGTTTTACAGTTCGAGGTGTCTTTGCTTCTATCAAAATCCCTCCTCCATCTCTTGCGGTTCAAAACTGCATTTCTTCAGGTTAACATTTTCCTACGGTCAGCTCCCACTTCGTACTTCCATTTTGTGGTGCCTTCTTGATATGCGACTATTTAGTATTCTTTCCACATATGTCCAATCCATTGGAATCGTTAGAATTTCACATACTACACGATATCTTCATGTTTGAGTATAATCAATCTATCTGTTAAATCTTTTTCTCCAGTTTTCGTTTTCCTGCCATAAAAATTATTCCGTTTTTTTCTTTCGTAGGTTCTTAATTTATTGGGATTTGATAGAAATATTCAATGTTTTCTCCGATTCCTTATAGAAATTTCTAATTTTTTAAAATAGTTTTTGGATTTTACAACAAATTTTAAGACATTTATTTCTTATAAAGCCACTTGTTTTAAAATTAAAACTTTTTAGCTCAAATATTTAAAGATTGGTGCATTGTTAAGAGGCAATTTTCTGTACTTCCCATTGTTGTGTTAAGTTTAATTCCAGGAAGTATTAATGCAAATGCAGTACTAAAATTAATTTTTATTTATGTTAGCATAACTGGATAGTTTTAAAAACATATATGTATTACTGTAGTTTTTTTTTTGTTAAACAATCCTTGTTTTTCGTCATTTATTTATTCCATGACTGCAGTTTCAACTCCTCATTCAGTAATTTTCAAATGTATATTCAGTGGTTTGCGCACTGTGAACAGTGTAATAATTAATTACTAGATATAATAATAACACTCGGTTGTAGACTGAGACATATTAAAGGTCATGAGAGACATCAGCTAATGCTGTATAGTTGAAAATATATTTTAGCATCGACGATACAACACGTGCCAATGTCTCTCATGACCTTTAATATGTGTCTGTGTACAATTGAGTGTTATTATTTATATGTATTTGTGTTTATATGTAGTTTTTAATTATTACAACGTTCACAGTGAACAAACTGCTGAATATACATTTGAAAATGACTGAAGGAGAAGTCGAAACTACCGTAATATACTAAAATTAAAATAGCTAATTTGTGGAACATGAAAACCACCTTCAATCTATACTATAATCATTAGCTGGTTTCTATCTGTTGATCCAAATTACTTATTTTAATTTTAGTCATGCATTGGTATTTACACTTCCAAAATTCTACCTAATTAAATTTTTAATATGATACAACAAAGTACGGAAAATTCCTTCCCGAAAATGAACCAAACTTCAAATGTTTGAACGCCAATAACTCCTAAACGATTGGGTTTATCAAAAAACACATAAGATAAAAAGTCTTAAAGTTTGCTGTGAAATCCGAAAACAAAAATAGAGGTTTCTGTAAGAATTTTTAAAAGTTTGCAAAACAGGTTTTTAAATTCCATGAAAACTTAATGAAGGTCCACCCATTTAAAGTTTTTCTTATGAACAATAGTTTATGAGGTACTAACAGTACTAACAGGTACTATCGGTACTAACAGTACCGATGATAAAATAATCACCTGTATAAAAAATAAATCTCTTAAACTATAGGAATATATTTCATAGTATGATACTTAACGTATGTTTCAATTAAAATTAATTTATGTTATGAAAAATTGTGAGGGTAACTCTATTGGTTTGTTGTACATGATACTTCTACTTAATCGAGTGATTGATAAAATTGTAATCTGGTCTAATAATTGATCAGTTACCACTTAATAAACGGTGTAAAAACATAAAGTTTTTCACTCACCCATCCTCTCAAACCAAATAAAAACCATTCACCAGAAAACATGTCAGTCAAAAAATGAAAATTAACATGAACACCACATCCAAAAAAAAAATTAATACATGAATAAAATTATTACTTGTGCCATAAATACATCCTCAGTATAATAATTTGTTTTATTTTTCTCGAGATTTTGCGCATGGATTTGTATCATTAATCTTTACATTTCACTAATATTTGAACGAAATTGGTAGAGATGGTTTTGAGAAATTACTTTTCATAGAAAAAATAGTCATCTCTAACTGATAACTCACGAACTGAAATGGGTTCCTCACTGGATCAAAATCATCAAGAGCAGATTTTTAGAATCTTGTAATTTTATGTTCACTTTCTTATGTTAGTTATAAAAATAAATTAAAAAACTTCCAAGATATGCTTACAGAACAAATTTGATTAAAATTGGTCCACTCATTTGGGTTATAAAGCTCATCACATCAGACGCCATATGCAAGTAAAAAATATATATAACGGTTCAGGAATAATAGGGAAAACACAGAATTAAACCAATACAGTTGTTATTAAAGAGTTGATTTTAGTCAAATACACTTTACACTGAGGACCAAGCACAAGAAAATCAAGTCTAGTCTCAATAGAAATATTTTTCTGAAGACAGTGTTCTACATGGTTCATTTCACTTTTTTACTAACTACTAACTACTGATAGGAGACATTTTGGGGAAGGATGAGTGAAAATTCGTGCAATGTTTTTGCACCGTTTATTAGTGTAGAAATTGACCAGTAGCTGAACTTAATTCGAAATACTTACACTAAAATAATAAACCGTCTACGTTTGAAATCATGAATTGTAAAATGAGGTACGGTAACGACTCAGTTGAACCCACAACTCGTGTGTTCCATGGAACAAGTTCCGTTTTCTTTAAAACTGTTGGATATTCAAAATCTTGTTTCTTCTTTTGCGGTCGTTCCATTTTCAATTATGTTGACAGCAGCAACATTGAAGTTGGTTTCTAAAAATATTTTAAATGTTAGATTTCACAATTTGTATCTTACAATATATTTTTTTTAATATTAAGGCTGTTGAGAAATTAACTTCCAATCAGCTGGCAAATTCAAGTTCATTGCCATAGGAACACACATTGTTGTTGCAGTCCTTGTTAAAATGAGCGAATTTAAATGTACTTCAACTACCTCCAGCTGTGAGGTTAGTGTGGTGATTCGATTTCTACAAAATGAAGACAGAATTGCCGCTTGTACCGAATTTATGGCAATAATATTATGAGCGACAGTATTGTGAGATATTTCTGCATTCAACATGAGCATATAAATGTGCATGATGAAAAAGGAAAAGGATGTCATTCTATTGTAAATGATGAATTGGTTCGTATAAAAAGTGCTGATTTACAATTTCTCAGTTATCATAGAATTTCATTTAGATTTCTAGAAACACATACAGTGGTATATAAAATTGTTACTGTCATATTGGATTTTCATAAGTACTGTGCAGGATATTAAGCAATAAATTGATCATCACAAAGACCTGGTTGTAGGCTTTAACTTTTCTTGATGTCTATAATGAAAGTGGAGATGACTGCCTGGACAGAATTGTTACTGGGGATGAGACATGGATTAGGTTTGTAAATCTTGAAACCAAGGAACATTCAAAACAGTGGATGCATTGTTATTCCCTTAACAAACACTGTCTAACCAGAAAATTTGTTACAGTATTTTGGGTCCGCAGAGGTGTTTTTTCTGACTGAATTTATGAAACCAAGCACAAGATCAACAGCAGATGTTTATTGTGAAGCCTTGAAAAAGCTCCCGAAAGTGATTAAAAACAAGCAACGGTGATCGCTCAAACACTGAGTTCTTCTACACAAATGCTCTCCCTGCAGCCTGTGCGAGCGGTTTGATTGACCAGCTCAAGTGGGAATTTTTTTACCACCTGGCATACAGTCCTGTCCTTTAAGAAGTGAAAGCCCAGCTTGCTACTCAACATTTTGAAACAAATGAAGAGCTGATGAATGGAGTTAATTTTGAATTTGGCGACAGAGTTCTTTGGTGAGGGAATATAAAGCTGGTGTCATGGTGTGACAGGTATCTAAATATAGGAAGTGATTATGTTGTAAAATAATGTAGATAGTTTGTAACTCTTTTATAAAATTAAAATAAATCTGTATTTAGTTTCATTTTACTGGCCATACAGAAGTTTCTGAACAGCCTTCGTAGAACTGTTAAATTCATTTCATTTTATTGCCACAAAACGTTATTTCAAAATAGCAAATGAGAAACAGGTGACGTTGTCAAAATTAATATTACATAAATAATACATAGAAAACAAATGAATATAACACTAGACAATACAAATTCAAAACAACGTTTTAATTCTACTTAACCAAATTTACAGAAGACAAGCTTCATAAAGGTACTGCTATTTTTAAAAAGAAAGTTAACAAACTCAGTAGGGCCAATTTTAAAAAAATAAGTATTTTATAACAGCCCCGTGGCTGATAACTCACGAAGTGGTATTTTTGGAGAGATGGTAACCTACGTTTTGTTTGGGTTTTCAGAGGCCATACAAGCAAAGTGTGATTAACATCAATAGAGCTGATTTTGAGGAAGGAGTAATTTTTTGTTTTTTCCTCATGGTTAGTTATCCCCAAATTTTAAGTTATACCCAAAAAAAATATGAAAAAAAAAGTATGTTCACATCAAATTTCATTAACATCAGATCATGTGTTTGGGCTATACAACACTGTACATACGACAGAGAGACTGACATCATTTCAAAAATCACTTTATTGGACTCATATAACCTCAAAACAGATATATTCATACAGAACTGGACATCAATTATTTACCCATTACATATGGTAACATTCTATATTATGTGTACATGGTAAAATAAAAATATATAAAATACCTACGAAACAAGACATACATTCAAAACAATAAACATGGTACATAATTTTTATCATTTAAATATTGACTATTACTATAACACACTTTTGAAGCCAAAAATATTTTCAACGATTTCTTAAAAACTAATTCTCAATATTTTTAAGGAACGAAGGAAGTTTGTTGTCTATAAAATTAGAAGTTTTAGAAATTACGTTCAAGCCATAATTTGATAATTGAAAGTTATTTTTTCCTTTGTATTATACCAATTATTATTTTTTTATTGTATAAATCAGTATAATTACTTTGTATAAAATACTCTGTAAAATGTACAATGATGGAAGTGTCAATATTTTTAACTTCTTAAAACAAAAGGAGAAGTAGATGTCCTTGCAAAAGTCATATAACTGAATTGTTAATGAAGTATAGGATAATAAAAAAAATCAACCTCTTTATTTTACTGGCCTAAGGGAACCAAAAAGTGATTTTCGAAATGCTGCCCGTCCGCAGTTGTTGTCATTTGTACGTAAGCACGATAGCAGTCACAAAAATTAAAATAGGAACATGAAATTTGTTATATGGGACTATAGTGTGTTCATAATATAGAACCCTATTAAAATTCAGAAATAATTTATTGAAAATGACAAACATTTTAAACAATTTTTTGTTCATATCTCGTGTGTTGTTTAACTTAACACACTAAATTAGATACAAATTTGCAGATTTCAATTCCGCATGTAATGGTACCAAATCCATCTCTCTACGATTGCAAATAGCAAAGCTATTGTCATAAATGTAATTTCGGAGCCTGATCTTCCAAGGAAATGTGATATTTGTGTAATTACAAGATCTAGGGGCTGCATTGCATGACTGACACAAGCATGGTGAATGGAGCCTCTGAGACACATACCAGGCTCGAGACATTGGCACGAGTTGAGATTTTTTAATATATACACATCTATGAGACCCATCTGGATCTCGAAGACATCAAGACAGTAGTTACTGTGTAAACATAATTACAAAGTTCAGAAAACCTGTGTAACAACTGTTTTAACCCTACTGGTAGATCTTTTGATCTACCAATGCAATTTAACATTTACTATAAGATGCAAGAAACCAACTTTCGGGCATTACATTTAAAGGATCTGCTTGTATTACATTGTATGATGAGGCTGGGTAAGTAGCATGATGGGACCCATCAACTTGTTTACAAAATTTAATCAAACCCTGTTGTAAAAATTCAGTTAAGTATTTTTAACAACCCCCAACATTCAGCACGTTTCCTTCAGGGCAATACTTGGCCTCATACTGCCGCTTTGACTATGAAAACGTTGTGGAAACTTGAGTGGGATGTGGTATCCCATCCTTCATGTAATCCAGACTTTTGCCACTTTGACCCACTTAATGAATTTTTAAAAGTCAAGAAATTCAACTGTAATAAGGAGGTTATTGACACCGTTCAAGAATGGAACAAATATATTGCAGTGGCAGGACGCTACATAGAAAAATAATGTGTAAGTAAATAAACAATAAAATATTAATTACATTAAATAAAGTTTAGCTGTTACATTCCTATTTATATATGAACACTAAAAGCAAGCTGTGTACCTGTAATGTTTTGTTTTGTTAGAAGTTGAAGAAGTTCTTGAGAAGAATTGGCCAACCAGAGATCATGATTAAGTCCGCTCAAAGATTTTACAACTTTAGGCGATGCATTTAGCAGTATACATTGGACACCCTGTTTCTTTACATCCTGCGTCATTGATTGCACACCCTGTACATAATTTACAGGAAAACATTAGCGTAATCATGGTACTAATCCAAACTGACAGAGTGTCCTCACTATACATGACTCATCAATTAGAACAAAAAATGTTCAGTAATTTTTTTTCCAATTCTACTTCATTTAGTATCGTGTATTTTTGTTTTGTACTAAAAACAATTCAATAGAATTTATATTGAATGAAAGTATTTTGTAGATGTTTAAAGGCGAAAAACCTTTCTGTCATCATTAAAAAAATAATAAAAGGAGGAAAGATTGTAAAATAAAGACTCCCCTACCCCTTGAACACTAATAGTATCAGCCCTCAGTAGCTCACTATAGTGATTACAGGGTTGCCAACCTAGCTGAACCTACACCTTTAGTCACCTAGTCTTGGGTTTTTTCATCTGTCCTACCAGATCGCTCTTGACCAACTCTTGTTCTCTTCCGACCCTGACACTATTAGAGTATTAGGATTAGGAGTCTTTATTTTATTCTCATTTCTTCTTCTTCTTATTTTGTTTTCACGTTTTATACACAGAGTGTTAGTAAAGTATGGAATATACAAAAATCTTTAAAGCAACTGAACATAGAAAGTTCGTTTTTGGTATATGTTTATTAGACAACGTTTACTTCCAGTTTTGATAGTTTTAAATTTTGGCGGACACCTTGAATCCGCCATTTTGAAATTAGATTTATTTTTTAAATATGAATAGGCTCATGTGACATGTTTTATTTTATTTTGAGTTTAATAGTCGAATCCGTTATGTTATATCTCATTACCTTAAAAAGTTATTACTAATACAACTACAGAACATTTAAAAGTATAATTTACAGGTGGACGAATGTGTTGGTTACCTTTAAACACGTACATGCCATAGTTTTTCCTGAGTATGTACCTCTTGATTACTTTCTATTAAGATATTTAAAAAGTAAATTGTATTTTAACCAAACAGAAAGCCTAAATGAACTACAAAATAGGATACGAACAGTAATTAACTCTATTACTGATCTGATAATTTCTAAAATAGTTATGTAGAACAAAAACTTGAACACAAAAATTACGTTTATTTAAATCAAACACGTTTCAACGACAATGTCGCCATCTTCAGTGATACATGAGCTACAATAAGAAAACTATAACTAAAACTAAAATAGTTGGTACATTTTATAGCCGTTTGGGATTGTGCCATGAAACAATTTGAACATCTTAGAAAATCATAATTACAAAACTACAGCATGTACGTGTTTAAAGGGACCCAACTCATTGTCCACCTGTAAATTAAGATTTTAAATGTTCTGTAGTGGATAACTTTTCAAGGAAATGAGATAATAAAAACCGGATACCACCATTAAACCCAGAATAAAAAACAATCTAAAAACATGTTTCACAAGACCATATTTCTATTTAAAAAATTAAACCTAATTTCAACATTGCTGCCAAAATTTAAAACTGGAAGTAAATGCTATCTTATAAACATAGACAAAAAACTAACTTTTTATCTTCAACCATTTTAAAGATAAAATATAAAGCAATGATGGCCAAGAGGTTTTAAATAACAAGGAAAGTATTTAATAGGTTTGGGTTTGGAAGAGAAAAAGAGTTGGTCAAAAGAAACCCGATAGGAAAGATGATAGAATGAAATTTAATCTAAGACTAGAGAAAGAACTATGTAGATCCAGCTACGATGCCCAGGGATTGCTCACTCATACGTTCTATAAACGAGGCCCTGGAGGAGTACAGAATGTCAAGTAAGTGTACCGAGATTAGCTGTTAAATACAGACAATTTTACAAATTACTTAAGTGAATTAAATGCAATTAACAAGTATAATTAGAGCTAGAATTAATTGTATAGATGGTTGCAACTGCAAACAAATTAGATGCAACAGCTGTTTTATTAGAAATTCTATTTTAAAGGTTGATATTTTTAAAATTTTAGAGGTCATGAGAAAACCTAATGCAGGTGCCAATGCAATACAAAGCTTGTTACCAATACAATAAAAACACTAACGTCTTGTTCACCTAAAGGGCTACAAAATTAAAAATAAAACTTAAGGCTTAATTGTGTTAAATTAAGGGCCTTTAGTAAATTTTGCGTGAAATCAACAGTTTTCAAGATTTTGTCATCAAAAATTTGACATATTTTTACCCAACACCTACAAATTCCATACAAATTGTATTTTTAAAAAAACAAACAGATGAACAGACAAATCAGAATTTCAAAATTGTTTACTACATAATGTTTATTCCAATTGATGAATATAACCAGAATGTACTCTACAGTACATGTACAGTCAGAACACTTACTTTATACTGTATGCACCAAAACAAACTGTACTGAAATTCCATCAGCTGTGCTGAATTTTCAAACAGCTGATTCCATTGTTTCTTCTTGTTACATTATACTGCTTATTATTAATTTCTAGATTGAGGTTAGTTTAACGCTATAATGTTTCTTACAACCCAAGGAAACGTTTTTATTGTTAGAACAAAATTTCTATTCATACAAAACAGATTGTTTTGGCCGGACAAGTTTAACACCAACTGCTATTGATTTTCATAAACAATTTTACAAACAGCCGCCAAGTAATGCTGTTATGTTGTGTCGTTGAAAAGTTCCGTCTTAAGGGTAGTGTTTTGACACAGCGTAAAGTGTGTGCTGGCTGACCAACCACCATAACTATAAATGAAAACCATGGCAAACTACTTCAGCAAGTCATTCTCCGAAAAGAAGCATCCGCTGGACATCTTTGAAAATAAATTCAATGGTACGTCTTTGAGAAGAATTTTTTTTCTTGGGGACATGTTGCTGAAGTTCTAATTGGCCTCTGGCACTTTGGCTGTGAGCCTATTTTTCCCATTTTTTGTTCACTTTAAACTGACTCCAGTGCCTCTAACAAGCTCCAGGATCTTGTGCAGGGTGTTATTGCCAAAATTTATGTCTGGTTGTTGGAGTCCAAAGATTCTCCTTCTTTCGGACTCCAGGACCTCACAATCAAACAAAATGTGTACTGGAGTCTCAGGTACGAGTTCGCAAAGACGACAGTTAGGTGAGACTTATAGTTGTCCCAACTTATTTAAGTGGCTCCGAATATGGACATCTCCAGTAATCATGGCAACAATCTGTCTCATGGACTTCCTGTCATCCTGAACCAGTACCTTTGTCAGCGCAGCATCTGGTCCTGAGAGAAGACACCCAATCTCTGGCCAGGAAAATGTCTCCATTGTTCAATGTGCTCTTCCTTGTCCCATTTTCTTACCGCTCGTCTCTTGCCATTGAATGACTGATCCCGCAAGCGTTACCCTTAAATTCAAGTTATCAAAGAAATATATAAAAGCTCCCAGACATGGTCTAAAAATACCCAGATTTCCCTTATTCTGTACACCAACCAAATTAATATTATTTAACTGGTAGTTTCCAGTTAAGTATTTTAACAGTTTTGAATAACTATGTATGTGTGGTCATTTCATTAAATATCTATTCATATTTTCTTAACATTATATTAATTACAACAAATCATACCATAAGTATTTGTTTAACATAAAAGACTTTATTTAGGTAAGTTGAGAACAGCATAATGAAAACAATAAAATCTTCTATCTTTTTTATAAGTGGTCTTTGTTTTTGTGGCAATTTCTTCAGATTCTTATATGAATTTTAAATAATATCGAGGCTTCATGTTAGCATCAAAAAGTTGAACCTGTTAGTTTACTTAACAATTTTTTTCTTCTTTGCTCTTCGATTTCTGTCATTGGCATTTTCTCGTCGACCAGTAAGTGTTCAACAATTTCCGAGAGATCGTCCTGCAGCAAGCAATTAGAATATCTAATCTCCCACGCAACTTTCACACATTAACAATACGTATAAACTGTTAACTTTTGGTTGAGATAAATCACAAAGAAGTAATCACTATACAGGTATGTATAGTTAAATTATTAACTTCTTTGAGATAAAAATTCAGACCATATGGTCACAATAAACATGTAATAAACAAAAAGATGAATTCAACAATCACAGCACAATGTGAATCTGTACAAATAAAGTAAGCACTATATAAGTTAACCTAAAAATAATTTAAAACAGCTGTTATAAATTCTCAAATAAAACAACAAAATATAACATGTTTGAGAATATTTATAACAGCTGTTTCAAATTATTTTCTTTTTGAAATTGATTATTTACCCACAACAAACATGTTATTTAAACGATAAATTTTGTTTTCAAAATAAATGTTTCCAAGGAAAATGAATAATTTTTGGCAAATCTGGAGGTAGTACTGTTTAATTTGGCACCTCAAACATTAAAATCGGCTCTATAGTAAAGAAACACGTGACTGGCAGTAACATAAATATAAAGTTACCTGAGCTGCTGTAAAATCAGTTCGATTGATGTGAGTACAGTCCAGTACGACAGCTTTAGGTTTATCACCTTCTTCTGATGTGGCAGCTGCTTTAGCCACAATAGTCTGTCTGATGTAATCCACTGCAGGGAACAGTAAGCTTCCTCGTGGTTGTACAAGCCAGTACACAACTCCTGGTGAACTCTGGATTGAAAGAAAAAACAGTTGTTTATATTATAAGATGCGACAACCAGGTTTGACTTACGAAGTAGAGTAACATTACATTTCACCTTCCAAGTCTTGAAATCAGTCTCACACAATATGTAATTGTTAGTGGAGATTTAAATTGTCAATCATTGCGGAAAATCGCAATACTGGTGGAATAAACTTTTGATCAAATAAACATGACCCAGATAACCATTTTTAACAAATAGGAATTAAGGCAAATTTAAAACTAAGACAGGACAGAGGGGAACAGGAATATTCAGGAACCTACAACCAAATGAATAATATAAAAGGGAAGGGGATTAACAATATTAAAAAATCAGTGTCAGAGATCCTAACGCTGTACTCAATGTGGTCGGACAAAGGGGTTACTACATGGACTAGCTAAAATCCATAACTGCCTGTTACGTTTCAGAAGAGTAGCATAAGAGTTCATAGCTTTCATAGTTTTGAATACCTTTCATAGAAATAATGAGGATATGATTTGTTCTGAAACATAGTTCTGGTGGGTATGATGTAAAGACTCGATGGTTGCTGTTTGGACTTACTGTACACTGAACAGTTTACACCAGGAAATAAGGGACGTACAACGTAAACAATATCATATCATTATGATCTTGTTCTTTGGGGTTCGACCGTGTCAATATTGTCTGCACGTTGATTACAGCCGACGTTTCGGGCACTTTACAGATGTCCATTCTCAAGGCTTAACAAAGATCTGTAAAGTGCCCGAAACGTCGGCTGTACTCAACGTGCAGACAATATTGACACGGTAGAACTCCGAAGAACAAGATCATAATGATGTTTGTGATCGTGGAAGTCTATCGTTCAATATCATATCAATTTTTTGAACAGTACAATAAATAGTAAATCCATCAGGATCTCATTTGTAGTGAGTATGGCTTGGCAGAAACTCTTTAGATCTACAGATTTATTTTTATGTAGATAAGAGAGACCTCTCTTTCATTTTACCTATCAGATCTCTCGCTTGACAAACTCCTGTTCATTTCCGACTTTGATGCTATTAGAATAATCTAGAGCTAGGGATCTTTATTTTATGTTCTTTTCTTCCTTTTTACTTACGCAGTAAACGAAGAAGTATAAGGTATGGTACACTTATGAATTTCAACCTCCATTTTTTTATTGATCACGTTTCAAAGCCCCAGAAAACCGAAAAAGCTTATTTTTTAACTTACAATACATATCAGTGTATTGTTATAGTCTTAAACATGATAGTGGCCGCAAAAATAAAAATAGAAACATGAAAATTGGTATAGGGGACTGACTATAGTGTGCTCAATATATGACTCTATAGACATTCAGAAAAATCAAATTGGAAATGTTTAAATGGCAGCCATATTAAAAGCTCTTTGTTTATATCTCGTGTGTTATTCAACTTATAACACACTAAATTAGATACAAATTTGCAGATTTCAATTCTGCATTCAATGGTACCAACCACACCTCTCTACGATGACAAATAGTAAAGTTATTATCAAAAACATAATTTAGTTACGGATCCGACAGAGCCGTGTCAAGCCAGAGCCAAAACAAGCATTGCGAATAGTGGCTTCATCACATAATGTATAGCTTCGAAACCTGCTAGGGCCAAGATACTAACACGAGTCAATCGAGTGGACACTTTAAATATACTAGCCTACGTCAAGAATGTAGTGATAAACACAATTACAAGATTCAGAAAACCTGTCTAACAACTGTTTTAAACAAAACTTATTCTACTCGATAAGACTCCTTGATCTACGAAATCTATTTAACATTTCCTACAAGGACCAAGAAATCAACTTTTGGGTGTTACATTTAAAAGATCTATGATTGAATGATGGGGTTTACCATGATGGTCCAACCTGTTTTATAAGGTGATGATGATCAAGAGGTTTTTACCTTTGAATGACATGAAACAAATAAATAATAAGAATGTTTAGTTACGTTATTACCGGAAATGACCATGTAGAGTAGAGACAAACCTACAATTGAACAAATTTGTTATATGTACGAGTATACAGAATATTGCACATTAAACTTGAGCGTATTCTTGCCAGACTCTTACACATTCTCGTAGTGATAATAACAACTAGATATTGGTGATTTCTTCTATTTTAAATACATTAAACACTTAACATTTATTCTGCCGGAAGTAATACTTACACCAACACGTTCGATTGACATTTTAGGCCTGGCATTATAGTACAACAGGAATATCAAATCAACAAGAATCCCAACGAGAAGTCCGATTTCAACTCCTACACAGAGACAAGCTATGAAGGTTGCCAGAGCTGGAATCAAGTTGCGTCCTATAAAACAAATTGCATTAGAGACTTTAAAAATCAATTCATAGCATTTCTCTTGCATAAAACATTTCTTGCATTTCCATTTTTTTAAAGGGGCAAAAAACTCTTGGTCATCATCGTCTGATAAAAAAAAAGGAAGAAAATAAAATAAAGATTCCTTGAATACTCTAATACCATCAGGGTCGGAGAGAACAAGAATTGATCAAGGGAGACATGACAGGAAAGATGAAAGAGAAGGCCCTAACCCACAAGACTAAATGATTGTTCGGGCTCTAATGTGAAACACAAAAGAAAACCTTCAAGTGTTATCAATCAGAAAGTAAAAATAACTGGTGTACAAAATTTCCCACTCACTCGTCCCAAAAACCAAATAAATACGAACCAAAACTGTTTGTCATCAATAGTAGTTCAGTAGTTGTCAAGCAAAAAATGAAAATGAAGCGGAGAAAATATATCTAAATAAGGGTATAAACTTGCTTAGTTTGTGCTATAAACACGTCATTAGTGTCAATATTTCTTTGTGATTTTCCACACGAGTTTGTGTCATTAACCTTCACATTTCACTAAAATATAAAAAAAAATCGGTATAACCAAAATTGATTTAAATCATTAGACACTACTAGAGTAATATTTGAAATTTTTTTTGTAACAATCACAATTCTGTTTTTTCTCGCGGTACCAACCTTCCAGTTTTGAGTTATCGAAAAAAATTGTTCCAATTTATAGCTAAAATACCAAATTTGATTAAAACCATGCCACACATTTGGGCTGTTTACATACAACAGATGCCAAACCGATATTCCAACAATAATTTTGAGGGTCAGAGGACCTTGAAAGGGATATATTTACAAAAACATTTGAAATAATTTGTTTAACCTATCACATGACCTTTTCTATACTATTTTATGTATATAAGATGACAAATATATAAACATATATATAGATTGTATGGCTTCATGTGTAGGTGTGCGAGAGAGTTAGTTCAGTGTTTATATATTCAACATACAGAGTTTGAAGTTTCTTGTATAAAATATAATCATTAACTAAGTATGCCTGGGGGGGGGGAATTCATCGCAGGGTTGAGGACAGTCTGACTACTAAGAAGATAGCTTTATGCCACCTTCTTGTATATAGAAGATGCTTCTGACAATACCTCGTTTAAAGTAATAGTCTGCAGGGCTCTAAATTGATCCACAGCATTTGCAGATGGATCGATTCCGTGCTGCGTGTCAGGCATAGACTCACCCATCCTTTTGAACTTGGTGGTTGACAGGCTCCCGGACGAACTTACAATGTTAGGTGTTTATATTCAGGAGTATGTGAACGATCTCATGGTTTACGCCAAATTCTGTAATGTTGTTGCTGATGTTATGAAAATTGGCTTAAAGCATATCAACAGGTGGTGTATTAAGGAGGTACTGACAGTCAATCGTTCAAAAATTATCATTGTCCTTCTACTGGGAAACAACTTGAATTCTCTTTCCCCGGTTGAAGTTAAAGAATAAATACTCTGTTAGCCTTTCCAGGTCGATCAAGTATCTTGAAATTTTGCAAGCTTACCTGGAATGAACACTTGGATAATGTACTCAGTAAAACCAAATGGGGGTGATGGGATCCGATGTCAATCCCAAGGAGATATACAACTTTTTTAATATTGTCTCAGGTAAGTTTTCTTTACTATCAGGTCTCTCTTGACCAACTCTTGTTCTTTTCCGATCCTCACACAATTAACACGTTAACTGCCAAGGCCTAATACGATACTCTTGCCTGGAGTGCCACGATTACCAAATTATTTTTCCACTATTATTTTTGCATCTACCTATGTTAAATAATAAAAGGCAATAGTATTTACTAATTTTATTTACATTTATGCATATATAGTTTCGAGACCGATCGGACCGAAATGCAATTTTTCGGCTTTAATTTTAATCGTAGTATAACGTTTAGGTCCGATCGGACCGAGGCAATTTTCGTGTAAAAAAAAATATTTAAACGGGCTATTTCATTTCTTTATGTTGGCAACGCTCACTATTTTATTTGTCTAATATTTATTTTATAAATACATATATTCATTTTACAACTGTATTCTTTGTGAATTATTCTTTACTGAACTAAAATGTTTTTGTAAAATTTTTAATCGGTCCGATCGTGCCGACAAAAAAAGTGAAAATATCCACTGATTTTATTATTATATTGAGTAACCATGGTAACGGTTATTAAAGCATACAATATACTACGTCTAACACACGCCTTTACCCAATCCAGAGAATACCAAAATTGGCCGATAGGTTGTTGCACTATCGAACTGTGAGCCACAAAACAAAACATTACGTCAGTGACTTTATCGGTCCGATCGTGCCGAAATGCTGCATGTACGGACCGATATGGCAGCTAACATGTTAAAGTATTCGAGGGCTAGTGCTCTTTATCTTATGTCCCTTTTCTTCCTTTTTTTTATAAAACAATGATAACCGACAGGCTTTCAGCCTTTTAAACACAGGAAAAAAGTTAAAAGTTAAAAACTTAACTAAGTACTTACTGTTTGACGACCACATTGGTTTTAAAACCTCCACTTCAACCATGAAAAGTACAGCACACATGATAACTGCGGCAAGTGTTGTCTTGGGAATGTAGTAGAAGTATGGAGTTAACAAGCCTAAAGCTAATAGTACTAATGCACCTGAAATCAAGAAGACCTTTGGTTGTTAGAGGAATAAGTTAATAGAAGGTTATTGTACAATCCTATCAGGCAAAGAAGTGTACAAACAAAAAAAAGTCACTATGATTTTTTTAAATTGAACTTTAGAAAATAAAAATACCTCTAAATAAGGTTGAAATTTTATCGCTTGGATCGTCTGTAGGAATGATAACTCGATCTATCACATACTAAACTTTTGAAAAGTAGTGACAAAAAGGTTGTAACCATTAGGTCACCATTCCCTTGACATCTAACCCACGACCTATCAGTTCTTTTTGTAATCTAGTGCTGTGAATTGCGGTTTTAGTTTTAGTACCCAACATGGCTACTAGGCTATGTTAGTGTCTTTCTATTTTTTCATGTTTCAGATCTATCACCTGACAATAGGAGATGATTTATACTATCAAAACATTGTGTATTAGTTTTCAAATATACATAAACGACACCAATAACTAAACTTAATGTCTAATTGTCTGAGCAAAATCGACAGCAAATTTTCTGTCGATAACGAATCTATAAGACTAGCACATTTTGTGAAGTTTTAAAAATAATATCAAACAATGACTTTTCTACAATAAATAAATTATGTGAAAATATTGCACTGGCCAATCCTCAAAACCAAATACAAAAACAAAACGAAACTAATCGTCCAAAATGTCAGTTCGGTAGTTTACAATCAAAAGTGAAAACAAACCATGGTCCCCACTGCATGTATGACAAACGACAAAAGCCTGACAGACAAGTTTTTTGGGGCTCAGACGATTCAAAACTAATCTACGTAAAACTCTACATCAATTATTGATCCATCCTTTAAATTTCTCTATATTACATTATATGAAAAAGTAAAAGAATACATGTTATAAATTTCTATATTTTTTTATTCATTGAGTTTGAATTGGAAGTAAATTTTCAAATAATCGAAAAGAATGTCCTGGAAAAATCTAATATTTAAAATGTAATAACATAATATTATTAACTAGTTAAATTTTTTTTTTTTAAGTATTATTTACTTACTCGTATATAGTCCACCCATTGGTGAGCGAACACCACTCGCATTGTTAACAGCTGATCGGGAGAATGCACCAGCTACTGGCATGGAACGCCCAAAAGAACCAATGATATTACACAGTCCTAAGGCAATCATTTCTTGAGTCGCATCAATACGTTCCCCACTGGCTGCAGATTAGAGAATACTGTTTACTTATCAACTTTAAATTAAAACTACAACTACAAAATTGATTCACACAATATTACCATATTTACTACTCGTCAATTACAAATGTTTTTTGTCGTTGGTGTTAAAAGCTGAAAAACCTCTTGGTCATTATCGCCTTTAAAAAAGAAAGAAAGAAAATAGCTTAAAATCAAGACCCTCTAGTCTTTGAATACTCTAATAACATCAGGGTCGGAAAAGAACAAAAATTGGGCAAGAGAGATGTGATAGGAAAGATGAAAGAAAGTGTTCTAATCAAAGACTACATCTTAAAAAAAGTATTGATCCAGTTAAGAACCCTCATTGATTGCTAATACCCTGAGGGTCACAACTGTGCAATAAATGATCCTAACCTAACCTAACCTAACTGTGGCCCAGCCAAGGAGCCCAACAAATAAAAACTATAATAAGTATAAATTTGGATGTAATGGGAAGGGATTCTAAATAATAAAATATGAATTGGCACTTGCGAATTTGTTGAGCAGTGCAAGATCACGTAGAAGGGGGGAGAGACGAGGAGTGGAGGGCTTGAACCAGTAAGCCAAGCGGGAGTCTGTTCCAAGAGCCGTGAGAAGGAAGACCGCTATGGGACAAGGTCAGTCCATTTTCGGCCACATGCTATATAATTAATCGTTATGCTTTTCGGTCACTATTAAGGCTTTATCTAGCCGTTATGTCTTTTTTATAAATTATAATATTTCTGTACTCTTCTAATTCGGCGCTCAAATAAATGAGAACATTTAATTTAACTTTTAACCTAACCTAAGCTAACCTAACCTAACATAATAAATTATTTATGTTGTCATAACTACAAAAAATGTTAATTGAATACATTCTACTGCTACGTGCAGCAATGTCTTAACTTCTGCTGGCATTTCAGATAAACTCTATTTTAAAAACCAACTTTCATTCGAAATATATAAGACGACACCTTTAAAGAAGCAAATTTTCATACTACTTCATCTACATCTTTTTTCTTTGTAGTCTTGGGTTAGATCCCTTTCTTTCATCTTTCTTATCAAGTCTCTCTTGGCTAACTCTTGTTCTTTACCGACTCGGCACAATTAGAGGATGTGAGGTCTTTATGCTCTTTTATAAGGCGATGATGAACAAAAGGTTTTTCGGCTTTAAAGAACAACAGATTCAGTGCCACCTATAAAAAGCCAATCAATCAATTTTAATCTAATTGAAACTAGTATATCAAAACACCAAACCGTAGGGAATTTTATGAACTTTAAAAGTTATCTTAAACATTTTTTCGTAAAATTCATAATCACATAAAAAACTTTCAACCCTATCACTCACTCCCTTTAAAAGTAATTCTTTGAGAACTCGAGATTGATTGTATTTATTAAGTTTTTATTGTTGTTTAAAGGCAAAAAACTTCTCAGTCATCATCGTCTTAAAACTTCTCATAGTTTTTTTTTTTACACTTAAATTTTTGCTTTTTGAGAGGCTTTGAATGCTATATTTTACTATACTAATGTCTAACTTACAGAATGCTTTGGCGATAGCGATGTTACTGATTATAGCAATCAGCGGTACTACCAACACACCAGAACCCAAGTGTGCCACCATTCCAAAGAAGTTGACATGTTCACCATTTATATGAGTTGATAGTGGTGGAAACCCAAACGTTGGTAAGCCTGATTCAATCTGACCTGCTCAACAGAAACAAAAGATATGAAATAAAACAAATAAACAACAAAAAAACAGATTTTTAGAATTACTGGTACAGCCATTTTAAATTATTAATTTTGGTGTAAATATGTCGAGTAAAATAACTGAGTGTTGTTAAAATCGGTACATAATAAAAACAAGTTGTTGTCTCACTATGGTACTTACCCAGCCCTATTATACAGTGTGATACAAGCGGATCCTCTAAATATAATACCTACAACTTCGCTCGTGTCAGTGTCTTGCCTCTGGTGGGTCTTGAAGTTGAGCATATGTGAAGAAATCTACACTCGCTATGCTCGTTTCAGTGAGTGGATCTCAAAATTATACAAATATCATATTTTCTTGGGAGAAATGTCGAAAAGTTTTCTTGAGCCTTTTAGGAAATGTTAAATTATATTGGTAGATCAAGGCTTTTTCGGTAGTATGTGTTTGTTGTTATAAAGGTTTTCAAATATATTGTAAATGTGAATATCACTGCTTTCATGACATTAGCTATATATATATATATATATATATATATATATATAATATATAAATATATATATATATATAATATATATAAATATATATATATTAGGCTATATATTATATATATTTTTTGTAAATAAGATTTATAAAATAGTCTCATTCCCTTCACTCATCCTTAACAGCTCTTGAAGGTATATAAGGTGTGTGTGTGTGTGTGTGCGTGTGAAGGAGCCTACACTCGCTACGTTCATATCGGTTCGGCCCTGCTGAATCTTATAACTATACTAATATCAAATTATATTGGGAGATCAGAGTTCTAAACTACATTTTTGACAATAACTTCGCTATTTGTCATCGTAGAGAAGTGGGGTTCGTACCATTACATGCAGAATGGAAATAAAAAATTTAATAATGATACTAAATGGTATAAATATTCAACTTAAAACACACGAAATATAAACTAAAAAACAGTTAAAAATAGCCACCATTTTTACAACTATAATATTTAAGCACACTATAATCCCTCATACCAAATTTACTATCTTAATTTTAGTGGCTACTAATATGCTTACGTACAGATGACAACAACAACAGGTGGAAGGCAAGTCGAAAATCACATTTTCTGTTTCCCGAGATCATGAAACGTGAATATCACTCAAAAAACAGAGGTTAAAATTTGTTCAAATAGCTTCTTCAGAAGCCAAACAAAACATATGGTCGCTAACTCTTCAAAAATGTCTGTTCATGATCAGTAAAAAAAATTGGTCATTCGGCCGATATAAAATATTCTGCTAATTTCATTCAAAATTTAGTAAATTGTGAAGATTAATAACTCAAACCTCTGTAAGACAATATAACGGTTCAGAAATAACTGACACAAAACTACAACGTACTAATAAAAGATCACTTTTAATCAAATACGTATGGTTTTTATTTGGCCTTGTGGAACTGTAAGTGAGTGAGTGCAACCGTTTTTTTTTTTTTTTTCAATATTTAGAAACCCATTTCAAATATACAAATGAAGAAAGTATTATAAATTTCCTTCAGATGATGATGTCAATTAATCCTGAACAAGAGCATCACCGGAAGGTAATTAATAATTAGTAAAGAATCCAGAAAGGCTACAACCATAAATATGGAAAGAAATTATATTTACTGCACATAAAAAAGAACTTGTTTATACCCAATACAGCCAATAAAAATGAAAATATTCATTATTAGTTTATTTAAATCAGTTAACTTGAACAGCTGATGTGATAGTATGTCATCATAGGCTATTTCTACCTTCATTATAAACAATTACCATGGACTTGTTATTTTGTCGTTATCATACAACCATTTAATAAGTGTATGTATTAAAATACACCATTGGCTATTGTTAGAGTGTTTGTAATATAAAAACATTTAGATTAAAGATACTCTAGGGACTTTGGACAAAAATGTTATTGAATAAATTTTCTCGCTCACCCATCCCCAAAACCAAATAAAAACCAAACATTTGCCACCAAAAATGTCAGTTCATTAGTTGTACAAAACGTAAAAATGAACCATTGAATCCTTTTTTTTTTTTAATAGATATTTATATATTTAAATAAGGACCTAAACTTACTTCATTTCGTAATAAACACATCCTTTGCTTAGATCGAATTTGATTAAAATCGAGCTTTCAATGATGGCAACCCTGTCTTATTGTGGAGTACAGTTGGCAATCCTGATGAACCCGAACTGGATCTACGCCTTTCTTCATGCTAAATTATATCCTTCTATTTCATCTTTCCTATGAAATCTCTCTTGACTAACTCTTGTTATCTTCCACCCCTGATGTTATTAGAGTATTCAAGGAGTAAGGGTCTTTCTTTTGTTCATTTTTTTATAAAGCGTTGATGACCAAGATGTGTTTTCCCTTTAAACATCAAGGGGAGAGGCAATACTCCTCAACCATACTTTTATCTTATTTACGATTTTGTACACAGTGTAATTAATCTACACATTTCACTAAAAAAAAATCAACGTAATAGGTAGACTGGAGCCGATTTTGAGAAATTGCGTCTTTACAACCGTACAAATATTTCCGTTTACATTTGAAATTCTCTCTTGTATAGCCTTACGATTACCATACCTGTTAGCTTAAATGGTGAGTAACCATGAGCATGGAAGACATAAGCAGCGACTGCACTAGCAACGACTACCATAGCATTACGTCCAGTCGAAGCAAACCATAACAAGTTGGAAGTGAACTTCTGCAAACCTTCCAAAGGTTTCTCCCCATCCCCCAGTTTTATATCCTTCAGTTTCTGCAACACAAATTAAATTAATTGTCAAATTAGGAAGAAATCAGATATAGCCTAGTTGTATGGGGGAAAGTTGTAGCTAACTCCTTGTTACTGTCTCTTTAATAGATGAATGTCTTTAATAATTAAGAGATGAACTTAGGACCAACAGGTCCTCCATACCACTTAACACCATAAAACAATACAATATAAATATGAATAAAATGTAATTAAAATTATAAAATATACCATTAAAAATAAAATATTAATAAATACAGAAACAAAATTCCCTGGATGAAAATGTACAAACAATAATAATTATTATTGATGAACAAAAATAAAAAATATAATAAAGAATAATAGAGAGAAAAATAATAATAAATACAAAAACAAAATTCCTTGGATGAAAATATACAAACAACAATAATAATTCGAGATAAAATATATATATATATATATATATATATATATATATATATATATATAATAAAGAAAAGAAAAAGAGAAAAATAATAATAAATACAAATTTCCCTGGATGAAAATGTACAAACAACTAAAAGAATAATAAGAATAATAATAATTAGTAACAAACGCATGTAAAATATATAGCCTAATGAAGAAAAAAAGAGAGAAAACTAATAATAAATACAAAAACAAATTTGCTCGGATGAAAATGTGGGAACAACTAACAGAGTAATAACAATAATAATAATTAGGGTCAAACAAAAAATAAAATATATAATTAAAGAAAGAGGAATAAAATAATAATTAACAGGTATTCTGTAATTATTATTATTTATGAACTAAAACTAAACCAAAAAAAATAAAATAAATTATAAAATTATTATCTCTCGTAATATTGAACACTGAAAAAAGTTAAATTATCAAAAATATAACTTCACACACATAACATACAGTAATAAATTATTACCTTTACACTCCGTGCCACTAACATATACCTAGTGGAGAGAAAGTAATGAGACAGGTCAAAAAATTGATGTTGAGCTTTTTAGGATATATCCATTTTTAGGTCCGCTGAATCTAAAAAGTGATTTCTTTTAATGCTGTCTATCTGTCTATACAGTCCAAACTATCCGGGCACATTTTGATTTTATCTCAGAAGTTTTTGTTTCGACTTTTTCATTAACTCAGAATTTGGCGTTAGTTTCCAGAAAAAAAAACACAAAACCACAATTTTCTCAAAATCGGATAGAATGATTTTGATCAAATTTAACATCTAAGAACCCAAACAAAAATTACTGGAGCTGTTATAAAAGACATGTCACACTTTTTATTTAACTAAAATTTGAATGAAATCAGTAGATGAACATAAAGACTTTTTAATGACGATGGCACATCAGTTTGTATCTTTAGTTTTACATTTTACTAAAATTCAAACGTAAATTCAAACGTACCGGTAGAGCTGTTTTTTGTTTGTTTATTTTTACTGATAACTCACAAACCGCTATTTTTGAGATGGTGGACCAAATACGTTTTATTTGGATTCTTAGACGCTACACTTGAGCAAAGTTTTATCAAAATCGTTAGTCAATTTTGAAAAAATGGTAAGTATGTGTTTTCTCCAAGCAGCTATCACGAAATAGAGCGTCCATATTAAATGTTTGACATGTTTGTTCTAGGAACAGTAGCTTGACAACAGACCAAGCATAGTCCTAATCATGCATGTCTTAAGATTAGAGTTGTAACGGATATCCGGTTAATATCCGGTATCCGGCCTATCCGGCCCTTTTTTTAGTATCCGGTATCCGGCCGGATAGTTGCAACTATCCGGCTGGGTACCGGATACTTAATTATGTAAATGAAATTACATAAATAGGTGATCTATACTTCCAAATAGGTGATCTTTTCGTAGCGGTCGCCATTAAACTACAAAAAACTTCAACCACAAAAAACAAATACCGAAAAAGTCACTGACAGACTGTTGAATAATAGTGTTTGACGCATGAACGATACAAGCCGCCCACTCCCCCACTCCTACGGTCCAAGAGACAGGTTCGTACTTGTCATTCCGTGAATCATCGCTAGAACTACACACACTACCTGAGTCGGATATCCGGTAGCCGGATATCCGGCGCTCCGGCCTAGAACCTCACCGAATATCCGGTATCCAGTATCCGGTCAAAACGACTATCCGTTACATCTCTACTTAAGATGATGCTTGATTTGTTGCCAGACACTATTCTACCTATAGGGACCTCTCACCATTCTCCTAGCTTGTCTACAATCTGTCTATACATTCTACGCACCTCTACAAGCTCATACTACCAGTAGTTCCTGCAAGTAACTTGGCAGAATCTACAGCTTGGGTGGTCTCTTCTCATAGTTCATCTTTCTCACAACTGATCTGTTTTTTCACATCAGACTGTCCATAGTCTACATCAGATTCATATTTTTCCTGCCCACTAAAGTATTCAGTGCTTAATCCATAAGTAAGGTTGCAACCCTAGCCGACAATAGAGCTTTCAAAGGCGCCTAACTGTCAAAACAAATCACTAATTCTACTTATTCTCAATTCATTTTTTTAGCATACTAATCTTGGGTTAAAATCGGTCCATGCATTTAGCAATGTACAAAAGACACCACTCTTTTGGACTCAAAAAGACCACGAAAGGTTTTTTCACCTAATCATATGACTTTCTCTACACTAAAAAGTCAGACAAGTTGGTACTGACTTACTCTCAACATTAGCAGTAAGCTTATACAGATAACGCCCAACACCAAGTCCCAGAGACGCGTCTCTCCGCAGTGTTGGAAGAACTCTACCCATGTACTGATGAAATTCTCAGCATTGTATTTCAGTCCGAACAAACCTTTCATCTGTGATGACGCTATGATCAGTGCTGCTGCCGATGTGAAACCGGAGACTACAGGAACTGATACAAAGTCCACTAGGAAACCTGAAAACATAAAAGAGTGAACATTTCAAAATGGGCACTAATAAAGTACTGATCTTAGGAAAAACTTTAAATGAGGATCTTCATTACTTTCATGGAATTTAAAAAATCGTTTTGAAAACTTTGAAAATGGCCGCCATTACCCAATATATCAGCTAACTTAAAAATTCCTTACAGAAAACCCTATTAAGGTGTTTTTGAATTTTACTCAAAATTTTAAGACTATATAATTGCATATGTTTTTATAAACAGCGTAACATTAACCTGATGGTAGAATAAACAATGCCAAAAATCTACAATTAGAAAAGAAAAAAAAAGACAACATACCAGAATAGGGCCCTAAATGTAATTAAATCAGTGATCCAGCAGTACGGAAATAACAACAAATAAATAAATATAATAAAATTATTAGTATTTACATATAAATAGAAGAAAACAATGTCTCTTCATCCCGATATAAACCAACCAATCATCAACACTCTGCTTAAAAACTGCGACACTACCACCCTCTGAAGGTATATTTCAATAAAGGACATGTCAAAGATAAAAGGAATTGTGTAAAATAGTATTATAGATTAATCTAGGGTTGTTTTAATTACATGTAGTGTACCAATTTAAAAATTTTGTTTTGTTATTTCGTATGCATAGTAATAAATTTGGAATGTGGAATTAGTGTTATAGATTGTAAATAGGGAATAGAGTAAGTGTGAAGAGTACCTGACGTTCTTTCTTAGGAGAGCTTTAATTATAGCCTTATGTGTAACCCCTAAAAGCACTAAGTCGGCAGATGGCGCCCGCCCACATGACCCTTGTCAGGTGAAACCTAACCTAACAACGACTACCAGAAGAAATAATAAACTTTAATTAATTAAAGAAAATAAATAAACACTCCTAGCCTCTGGAGTATAAAAGAATACTCTAATAGTTTCAGGGAAAAGAACAAAAATTGGTCAAGAGAACTGACAGGAAAGATGAAAGAGAAGCTAACAGAAGCTACCTTGATAACAAGATTTAAAAGCTGAGCTAGGTGCTTTTATTTTACATTCTTTTATTCTTTTATTAAAGCAATGATAAACGAGAGATTTTCCTTTAAAAGTAACAAAGATAAATATTCACAAATAGCACTTGTCCTTGATTTTTTTTCTTTAACTGTATTTGAACAATTAGGTAAACAATCACCGTGTTATCACTCTTTATGTGGTAATAATGCAAAAATACCTTAAACACTCTGATGAAGTCATTCATACGATCTATTATTATTTTATTTATTTCAAAGAACAAAGAAGTTTTTGTTTTACATATAGAAATGAGGTAAAAGTCTTGAACACTGTTTTCGACTCATCAGACTTCCAAACAGATCTGGAAAAATTTAACATCGATTTAAAAACCCATCTTTATGGTAATCATGTTACAGATCGTCCATTTTCATGGGTCTCTGGTCGTACCATCTGATAGTGGTGTATTTTGAGCGGAATCATGTGTCGTTGAAACCGCAACATCTCTGCTCTGTTTAAAATTACAATGGGAGGAATATTGTAACTGTAAACATTCAAATTTTACTCAGTCATTTTGGATCCAGTAAAATGTATGTTTTAAATCTGCTAATAGTCCTTTTAATGTAGGTAATTCTGTGTTTTTTTTTTTATGAAACGACACACAAATCAATGTTATCGACGTTTGTTTTTGTTTTTCTCACGGCCTATTCTTAACAGGAGTATGAAATTCTCCACTGGACTTGTCTGTGGTTTTATTTTCGTTTACTCTCCTTAAAGACCTGATTGAGACAACTTGCTGCTTCATAAACACGATGCTGAACATTTATTGGCCCATCATTTTCAGCCTCTCCCTTCATAAATTGTCAAACAACTCAAACTTCACCCCCCCCCCCAGAATTAAAAAAGGCACTAATGACAGACATGGTGGAAGATCTGTCCTTCACACACAGGCTGTACTGACAGATTATTTCCAGCTGTGTTTACACTTTGCTATCATGTGTTTATACATACCCCCCCCCCCCCTAGGACTACCTCTTAATCATAAACATTAGTCTTTACTTTCATTATGAAAGGTTACATCAAAATATTATTACAACTAAATAAATGCTTGCTCAACAACTATTGCTTGCTCAACAAACAGACATTGTAGAATATGTATTTACAAATTTATGAAACAAAACTTATTAGAATTAATTGCAATGTACAATATGAATGACCAATTTCAATTCGTACATTCCCTCAAATACAATGATCCCCAGAAATAAATATGTTACTGTGTAATATAGCAGGTTAGCACCTCCAATAATCGAGTAGCCAATGATTCAGAGACCATTCTAGAATGAATGAACCGTAAGGTGTAGCATGGACTTTCATAATGCACATTAGAGGAAGTTGCAGGTGGGTGGAGAAGTAAATGTCATAACTACTACTGCTGATAAATACAATGACTCAGCTTCATTTTGCAGTCAACGTTTATCATGTTACATCTCCTCTTATCGTCTATTTGGTTGTTTTTCTTTTGTTTACAAACAATTGGACAAACTTTCTAACCAGAGAAATAGTTATATAAATTTCAAAATAGTGCCTATTTTCAAAAAAGTAAATAGTTTTTCAATTTTATTTAAATTTGTATTTAAGCTCAGATCTACAAACAATTAGAAAAACTTGCTAACCAGAAAAATCATATAAATTTTAAAATGGCGGCAAATTTCTAAAGAAGAATTTGGTTTTTTTTTAAACTCTATAGTACTAGGTTCGATTTTCATTCGGTATAAGGCCCACATACTTCCTTTAAATTTTTTTTTTTCATTTGAAACCTAAAATAAGGACTTTAAAGTGAGCTGTTCACCTTCCGCTATGTTAAATTCGTTCACGGTCTTCACTATACATAGGTTGAAAACGTCAATGTTTGTTATTATTTTCTTCTGCTTTTTTTACTAGCCTAGATGTATTAAACTCCATAGACCTACCAGCCTACAAACATCCCTTGTCTTCCTCTAAAATTCATTTTATGAAACTAACGAAAACACCAGTTGCTTGTGCTACACACGTTTGCTCATTAAATTAACAGCTCCTCCGTTCTCAGCTTCTTGTTTTATAAAACAAACACATTTAATATGATTTCGCGAGATTGACTATGGAGGACTTTACTCCCACCAACTTTCATCCTGACGTTTTCACCTTCCATCACAAGACAACCGACGTTTTTGAAATGCACGTATAACTACAAAACTCACTGCAAGACTGAGCTCAGTGTTTCCCCCACTACAACCGGCGTAAAGACAACTGCGCATCTCAATAACAGAGATCAAGCTACATCTTACGAACCTGTACTCACCTAGTTGTAGACAGCCACAGATGAGTTCCACACACCCTGCAAGGAAACACAGAAGTGCAGCCATATCTGGACTTGTATCATGAGTGTAGGTAAAAGTCAACAGTGAGACTAGAGCTGTTGGACCAATACAGATCTGTCTGGTAGAACCCATCAGAATGTAGACTAAGCTGCCTATCCAACCAGAGTAGAGGCCATACTGAAACAAACATTGGGTGGCAATTATTGCGACGGCTCAAATAATCTATATACAGAGTGGTTTTGGAGTGAGTATGTGCAGTGCTCTACAGCTTAAACGGGTGAACCAATTTTAATGAAATTTGTTATGTAGATATATTTTGGTCATAACTAGAGACCTTATTTCAAAAAAAAAAATTAATAACTCAAAATATCTGCCAGAAGAAATCAAAAACAAAAAATTACGATTTCTTAAATTCGGCACTAATGTTTTTGATCAAATTTTACTCCCTCTACGGACCCAAACAAAATGTTTTGATCGCCATTTCTTAAAAAAATTCTGTTTATAAGTTATCGCAAAACAAAATCTGCCAGCTGTTATAAAAAATAAGTAGTTCTCAAAATTTCAGTGAAATGTAAATATCAATGACCCAAACAAGTGTGAAAAATCACAAGTGAAAAATTATTACAATTCAGGATTAATTGGAAACAAAGCAAAAATAAATCCCTTTTAATACTCAATTATAATTAAGTGTGATTAATGGCTGAGGATGTGTTTACAGTTCAAACGAAGTAAATTTAGTCCCTAATTAAATAAATTTGGCCGGAAAGATGGCGCCAATACGTTTTGTTGGACCCTTCAGAGGCAATAAGATCAAAATAATTACAGCCGATTTTGATGAAATCGTAATTTTGTGTTTTTTTCTTTTTTGGAGGTACCCCAAATTTTGAGTTATCACTCAAAAATAACTTCAAATAAGATGTGATAAAATTATGCTCACATAAAAAATTTCGGTACTTACGTATTAACGCCACCGCAGCAGAAGTTGCGATAATGCGCATGCGCCAATAAAGAGCAAACTGGTTTAAGGGAAGCAGAATTCAATTTTTTTCAGCTTTGAGATTCATATACTTTCATTTTATGATTTGTCGCAAAAATTTTAGGCGTAGATTGGCGGCACTTCTCTTTTAAAGCTCATGTTTATCCATGATCTAATTTCAAATTATTAACTTCAATAAACTTACGAAAGGTTTGGCCAGGTGATTATATATATATATATATATATATATATATATATATAAGGTTTGGCCAGGTGTTTATATATATAGCTACCTGGCCAAACCTGTCGTGATATATAATTATATCGCAAAGTAAGCAAATATTGGCGCATGCGCATTAGCAACTTCTGCTGCGGTGGCGTTAATACGTAAGTACCAAAATTTCATTGAAATCTGTTCAAGTGTTAAGGCTGTACAGCATTCTACATACGGTAGACAAACAGACATCATTCCAAAATCAACTTATTTAGACTCAGAGCACCTCAAAACTGATATCCGCTGCAAAAAAACTGTACATCGATTTTTGTTTCACCCATCATACGAAACTTAATTGCTTAAATAATACAGTTAAGAATTAAAACAGTTTTAAATAACAATAAGCCATATAGACCGATAGATTTTGTGAGATCTAAGCAATAAATCAGAAGTAAAGTAAGCGCTATACAGCGTGTGCCGTTAAGTCGTTAATTGTTTTCGATATAAATAATTCAGACCCAATTATCACACATTAACAATAAGCCATATAAACTGCTTAGTTTTGCACAATGTAAGTAAATTAATTCACAAGAAAACGTCATTCTGCACAAATAAAGTAAAGCACTACAATCATAAAAATAATCTAAAACAGCTGTTATAAATTCTAAAAACAAAACAACATAAAAACTTATTTGATAATTTAAACCGTTTAATTTTACGTGATGTAAGCAATCAATCACAACACAACGTGTATCCCCACAAACTAAGTAAACACTAAATAAGTTAACCTAAAAATAATCTAAAACAGCTGTTATAAATTCTCAAACAAAACAACAAGGTTAAACGTATCTGTGAGTTTACAACAGCTGTTTCAAATTATTTAAGTTGTGAAACATGTTATTTACACATAGGCTAACAGTCGTGTTATTTAAATGATAAATTTACTATCAAATACTGTAAGTCTGTTTTCAAGGGCAGTGAATAATTTTCATCAAATCTGTTGGTAACACTGTTTAATTTGACACCTCAAAGATTAAAATCGATCCTATAGTAAAGCAATACGCGACTGGTGCAGAAATTCCTTAGCGAATTAAATTTTATATTGTTTATCGTAAAAAATCAAGGTTGAATTTTTTTTTTTTTAACTTTTAAAGATGGACAATTTATCCATAGGCACTCATTTATGAGTAGCCTACCGCTACCGCCATGACAAACCTGAGGGAGGCACCTGAATCTTAAAACTGGTTTTTGGAATGATTTCAGTACAGCCAAACTCAACCAATTTTGATATTTTGGGATATTTAAGAGTAAGTCGACATCAAATTTTACCTTCCACAGCCCTCAGGGCCTCCTTACAGTGAGTACGGGATAACAATCCTGAGATAACCTAGCTGGATCTACACTTTTTGCCTATTGTCTTGGGTCAGATCCTTTCCTATCAGGTCTCTCTTGACCAACTCTTGTTCTCTTCCGACCTTGTAGAAGAAGGTTTCTTAGGCCTTGTAGGAAATGTAGATCAAGGTGTCTTATCCAGTAGGGTAAGTTTGTTTAAAACAGTTGTTACACAGGTTTTCTGAACCTCGTAATTGTGTATATCTCACAACATTCTTGAAGTCAGCTGGGCTGTTGTCGACCACTAGGTAAAAGATATCGAAGCTTCACATAAAGGATGAACGTTGGTGACTGGGAAACTGTCGAATCTTATAACCATACCAATATTCTTGGGAGATCGTATGACAGGTATCCACTTGCTTCGCTCGTTTACGGACGACAGACTTCGAAACTCACCTTTTTCCTATGATCAGTCGAAAAACGGAGGTCGAACCCTTAGCTCTTGACTACTCTAAAAATGCCAGAGAACGATAGTTCATCAAGAGAGACTATATAGAGAAAGGTGTAGAGCCAGCTAGGGACCTGAGGATTGCCACGTTTTCCACTATATAAAATGAACCTCAGGGAAATAAATTCTGTAACCTACTGAATTCTAGAAGTAGACATTTTTCAATAAGGACGAAAGTCCTTAAAAGATACACATTTCAAGCGATACTTACAGTTCTGTATTTGATCTCCTCAATTTAATTTTGTCTACTACTAATAATTTCAAACAGACAGGAAACTTACCTGAGGTCCTAATCCTGCTAGAGCTGCATAAGCAATGGCTTGTGGCATTAGAGTTAAGCCTACCGTAATGCCAGCTACTACATCCGATATGGCGTCACTTCCTGTGTACAAAGGCAGCCATCTTGTTATAGGTAACCTCTGCTTCACCAGAGAAGTCAGAGAGGTCAGCAATGGACGCATAATTCTATACCTAAACAAAACAAAAAAAGGTATCAAATAGTTTGTCAACTTTAAAAGTTGGTATTAGTAGACTATGCTACTTCGATGTTTTAACCGTTCAATAAATCGGTCTTGTAAAAACAATTGCTGGATCTAGTAATAGATTTAATTGGAAAACTATCCTTACACCCCCCCCCCCACCTCTGTTGGACGTCGGTGGCTGGTGACTCAACTCTTACTTAAATAATAATAGATTATTGTTATAACTTGAACAACACACAAGATATTAACAAAAAACAGTTTAAAATAGATCCCATTTTGATATTTCTACACAGACAAGACGATATTTCAAACTTGTGTATTCTTTGTATTGTCTCACATATGAAAAATATAGCGGTAACAAAAGATGACCTTGGGGACTACCCCAAGGTCATCTTTTGGGGGCAAAAACTATCGAGTTGGAACATTTTATTTTGAAAATATTAAGTGTGGGATATCAAATAAAACTAGAAGTTATTCTGATTACGAATATGTGTGTTTATTTAACTTAAAAATTAATATATTGGCGTTAAGCTAAATTTAAATTTTTAGTTACCACCCCCCTGTCTAAATTGAACACCGCGTGACCTACAAATCTGAAAATAAATTATTTGGATTTAAAATTAAATTGCAGTGCGAAATCATATATTGTAGTTTTCTGTACGACGAATACAACTTAATTTAACCACACAATGAGAAATGCGTAGCGTATTCAATTGTCAATGACAAACAATTCAATAGCTATTAAAAGTTGGATTGCATTATCATTGGTTTCTCTTTATTAGATCCATAGGTACAAACAAGGGCCGTTATAATTTCAGTTGCATTGTACAATTTAAACTGACGATTGGAAGACTTCGACTTTGTAAAAAATAACTGTTCCTATTTGATTACGGACTTAAATCATGTGGTTTTAGCTTACGTTTGACTCTTTTAATTTTTGTTTCTCTGTTTCGAGGTTATGAAATATGAAGTACAGTCAAAAAAACGTCGAAACAGAGCAAGATTTGGTCAAGATAAACACAATAGGCGAGATGAAAGAGAGGTATATAACCCAATATTAGATTGTGGAAGATATAGGGTATCCTCGAATATCCAGTACTCTCTATCAATGACGCCGTTGACCTCAGTTTTCTAGGAAATAAATCGCAACGGCCAGTAGGCCTATTCTTGAGTAAATATTTGCTATTGATAAAACTGGAAGCCAAACACTCGGGGCTATTTACAGACTTCTTTGTAATAATGTCCGTGATAATTGCAAATTACCATAAAATATTGGCAGTGGCCTTTAACCTATACATGTAAATTAAAAGAAATCCTTTACATATTATGCACAATAATAGAACACGTGATTGGGTACTTACGTATTAACGCCACCGCAGCTGAAGTTGCGCTAATGCGCATGCGCCAAGAGCAATAATTATTATTGAAGTTAATAATTTGCTTACTTTGTTATATAATTATATAACAAATAACTATCAAATCTAACGTAACGACTTGTTGGACATAATGACAAATGTTCACTTTTACAGATCACGTTTATCCGTGATCTAATTTCAAATTATTAACTTCAATAAACTTACGAAAGGTTTGGCCAGGTGGTTATGTATATATATATATATACAGGGTGTATATAAAGTCCTGCACGGTCTTAATATTTTCTAAACGACAACAGATAAATCAATAAGATTTGGTACATCAACACCACACCTAAAAATCTACTTTTTTAAGGAACTATCAATTTTTTGTCATATCATGGGGACGTCCCGCAAGGAGTCAGAAGGAAATCTTAAATAGGAGCATAGGTCAATATGCACATCATTTTAAAGGGCTTAGCTAGCAGAGTTTAATGCCGCAAACCGCATTCCAAAAGGTTGTTCCAGTACAAAATGTCGGCTGTTCAAAGGTTTTATTTTGTTACATTTTATTAGTACAGTAGCCATAATCCCATTAAAGCAAAACTGCAACTAAATGAATACTGCAGCTAAATACTACATTATGCGTGTCAATAGAGAAGTGAATTATGAACAGCCGCCATTTTGTACTGGATCAACCTTTTTGAATGCGGTTTGCGGCATTAAACTCTGCTAGCTAAGCCTATATATATATATATATATATATATATATATATATATATATATATATATATATATAACCACCTGGCCAAACCTTTCGTAAGTTTATTGAAGTTAATAATTTGAAATTAGATCACGGATAAACGTGAGCTGTAAAAGTGAACATTTGTCATTATGTCCAACAAGTCGTTACGTTAGATTTGATAGTTATTTGTTATATAATTATATCACAAAGTAAGCAAATTATTAACTTCAATAATAATTATTGCTCTTTATTGGCGCAAGCGCATTAGCGCAACTTCTGCTGCGGTGGCGTTAATACGTAAGTACCCGTGATTGTTTTTGTCGATTTTCCCAAAGGATAGTAAAAGTAATATGGGCACCATCATATTACTTACCCAGCCGTTAAACAATGTAATAAAACAGAGCCTCTAAATTTAGGCTACAAAGTTCGATCAAGGAGTCTTATCCAGTAGGAAAAATTCATTTTAAAACGTTGTAAAAATTGTCTGAACTTCGTAATAAAATTGTGTATATCACTACTTTCTTGATGCCAGCTATGGTTTCACTGGTGAAAAATTCTCCATTCACTCACGAAAAGGTGAATTTGTAGGCTTTTTTTTTTTAATTTGCATAAAGTATTCCCCCTCCTCGGAGAAACGTAGAGTTTAACTGATAATGTTATTCCTGTTTATATTTGAACGGCCCTAAGTCTATTGACCTTACTGTGTTCCAAATAGACTTTATTATCTACTGTCTACACTGATTTGAGCTGACAATATTTAAACTTTGATTCCAAGTCAAATAAACAATAATATTTTTCTATTATGAAAGGATAAACAATAAATGTAAAAATTATTTACATGTAAACGATTTTAAAATGTCAATGACACTACAACCGGAAGAAGACAAAGTTCATGTTTACCAACACCCAAAATGATCTATCTATAACACCGTAGGCGAGTCTAGGTTTGTCCACTCACATTTTAAAAACTATTGAATTGATTTTAATGAAAATTGGTAACATCATAGTTTTCTTTACAATAAAAAGGTTTCCCTGTGTATTTTCCCCATAAGGCAGCCGTAAAATGTTGACCTTTGATCGCGGTTATCACAAAATCAACTGGACCGATCTCAATGAAACTTTGCAAGCTTAATTTTGGAAAAGGTTATGTTAGGCCTAACCTAAACCAATGAGCAACATTTTACTTATAACAGCTGATTAGCTCCATTAGATATAATTAACTGCAAAGATAGGTTATGCTTAGTCTAGACCAGTGTGAAACATTTTGTCAAGTGTTTTAAACTTTATTTTACTTTTACATACAAATTTAGTAACTATAGCAACCAATACAGACTTAAACAGCTGATTAGATCCATCAGCTTTAATAATTCGACACAAAGCTAGGTTAAACCAATGTTCAACGTTTTACTTATAACAGCTGATTAACTCCATTAGATATAATTAACCGCAAAGATATGTTATGCTTAGTCTAGACCACTGTGAAACATTTTGTCAAGTGTTTTAAACTTAATTTTATTTTTACATACAAATTAGGTAACTATAGCAACCAATACAGACTTAAACAGCTGATTAGATCCATCAGCTTTAATAATTCGACACAGAGCTAGGTTAAACCAATGTTCAACGTTTTACTTATAACAGCTGATTAGCTCCATTAGATATAATTAACTGCAAAGATAGGTTATGCTTAGTCTAGACCAGTGTGAAACATTTTGTCAAGTGTTTTAAACTTTATTTTACTTTTACATACAAATTTAGTTACCATAGCAACCAATACAGACTTAAAACAGCTGATTAGATCCATTAGCTTTAATAATTCGACACAAAGCTAGGTTAAACCAATGTTCAACGTTTTACTTATAACAGCTGATTAACTCCATTAGATATAATTAACAGCAAAGATAGGTTATGCTTAGTCTAGACCAGTGTGAAACATTTTGTCAAGTGTTTTAAACTTAATTTTATTTTTAAATACAAATTTAGTAACTATAGCAACCAATACACACTTAAACAGCTGATTAGATCCATCAGCTTTAATAATTCGACACGAAGCTAGGTTAAACCAATGTTCAACGTTTTACTTATAACAGCTGATTAGCTCCATTAGATATAATTAACCGCAAAGATAGGTTATGCTTAGTCTAGACCAGTGTGAAACATTTTGTCAAGGGTTTAAAACTTAATTTTACTTTTACATACAAATTTAGTAACTATAGCAACCAATACACACTTAAACAGCTGATTAGCTCCATCAGCTTTAATAATTCGACACGAAGCTAGGTTAAACCAATGTTCAACGTTTTACTTATAACAGCTGATTAGCTCCATTAGATATAATTAACCGCAAAGATAGGTTATGCTTAGTCTAGACCAGTGTGAAACATTTTGTCAAGTGTTTAAAACTTAATTTTATTTTTACATACAAATTTAGTAACTATAGCAACCAATATACACTTAAAACAGCTGATTAGATCGATCAGCTTTAATAATTCGACACGAAGCTAGGTTAAACCAATGTTCAACGTTTTACTTATAACAGCTGATTAGCTCCATTAGATATAATTAACTGCAAAGATATGTTATGCTTAGTCTAGACCAGTGTGAAACATTTTGTCAAGTGTTTTAAACTTAATTTTACTTTTACATACAAATTTAGTTACCATAGCAACCAATACAGACTTAAAACAGCTGATTAGATCCATCAGCTTTAATAATTCGACACAAAGCTAGGTTAAACCAATGTTCAACGTTTTACTTATAACAGCTGATTAACTCCATTAGATATAATTAACCGCAAAGATAGGTTATGCTTAGTCTAGACCACTGTGAAACATTTTGTCAAGTGTTTTAAACTTAATTTTACTTTTACATACCAATTTAGTAACTATAGCAACAAATACACACTTAAAACAGCCAATTAGGTCCACCAGATTTAATAATTCAACACAAAACTAGGTTAGGTCTAGCCTACACCAATGTACAACATTTTGAAAAGTGTTATTAACTCGATTCTGGGCATAGTGTTGATGTATCATTATATATTTTAATATAGATGCGTATAAAATTTGTATTTATATAATGATTTTCTAAATCTAGAATTGTGTTGAGCTAATTTCGATTCCCATAATATGTACCCTTATTGTATAGCTAATTTAACAATCAATGTTGAATCTGAAATATATGCTCTTTTATTACATAACCTAAAAATTAGAAATTAAAAGTCGGTAATTATATAGCAGAGTAGCCTCATTTCAAAATCAATTTTTATGGGTTTTATTCGTCAAATAAATGTTGGAAAAATATTTTATTATCGAAAAAAAAGTGTCGGAAAGATGATTACATAATATAATTACACAAGTTGTTTTTCGTGAAAAAATTAACTCTGTGTTATCTTTCATACTCATGACATTCACTTCAATAAACGTACGGAAGGTTTGGCCAGGTGGTTTTATATATATATATATATATATATAGCAACCTGGCCAAACCTTTCGTGACATATAATAATACAGCCCTACATATTTACAACAAAGAAAACATTATTTATTCTTATGAAGTAAGGTATGTAGTAGAGGATAAAAAAATAAAACAAGGAAAATAAGGCGCCTTATAATACAAAATTATATTATGTAATCATCTTTCCGACACTTTTTTTCGATAATAAAATATTTTTCCAACATTTATTTGACGAATAAAACCCTACCTAAATTTAGCTTCTACAGTAGTGTAAAGTTTACAAAAACGGTTGTTTTTTAATCCACTCGTTAAAAATGAAGGCTTAATACATCATCCATTTCTGAATTTGTAAATTAGTTAATGAGTGAAATCATGGTACTTACCCAGCCCCATTATACAAACAGATTCTCTAAAAGTAACACCCAAAAGTTGGTCTCTTGTGACTTGTAGGAAATGTTAAATTATATTGGTAGATCAAGAGGTCTTATCCAGTAGGGTGAGTTTGTTTAAAAACAGTTGTTACACAGGTTTTCTGAAAATTGTAATTGTGTATATTACTACTTTATTGATGTCGGCTAGGGCCTCGTAGATATGTATATATTAAAAAGTTTCCACTCATATCGGCTACGCTCACATAATTAAGTCGGAACTTGTAACAATGCAAATATTAATACATTTACTTGAGGGTTCAGAGTTTGGTGGGTAAGGTGGATCGAAAAAGTCTGTCAGTGAAATTAGGTAAAATAAGTCAGAGAAATGTGCTGTGAATCTGGGTAACATAAGTCAGAGAAGTGTCTCAGTGAATCTGGGTAAGATGGATCAGAGAAGTGTCTCAGTGAATCTGGGTAAGATGGATCAGAGAAGTGTCTCAGTGAATCTGGGTAAGATGGATCAGAGAAGTGTCTCAGTGAATCTGGGTAAGATGGATCAGAGAAGTGTCTCAGTGAATCTGGGTAAGATGGATCAGAGAAGTCTCAGTGAATCTGGGTAAGATGGATCAGAGAAGTTTCTCAGTGAATCTAGGTAAGATGGATCAGAGAAGTGTCTCAGTGAATCTGGGTAAGATGGATCAGAGAAGTCTCAGTGAATACGGGTAAGATGGATCAGAGAAGTCTTAGTGAATCTGGGTAAGATGGATCAGAGAAGTGTCTCAGTGAATCTGGGTAAGATGGATCAGAGAAGTGTCTCAGTGAATCTGGGTAAGATGGATCAGAGAAGTCTCAGTGAATACGGGTAAGATGGATCAGAGAAGTGTCTCAGTGAATCTGGGTAAGATGGATCAGAGAAGTGTCTCAGTGAATCTGGGTAAGATGGATCAGAGAAGTGTCTCAGTGAATCTGGGTAAGATGGATCAGAGAAGTCTCAGTGAATACGGGTAAGATGGATCAGAGAAGTGTCTCAGTGAATACGGGTAAGATGGATCAGAGAAGTCTCAGTGAATCTGGGTAAGATGGATCAGAGAAGTGTCTCAGTGAATCTGGGTAAGATGGATCAGAGAAGTCTCAGTGAATCTGGGTAACATAAGTCAGAGAAGTGTCTCAGTGAATCTGGGTAACATAAGTCAGAGAAGTGTCTCAGTGAATCTGGGTAAGATGGATCAGCGAAGTGTCAGTGAATCTGGGTAAGATGGATCAGAGAAGTTTATCAGTGAATCTGGGTAAGATGGATCAGCGAAGTGTCAGTGAATCTGGGGGAGATGGATCAGAGAGGTGTCTCAGTGAATCTGGGTAAGATGGATCAGAGAAGTGTCTCAGTGAATCTGGGTAAGATGGATCAGAGAAGTGTCTCAGTGAATCTGGGTAAGATGGATCAGAGAAGTGTCTCAGTGAATCTGGGTAAGATGGATCAGAGAAGTGTCTCAGTGAATCTGGGTAAGATGGATCAGAGAAGTGTCTCAGTGAATCGGGTGAGATGGATCAGAGAAGTCTCAGTGAATATGGATCAGAGAAGTCTCAGTGAATCTGGGTGAGATGGATCAGAGAAGTCTCAGTGAATCGGGTGAGATGGATCAGAGAAGTCTCAGTGAATATGGATCAGAGAAGTCTCAGTGAATCTGGGTGAGATGGATCAGAGAAGTCTCAGTGAATCTGGGTGAGATGGATCAGAGAAGTCTCAGTGAATCTGGGTGAGGTGGATCAGAGAAGTCTCAGTGAATATGGGTAAGATGGATCAGCGAAGTGTCTCAGTGAATCGGGTGAGATGGATCAGAGAAGTCTCAGTGAATATGGATCAGAGAAGTCTCAGTGAATCTGGGTGAGATGGATCAGAGAAGTCTCAGTGAATCTGGGTGAGATGGATCAGAGAAGTCTCAGTGAATCTGGGTGAGGTGGATCAGAGAAGTGTCTCAGTGAATCTGGGTGAGATGGATCAGCGAAGTGTCTAAGTGAATCTGGGTAAGATGTATCGGAGAAGAGTCTAAGTGAATCTGGGTGAGATGGATCAGTGAAGTGTCTAAGTGAATCTGGGTAAGATGTATCGGAGAAGTGTCTAAGCGAATCTGGGTGAGATGGATCAGCGAAGTGTCTCAGTGAATCTGGGTAAGATGTATCGAAGAAGTGTCTAAGTGAATCTGGGTGAGATGGATCAGAGAAGTGTCTAAGTGAATCTGGGTAAGATGGATCAGAGAAGTGTCTCAGTGAATCTAGGTGAATTAAGTCAGAGAAATGTGCCAGTGAATCTGGGTAATTTGGATCAGAGAAGTGTCTCAGTGAATCTGGGTAAGATGGATCAGAGAAGTGTCTAAGTGAATCTGGGTGAGATGGATCAGAGAGGTGTCTAGGTGAATCTGGGGGAGATGGATCAGAGAGGTGTCTAGGTGAATCTGGGTAAGATGGATCAGAGAAGTGTCTCAGTGAATCTGGGTAAGATGGATCAGAGAAGTGTCTCAGTGAATCTGGGTAAGATGGATCAGAGAAGTGTCTCAGTGAATCTGGGTAAGATGGATCAGAGAAGTGTCTCAGTGAATCTGGGTAAGATGGATCAGAGAAGTGTCTCAGTGAATCTGGGTAAGATGGATCAGAGAAGTGTCTCAGTGAATCTGGGTAAGATGGATCAGAGAAGTGTCTCAGTGAATCTGGGTAAGATGGATCAGAGAAATGTCTAAGTGAATCTGGGTGAGATGGATCAGAGAGGTGTCTCAGTGAATCTAGGTGAATTAAGTCAGAGAAATGTGCCAGTGAATCTGGGTAATTTGGATCAGAGAAGTGTCTCAGTGAATCTGGGTAAGATGGATCAGAGAAGTCTCAGTGAATCTGGGTAAGATGGATCAGAGAAATGTCTAAGTGAATCTGGGTGAGATGGATCAGAGAGGTGTCTCAGTGAATCGCCCCTTAAACCTTTTATAGACACTACAAGCATAAAAATAGTTCCAGTAGTTACTAAGCATCCTGGAATCACGGTTGTGTGAAATCTACTTTTCTTGTAAATTCTACCAATACAGATACCTCAAAGGCAGTAGTAGGCCTATCTCCATTCTAAAAAGAATCGGTTTTACATCTAAATAGATCCCTGTTACCAGTTGTGCGAACTATATCAGATGAATCACGTCTTAATAAAAGTGATAAGCGATGAATAAATTGCAAAAGTACTTGAGCAGACTTTGGGAGGAAGTGTTTAATTGCAGGACAACCTTGACATTGAGAACATGGTCAAGGTCACGCCAGGGAATTAGGCCAAGCTTCACTGTGGAATGATAATTGAATAGCAAATACTTCTACGACCTTTACGTTTCCTCTGCGTTTATGTTGAGCATATTAAGTTTATTTACGAGTGTACAACATTTGTAGCTACGGAACACCGTCCTGAATTTGTTTTTCTTTGTTGTTCGGTTTGTAAAAGAAAAAAACGAAGAAAGGTTAGGTTAGTAGACTTTGTGCGAAGAAAGATTTTTAAAAAAGGGATCTAACTTGTTGACGTGTCAATAGATTCGAAATCTGGAGCGACGTCTCACTGGGTCGACAGATGAAGGGAAATTTGGGAATTGACACACCTGGGGCTGCAAGCTAGTAGTGGGATATTAGATCATTGTGAGGTATAATTCCCCGGCATTTACAAAGAACTAGCCGTTCTAAAAAAAACATTAACCACATCTTCACAACTAGCCGTTCTAAAAGCATTGACCACAACTTCACAACTAGCTGTTCTAAAAACATTAACCACATCTTCACAACTAGCCGTTCTAAAAACATTAACCACATCTTCACAACTAGCCGTTCTAAAAACATTGACCACGTCTTCACAACTAGCCGTTCTAAAAACATTAACCACATCTTCACAATTAGCCGTTCTAAAAACATTGACCACATCTTCACAACTAGCCGTTCTAAAAACAATGACCACATCTTCACAAATAGCCGTTCTAAAAACATTGACCAAATCTTCACAACTAGCCGTTCTAAAAACATTGACCACATCTTCACAACTAGCCGTTCTAAAAACATTGACCACATCTTCACAACTAGCCGTTCTAAAAACATTGACCACGTCTTCACAACTAGCCGTTCTATAAACATTACCCACATCTTCACAACTAGCCGTTCTAAAAACATTGACCACATCTTCACAACTAGCCGTTCTAAAAACATTCACCACGTCTTCACAACTAGCCGTTCTAAAAAACATTGACCACATCTTCACAACTAGCCGTTCTAAAAAAAAACATTGACTACATCTTCACAACTAGCCGTTCTAAAAACATTGACCACGTCTTCGTCAATTCATCCGGTCTAGATCTCGCCGCTAAGAGGTCAGTGCTACTGCAACACTCTAACCAGAATCATTGTTTGTGTTTAATAATTTTTTTGCTGATTTATTAACTTATGTTGGTTTTAAAATGATTAACTCTTTGTCTATTTGAATATATAACATAACCTGTCCTAACCTAACCTATTTAAGTTTTTGATAAACAAAAAATGTAGATCAGATTGGTAGCAAGAATCATACACATAGGTTAGGTTAAGTTAGGTTAGGTTAGGTTAGGTTAGGTTAGGTTTATGTACTAAAATTGCATTATTTAATTAATTACTGTTTGATGTACAAAACAAAAGGTTGGATCCGTATAATATACAAGTCCCCTGATTTTAACATTATATATATATATATATATATATATATATATATATATATATATACATACAGGGTGTTCCTGTAATACGCGGAAATCTGAAGCGTCGTCTCACTGGGTCGACAGATGAAGGGAACTTTGGGAATTGCAAAATTGACTCAAAAAGCGTATTTCGTCAAACATCCCTAGCGGAACGTAACGTACGACGTTATGTCAACGTCGACAGAGTATTTACGCAAACACATTCCATCGTACAGACATCAGTCAGGAAGAACTCTTCAAACTCAAGGTCGCGTAGAAATCAGCTGATCCGAGCTAAATTATAGACTATACTTAATTGCTCCATCATTGTCTAGTATGAGAGATATCTTGATAATTGTACGCGCAGACGTTCTGGTCAGTAATGTCTGATGGACGCCATCAAGGTACTTACCCAGCTCCATCATACAATGTAATACAAGTAGAAGTAGATTGGTTTCTTTGGGCTTTGTTGGACGTGTTAAATTGTATTGTTTGATGTGAGTGAAGAAATCTACGCTCGTTCCGGTGACTGTACCTCGTAATTATGTATGACCATATTTTCTTGGATTGGAAATTACTTTTTTAACTAATACTTTTCTTGTTTTTAACGCTTATACCATCTGGTATTGTTAAATTAAATAATATATCAAGTGAAAAATATACGACCTAGACTGGGAATTGAACTCAGGACTTTATAGTGGAACAGCCCTAAGAAGGTACTTGTGCCAGGTGTGAGGCGGTAGAGGAAGAGGTGGATTATATCGGAAAATAACACCGTTCCACAAACATTGAATCGCCAGCTACCTGAGACTTGCCTTCCTAACGTTTACTTCGAGAATAGTACAGCGTTTTCACCCGATCTGCGAAGTGCCTTCTTTAGGTCTGTTCCACTATACGCGCCAATGCTCTACCAACTGAGCTATCCTTAGTCGCTTCCCAGCATAGGGCGTTCACTTCTAACTTGAATTATTGTTGCAATTTTCGAGTTATCAAATTAATTACCTCGTTAGAAACGATTGAATAACACACGAAATATGAATTTAAAAAAAAAAAAAAAAACAACCGCCATTTTGACATGTTCAATTGAGTTATATATGAGGAGACTATAGTCTTCTACACCAAATTTCATGTTCCTATCTTAATTATTGTGGCCGCTATCGTGCTTGCGTACAGACGACGACCGGACGGCATGTCGGCATCACTTTTTCGGGTTCATAAAACATGAAGAAAAGTTCAGAAACGTAGCCCCAACAGAGTCTTAAAATGTGATTTTTTTTTTTTTTTTTTTTTTTTTTTTTTTTTTTTTTTTTTTTGTAGAATGTCTCCCTGTCAAGCTTGAATGTTCTACAGTTTAATTGTTCAGACTTGTTTTGACCAGAAAATTACATTTTCTCAAATTCGGTTATAACGATTTTGATTCAATTTTGTCCCAATAAACGTATCCCTCAAAACATGGTGTTTCGTGACTTATCCAAGACCAAAACCTCGTCCATGAGCGTTGTTATAGAATTATGTAACTTCTCAAAATTGAACAATTTAAGAGGAGTTTATTGGTTCAAATCCGTTTGTAAAATTGAAAAACAAAAACTACGGTTCAGGAATATTTGGGCACAACATAAATGAACCTTAACTGCCGTTATTAGAATTCGATTTTAATCAAATCTGTTTAAAACTAACAACGCGCTAACAGCACGAGGGAAGTAAGTTTAGTTTAGGTTAGGTTAGGTAAGGTAAGGTTAGGTTAGGTTAGGTTAGGTTAGGTTTAGGTTTAGGTTTAGGTAAGGTTAGGATAGTTAGGTTAGGTTAGTTTAGGTTAGGTTAGGTTATGTTAGGTTGGGTTAGGTTTAGGTAAGGTTATGTTAGGTTAGTTTAGGTTAGGTTTAGTTAGATTAGGTAGGGTTAGGTTAGGTTAGGTTAAGTTAGTTTAGGTTATGTTAGGTTAGGTTAGTTTAGGTTAGGTTTAGTTAGATTAGGTAAGGTTAGGTTAAGTAGGTTAAGTTAGTTTAGGTTGGGTTAGGTAAGGTTAAGTTAGGTTAAGTTGGGTTAGGTAAGGTTAGGTTAGGTTAGGTAAGGTTAGGTTAGGTTAGGTTTAGGTAAGGTAAGGTTAGGTTAGGTTAGGTTTAGGTTTAGGTTTAGGTAAGGTTAGGATAGGTTAGGTTAGGTTAGTTTAGGTTAGGCTAGGTTATGTTAGGTTGGGTTAGGTTTAGGTAAGGTTATGTTAGGTTAGTTTAGGTTAGGTTTAGTTAGATTAGGTAAGGTTAGGTTAGGTTAGGTTTAGGTTTAGGTAAGGTTAGTTTAGGTTAGGTTAGGTTATGTTAGGTTGGGTTAGGTTTAGGTAAGGTTATGTTAGGTTAGTTTAGGTTAGGTTTAGTTAGATTAGGTAAGGTTAGGTTAGGTTAAGTTAAGTTAGTTTGGGTTATGTTAGGTTAGGTTAGGTTAGGTTAGTTTAGGTTAGGTTTAGATAGATTAGGTAAGGTTAGGTTAGGTTAGGTTAAGTTAGTTTAGGTTAGGTTAGGTTAAGTTGGGTTAGGTAAGGTTAGGTTAGGTTAAGTTGGGTTAGGTAAGGTTAGGTTAGGTTCGGTAAGGTTAGGTTAGGTTAGGTTTAGGTAAGGTAAGGTTAGGTTAGGTTAGGTTAGGTTTAGGTAAGGTAAGTTTAGGTAAGGTTAGGTTAGGTTAGGTTAGGTTAGGTTTAGGTTAGGTTAGGTTAGGTTAGGTTAGGTTTAGTTTCTATTGTATTTTAGTGGTGGGCGAATGTGAAACTTTGTGCAATGTTAAACAAATACTCAAAGTGCCGTAAAACGTCCCTCTATAAACTTGACTCCTTCATAGAGTTGACACTGTATTTGCTAAAGTCGTTAAATAGAGAAAGTCTCTGTGACGCCATTGTTGTTTTTATTACTTTCAGAGAATTGGCGTGCTTTCACTCCGCTAACTACGCATGCGCAAAACGTTCTTTTTAAGTATTCCGCGAAGATTAGTTAACCGAAGCTTTTATGTTCGCCGCCGGCCGACACTTTCTACAAGGTTTCGTCGACCTTGTAAAGCTCAAAACACAATTCTATGTCAAGTCCAGCACGTGCCTTTAGACAAAGTAATTTAACTTTCCCACACGCGTAAGTAGTAATGAAAATCAAAATTTTGGAGGGAAATAGCTCAGCTGTTATAAAGAACCTCTTTAAATGAACTATTCAATAGTGTTCTTCGGCAAGATAATCAATAGCTCAACTCTTACAAAGAACTAGTCACTAGCTTGAAAAGAACTTTTTCAAATGTTTTTCGGGAAACTAATCAACAGCTCAGCTGTTACAAAGAACTAGTCACTAGCTCTTGAAAATAACTACTGTATTCAACTATGTTATTCGGGAAACTAACCGAATAATAGGTCAGCTCTAACCCTCTAACAAAGAACTAGCACTAGTTCTTCAGAAGAAATATTCAATACTGTTCTTCAGCGAACTAATTAAACACCTCAGTTCTTACAAAGAACTAGTCACTAGCTCTTGAAAAGAACTACTGTATTCAACTATGTTATTCGGGAAACTAACCGAATAATAGTTCAGCTCTAACCCTCTAACAAAGAACTAGCACTAGTTCTTCAGAAGAAATATTCAATACTGTTCTTCAGCGAACTAATTAAACACCTCAGTTCTTACAAAGAACTAGTCACTAGCTCTTGAAAAGAACTACTGTATTCAACTATGTTTATCGGGAAACTAACCGAATAATAGTTCAGCTCTTACAAAGAACTAGCACTAGTTCTTCAGAAGAAATATTCAATACTGTTCTTCAGCGAACTAATTAAACACCTCAGTTCTTACAAAGAACTAGTCACTAGCTCTTGAAAAGAACTACTGTATTCAACTATGTTATTCGGGAAACTAACCGAATAATAGGTCAGCTCTAACCCTCTAACAAAGAACTAGCACTAGTTCTTCAGAAGAAATATTCAATACTGTTCTTCAGCGAACTAATTAAACACCTCAGTTCTTACAAAGAACTAGTCACTAGCTCTTGAAAAGAACTACTGTATTCAACTATGTTATTCGGGAAACTAACCGAATAATAGTTCAGCTCTAACCCTCTAACAAAGAACTAGCACTAGTTCTTCAGAAGAAATATTCATAACTGTTCTTCAGCGAACTAATTAAACACCTCAGTTCTTACAAAGAACTAGTCACTAGCTCTTGAAAAGAACTACTGTATTCAACTATGTTATTCGGGAAACTAACCGAATAATAGTTCAGCTCTAACCCTCTAACAAAGAACTAGCACTAGTTCTTCAGAAGAAATATTCAATACTGTTCTTCAGCGAACTAATTAAACACCTCAGTTCTTACAAAGAACTAGTCACTAGCTCTTGAAAAGAACTACTGTATTCAACTATGTTATTCGGGAAACTAACCGAATAATAGGTCAGCTCTAACCCTCTAACAAAGAACTAGTCACTAGTTCTTTAGAAGAAATATTCAATACTGTTCTTCAGCGAACTAATTAAACACCTCAGTTCTTACAAAGAACTAGTCACTAGCTCTTGAAAAGAACTACTGTATTCAACTATGTTATTCGGGAAACTAACCGAATAATAGTTCAGCTCTTACCCTCTAACAAAGAACTAGCACTAGTTCTTCAGAAGAAATATCCAATACTGTTCTTCAGCGAACTAATTAAACACCTCAGTTCTTACAAAGAACTAGTCACTAGCTCTTGAAAAGAACTACTGTATTCAACTATGTTATTCGGGAAACTAACCGAATAATAGTTCAGCTCTAACCCTCTAACAAAGAACTAGCACTAGTTCTTCAGAAGAAATATTCAATACTGTTCTTCAGCGAACTAATTAAACACCTTAGTTCTTACAAAGAACTAGTCACTAACTCTTGAAAAGAACTACTGTATTCAACTATGTTATTCGGGAAACTAACCGAATAATAGTTCAGCTCTAACCCTCTAACAAAGAACTAGCACTAGTTCTTCAGAAGAAATATTCAATACTGTTCTTCAGCGAACTAATTAAACACCTCAGTTCTTACAAAGAACTAGTCACTAACTCTTGAAAAGAACTACTGTATTCAACTATGTTATTCGGGAAACTAACCGAATAATAGTTCAGCTCTAACCCTCTAACAAAGAACTAGCACTAGTTCTTCAGAAGAAATATTCAATACTGTTCTTCAGCGAACTAATTAAACACCTTAGTTCTTACAAAGAACTAGTCACTAACTCTTGAAAAGAACTACTGTATTCAACTATGTTATTCGGGAAACTAACCGAATAATAGTTCAGCTCTAACCCTCTAACAAAGAACTAGCACTAGTTCTTCAGAAGAAATATTCAATACTGTTCTTCAGCGAACTAATTAAACACCTTAGTTCTTACAAAGAACTAGTCACTAACTCTTGAAAAGAACTACTGTATTCAACTATGTTATTCGGGAAACTAACCGAATAATAGTTCAGCTCTAACCCTCTAACAAAGAACTAGCACTAGTTCTTCAGAAGAAATATTCAATACTGTTCTTCAGCGAACTAATTAAACACCTTAGTTCTTACAAAGAACTAGTCACTAACTCTTGAAAAGAACTACTGTATTCAACTATGTTATTCGGGAAACTAACCGAATAATAGTTCAGCTCTAACCCTCTAACAAAGAACTAGCACTAGTTCTTCAGAAGAAATATTCAATACTGTTCTTCAGCGAACTAATTAAACACCTTAGTTCTTACAAAGAACTAGTCACTAACTCTTGAAAAGAACTACTGTATTCAACTATGTTATTCGGGAAACTAACCGAATAATAGTTCAGCTCTAACCCTCTAACAAAGAACTAGCACTAGTTCTTCAGAAGAAATATTCAATACTGTTCTTCAGCGAACTAATTAAACACCTTAGTTCTTACAAAGAACTAGTCACTAACTCTTGAAAAGAACTACTGTATTCAACTATGTTATTCGGGAAACTAACCGAATAATAGGTCAGCTCTAACCCTCTAACAAAGAACTAGCACTAGTTCTTCAGAAGAAATATTCATAACTGTTCTTCAGCGAACTAATTAAACACCTCAGTTCTTACAAAGAACTAGTCACTAACTCTTGAAAAGAACTACTGTATTCAACTATGTTATTCGGGAAACTAACCGAATAATAGTTCAGCTCTAACCCTCTAACAAAGAACTAGCACTAGTTCTTCAGAAGAAATATTCATAACTGTTCTTCAGCGAACTAATTAAACACCTCAGTTCTTACAAAGAACTAGTCACTAACTCTTGAAAAGAACTACTGTATTCAACTATGTTTATCGGGAAACTAACCGAATAATAGGTCAGCTCTAACCCTCTAACAAAGAACTAGCACTAGTTCTTCAGAAGAAATATTCAATACTGTTCTTCAGCGAACTAATTAAACACCTCAGTTCTTACAAAGAACTAGTCACTAGCTCTTGAAAAGAACTACTGTATTCAACTATGTTATTCGGGAAACTAACCGAATAATAGTTCAGCTCTAACCCTCTAACAAAGAACTAGCACTAGTTCTTCAGAAGAAATATTCAATACTGTTCTTCAGCGAACTAATTAAACACCTCAGTTCTTACAAAGAACTAGTCACTAACTCTTGAAAAGAACTACTGTATTCAACTATGTTATTCGGGAAACTAACCGAATAATAGTTCAGCTCTAACCCTCTAACAAAGAACTAGCACTAGTTCTTCAGAAGAAATATTCAATACTGTTCTTCAGCGAACTAATTAAACACCTCAGTTCTTACAAAGAACTAGTCACTAGCTCTTGAAAAGAACTACTGTATTCAACTATGTTATTCGGGAAACTAACCGAATAATAGGTCAGCTCTAACCCTCTAACAAAGAACTAGCACTAGTTCTTCAGAAGAAATATTCAATACTGTTCTTCAGCGAACTAATTAAACACCTCAGTTCTTACAAAGAACTAGTCACTAACTCTTGAAAAGAACTACTGTATTCAACTATGTTATTCGGGAAACTAACCGAATAATAGGTCAGCTCTAACCCTCTAACAAAGAACTAGCACTAGTTCTTCAGAAGAAATATTCAATACTGTTCTTCAGCGAACTAATTAAACACCTTAGTTCTTACAAAGAACTAGTCACTAGCTCTTGAAAAGAACTACTGTATTCAACTATGTTATTCGGGAAACTAACCGAATAATAGGTCAGCTCTAACCCTCTAACAAAGAACTAGCACTAGTTCTTCAGAAGAAATATTCAATACTGTTCTTCAGCGAACTAATTAAACACCTCAGTTCTTACAAAGAACTAGTCACTCACTCTTGAAAAGAACTACTGTATTCAACTATGTTTATCGGGAAACTAACCGAATAATAGGTCAGCTCTAACCCTCTAACAAAGAACTAGCACTAGTTCTTCAGAAGAAATATTCAATACTGTTCTTCAGCGAACTAATTAAACACCTCAGTTCTTACAAAGAACTAGTCACTAACTCTTGAAAAGAACTACTGTATTCAACTATGTTTATCGGGAAACTAACCGAATAATAGGTCAGCTCTAACCCTCTAACAAAGAACTAGCACTAGTTCTTCAGAAGAAATATTCAATACTGTTCTTCAGCGAACTAATTAAACACCTCAGTTCTTACAAAGAACTAGTCACTAACTCTTGAAAAGAACTACTGTATTCAACTATGTTATTCGGGAAACTAACCGAATAATAGTTCAGCTCTAACCCTCTAACAAAGAACTAGCACTAGTTCTTCAGAAGAAATATTCAATACTGTTCTTCAGCGAACTAATTAAACACCTCAGTTCTTACAAAGAACTAGTCACTAACTCTTGAAAAGAACTACTGTATTCAACTATGTTTATCGGGAAACTAACCGAATAATAGGTCAGCTCTAACCCTCTAACAAAGAACTAGCACTAGTTCTTCAGAAGAAATATTCAATACTGTTCTTCAGCGAACTAATTAAACACCTCAGTTCTTACAAAGAACTAGTCACTAACTCTTGAAAAGAACTACTGTATTCAACTATGTTATTCGGGAAACTAACCGAATAATAGTTCAGCTCTAACCCTCTAACAAAGAACTAGCACTAGTTCTTCAGAAGAAATATTCAATACTGTTCTTCAGCGAACTAATTAAACACCTCAGTTCTTACAAAGAACTAGTCACTAACTCTTGAAAAGAACTACTGTATTCAACTATGTTATTCGGGAAACTAACCGAATAATAGGTCAGCTCTAACCCTCTAACAAAGAACTAGCACTAGTTCTTCAGAAGAAATATTCAATACTGTTCTTCAGCGAACTAATTAAACACCTCAGTTCTTACAAAGAACTAGTCACTAACTCTTGAAAAGAACTACTGTATTCAACTATGTTATTCGGGAAACTAACCGAATAATAGTTCAGCTCTAACCCTCTAACAAAGAACTAGCACTAGTTCTTCAGAAGAAATATTCAATACTGTTCTTCAGCGAACTAATTAAACACCTCAGTTCTTACAAAGAACTAGTCACTAACTCTTGAAAAGAACTACTGTATTCAACTATGTTTATCGGGAAACTAACCGAATAATAGTTCAGCTCTAACCCTCTAACAAAGAACTAGCACTAGTTCTTCAGAAGAAATATTCAATACTGTTCTTCAGCGAACTAATTAAACACCTCAGTTCTTACAAAGAACTAGTCACTAACTCTTGAAAAGAACTACTGTATTCAACTATGTTTATCGGGAAACTAACCGAATAATAGGTCAGCTCTAACCCTCTAACAAAGAACTAGCACTAGTTCTTCAGAAGAAATATTCTATACTGTTCTTCAGCGAACTAATTAAACACCTCAGTTCTTACAAAGAACTAGTCACTAACTCTTGAAAAGAACTACTGTATTCAACTATGTTATTCGGGAAACTAACCGAATAATAGTTCAGCTCTAACCCTCTAACAAAGAACTAGCACTAGTTCTTCAGAAGAAATATTCAATACTGTTCTTCAGCGAACTAATTAAACACCTCAGTTCTTACAAAGAACTAGTCACTAGCTCTTGAAAAGAACTACTGTATTCAACTATGTTTATCGGGAAACTAACCGAATAATAGGTCAGCTCTAACCCTCTAACAAAGAACTAGCACTAGTTCTTCAGAAGAAATATTCAATACTGTTCTTCAGCGAACTAATTAAACACCTCAGTTCTTACAAAGAACTAGTCACTAACTCTTGAAAAGTACTTTTCAATAATGTTACAAAGATACTGTAGCAAAATTATTCTTGGATCCTTAGTATATTATAAATATTTTAATGCAACGAAATTGAATTCAAAATATAGGGTTATAATTTTTTACGAAATGCTACAGGACTTATTCCCGAGTATTAAAGAAATATCAGTAATATTAGTTTCTTCAAATAAGGTACATAAAGTTATATATATTTTAAAGTTTATATTTTTTTTTATGTCATGTTATCGTGTGTGTTCAGTGTCGTTATGTGTTTTATTTAAGTGTTGAGCCTACACCTGACGAAGCCGGCTGTGAACGGCGAAACAGCGCTGTAGTGTTTCTACAACAAAATAAGAATTGCTCTGACAACTAAAAAAAGTAACTAATATATATAGTAAATATATATATATATATATATATATATATACATAAAGTTGATAGAAATTCCTCTTTAAAATGGATTGGGAAACTGTGGCAACCTTCTTCCCTTAAACTTTATAACAGAAACCAAAATTCCTCCGAACAGAAGGAAATATGGTTTCGTGAATAGTTTGGATGCAACTAAGACAAACACGACAGGGTTCAAGGTTTTATCAGTATTTTCTAAATCACTCAAACACAGTATTGTTTTAACTTGTGCCTAAATAGATGGCACCAAATCTGTTTGAAATTTACCCCACGATTCTATACTTTGATATTGAATAGACGAGAGAATTCATAAAAAAAAAAAAAAACACCAAAATTATATCTAAAGTTGAGAAGTCGTTTTGTCTATCGGCTAAAGTCACAGATAAAAACATCTTTTCTCCATTAATAACCTATGTTTGGTGGAAGATAATTAACGGCTGAGATATAAATAGTTTTTACCGAGCAACTATAAGGAAACTAATCGTAAATAGTTAAGAGTTTATCATTCGTTGTGTCAAATAATAAAGTAGCTCTTGATGAACTAGTCATTAACTATGTAAAGAACTATTAAATAGTGTTCTTGAGTATATGTCAATTGTTCAGCTCTTACAAAGAACTACTCAGTAGCTCTTGATGAACTAGTCACTAACTCTCTAAAGAACTATTGAATAGTGTTCTTGGGGATATGTCAATAGTTCAGCTCTTACTTAAAACTACTCAGTAGCTCTTGATGAACTAGTCACTAACTCTGTAAAGAACTATTGAATAGTGTTCTTGAGGATATGTCAATAGTTCAACTCTTACAAAGAACTATTCAGTAGCTCTTGATGAACTAGTCACTAACTCTGTAAAGAACTATTGAATAGTGTTCTTGAGGATATGTCAATAGTTCAGCTCTTACAAAGAACTACTCAGTAGCTCTTGATGAACTAGTCACTAACTCTCTAAAGAACTATTGAATAGTGTTCTTGGGGATATGTCAATAGTTCAGCTCTTACTTAAAACTACTCAGTAGCTCTTGATGAACTAGTCACTAACTCTGTAAAGAACTATTGAATAGTGTTCTTGAGGATATGTCAATAGTTCAACTCTTACAAAGAACTATTCAGTAGCTCTTGATGAACTAGTCAATAACTCTGTAAAGAACTATTGAATAGTGTTCTTGAGTACAGTATATGTCAATAGTTCAACTCTTACAAAGAACTATTCAGTAGCTTTTGATGAACTAGTCATTAACTCTCTAAAGAACTATTGAATAGTGTTCTTGAGGATATGTCAATAGTTCAGCTCTTACAAAGAACTACTCAGTAGCTCTTGATGAACTAGTCACTAACTCTATAAAGAACTATTTAATAGTGTTATTGAATATATGTCAAAGAAGTAATCACTAGCTCTTACAAGGAACTATTTATTAGTGTTCTAGAAGAACTATTCAATATTTCAGCTATTGCAAAGAAGTAATCACTAGCTCTTACAAGGAACTATTTATTAGTGTTCTAGAAGAACTATTCAATATTTCAGCTCTTGCAAAGAAGTAATCACTAGCTCTTACAAGGAACTATTTATTAGTGTTCTAGAAGAACTATTCAATATTTCAGCTCTTGCAAAGAAGTAATCACTAGCTCTTACAAGGAACTATTTATTAGTGTTCTAGAAGAACTATTCAATATTTCAGCTCTTGCAAAGAAGTAATCACTAGCTCTTACAAGGAACTATTTATTAGTGTTCTAGAAGAACTATTCAATATTTCAGCTCTTGCAAAGAAGTAATCACTAGCTCTTACAAGGAACTATTTATTAGTGTTCTAGAAGAACTATTCAATATTTCAGCTCTTGCAAAGAAGTAATCACTAGCTCTTACAAGGAACTATTTATTAGTGTTCTAGAAGAACTATTCAATATTTCAGCTATTGCAAAGAAGTAATCACTAGCTCTTACAAGGAACTATTTATTAGTGTTCTAGAAGAACTATTCAATATTTCAGCTCTTGCAAAGAAGTAATCACTAGCTCTTACAAGGAACTATTTATTAGTGTTCTAGAAGAACTATTCAATATTTCAGCTCTTGCAAAAAAGTAATCACTAGCTCATACAAAGAACTATTTATTAGTGTTCTAGAAGAACTATTCAATATTTCAGCTCTTGCAAAGAAGTAATCACTAGCTCTTACAAGGAACTATTTATTAGTGTTCTAGAAGAACTATTCGATATTTCAGCTCTTGCAAAGAAGTAATCACTAGCTCTTACAAGGAACTATTTATTAGTGTTCTAGAAGAACTATTCAATATTTCAGCTCTTGCAAAGAAGTAATCACTAGCTCTTACAAGGAACTATTTATTAGTGTTCTAGAAGAACTATTCAATATTTCAGCTATTGCAAAGAAGTAATCACTAGCTCTTACAAGGAACTATTTATTAGTGTTCTAGAAGAACTGTTCAATATCTCAGCTCTTGCAAAAAAGTAATCACTAGCTCATACAAAGAACTATTTATTAGTGTTCTAGAAGAACTATTCAATATTTCAGCTCTTGCAAAGAAGTAATCACTAGCTCTTACAAGGAACTATTTATTAGTGTTCTAGAAGAACTATTCAATATTTCAGCTATTGCAAAGAAGTAATCACTAGCTCTTACAAGGAACTATTTATTAGTGTTCTAGAAGAACTGTTCAATATCTCAGCTCTTGCAAAAAAGTAATCACTAGCTCATACAAAGAACTATTTATTAGTGTTCTAGAAGAACTATTCAATATTTCAGCTCTTGCAAAGAAGTAATCACTAGCTCTTACAAGGAACTATTTATTAGTGTTCTAGAAGAACTATTCAATATTTCAGCTATTGCAAAGAAGTAATCACTAGCTCTTACAAGGAACTATTTATTAGTGTTCTAGAAGAACTATTCAATATTTCAGCTCTTACAAAGAAGTAATCACTAGCTCATACAAAGAACTATTTATTAGTGTTCTAGAAGAACTATTCAATATTTCAGCTCTTACAAAGAAGTAATCACTAGCTCATACAAAGAACTATTTATTAGTGTTCTAGAAGAACTATTCAATATTTCAGCTCTTACAAAGAAGTAATCACTAGCTCATACAAAGAACTATTTATTAGTGTTCTAGAAGAACTATTCAATATTTCAGCTCTTACAAAGAAGTAATCACTAGCTCCTGAAAAAATCGATTCAATAATGTTTTTAAAGAACTATCCATACACAAACTACCCTTTTGCTCTTCTAACTCTCGCAAAGAACTATTTAATAATGTTCTTAAGTAACTAGTCCTTATGGAATTAGAGCTTAAAAAATAGGTTTACCTAAAATCGGATGATTTCGCCTCCTTTCAGGTATGTAAAAATAGATTTGAAAGTAAAGATGAAAGAAAGGGATCTAATCCAAGACTACAAGAAGAAAGGTTTACATCTAGCTACTGTACCTCGGGATTGGATGAGCCACTGAGGAGATAAACTTACAAGAAAAGTGCTTCGATAAATATAGATAAAGTAAATATTGTTTTACTCACCCCAATATACTTAGTATAGGTTAAGTTTGGTAATAGTCAACAAATTTAAACCTCTGTTGAGACTGATAACGACACGTTTTCGGTCACATGTTAATAGGAAACCTTTTTCTTCGTTCCGATATTCTAAATCACATTCCCAAGTTGGGGGAACACCCTGTATATTGCAACGAACTTCGCTCTGATCTGGACGGATACTATGGATAACGATTACTCAGCTGTAAAGCACAGTCCTGGGCCGGAGTCAATGCCACACCCTGTATATTGCAACGAACTTCTCTCTGATCTGGACGGATACTATGGATAACGATTACTCAGCTGTAAAGCACAGTCCTGGGCCGGAGTCAATGCCACACCCTGTATATTGCAACGAACTTCTCTCTGATCTGGACGGATACTATGGATAACGATTACTCAGCTGTAAAGCACAGTCCTGGGCCGGAGTCAATGCCACACCCTGTATATTGCAACGAACTTCTCTCTGATCTGGACGGATACTATGGATAACGATTACTCAGCTGTAAAGCACAGTCCTGGGCCGGAGTCAATGCCACATCCTGTATATTGCAACGAACTTCTCTCTGATCTGGACGGATACTATGGATAACGATTACTCAGCTGTAAAGCACAGTCCTGGGCCGGAGTCAATGCCACACCCTGTATATTGCAACGAACTTCTCTCTGATCTGGACGGATACTATGGATAACGATTACTCAGCTGTAAAGCACAGTCCTGGGCCGGAGTCAATGCCACACCCTGTATATTGCAACGAACTTCTCTCCGATCTGGACGGATACTATGGATAACGATTACTCAGCTGTAAAGCACAGTCCTGGGCCGGAGTCAATGCCATCTAAATTTATAAATCACGTATTTCCTGTTAAACGTTTGAACCATCTGATATGACGACTGATTTAATGAAGCAATTTAACAGGCCGTTCGTTGATTCGATCAAATTTCCGTTTTAGTAGTGCAGAAAATTTGTAGCCCAGGATATACGTACAGTTGTATAAATAAACTAACTCACACAGATCCCAAAACTGTTCTTCACTGAAAATGTTAGTTGCCTGTCAAAGGAGATATAGGGAGAGGGAGGGAGGGTTGGAGGGAGAGAGAGAGAGAGAGAGAGAGAGAGAGAGAGAGAGAGAGAGAGAGAGAGAGAGAGAGAGAGAGAGAGAGAGAGAGAGAGAGAGAGAGAGAGAGAGAGGTTGGAGGGATGGATGTAGAGAGATGGAGGGATGGATAAAAAAAGAAAGAGAGGGGGAGGGAGAGGGAGAGAGAGAGTTGGGAGGGATGGATGTAGATAGTGTGAGGGAGGTTGGAGGGATGGATAGAGAGAAAGATGGAGGGTGGGAGATGGGGAGGGACGTATGGATGTAGAAAGAGAGAGAGAGGGATGGATGGATGGATATGGATAGAGGGGGGAAGGAGATATAGGGAGAGATTAGGGTTGGAGGGAGAAAGAGTAGAGAGAGGGAGAAGGAGGGATGGATGGATAGAGAGGGATGGTTAAAGAAAGAGAGAGAGGAAGTGGTGGATGGGTAGAGAGAGAGAGGGGGGAGGGAGAGAGAGAGTTGGGAGGGATGAATGTAGAGTGTGAGGGAAGTTGGCGGGATGGATAAAAAGAAAAAAGGAGGGTGAGTAGAGAAGGAGGGATGTATGGATGTAGAAATAGAGAGAGAGAGCGGGATGGATTGATAGAGATGGAGAGAGGGGGAAGGAGATATAGGGAGAGAGGAGGGTTGGAGGGAGAAAGAGTAGAGAGAGGGAGAAGGAGGGATGGATGGAAAGAGTGAAAGAGAAAGAGGGGAGCGAGGGAAAGAGAGAAACCTGATAAGAAAGTTGGAGGGTGGGTAGAGAGGAAGGGATGTATGGATGTAGAATAGAAAGAGAGGGATGGATTGATGGAGATGGAGAGAGGGGGAAGGAGATATAGGGAGAGGGGAGGGTTGGAGGGAGAAAGAGTAGAGAGAGGGAGAAGGAGGGAGGGATGGATAGAGAGAAAGAGAAAGAGGGGAGCAAGGGAAAGAGAGATAGGAAGAGGGAGGGAGAGAGAGACCTGATAAGAAAGATGGAGGGTGGGTAGAGAGGGAGGGATGTATGGATGTATAAATAGAGAGAGAGAGGGATGGATTGATGGAGATGGAGAGAGGGGGAAGGAGATATAGGGAGAGGGGAGGGTTGGAGAGAGAAAGAGTAGAGAGAGAGAGAGAGAGAGAGAGAGAGAGAGAGAGAGAGAGAGAGAGAGAGAGAGAGAGAGAGAGAGAGAGAGAGAGAGAGAGAGAGACCTGATAAGAAAGAAAAAGAAAGATAGAGAAAGGTGTAAATCCAGCTAGACCTCGGGATTGCCACGTATACACTTCCTATAAATAAGCCTTTCAGAGTAGGCCTAATTATATTTGAAACAGATGGATCTAATCACTCTGTAATGGACAATTATACAAACAAACTTTGAGGACCTACAAATTATTATAACCAACAAACAAAATAAAATTAATATTATCAGAAGTGGAGAGTAATTCGTCTATTTCGTTCTGCTCGTAACTGTCAGAGTGACAGTAAATTAGTTAAACTTAAAAACAAGTAGAATCGGTAATTATTGAAAAAGAAATCAATTTTTGTTTTTCGTTTCAAATGATTAGTCTGACATTTCCTCTTTAAGGAACTAAATTTGTTTTTACTCATTGAAATATTTTAATTATGTAGGCCTACAGGGTGTTTCCAAAAATCGTTTCAAAACTTTAGCACTTATTCCTTACATCAAAACCAATTACTTTCCTAAAATGCTCAGTTTTCATATAGCCGCCATTTTGTCTATAAGAAGAAAAATCATATCTTTTTAAAGGTAAATGATGTAGAGTTGAAATTTTGCGTCCTACTTAGTGCTGTAAAGACCCAATTTGAGAAAAATAATCAACCGATTTCCTGTACTTATTTCAAAATGGCGGCTTTCAAACATCAAATAAATGAAAAATCGTATTTAAAAAAATATTTTTCTTTTTTTAACAACAAACAAAATGAGTTTTTATTATTTCCCCTGTAGCTTAAAGGGTAACTGTTATCGACAAAACACTGAAAAAATTAATTCCTGGTAATTGTCTACAACACCGAAGACTAGCCTAGAACCAAATATTTTGTTAGAATTCTGCAAGACATTACAACTTTTCAAAATAAAATAAAAAAATAAAAACTGGCGTTTTCAAACACAAATCACTAAGCATAATTTTGTAAAACATTTTGTTCTGAATTAAAAGAAAACAAATGATAAATAATGGAATGGCGCCATCAGTCATGACGTGCTTGATACCAAACCGTAAACATTGCATTGTTACAACAACAGCTGACTATGTTTAAACAATAACAGCTGATTTGATGTTTAATAAAGCATTGTTGTAACTGTGTGTAACCAATACTCATAAAGAGTCAACAAATCTGTGCTTCAAGTGTTCTTTAGTTTCATTTCAAAGTTTAATAGGCAATAAATCGTGGCAGGTACTAACTAACTACTCAGAAATGGCCGATATGCACCTAATGTATGGTCTTAAATATTGGAATAGCTTAGAAGCTAGAAAACTGTATCAGGAACACTTTCCAAATTGAGTATTTTGTAACTACTCGGAGTTGTTAGTTAAATATTTCATCTAATAAGCCACTTCGTTTTCTGGTGTTCTTATCTCCGGTAAATCAGGACGACCACATTATTTGATAAGAACACCAGAAAACGAAGAGGCTTATTAGATGAAATATTTAACTAACAACTCCGAAAAAGTACAAGAGAGCAAGCCTTACAGTATAATGCTACAATTTGGAATGTACTGCATGAGCTAACCTAACCTAATATAACCTAACTTAACCTAACCTAACCTAACCTAATATAACCTAACTTAACCTTGAGCTAACCGAACCTAACCTAACCTAACTAACTTAACCAACTTAACCTTATCACAGTCAGTAAGTTCAAGCTCTGTTACCAATGGTTTATCCAACAATGTGGTAAACCAAATTTCTTGAGCAGTTTAATTTACAGAAGTTTAATTTACATCGTTAGTTTTCACATACAGTATCCTCAATGTAGGAATGTGTCTGGAATAGAGAGGAAAATAGGGGTTCCAACACTTTGTTGCGTTTACTTTCAGCGGTACAAACCCAATAAAAAAAATATAGACTTCAAATGCTTCTGTGTAAACGCCTACCCTACTTTCGTTTCTTTTATCGGTGTAAATAAGAATAAAACGTTTACAAAAGTCTGTCACGAAGTTGTAACTTTAAGAATTAAATGTAGAAGCAGTAATTTGTGTACCTAGTTTTCTTGGAATGGGTTGTACCGCTAAGTCAGGCTAGGGAAGACACGCCCCTTACACCAGTCTGAGGCTACTGTACGCATGTTTGGTTCATTGGATACCCTATTTAATTGCGCGGAAACATCACCACTATAAGTTAGCTGTATGAGCTGGAATTGTTACCGCTTGTTTGTTTGCTTTTTACCTCCAAATCTTAATGACAAAAGATATTTATTGGCAGTTGATTTTCCAACTTTACTTGAAGATCACTGAACCACACCCTTTGACGGGGCTTCCGCTCATTTGAGTCCGAGATCACCTAAAATGAAAGATACCACAACGTACGGATTGGTCGTGGAGGTCCAAGCACCATGGCCGGCAAGGTCACCCCACCTCAATCCTCTGGGGCATCTAAAAAGGAAGAGCTGCCCTCTAGAATTTAGAATGTAATCGTCAGGTATCTTTGAGAGAGTACAGCAGCCAATGAGAAGCAGCCTGGATGCATCCAAAAATGAGGGCCTGTAGGCTAGTTTATTTTTATATTTTATTTCCATCAAATTAGATTATTAGATAAAATGTAATTTTAGGCCTCTTTAATAATACTATAAAACATTAAAATATTGTATTCACAGTTACTACAATTTGTTAAACATCAAATCAGCTGTTATTATTTAAACAGCTGTTGTAGACAATTACCAGGAATTTATTAACGTTTTCATTTTTTTGTCGATAACTCAGCTATCCTTTAAGTTACAGAAGGAATGAAATAAACATTTTGTTTGTTGTTAAAAGAGGAAAATATTTTGTCTCTTGTAAATAATTTGTAAAATTAACGGTTTTCGAGATATTCAACGTTAAAAAGCTTATATAGCCGCCATTTTGAAATGAGTTAAGAAAATCGGTTGATTATTTTTTTCCAAGTTGGGTCTTTATAACACTAAGTATCGTGCAAAATTTCAATTTCAAATCATTTACAGTTAAAAGGATATGAATTTTTCCGTTAAAACACAAATTGGCGGCTAGAAAACTGAGCATTTTAGGAAGTATGTTTATTTAAATTTAAACTTTTTCATTGGTTTCCATGTGCGGAATAATCTTCGGTAGTTTTGGAACGATTTTTGGGAACACCCTGTGTATTTTTTTTACTATGTTGAAATTGAATTCAAATATATTTGCAAGCTTTTCATGGTTAATGTGACACAGTGCACAGGTTCCTGTTTTGCTCAATAATAAAATGGCAAATTTAATCAAAAATATACTGAAAATCAACCATAACCTACAGGACACTTCAAATGTGTTTTAATTTTTTTTTCACTTTTCACAGGAATTAAAAATCCTGATCCTGGATTCCTTTCAACTGAAAGTTGGATGTTTTATACATATTGAGGACAGGGACAAATCAATGTTATTTAAACATGGATAGAATAGTATAAAAAAATTTTTTAAATGAAAAGTTTGAAAAGCAACAATTCAATAATAAAAACACCCTGTATACAAAATTTTAAATCTGTAGTAAAGATTAAGCCTAACCTAAAATTATCAGAATGATTTAATTATTGATGCTGATGAAAACAATCAGCTGTTTTGTTTGTTGATTTATGCAAATGATTGCTATGGTAGTTCAAAATTATTTATATATTAGTCCAGGCTAGGCCTAACCTGAAATTATCAGAATAATTTAATTATTGATGCTGATGAAAACAATCAGCTGTTTTATTTGTCGTTTTATGCCAATGATTGCTATGGTAGTTCAAAATTATTTATATATTAGTCCAGATTAGGCCTAACCTAAAATTATCAGAATGATTTAATTATTGATGCTGATGAACCCAATCAGCTGTTTTACTGTTATTTCGTGCAAATGATTGCTACGAAAAATATTTTTAAAATGCTACAAATCTGCACATATAAATCTTAGCTTCATATTTTCCAAGGTATTATTTAATTTTATTAGAATATCTCTCGACATTGTACACAACTTTGTATAATATTAAAGATGTTTCAATATAAAAAGAACCAATCATCTTTGCTTTCTTTCTCAAATGGAGCTCATAATTTGGTAATAGTAATATAGATTAAAACAATAACATTGTTGTTTATCAGCTGTAATGTACTCAGCTATGTACAAAATTAATATTTGGCAATTTAAAGCAGGGGGAAATTGTAATTCAAGGGCGATTCATACCCTTTGGTGAATATCTATCAAAATAATAAAACATTTCGGCAAATCTACACCTCTAGACCTTTTTTACAAACACTTCAAGCATTAAAATCGGTTCAGTAGTTTATAAGAACTGAGCATTATAAAAAATCCTACTGTGTATTAAATCTACATAGATTACTTACCTATATTTAAATCAGTAGGCCTGCTGTTTTGTTTTCTTAATCCAACTGTCTAAACAAATTAACAAATACCAGTTTTAGTTCCTTCATACAATCGCACAATTCAATACCAACACCATCTATATTGAGGTTATGTCACCAAACGGTACTGTACACGACGACTCTGCATTGACAACTGACCAACTGAAACAGAAAACAGCTGATTCCAACGCCTCCTATATAGAACAACCTTGCAGACAGAACTCATCAACAACTTATGTAACTGTTATTATTATTTGTAAAATAACAATTTAGTTTCTTCACATTACACGCGTTTGAATGTTACTGTTTACAAAATGGTAACGACAATTGGTAACTTTTTGAATGAATAAAACAAAAGGTAATTATATAGCAGAGCTGCCTCACTTCAAAATCAATTTTTATGGGTTTTATTCGTCAAATAAATGTTGCAAAAATATTTTACTATCGAAAAAAAGTGTCGGAAAGATGATTACATAATACAATAATACAATTACACAAGTAGTTTTTTCGTGAAAAAATTAACTCTGTGTTATCTTTCATACTCATGACATTAACTTCAATAAACGTACGGAAGGTTTGGCCAGGTGGTTATATATATATAGCAACCTGGCCAAACCTTTCGTGACATATAATAATACAGCCCTACATATGCGTACACTGAAGCACATACGCAGACAATTGAACGTCAATGGAGGGAGGTGCGAGGAAATGTGCCGCGATATGGAAATTCAAAACAACATTTCCATGGCCATATAGCCGAATTTATGTTTAAGAGAAAGTACAATGAGTATAATACTCGTTTTCATCATTTATGGCGAATTACGAGTGAAATACATTTAAATTCAATAAATTCCTCATCTACTGAAATTGCAGCAGAATTTGAATCTGATTAAGATTTTCTTGTGTAATTATATTATGTAATCATCTTTTCGACACTTTTTTCGATAATAAAATATTTTTCCAACATTTATTTGACGAATAAAACCTTTAAAAATTGATTTTGAAGTGAGGCAGCTCTGCTATATAATTACCAAACAAAAAATTGACAATAATAGACAAATTGAACTACATTTTGTGTAGAATGAAATTTCCGAAGTCCAAAAAAGGTCCAGAGAATGTCAAAATTTTCAAATGTAAACTTATATTTTCTATTAGAGGATTATAAATAAAATTATAATACTTTCTTCAGAGACTCATTTATAGTAACTACGGGTTTGACAATTCCAAGGTATACACTTTGCTTGTAGTCTTGGGTTAGATCCCTTTCTTTCATCTTTCCTATTCGGTCTCTTTTGACTAATTCTTCTTAATTTCCGATCCTGACGTCTTTCAGAGAGTGAGAGACGAGATTTCAAAAACAAATTATAAGTTGATGATAACCGAGAGGCTTTACGCCTTTATAGAAAGTCAATTTTGAGTTTCTTGCGAGCATATCCCTATTAAGATCCCCCTGACTCCAGAAAAGTTTGTTCATCGGTGAAGTATTTCACTAACGGGTGGAATGATTTTAATAAAATTTTCTTTGTGAGCTCATTGTGGAATTTTCTTTAACTTTAAAACTGGGAATAGATGACACGAAGAAAATACCCAACATTATGATGTTCTCAAGATCAGCTACAACGATTTCGATTGAATTGTTTTCAAGTGAAGCCTTACAGGTCCCCAAACGAAAGTATTGGTTGCTATTTTTCCAAATCGTCAGTTTAAATAAAAAAAATTGGCCTTGAGGCTGTTTTAAACTATTTCATTAGTATTTCCAACACCCGAACTCCTGAGAGGAGATATTATCCATGTTTCATTTTAATTTTTCGACTAACAACTCCTGAAGGAACAATTTCATTGAGGGTTAGTTTTGCTTGGTAACTATTCTATTTTGTGGTTGGAGGTTGGTACATTGTTTTTGCACAGGTTATTTTTAATTATATATTCTATTTTTTTCTCTCTAATATTTCCTTTATTTTTTCTTAAATTTCTAAATTTATTTGGACCTTACCAGTTTCAGAGATCTTATTTCGCCTCTCATTTTAGAGTAGTGTGTTCCTATTTGCGGTTAAGTGTAGTTTTATGAGGGGACGATCAAGGTCCTGGGGGGGGGGAGGGTTTCCAGTTTGCGGTCACGTCTTGAGATGTAGTTAATTTCTTCCCGTCCTTTGCATACCTAGCCACTAAATACATAACAGAATGATTTGACTCTAATCACAAATCATGTCTAATTATATAGGTTAGGTTAGGTTAAGTTAGGTTAGGTTAGGTTAGGTTAGGTTAGGATAGGTTAGGTTAGGTTAGGTTATATTAGGTTAGGTTAGGTAGGTTAGGTTAGGTTAGGTTGGGTTAGGTTAGGTTAGGTTAGTTTAGGTTAGGTTAGGTTAGGTTAGGTTAAGTTAGGTTAGGTTAGGTTAGGTTAGGTTATATTAGGTTAGGTTAGGTAGGTTAGGTTATATTAGGTTAGGTTAGGTTATATATATTACCGCAAATTGGAAAAATATAATTAGGTTAGCCCAAGATATTTTGGGGTGACCGCAAACTCGACGATTTTACCCTCGACCGCTAAAAGGATTGACCGAAAATGGGACACAAACCTTAGAGTTGGTATTTTCTCAAACCCCCCCCCCCTTCTCAACAATTACTTCCAATATAGTGCCGACTGAAGGAGAATTAACTCACCACCAATCAATGTTTACACCGTATCAACTGGAAATAAAATAAAAACGCAATAACACGATTGGGTGGGGTGGGGTTGGGTTAGGTTAGGTTAGGTTAGGTTAGGTAAGGTTAGGTTAGGTTAAGTTAGGTTAGGTTAGGTTAGGTTAAGTTAGGTAGGTTAGGTTATATTAGGTTAGGTTAGGTTATATATATTACCGCAAATTGGAAAAATATAATTAGGGTAAACCCAAGAAATTTTTGGGGTGACAGCAAACTGGACGATTTTACCCTCGACCGCTAATAGGACTGACCGCAAATGGGACACAACCTTTAGAGTTAGTATTTTCTCAACCCCCCCCCCCTTCTCATCATTACTTCGAATATAGTGCCGACTGTAAGGAGAATTAACTCACCACCAATCAATGTTTACACCGTATCAACTGGAAATAAAATAAAAACGCAATAACACGATTGGGTGGGGTGGGGGGGAGGGTGTCAAAGTTCACAAACGATGGAAATTACCTCGTACGATTATTGGAGAACACAAAGTATTCTCTGATCTGATAACAGCTAAACAATTACACAAAGATTATTTGTGAGTACACATATTGACCGGAAATTTATTGTTATAAAAATACGCTGTTTTATTGTGTACGGAAAGCCACGTTCAAGAAGTTAATATGCACAAACTGTCTCTCACTACGCCTACCTAGAAACACAAGACCTCACTTCGATAGTTGTCAATAATAAGGAGAAAACAAATCACGGACTTTTCCTTTGAACAGAAATGTTTATAAATGAAGAAAAGAGTATAAAATAAAAAACGCCTACCCCGTCGAATACTCTAATAGTGGAAGGCTCGAAAGCGAACAAGATTTGGTTAAGATAGACTAGATAGAAAAAATACTAAAACTAGAAGACAAAAGATGTAGATTCAGCTAGGTACCACGGGATTGCCACACCCGTGTTTATTAATGTGAGCCCCTGAAGTTAGGTTAGGTAAGGTTAGGTTTGGGTTATATCCCGTTATCTGTCTACCACTAATTTATTTCAACCTATGTTAGGTTAGGTTAGGTTTGGGTTATATCCCGTTATCTGTCCACCACTAATTTATTTCAACCTATGTTAGGTTAGGTTAGGTTTGGATTATATCCCGTTATCTGTCTACCACTAATTTATTTCAACCTATGTTAGGTTAGGTTAGGTTTGGGTTATATCCCGTTATCTGTCCACCACTAATTTATTTCAACCTATGTTAGGTTAGGTTAGGTTAGGGTTATATCCCGTTATCTGTCCACCACTAATTTATTTCAACCTATGTTAGGTTAGGTTAGGTAAGGTTAGGTTTGGATTATATCCCGTTATCTGTCTACCACTAATTTATTTCAACCTATGTTAGGTTAGGTTAGGTTTGGATTATATCCCGTTATCTGTCTACCACTAATTTATTTCAACCTATGTTAGGTTAGGTTAGGTTAGGTAAGGTTGTGTTTGGGTTATATCCCGTTATCTGTCTACCACTAATTTATTTAAACCTATGTTAGGTTAGGTTAGGTGTTGGATTTCGTTATCTGTCCCTCACTAGTTTTTTAACCTATGTTAGCTTAGGTTATTTTAAACTAGGTTATATTATGTTAGGTTAGGTTAAGGTTAGATTCTGTCACTAGTTTTTAACCTATGTTAGCTAAGGTTAGGTTAAACTAGGTTATATTATGTTAGGTTAGGTTAGGTAAGGTTAGGTTTGGATTATATCCCGTTATCTGTCTACCACTAATTTATTTCAACCTATGTTAGGTTAGGTTAGGTGTTGGATTCCGTTATCTGTCCCTCATTAGTTTTTTAACCTATGTTAACTTAGGTTAGGTTAAACTAAGTTATGTTAGGTTAAGGTAAGATTTCGTCACTAGTTTTTAACCTATGTTAGCTTAGGTTAGGTTAAACTAGGTTATATTATGTTAGGTTATGTTAGGTTAAGGTAAGATTTCGTCACTAGTTTTTAACCTGTGTTAGCTTAGGTTATGTTAGGTTAAGGTTAGATTTCGTCACTAGTTTTTAACCTGGGTTAGCTAAGGTTAGGTTATATTATGTTAAGTTAGGTTAGGTTAGTTTTGGGGGCTTGAAACTGTTATCTCTCTGCCCAACGGGATATTGTTTTAACCTAGGTTAAGTTAGGTTAGGTTAGGTTTATGATTTATTTACGTCAGTAAATTGTTTTTGAGTTACCAATATTATTATTTTATTTTTTCACAATTTTCTGAACAAATTCTTTAGTTATGTACCCGTAAAATGTCCCGTAACAGGTTTTAGATCCTTCCAACACATCATAAAAAAAAACTTGAATTCCAACTGTCTTTAATAAAATATAATCTGTTTATTTTAAGACGATGATAAAGTCTTTTACCGAGATGGAGATATTCCACTATTTTCTGATCAAAATGATATATTTTCGTTTAGATTCCGATATCTGTCAGCCACTAGTTTTAACCAGATTAGGTTAGGTTAGGTTAGGTTAGGTTAGGATAGGATAGTTTTGTTTAGGTTTGTAATAATAATTTAAAGTAAGTGTATTAATAAAAATCTGTTAAGTACATTTTGATCGACCAAACTTACATATGAAAATAATAAACAAACAAAACAAATGTGATGTAGGTTTGTTTAGGTTAGGATAGGTTAGGTTAGGTTAGTTTTACTTAGGTTTTTAACAATAATTAAAAGGAAATATATTAATAAAAAACTGTTAAATACATTTAATTGACTGAACTTACACATGAAAAACACACAAAAACAAATGTGATGTAGGTTAGGTTAGGTTAGTTTTACTTAGGTTTTTAACAATAAGTAAAAGGAAGTATATTAATAAAAAACTGTTAAATACATTTAATTGACTGAACTTACACATGAAAACACACAAAACCAAATGCGAGATAGGTTAGGTTAGGTTAGTTTTGCTTAGGTTTTAAATAATAACGTAAAGGAAGTATATTAATAAAAATCTGTTAAATACAATAATTTAATTGACTGAACTTACACATGAAAAACACACAAAACCCAATGTGATGTAGGTTAGGTTAGGTTAGTTTTACTTAGGTTTTTAACAATAAGTAAAAGGAAGTATATTAATAAAAAACTGTTAAATACATGTAATTGACTGAACTTACATATGCAAACTCACAAAACCAAATGCGATGTAGGTTAGGTTAGGTTAGTTTTACTTAGGTTTTTAACAATAATTTAAAGGAAGTATATTAATAAAATCTGTTAAATAAATTTGAATTGACTGAACTTACACATGAAAAACACACAAAAACAAATGTGATGTAGGTTAGGTTAGGTTAGTTTTAGGCTACTTAGGTTTTTAACAATAATTTAATGGAAGTATAATAATAAAATCTGTTAAATACAATAATTTAAATGACTGAACTTACACATGAAAAACACACAAAACCAAATGTGATGTAGGTTAGGTTAGGTTAGTTTTAGGCTACTTAGGTTTTTAACAATAATTTAATGGAAGTATAATAATAAAATCTGTTAAATACAATAATTTAATTGACTGAACTTACACATGAAAAACACACGAAACCCAATGTGATTAGGTTAGGTTAGGTTAGTTTTGCTTAGGTTTTTAACAATAAGTAAAAGGAAGTATATTAATAAAAAACTGTTAAATACATGTAATTGACTGAACTTACATATGAAAACACACAAAACCAAATGCGATGTAGGTTAGGTTAGGTTAGTTTTGCTTAAGTTTTTAACAATAATTTAAAGGAAGTATATTAATAAAAATCTGTTAAATACATTTAATTGACTGAACTTACATATGAAAACACACAAAAAAAAAAATCTGATGTAGGTTAGGTTAGGTTAGTTTTACTTAGGTTTTAAATAATAACGTAAAGGAAGTATATTAATAAAAACTGTTAAATAAATTTGAATTGACTGAACTTACACATGAAAACACACAAAACCAAATACGATGTAGGTTAGGTTAGGTTAGTTTTGCTTAGGTTTTAAATAATAACGTAAAGGAAGTATATTAATAAAATCTGTTAAATAAATTTGAATTGACTGAACTTACACATGAAAAACACACAAAACCAAATGCGATGTAGGTTAGGTTAGGTTAGTTTTATGTAGTTGTAGACTATCCTGAAGCAAATTATTTGTTGGCTAAAAACTTCTGGATGCTAAGTCCTAAGATCTGTTTAGAGCTAGACACAACTAGAGATAAGATGTGCTGCTTAACAAAAAATTTCCCTGCAAACAGTTAGCAGGATGATAATACTGTCGATCGAACACATAATAGAATCTAATGAGAAAGTTTGTGCAATGTTTTACTAACTTTGTCCATCAGTTAGTAATGAGGCACTCAATTAAATCGTCACGTCAACTCCAAGGTGAAGTTGTCTGTAAACACTGTTGAGTGAAGTGGGACTGGGTTTCCCTAAAAACTTAAACCCAAGTTGGAATGACTCTCAGTATAATTAGCGGTGTAAAGTTGGTACTTGTTTAGACCAAGAGAACTTATATATAGTAGGGTAAAATAGTTACACAGGGTTTTGAATCTCGTCATTGTGTACATCACTGTTATCTTGACGTCACGAGGCCCTAACGGAGAGAGAGAGAGAGAGAGAGAGAGAGAGAGAGGGAGAGAGAGAGAGAGAGAGAGAGAGAGAGAGAGAGAGAGAGAGAGAGAGAGAGAGAGAGAGAGAGAGAGAGAGAGAGGAGAGAGGGAGAGAGAGAGAGAGAGAGAGAGAGAGAGAGAGAGAGAGAGAGAGAGAGAGAGAGAGAGGAGAGAGAGAGGGAGAGAGGGAGAGAGGAGAGAGAGAGAGAGAGGGAGAGAGAGAGAGAGAGAGAGAGAGAGAGAGAGAGAGAGAGAGAGAGAGAGAGAGAGAGAGAGAGAGAAGAGGAGAGAGAGAGAGAGAGAGAGAGAGAGAGAGAAGAGAGAGAGAGAGAGGGAGAGAGGGAGAAAAGAAGCCACCACTCGTTACCGTCCTGTGGAATCATATTTTCTTGGAAAATCACGGCTCAAAATTACCCTATTTGCTAATTAGTGATAGTTGAGTTGGTAAGTTGGTATACATGCAGAACTGAAATCAGTATATCTTGTATCTAATTGAGTGTTAGTTGAACAACACACGAGATATGAACAAATTGTTTTCATTGGCCGCCATTTTGAAATGTACAATTCGATATTTCTGAATTTCAATGGGGTTCTATATGAGAACAGTATACCGGTAGTCCACTGTGGCAAATTTCATGTTCCTATCTTAATTTTTGATAATTAATGATTGGTTTATTTGTCTGATAAATTTAAATACCTCAAACGATACTTTATGGTGTAGATTTTGTTGTTGTTTTAATTCTGTAACTCGTTTATGTTTGTTGGGATAATTTCGTTTGTAATAACAGTTAAAATTGTTAATTAAAAGTTTATATTATGAGATGTACTAGAGTTTATTTTCCTTAGGCTATGTTAGGGCGTATTAGGTAGAGTATATGTTACTTGGTTAGGTTAGGTTGGGGGTTAGGTTAGGTTTAGGTATGTATTACTAGGTTAGGGTAGGTTAGGGTGTAATAGGTAGGGTATGTATTACAGTACTAGGTTATGGTAGGTTAGGGCGTATTAGGTAGAGTATATATTACTAGGTTAGGTTAGGTTGGGGGTTAGGTTAGGTTTAGGTATGTATTACTAGGTTAGGGTAGGTTAGAGCGTATTAGGTAGAGTATATATTACTTGGTTAGGTTAGGTTGGGGGTTAGGTTAGGTTTAGGTGCGTATTACTAGGTTAGGGTAGCTAAGGGCGTAATAGGTAGAGTATATATTACTAGGTTAGGTTAGGTTGGGGGTTAGGTTAGGTTTATGTATGTATTACTAGGTTTGGTTTAGGTATGTATTACTAGGTTAGGGTAGCTAAGGGCGTAATAGGTAGAGTATATATTACTAGGTTAGGTTAGGTTGGGGGTTAGGTTAGGTTTATGTATGTATTACTAGGTTTGGTTTGGGTATGTATTACTATGTTAGGGTAGCTAAGGGCGTAATAGGTAGAGTATGTATTACTAGGTTAATTTAGGTTGGGGATTAGGTTAGGCTTAGGTATGTATTACTAGGTTAGGGTAGCTAATGGCGTAATAGGTAGGGTATGTATTACTAGGTTAGGGTAGGTTAGGGCATATTAGGTAGAGTATGTATTATTAGGTTAGGTTAGGTTGGGTTAGGTAGGGTATGTATTACTAGGTTAGGTTAGGTTTGGTTGAATTAGGTTGGATTAGATAGCGTATGTATTACTAGGTTAGGTTAGGTTAGGTAAGGTAAGGTTATGTTAGGTAAAGGTATGAAATTAGATTTTCAATAACTTCGCTACTTGTCGTCGTAGAGATCTACTAGGTTAGGGTAGGTTAGGGCGTACTAGGTAGAGTATATATTACTAGGTTAGGTTACGTTAGGTCGGGGGTTAGGTTAGGTTTAGGTATGTATTACTAGGTTAGGGTAGGTAGGGCATATTAGGTAGAGTATGTATTATTAGGTTAGGTTAGGTTGGATTAGATAGCGTATGTATTACTAGGTTAGGTTAGGTTAGGTTAGGTAAGGTTATGTTAGGTTAGGGTACTTTGCTATTTGTCGTCGTAGAGATGTAGGGTTGGTATCATTACATGCAATCTGCAAATAAGCTGAACAACAACACAAGAGATACGAACAAAAAACTATTTAAAATGGCCGCCAATTTGTCATATTCAATTCGAGTTTTCTGAATTTCAATAGGGTTCTCAATACAACCACAATACATTTCCCTTGACCAAATTGAATGTATACATACACCATCGTCCTTACTTAAAGACGTAGACGGGAGGGCGGGACACCGGTTTCCTGAACCCGTGAAAAATGAAGATCGGTCAATAAATAGATGAAGAAATTTTCTTAAATTTATCAAACTTCATACTTCCTATACTGGGTAAAGTGATTGAGCGAGAAACCTTCATCTCCCCCCCCCCCCCGGTGAAGAGGATTTACCCGGATACAGACAGACAGAGTGTAAAAACGTCAACTTGGCAAACAACAAAAACTCGTGTCCACGACACAATGATCAGCTGTTTTTTTTTCCCCTCTCCGACAGTTCCTGTTTGAACACAATAATACTGAAAGAAACTCACGGATTCCAATCACAGATTAGTTCAAGATCTATACACTAGGCCTTGGGTTGACCTTGTGATTACAACTGCCACTCCCACATAGTGTAACAATGGTCTTGCTTCATTGCACATCCACCTAACCTGTTACAATGATGTAAAAATAATAAATATTTTTTATTGCTGTGAATTTTTACATAAATCATTGCTCAACTCCTCTAAGGAACACAAAACGTACTCTCGTTCGTAATTTATCGATTAAAAGAAATCGGCGATTGGTTTGTAATTAAATACATACACTCAGGTGTTCATTACAGCGTGCAAGGGAGGTAATCCCGACTACTAGCTAGAGCTACACCCTTTTATCAAGTCTTGGATTATTTCCCTCTTCTATCAGGTCTCTCTTGACCAACTCTTGTTCTTTTTCGACTTTGACTGTTTATTTTAACCTTTTTTAAAAATAAGACGATGACATTGAGGTTTTTCGCTTTTAAACAGGAAAAAATGTGCAATTTCTCTAAACCTGCTCTACCCATTTCATTCAAATTTTAGTGAAAAGTGAATTCACGAAACAAAAGTAAAAAAAAAAAAAAAAAAAAAAAATACTACAGTCCGTGAATCGTTGGCAAACAAAATTAATCTTAATCCTGCTTCTCATCGCCTCAATAAAGAAAAAGTAAGGCAGGATAGAAGATAAAATAAAGATCCTTACTCCTTGAAAGATGAAAGAAAGAACCTAAGACTAAATAAACAAAGGTGTGATGAACAATCCTGTGGGAACTTTGTTTATATCACGAGACGATATTTAAATATACAGAGTGTCCCAAAAATCGTTCCAAAACTTCAGCAGTTTTGTTCCTAACTTTTAAAACCAATGGAAAAGTTTATAAACATATTTCCTGAAATAATTAGTTTTCTCTCTATCCACCATTTTGTGTTTAAAAAAAATAAATAAAAAAATATATATATTTATCTTTACCACGGAAAATAACGTTGAAATTTTGCATTCCACTTAGACTCAATTTGAGAGAAAAACAACCTAACCTAACCTTTACTCATTTCAAAATGGCGGTTTGAACTTTTTAACCTAGAATATCTCAAACACAGTTAATTTTACTGTTATTATTATTATTTATTTTTTTTAACGAACAAAATGGGTTTTTTAAAATTTCTTCTACAGCTTAAAACAGTAACAGTTATCGTAAAAAACTGAAAACATTTCATTCTTGGTAATTGTCTACAACGCCCACAATTAGTCTGGAACTAAAATTCGAGCAGGCAAAGATAATTAATCATTTTGTTTACAATAAATAAATCGTACAATAAATAAATATTATGGTCACCTGATTACAATACCCTCCGTCGTTTTCGGTTAAGCCCATCTAAAGACACTTGTACTCCACCCCAGTGGATTATCGGGAAGAACTAGGCTAGAGTTCCGAATGGAATTTGTCAGACACCTGGAATATTGTAAAAAGTCCGGCATCCAATGATAAGACGCCCTAGATGCATGTATAAGGGCTGTTATGAAAAACTCTAATTTATTTCATACAGATTTTCGGTAATTATATAGCAGAGCTGCCTCACTTCAAAATCAATTTTTATGGGTTTTATTCGTCAAATAAATGTTGGAAAAATATTTTATTATCGAAAAAAGAGTGTCGGAAAGATGATTACATAATATAATTACACAAGTTGTTTTTTCGTGAAAAAATTAACTCTGTGTTATCTTTCATACTCATGACATTCACTTCAATAAACGTACGGAAGGTTTGGCCAGGTGGTTATATATATAGCAACCTGGCCAAACCTTTCGTGACATATAATAATACAGCCCTACATATGCGTACACTGAAGCACATACGCAGACAATTGAACGTTAATGGAGGGAGGTGCGAGGAAATGTGCCGCGATATGGAAATTCAAAACAACATTTCCATGGCCATATAGCCGAATTTATGTTTAAGAGAAAGTACAATGAGTATAATACTCGTTTTCATCATTTATGGCGAATTACGAGTGAAATATATTTAAATTCAATAAATTCCTCATCTACTGAATTTGCAGCAGAATTTGACTCTGATTAAGATTTTCTTGTGTAATCTTGTGAAATTATGTTATGTAATCATCTTTCCGACACTTTTTTTCGATAGTAAAATAATTTTCCAACATTTATTTGACGAATAAAACCTTTAAAAATTGATTTTGAAGTGAGGCAGCTCTGCTATATAATTACCAGATTTTCTTTTCATTAGTTTTTTTTTTATAAATTTCTATTGAAAACAAAATGAATCTATACTCAAATTTAGTTATAGGCTAATCTTGTGTTCTAGACAATTACCAAAAATTAATGTTTTCAGTTTTTTGTCGCTAACTCAGTTAACCTTCAAGCTACAGAAAGGATAAAACAAAAACATGTTTGTCGCTAAGGAAAATATTTGCTAAAATTAACTGTTTTTGAGATATTCGATGTTAAAAAATTTAAATAGCCGCCATTTTGAAATGGCGTAGAGGAAATCGATTAATTTATAGCACTACGTATAATGGAAAATTTCAAGTCCTGTATACTTTACAGTTAACATTTTATAACTTTATTTGCTTTACAGAAAATGGCTTTTAGATAAGAAAACTAAAATGTTTATAAAATATCTATACTACGGTATTATATAAAAATCTAATGGTGTCTGTCTGTGTCACTCAATCACGTAAAAACTACTGGACCAATTGAGCTGAAACTGTACATGGACATTCTTAGGGTCAATAGTTAACAGATAGGCCTATTTTTATTTAGAAATTCCATCAGGGCACCGCCCCACTGGCCTTGAAAATTCCCTTACCATTCAATACAAATATACGTCAAACCTCTACGAAGGACGGGTATCATGGGGGTACCCAGCGAGGGGCAGGGGGGGCAGCTGCCCCCCCCTGGAAGCAAAAAAAAATCTTTATTATACATTGTGTTGCTGGAATTTAATACAATTCATGAAATAACTGTTTTAATAATCAATTGTATATTGAATGACCATGCCCCCCCCCCCCTAGTTTTGATCCTGGGTACGCCCATGACGGGTATACTGGAACAGCCCTAAGAAGGTACTTGTGCCCGGTGCGGGGCGGTAGAGGATGAGGTGGATTATGTCGGAAAATAACACCGTTCCACAAACATTGACTTTGCCTCCGAATCGCCAGCTACCTGAGATTTGCCCTCCTAACGTTTACTTCTAGAATAGTACAGCGTTTTCATCCGACCTGCTAAGTGCCTTCTTAGGCCTGTTCCACTATAACTGTCCTTCGTAGTTCGTAGGGGGTTGATGTACATTTGTATTGAGTGTTAAGGGTATTTTCAAGGCCAGTGGGGCGGTGCCCTGATGGAATTTCTAAATAAAAATAGGCCTATGTGTTAACCAGGAACCCTAAGAATGTCCATGTACAATTTCAGCTAAAGTATAACCCTACTAGTATTTATATAATTTTTTTCATTGGTTTTTATGTAAGTAAAAGCCCTAAAGTTTTGAAACACTCTGTATATATTTTTCACAATAATTAGTTTTGTTAGGTTGGTATATCTGAGTTGTTTTATAACCAACATCATCTCTACTCGACATTCGCTCAGTGTGACAGAGAGATCATAGAGTCTGATTTTCTTTACACAAACCAATCTCTTCTCTGATGTTAAATTACCGTGGACGTGACGTCATCAACCTAATGAACCACTTCATATGAAGCGGTGATTTTCTTATCAAATTAACTCTCAAGTATATACACAGTTTGTTTACATTGGTTGTCATTTGATCTTAATAAATTCAAATACATTCCTTTAATAAAAGACAGTGATTAAACCTTACTGTCGGGAGGTTTTAATAAACAAATTTAAAACACTACTATATTCAAGGAGTGTTGGCAGTGACGCGGGGGTTGCAGCCAATAACGTTCAAGGTCGTCACCCGGAATTTACAACTTTCGAAGACAGATTCATAGGCGTCCTCAGTTGCGGTAAGAACTACTGCAACTAGCATATAAAGAAAAACCAAAATATGAGAAATTTATCATTGATGAAGAAGCCAGGCTCCAAAACAAAACTGTTTTGAGACTTCCCCCCCCCCTATCATTGTCAACTATAGTCTGTATACAGTAACTTGGCGTCTGAACTCTTGGCTACCTGCGAGCGGCCGGAACCGTCCCCCCTCGCTCCCTTCCTCACCCAGCTGTTTCAGTGATGAGTCACCTACTAGCGTTAACACTGCACTGTTTAACTTTTTTATGGGAGACACAATTTTAAATTTTTTTCAGCATAGTTAAAATGTTTAGGAAAATATAAGCAAATTGATACCAAACACGACACTATTCCGTTTGTAAAAGCCGCCAGTAGGTAGCTCTTTACACAGCTACTTTTTGCATAATCACATACTTATTATTTACATGTTTACGTACTATTTACATACATTTGTGTCGTGTTTGGTATCAATTTGCTTATATTTTCCTAAACATTTTAACTATGCTGAAAAAAAATTAAAATTGTGTCTCCCATAAAAAAGTTAAACAGTGCAGTGTTAACGCTAGTAGGTGACTCATCACGGAAACAGCTGGGTGAGGAAGGGAGCGAGGGGGGCGGTCCGGATCCAGACGCCAAGTTACGGTATACAGATAATATCGTAGATGAACAGAGAGTGTTCCATAGGAGACGAGAGTCGAGATCTGGTCCAGCAAATTAGACAGAGACAGAGAGTGTTCATAGGAGACGAGAGTCGAGACCGGGTCTAGCAAATGAGACAGTGACACAGACTGTTTTCCCAGACGAGACACGAAACCTGGATCGACAAACGAGAAGAGGCTCTAGACCGAGACAGAGACTACACATTAAGCACTGCAGAAATGACAGGTATACATTATTCCAAGAATCAAGACTTCACACAGGAGAAATACTCTAGACCCAGATAAGATTAAGTTATGGCGGATATGTAGACTCAGAGGTTCTTCAACATCAAATTAACCCTTTTTACACGCTCTAGGCCTGCTAGCGAAGATTTGCCGTTGCCTGCGTTGTCAACAAAGCTCAGGGAGTTTTCGCCAAAGGCCATCATCAAAATCAGTTGGTTGTGAAGCCCCTTATATCGTCATTCGTCTAACTTCGAGCATCTCACAATCTATAATACCTTTATCAGTGTCTTTAGCCGACGTTGAGACGGTAGTAACACAATTACAGGGTTCAGAAAACCTGGAAAACAAAACTTACCCTACTGGATAAGACCTCTCTATAGATCTACCAATACAAACATTTCCTACAAGGCCATTACATTATGATGGGGTTGGGCAAGTACTATAACGGCCGTCCATCAAGTTGTGTGTTTTATGCAGATTATAAGAGTGCAAATTTTCTATACACAATGGTAATTAGAACTGCCACTTGAACCTAAGACAGAAGGCCGTGTAGTGAAGAATGGTTGTCTCTGTCTAGGGAGGTCAGGGCTCGTTGAAATCGTGGGTTGTTGCTGCGCTTATAAAATCAATCAAGGTCAATTGGAATACATTAACTGTTCTGTCTAAACTCAGTTATTACAGACGAGGTGGAATAAAACATAGTTGTTGGGCGCCATTATAGTAGGCTACTTATCCAACCCGACCGTACAATGTAAATACAAGCAGATCATGTAATAGCCAAAAGTTCGTTTTTTTGTGTCTTGTAGGGAAATGTTAAATTGTATTGGTAGATCAAGGAGTCTTATCCGGTTAGTTTAAAATAGTCGCAAATGTTTTTTGAACCTCGTAATTGTGTCTATTCATGTTTTACTTTAATTTTGTGGCTATCGTACTTACGTACAGACGACAACGACGACGGACAGCTTGTTGTAAATCACTTTTCAAGTTTTCTGACGTCTTTGCGAAGAAGTATATGGTTATGTTAGGTTAGTTAAGTTAGGTTAGGATAGGCTAGGTTAGGTTAGGTTGGGCTAGGTTGGGTTGGGTTAGGTTAGGATAGGCTAGATTAGGTTTGGATAGGTTAGGTTAGGTTAGAAGAGGTTAGGATAGGTTAGGTTAGGTTAGATTAGGCAAGGCTATGTTAGGTTAGGATAGGTTAGTTAAGTTAGGTTAAGTTATGTTATGATAGGATAGGATAGGTTAGGTTAGGTTGGGTTGGGTTAGGTTAGGATAGGATATATTAGGTTTGGATAGGTTAGGTTAGGACAGGTTAGGTTAGGTTAGACTATGTTAGATTAGGTTAGGTTATGTTAGGAAAGGCTAGGTTAGGTAGGATAGGTTAGGTTAGGTTAGACTAGGTTAGGTTAGGTTAAGATAGGCTAAGTTAGGTTATGTTAAGTTAGGATAGGCTAGGTTAGGTTAGGTTAAGATAGGCTAAGTTAGGTTATGTTAAGTTAGGATAGGCTAGGTTAGGTTAGATTAGGATAGGCTAGGTTAGGTTAGATTAGGATAGGCTAGGTTAGATTAGATTAGGATAGGATAGGTTAGGTTAGATTAGGATAGGATAGGTTAAGATAGACTAGGTTAGGTTAGGATAGGATAGGTTAGGATAGGCTAGGTTAGGTTAGATTAGGATAGGCTAGGTTAGGTTAGATTAGGATAGGCTAGGTTAGATTAGATTAGGATAGGATAGGTTAGGTTAGATTAGGATAGGATAGGTTAGGATAGGCTAGGTTAGGTTAGGATAGGATAGGTTAAGATAGACTAGGTTAGGTTAGGATAGGATATGTTAGGATAGGCTAGGTTAGGTTAGGATAGGATAGTTTAAGATAGACTAGGTTAGGTTAGGATAGGATATGTTAGGATAGGCTAGGTTAGGTTAGGATAGGATAGGTTAAGATAGACTAGGTTAGGTTAGGATAGGATAGGTTAGGATAGGCTAGGTTAGGTTAGGTTTCAAGTCTGATCTTCATGTCATAGTTTATGTCAAAAACGTAATTTTGAATCCTGGACTTCCAAGAAGATGTGCTACACGTATAGTTACAAGATCCGGCAGAACTAACCGACACGAGCGAAGCGAGTGGAGACTGTTTAATATGTTCACTCTAACCAAGAAAGTAGTGATAAACGCAATTGCGAGGTAGGCTTACAGTATAACAAACACACAGAACACAATTCTCACAGGAAATACGCCAAAGTATCAGACGCGTTTCAACGACAAGGTCGTCCTCTTCAGTGATACACGAGCTACACCAACCAAACTAGCCTATAACACGTCAACTATATCTATAACGCCTTGATTGGTGTAGCTCGTGTATCACTGAAGAGGACGACCTTGTCGTTGAAACGCGTCTGATACTTAGGCGTATTTTCTGTGAGAATTGTGTTCTGTGTGTTTGTTATACTGTATAATTGTTCTCATAAGTCAAGTTTAACATTTAATATACATGAGGTAGGCTTACATAAAACCTGTTTTAAACTAACCTAACCCTACCATTACAAACATTCCCTACAAGGCTCAAGAGGCCAACTTCAGACTATTTAGATTGCAAATTCTCCAAACGCAAAAGATAACTTTATCTCTCCTTTGATCTGGAACACTCTGTACAGAGGACATTCTTCTTGCAGTCGAGCTTATAATCGTGCAATTATTTTGCAGTTGAGGTCAAGTTTCGGCAGCCCTATGATAATGAACGATGTTGTCATTCCGAAACATGTCAAAGCCAACATGAGCTGCACTCTTTGTTCAAAAATTGGAACCAGTGTTATCGCAATGTTAACAATAAAATATTGTCTTAATGTGTCGGCCTTGGACGGAATGCAAACCCCAAAACTTGCACGTCCTAGATTGCATTGCGGACTGCTACAATGTACCGACTTGGTGCCAATACTATTGGGATTGCATTGCGGACTGTCACAACGTACCGACTTGGTGCCAATACTATTTATTTTTTGGTACAAGCTTTGTGAAGTAAGCGCGTTACCAGAGATGTATGGAACAGCAAATAATACAAGTTGATGAGGGCCATCGTGGTATTTACCCAACCCATCGTACAAGCAGATCCTCTAAATATAACGTCAAAAAGTTGTTTTCTTGTGCTTTGTAGGAAATGTTAAATTGTATTGGTAGATCAAGAGGTCTTATCCAGTAGGGATTGTTTCTTAAAACAGTTATTACACAGGTTGTCTGAACTTTGTAATTTTCTAATCACTTCTTTCTAATCACATCCTAACCTAACATTAAATAACCTAACCTAACGTAACCTAACCTAACCTAACCTAACATTAAATAACCTAACCTGACCTAACCTAACCTAACCTAACCAAACACGTTTTGTACCATCTTCAGAAGCATATTACTACAGTGTTACATTTTCAAAACTTCGCGTTTATGTAGTGTCTACTCTCTCTGTAGTACCTTCTGAACCTAACCTAACCTAACCTAACCTAACCTAACCTAATTTAACCTAACCTAACATAACCTAACCTAACCTAACATAAAATAATCTAACTTAACGTAACGTAACGTAACCTAGCCTAACCTAACCTAACCTAACCTAACATAAAATAACCTAACCTAACGTAACCTAACCTAACCTAACAAAACCTAACCTAACCTAACCTAACATAAAATAATCTAACTTAACGTAACGTAACCTAACCTAGCCTAACCTAACCTAACCTAACCTAACCTAACCTAACCTAACCTAACCTAACATAAAATAACCTAACCTAACGTAACCTAACCTAACCTAACATAACCTAACCTAACCTAACCTAACATAAAATAATCTAACTTAACGTAACGTAACGTAACCTAACCTAACCTAACCTAACATAAAATAACCTAACTTAAAGTAACGTAACCTAGCCTAGCCTAACCTAACCTAACCCAAACTAACCTAACCTAACCTAACCTAACCTAACATAACCTAACCTAAACTAACCTAAACTAACCTAACCTAACCTTTTTCCGTTTCTTTAAGCAATGAAACGTGAAGATCAATCAAAAAACAAAAGAAGATATTTTGACGATTACCAAACTTCCTTCGTATACATAAAGTTGAAATAAATAAGTTTTTATAACGAATTCCATTTTGTAGCCTAATACATTAATATTGTCACATATTATGAGTTCCTATTGTGTTTAAGAGGGTTGTTTTTCGAATCACTTCCGTCTACAACTTCTATAGCGACACAGCTGATTCGTTTCTTCACGCCACGTATATGTGAGGAAAGGGGGAGGGGGGACGTATACAATTAATTGTAAAGTTGCCAAAACAGGTGTTTAACGGAAACAGAAAATTACTCATCAACCTGATGTTTACATTAAAATCTGCGGTCATTTGTTACGAGCTCGCGTCCTTGCAATGTTTCTGAAATTACAGGGTTTGTACGTTGGTAAGCCTGAGTCAACACCTGTAACAATGGTGATGGCTGTAATCAACGTCGACTTCCGGGTTTATATCCTGTGATTTTAGAACTCTCGTTAGCAAATGACATTGCACCAACTTTCTCACTCGCACATCCCTCCAAAACCAAAATAAAAACGAAACAAAATGTCAGTTAGGTAGTTGTTAGTCAAAAGTACAGTAATTATTTGTTAACTAAAGGCGGAAAACCTATCGGTCACCTAATAAATAAAGAAGAAAAGAAATTAAAATAGATCTAACCTAACCTAACCTAACGTAATCTAACCTAACCTAACCTGACCTAACCTAAACTAAAGGCGGAAAACCTATCGGTCACCTAATAAATAAAGAAGAAAAGAAATTAAAATAGATCTAACCTAACCTAACCTAACGTAATCTAACCTAACCTAACCTAACCTAACCTAAACTAAAGGCGGAAAACCTATCGGTCACCTAATAAATAAAGAAGAAAAGAAATTAAAATAGATCTAACCTAACCTAACCTAACGTAATCTAACCTAACCTAACCTAACCTAACCTAAACTAAAGGCGGAAAACCTATCGGTCACCTAATAAATAAAGAAGAAAAGAAATTAAAATAGATCTAACCTAACCTAACCTAACGTAATCTAACCTAACCTAACTTAATATAACCTAACCTAACCTAACCCAAGATAACATAACTTAACCTAACCTAACCTAACCTAACCTAACCTAACCTAAACTAAAGGCGGAAAACCTATCGGTCACCTAATAAATAAAGAAGAAAAGAAATTAAAATAGATCTAACCTAACCTAACCTAACGTAATCTAACCTAACCTAACTTAATATAACCTAACCTAACCTAACCCAACATAACATAACCTAACCTAACCTAACCATTATTTGTTAACGAAAGGCGGAAAACCTTTCGGTCACCTAATAAATAAAGAAGAAAAGAAATTAAAATAGATCTAACCTAACCTAACCTAACGTAATCTAACCTAACCTAACTTATAACCTAACCTAACCTAACCCAACCTAACCTAACCTAACCTAACCTAACCTAACTAACCTAACCCAACTAAAGGCGGAAAACCTATCGGTCACCTAATAAATAAAGAAGAAAAGAAATTAAAATAGATCTAACCTAACGTTATCTAACCTAACATAACTTAATATAACCTAACCTAACATAACCTAACCTAACCTTACTCAACATAACCTAACCTAACCAAACCTAACATAACCTTAGTTAACATAACCTAACCTTACTCAACATATCCTAACCTAACCTAACCAAACCTAACATAACCTTACTTAACATAACCTAACCTAACATAAAATAACCTAACCTAACCCAACATAACCTAACCTAACCCAACATAACCTAACCTAACTTAATCTAACCTAACCTAACTCTCGATTACTTTACCAATTTAATATCAAAAAAGACCTGATAGGAAATGTAAAAAAGATCCGAATTTAACCCAAAACTACACGAAAAAAGTTGAAGGTCCCGTAGGAATATAGGGACAGTTATTTTTTATGAACTCGAAATCTTTTAAGCAGCAGTTTATATTGTACAGACAGACACGCGCTAATTAAGAAACCTAGGACCCTAATAAATAAATCAATACATCTCATAAAAACTGCTTTTAAAAAACTTACACGCAACGCATTTCTCATTGTGTGGTTAAATTAAGTTGTATTCGTCGCACAAAAAACTATAATATACGATTTCGCACTGCAATTTAATTTCAAATCCAAATAATTTGTTTTCAGATTTGTAAGTCACACCGTGTTCAAGGTAGAGAGGGGAGGGGATATCTGTCACTTTAAATTTGGTCTATTCGTAATCGGAATGTCTAGTTTCATTTGACAACTCACAAAAGAAAAATGTTTAATTAAAACGTTTGACAATACAAAGGCAAAGTTTGAAATATAAAGGATTTATCGTCTTGTCTGTGTAAACTGGTTGCGACTTACAGACAGATAGACAAGCGCTTGAAATTAAGAGTCCTTGATATTACCTATGAACTCTAAAACTCTTACATGTGAAACAGTGAACACAGACTAAGCGAGACATTACGAACTAGTTAAAACTGGAAACAATGCATATCTACCACCTACACTCACAGATACATTAACCAATGGTTTCCTTTCTGTATCACAGATGATGTAACCACAAGGCTCTGACAATTCAGTCCATTTAGTTCACTAGCCTAAACCCGGTAGTTGTTGACAAAAGATAGACTTGACATTGATGCTATTCTTATAGAATTTATTGTTGGAATTTCTTTAGATTGTTTAGGCCTAAGGAAGTAGAATGCAACAAAACCACATAGTACAGCTGATAGGCCTCCACAAATAGGCTGTGTAAAGTTTATCAACATGTAGGCTGTCACTATTTATAGGCTACTTTCTCTCATATACTTAGTAGGGTTTGAGGTACTCCTAGTCTAAACAAGTGATTTTGGGGGCACAAATACCGCTGTCGTCTGCAGTTTAAACCCCTAAAACTGGTCATTGGGAATTTTTATAATAGCAATTTTTGTTCATTTTTTAAACTTTTTTTTTTTTAATTCATAAAAAATAGGGTACTTACGTATTAACGCCACCGCAGCAGAAGTTGCTAATGCGGATGCGCCAATATTTGCTTACTTTGCGATATAATTATATATCACGACAGGTTTGGCCAGGTAGCTATATATATATACAGTGTGAGTCAAAAGTATGGATATACCCTGTTAATTTTTAAATGGATAAAGATAGAAAAATGAAACTCAGAACACCTTTCTAGGAAATATAAGTGAACATTTTAGCCACTACTGCAACTTTGCCCATTTCCCCAAAATGGGATTTTTGGGGGGCAGCTCAAAATTTTTAAATATAAATACCCATTAAGTGACACCTCATTTTAAAGTCCTTGATTAAAGAAGAAGAACAGTGGAAACTAGAGCTTTCTATCTCAACCCAGTACAAAATGGCAGCTCATTGAAATTAAGTAAAACTTCATTGAGGCACCTGTGAGTCAAAAATATGGATACGCCCAGTTAAATTTTAAATGGATAAAGATAGAAAAATAAAAGTCAGGACACCTTTCTAGGAAATAAAAGTGAACGTTTTAGTCACTATTACAACTTTGCTCATTTCCCCAAAAGTGGATTTTTGGGGGGCAGCTCAAAATTTTTAAATGTAAAGACCCATTAAGTGACACCTCATTTTAAAGTCCTTAATTAAAGAAGAAGGACAGTGGAAACCAGAGCTTTCTATCTCAACCCAGTACAAAATGGCAGCTCATTGGTTGTCTATTGGGGTTATTTACCACCTGAATGTGGATGTTCATATTTTGCCTCAATGAAGTTTTACCTAATTTCAATGAGCTGCCATTTTCTACTGGGTTGAGATAGAAAGCTCTGGTTTCCACTGTTCTTCTTCTTTAATCAAGGACTTTAAAATGAGGCGTCACTTAATGGGTCTTTATATTTAAAAAATTTGAGCTGCCCCCCAAAAATCCCATTTTGGGGAAATGGGCAAAGTTGTAATAGTGACTAAAAAGTTCACTTTTATTTCCTAGAAAGGTGTTCTGAGTTTCATTTTTCTATCTTTATCCATTTAAAATTTAACAGGGTGTATCCATACTTTTGACTCACACTGTATATAAACACCTAGCCAAACCTTATAACCAGTTTGCTCTTTATTGGCGCATGCGCATTAGCGCAACTTCTGCTGCGGTGGCGTTAATACGTAAGTACCAAAAATAGTAATATTATCCAAAACACAACTTGTCATATCATTTTTCTAAGAAAGAGGCATCAACGAAAATGTAAAACAGTTTGAAGTAAGGTTCTGGAAGTTAGGTTAAGTTAGATTATGAATCCAAAAATGTGTAATTTGATTTTCTCCTATTTCACTATTTTCTAAAAAAAAAGTGCCCATGTCCACAATATAACACATTTTTTTCTAATTTTTTTCAAGATAAACTAAAAATTTTGGAATTTACCTGAGTAAAATTTCGTAAAAAAAAAATATATCTTTTTTGAAAAGTTACATTTTGAAAAAATCAATTTTTATAAAAAAACGTGAAATCACTTCACAAAAGTAATCTCTTAACACTATGAGATTATTCCTAGGAAACTGCAGAACATGTACTTCGAAAATGTGAAGCATCACATAGAAGGCAACCTGATCTATGGCCCTGATGCGACCTTGGAAGCAATGAGCAATCTAGCTAGGAAAATCCTGTCTCTATCCAAGGGAATAGAACATAAGCTAATTAGCAATTCAAGAAGTAGGCTACACAAAAAGTCTTATAGGCTGAAGTGTCTAGGGGATGACAACCACTTCTATTTATAATAATAAAATCTGTAAAAAAAAAAAAAAAAAAAAAAAAAAAATCATCAACGGGACTGTTATAAAATACGTCATTTTTCCAAATCGGATGTACAAATTTTAGTGAAATTAAAAATTAACGACCTAAATCAGAGTACAAAAACTGGCGTCAATTTTAACCGCTTTCATTTAAAAGGTCAATTTTAATCAAATACAGCAAGACTTATGCAGAGAGCGTGTTTTTGAGGGGGAAAAAAAATTCTTGTAAACTCCATCGCCAATTTCTTCGTCGTAAAATTACAATATTTTCGTGTCAACGCGGAATTGAAAATTAGACAACCTAAAAATTTCATTCACGCAAAATCAACGCGAAGACAATGATCAGTGCACATTTCATACTGGAAACTCCAATCACCGTTCGACAGAAACACAACACATTTACTCTTATCTTCTGTTTACAAACTTTAACCAGTTACAAGTTGAATATCTCAAACAATTATAAAGCCGTTGCCATGGTGATAATCAGCTGTTTTGTTTCTTTCAGTTGGTACAGTGTACAATTTTATTATTCCAAGATAGCCACTATTAGAATCTATAAAACCCTTCCTTTATTTTTTTTAAAGAGACTTAATTATGGTATCGATAATTTTAAAATATCGCCGCTAAATAGGAACCCATAATTTATGGTATTTTTAGATGAAACATAGGCCTACAGGATGATTGAATGAAACAGGTGTGGGCATTGTTTTATTCAATAAATATAAAAGTTGCGACAAACTCTAAAGGGTAACCCGATGATTTTTTTTTTTTATAGGAACCCCTTTTTTAATGGCGTTTTTGATTAAACACATTATTTTAAAACTTTGTTTAGTAAAACTAAGCACTACAATTCAAATGTTTTAATTTTTAATTTTAAGATTATTCCAAATTTCGTGGTTACAAAAAATAAATAAATAAAAAATTAAAAAATACACAAAATTACAATTTTCTCAAAATCGGCTCCAACGATTTTGAACAAATTTTACTCAAGTGTAGCCTCTAAAGACCTAAATAAAACGCAATTGCTCGCCATCTCTCCAAAAATACCCGCTTGTGAGTTATCGTTTTTTACAAAATCGAAGTTTTTTTAAAGCAGAAGTTTTAAATTGTACAGTCGCGTGAAATTATAAGTGTCCTTGGTTTTAACAACGGACTTTAACAGAGAGAAATCAATCAATATACAATCCATCTTTCAATAGCTATCGAATTGTGTCTCTCATCAACTTACACGCTACGCATTTCTCGTTGTGAGGTTAAGTCAAGTTGTATTCGTCCTACAAAAAACTATAATATATTATTTCACACTGCAATTTAATTTCAAATCCAAATAATTTGTTTTCAGATGTGCAGGTCACGCCTTGGTCAAGTTAGAGTGGGGAGCATGTTATCTGGACACTTTTTAATTTGGCTTAGCGCCAACATATTAATTTTCTCGTCAAATAAACATAAATATTCGTAATCGGAACAACTTCTAGTTTTGTTTGACACCCCACACATTAATTGTCAAAAAAAATATTCATCTGTAAAATTTTTGCCCTTCAACTTCACAAGGTCATTGTTGTCACCGCTATATTTTTCCTATAGGCTACGCGGGACAATGCAAAGTTTGAAATATACAGTAGGGCCCTATTTATCGTCTTGTCTGTGTAGAACTGGTTGCGACTTACAGACAGACAGACAAGCGCGTCAAATTATAATTCATTTCTGGCTTCAGTTTTTATTGAGAAAGTTTGTGCAATGTTTGTGCAACGTTTGTTTAAATAATACTGATAAATCTAATATTTCATCACCTCTCTGTTATTGACTACTATCGGGCTAACCACAACAACAGCCTTGATATATAAATACAGAAAATGACTGTCAACTGTTTTGCTTAACGAAGCAGACCAACTGTAGTTTAGTCAACGGAACGTTGGCAGCCCTGACTACAGTCTAATTAATTACAATTAGGCCTGTTGCAATCATCTTCATAACGCTGTTTATACAGAGTGTGGGTATTCCTTGGTAATTGTACAGGAAGCAGTAGGGCCAACAGTCCGGTTAATTTTTATACGCGTTTTGTTTGGTAGGCCTACCTTAAAAAGCTACACTTGAGTCAAAATTGTTGGAGCCGATTTTGAGAACCAATATCTCATTTCCAGGTTGTTAAAATGACGAGAATAAAGTACCTAACTTTACATTAATGACGTGACTTTTCTTCTTTTTTTAAGAGAAGAGGTCATGTGACTGGATAAGGAGCGGAAACAAAGCAATACGATGACGTCACAAGAAGCACAACCAAACAAACTTTAAATTGAAAAATAGTTTTAAAAAAAAAATTTAAACAGTTTTTTGGGTATTTCTGTTTTAAAATACTATAATCAATTGTCCGACAATCTCTTAAAATATTGTAAACTCTAATATCAATATTATTATTAAAATTTATTATTATTAGGCCTAAATGGTTAGTTTTTAGCGAAAAAATTCAAGATTAACAATATTTTTTTTCGTCATACTGCTTCAAAAACAGCTGTTTCCAACACGTGCATTGAGATGCTAAAGTTGTTCTTTTCGGTCCTAACCTAAAAAACATCAGCTGAGGTCGAAGTCAACAGCTGTTACTTCGTTAAAACGAATCAATTAACGATTGTAAAGCATCTATAAAAACAACCGATACTCTCGATTGTAAATAACCGTTAAAACAGCTATTACCATCGATTTGAAGGTAAATAGGTTGTAACATTTTAGTTTTTGTGAAATTGTTTTCTTATATTGTTCGCAGTATAACGAAAAAATATAGTTCATCACTTGGACCAAAAGAAGTTTTTCGATCCTCGCTCATTTAAACTTGAGCTTGTATTGAAAAGCTTCACTTTTGTTCCAAAGTGATGAAATATACTATTAATTAACCTAATATTGTTTTAAGCAAAATTTCACTGACCAAACGAACATTTAAACATTTTATAAATTCAAAGCTAAATGAGGAAGTAATTAATGATCAGCAACAATTGACAAGGCTCACTTTCCGTAAGCCCTTTGTCCAATAACCTTATTTTCCTGAGCACGAAGGCTATTAAATAGAGGACACAAACTGTGACAATTTGATTAATGTCATCTGGATAGGTAGTTTCATCAAACAATACAAACCCTCTAAATGTAACACCCAAAAGTTGGTTTCTTGTGTCTTGTAGGAAATGTTAAATTGTATTGGTAGATCAAGGAATCTCTTATCCAGTAGGGTCAGTTTAAAACAGCTGTCACACAGGTTTTCTGAACAGTTTCAAAGAAAATGAAATGCCTTCGTGATATCTCCAAACAGGCATAATTCACATAAAAACTTTTAATCCGCTACTGGGACAACAACATCGTCAGTTCCAAGGTATGCCAAGAAAAACCAAATACATTTTCATAAACCACATTCAGTTCACTGACTTGCTGCAAGATGACACCAGACAGACGAGTGGGAATTTTGTTCGAAAGTTTTAAAAAGCTCGACCAAAAAATGCCGAGTGGATTGAAAGAATTGTATTCACAGATGAAGCGACATTTTTACCAAACAGGATCTGTTGACATAATTGTAATTATTACAACACAAAAAATCCCTCTTACACGAAGAGGGCTTTCAAGCTTTCAATCAAAGGGTATTTTTAACTGTTTGTGCTGCCGTCACCAAGGATGGTGTTTTATCGTATGACATCGCATCAAACAGTGACTGGAGACAGATAAGCATCAATATTAACTGATCACAAAGTTCCTCATCTTACTCAGCCGGAAATGGAGGTTTCCCAACAGGATGGAGCTCCTCCTCATTATGCTAATGTGACCAAAGTAGTTTTTAGATCGTGGGAGCAATTTCATGGACTGGTCTCCAAGAGATAAGACTTGACTGTTTGCGATTTTTGAAATGAAATATTTATTCTCACCCTGAAGCAACAGATGATGAACTTAAAAGAAGCCGATTGGAGAGGAATTACTGGTGATACCCTCGGCAATGCTTCAAAATCGCTTTTTTGTTTCCTTGCTATCAGGGCATAGCTGTTGAGAATTTATTACTGTTATTTTTCTTTATGAAGTTTGTACACATTTTTACGTTTTCCGCAAATCAACAATAATCTGTAATTGGTTATGAAAATAAAATCATTTTCGGTGAAAACGTATCATTGTTATTCCTCCATTTTGTTTCGATTAACTATTTAAAAAAAATGAAACTCAAAGGTATTTTTGTTTACATATCTATGCAACATAAACTGTAAAGTGTCAAATTTGTAGTGTTACACATATTAAATGTTGAGCTTGACTTATGAGGAAAAACTATACAGTATAACTAACACACACGTGGTTTGGTCGGTGTAGATGGTGTATCACTGAAGAGGACGACCTTGTCGTTGAAACGCGTCTGATACTTGGGCGTATTTTTTTTATGAGAATTGTGTTCTGCGTGTTTGTTATACTGTAGTGTTCCGCATGTTCTTCGAGGAACATCCTGCACTTCAAAACCAAGGACAACATTTTCGACAACTCTGTATTTTGTGCAAATTTTATTTCGCTAAATTTTCTACACAAACTCGCCCCACCGACTGGGGTAATTAAGTTGGAAATGTAAAAAGGGGGCAATTGAAAACAGTTTTTTGTTCATAACTCATGTATTATTCAACTTATAACACAATAAATTAGATACAAATTTACAGATTTCAATTCTGCATACAGTGGTACCAACCCCACATCTCTACGATGACAAATAGCGAAGTTATCGTCAAAAATGTTGGATTTTTTTATAAATTGAGTTGGTAATGTAAAAAGGGGGCAATTGAAAACAGTTTTTTGTTCATAACTCATGTATTATTCAACTTATAACACAATAAATTAGATACAAATTTACAGATTTCAATTCTGCATGCAGTGGTACCAACCCCATCGCTCTACGATGACAAATAGCGAAGTTATTGTCAAAAATGTTGGATTTTTTTATAAATTGAGTTGGTAATGTAAAAAGGGGGCAATTGAAAACAGTTTTTTGTTCATAACTCATGTATTATTCAACTTATAACACACTAAATTAGATAGAAATTTGCACATTTCAATTCTGCATACAGTGGTACCAACCCCATCGCTCTACGATGACAAATAGCGAAGTTGTTGTCAAAAATGTTGGATTTTTTTATAAATTGAGTTGGTAATGTAAAAAGGGGGCAATTGAAAACAGTTTTTTGTTCATAACTCATGTATTATTCAACTTATAACACAATAAATTAGATACAAATTTACAGATTTCAATTCTGCATGCAATAGTACCAACCCCATCGCTCTACGATGACAAATAGCAAAGTTACTATCAAAAATGTTGGATTTTTTTATAAATTGAGTTGGTAATGTAAAAAGGGGGCAATTGAAAACAGTTTTTTGTTCATAACTCATGTATTATTCAACTTATAACACAATAAATTAGATAGAAATTCGCAGATTTCAATTCTGCATGCAGTGGTACCAACCCCACCGCTCTACGATGACAAATAGTGAAGTTATTGTCAAAAATGTAATTTAGAACTCTGACCTTTAACGAAAGTGAGATTTTCGTTCAACTACCGACGGAGCTGCGTCACGTGTGTACAGGGACGAAATCCACAACACTGAAACGAGCGCAGAACCTTTAATATTAACTTCTTTAAATTATAAAAGTGATAAACCTGTGTAACAAACTTGTAAACCCCCCCCCCCCCGATCTAACAATACATTCTACGATGGAGCTGGGTAAGTACCACAATTTGTTTCCGATTATTCTTCACCTAAACCTGTTGTACAGTAAACTCAGCTTCCATTGCGCCGTCACGCAACTCACTACCGTAATGAGAGTTGCGTTCAGGATAAATGCAGGCGCTAAAGTTTAATATCGTATTGTTTGGCTCTGTGCCAACAATAAGATATCAGGGAAGACTGTCACATTGCAATTCTTCGTTCCCATAGATTATACAGTTTATTTTAATTTCCTAAATTTGTAAAATAAAGGAAAGCTATTTTATTTATAAATAAACCTTTCAGTTTTTACTTTGCAGAAACTCTCTTTACTTATCCAACCAATAATAAACATCCCCAAGAATTTAATTTCAGAAGTTGTCAAACTGATTAAAATCGAACTTGGCATTTCCTAGCTGGATCTACATTTTTTTTAAAGTAGTCTTGGGTTAGATCCCTCTTTACAATCAGGTTTCTCTTGTTCTCTTACAACTTTCACATAGAATATTCTAGGGTTTTTTTTTTGTATGGCGATAATGACAGAAAGGTTTAAAAACAAGGGGAAAAAATTTAATGACTGGTTAGTTCATTTTTTTTACCATTTATATATGAATTGTAATATTTTGTGTTCGAGCCACTAATCTTCACATTTCACTAAAATTTGAACGAAATCGGTAGACCCAATTTTGAAAAGTTACTTTCACAAACCGGAATTTAATTTATTAGAGCGACAAATAAGTTTTGTTTGGGTCGTTTAACTATATGTGAACAAAATAAGCCAATTTTGAGAAGTTTTTTTTATAGCAGCTACCTATACAGTTTGGAGTTATAAAGAAAATCATAAGATCCTGACGTACTAAATTTGATTATATTCAGTTCATCTGTTTGAACTTAAGACTGCCCAAATTTATCACCCTAAAAGCCACATGAGACATCAAAAGGGATATATAACCACAAAAAACTCGACACTGACTTTTCACTAACAAGCATCAGGTCCAGAAGAGAATATGTGAAACTTGATATACTAGTTTTCAAATACTCTAATAGGAAAGATGAAAGGGGTTGTTCTAACCTAAGATTACATAAAAATAAGCGTCCACCTTGCTACAATACCTAGGTATTGTCATACCCATACTCAGAATGTGACCTTTAAATGTAATGCTCAAAAATACATCTCTTGTACATGTTAAACTGTATTGATTAATCTTCCAGTAGGGTGTTTGTTTAAAACAGCTGTTCTGAACCTTGTAATTGTGTTTGTCACCATGTTCTCGACATCAATTACGCTCTACTAACAGGTCTCATAAATGTATATTAAAGTCTCAACTAGCTGCATCTCTACCCACGCAGCTGGATGTGAACGACTCATGTCAAATCTCGTAATTATGGACATTTTCTAGAGTTCGCTATTGTTAGGTTACAAGATCAACTTCACTATTTATCATCAAAGAGAGGTGTGGATAGTACCGCTACTTGATAAATTGACATATATAGTTTGTTATAAGTTGAATAACACAAGAGGTAAGTACAAAAAGCTGTTTAAAATTTTTTCAACTAGATTTCTCTGAATTTAAACTGAAATTCAAAAGACGACCATTTTAAACAGTTTCTTCCTCACTTCTTGTGTTAATCATTTTACAACACACTAAATTAGATAACAACTTACAGTATTCAATTCTGCATGTAATCGTACCAACCACACCCCTCTACGATGACAAATAACATAGCTTTGGTCCAACATGCAATTTCAAACCGACTTCCCAAGAAAAAGTAATTTTTGCAAGTCACCAACACCCAGGAATCGACCTGTGAGGTCATAAGATTTATTTTACCTTAAATAGGCCTTAAACTTGTTTCACTGCCATAAACACATCAGATAAATTGAACTTTAAATGATGTGTCAAAGCTGACAATTATTCCTGCACCATATTTTTTTAATTGCAATGATTCACATGGGGTGATGCTTCATTAATCTTGACATTTCACTTACATTTGATCGAAATTGGCAAAGTCAATTTTTAGAAAATAAGTTTTTGTTTTTTTTAGAGATAAACAAACAATACCTTTACTTGGGTCTATGAGGTACCCACAAATTTAGAGTTACAGTAGAACCCCTCAAACTCGACATTCCGTCAAACTCGACAGGGCCAGTGACAAGGAGCAAGGGATTTCCAAGGTCATTCACTGCATTGTTTTACGCCATGTGCGCCTGCCAGATGCCGGGAGGTTGAGGCTTGTTACTTTTGTTTATACAGCTGTGAGGGATGCTCCTTTGTCTAGCCACTTTCTAATCCTACTGTATAGTAGAGGCCAAAGTTAAAGATAAAGGGTCCAGGTAGACCGGGACAGCCCTAAACATTTGTTGTCAAAACATTCATATTGTTGTGAACCCAAGCGCCTAACCACCCGGATGCTACCGGTCATTAGCACTGATTCCATTAAAGTAAGCGGCAAGTCTTTTGTCATAACAATTCAACGGAGCGTCATAGAACTATGATTCAAGTTTTGTAATAAAGGTCTTAACCAGTTGAGAAAAATGATCTGACTCTTAATTATATGCGATCAGCAGTTCAATTTATAGCATTTGTATTGGACTGTGTTTGGTATGGACATTCTTTTTCTTCGGCGACTTCGAGATGAAGCTGCCAGACGTCCAGTCGAAAATGAAAAACAATGATCAATCAAAAGTTTTTTCAAACAATGCTAACTTTGCTCTAATGTTTTTTTTTTTATATAAAATTGTTTTAATCTTTAAAAATATTTAATGGACTGTCTGTTTTTTACTGTAGACTTTACTGTAAATTTTATTACAGCATAGCCTATTAAGATAGGTCTTTTTAGTTTACTAAACCTATTGTACAAGGCCAACACTTTTTAAATCTCATTTGACCGATCGATAAATTTAATTTTAATGTGTGATTGAACACACTATTTTTCTGTTGTCAGGCAGGGACTTTTTTGCAATAAACGTGTAATCATTGATAATCAATAAATGTACAGTTATTTAAAATAATTTTGAGTATTTGTTGCAAACCTAACCATTAAATACCAAAGTTCCCTAAAACTCGACAACCCCCAAACTCGACAACCTTAAAGTCCACATTGTGTCGAGTTTGAGGGGTTCTACTGTATAATAAAAATGGAAAAAAGTCCAGAAATATGGTAATATGACAGATAAGACAATTTCAAAACCACTTTTTTGAACTCACAAGACCTCAAAAGGAATACCCCCCTTAAAATATAATTCTGTAGTTAACAAACTAAAGTGAAAACTTATGTTATAGAATTTAAAAACTAAGACTGAAGAGGTCCTTATTATATAGTTTACAAAATATATTGGAAAGGTAAAAATATAAAAAGGATAAGGTTTTAGAAAAATATTTGGGTGAAAATTTGTAGCTTACATAATATGTATTTTTAGGGTCACATTTAGAGGTTAACCAGATTTCTCTAAATGTGAACCTCATTTAGGTTTACAATTTAAATTTACAAAATTAAATAATGTTCCGCTATGTACTCGTGTAATGGTGCAGAATAACCACTAAGGGGCTGCCTAAACAGTTTACAGGTATCCACGAAAAAATTGTGCACATTGACTTCAAACTTTACTGGTTCATACATGCAAATCAAGGTCAAACTTATTTAAAAAAAGAAGTTTTTTTTATGACTAGTTGGACGATTCTACAATACTGCTTACATTTTTAAAATATTGAAAAAAAATATTTTAAAAACAACTTTTAAATGACTGTCATAATACAGACCATACAGCAGAACTTCTTAACATTTCTTGTATGAAATATATATATATATTTTTAAATCAAGTTAACCTTTAAATATTTACTGAAATTTGGTTCCAACAAATTACAACTTTAATCTAAAACCTCACTCCTTCGAATGTCCTACCGTCCCGGTACTTTCTGTATTGAATCCCCAAAACCCTCTATCTACCAATCATCAAGTAAAAGTAAAAAAAGATATCTTTGAAAATATACATATATTATATAGGGTGATTCGGAACTGCACGGCAAGCTCTTAGGAAATTATTCTATAACTAAAAATAAGATAAAAAGTTCATATAAACATAGGTCCACGAACGCTTTGTTGAAGAATTTGTATCCAAGCGCTAAGAGTCGCGATCGTGATCTATTATGCCGCCGCCACAGTGCTAAAGTCGCGATCGTGATCTAATTAAACAAGGTTTGCTAAAATCGATATACAAACGGCAACTTTTATCCAAACTACATGTATTTTATATAGTAACTCTGAGTTAAAGACGATCTATTCATTTTGCACAATTTTATCGATGGTTATAAGAAAAAATCAATGTTAGCAAGCCTGTAAAAGACAATTTGATGTTTACTGCTGCGTCCCGGCAGTGAATTGTTGTTTAGTGTTTTTGTCTATATTATTTTGGTAAACACAATTTATTTTATGATTATTTAGTGTATCAGTAGTGTTTTTAGTGTAGTATTACACATACAATAATGAGTGAACTTGGCAATTCAAGTGATATTCATAACTGTTTGTGTGAAAGTGATACAGCTAGTGATGAAAGCGATAACTCCGATGTAGGAATTAAAATGTTTGTTTGTTTTGTTTTTTGTGTGTGTATTACATATTTATAATAACTAATTTTAGTAAATACATAATATTCAAAGGTTAAATGCCAATACTTTCTAAAGACACAGTAATAGAGCACACAGTAATTTGCAAAAGTTGGATGTAGGTGTCACACAGTGGGCGAAATTACTGAATTTGAAGTTTGTGTATGTATGAATGTTTACAACGATGTTGACATTATGAAGAAAAGAAAGTGGTACTGTACTTATGTTACATTTCTAGTTTTGTAACAAAATTTGCTACATTTTGTACATATTAGAAATTGGATTAACATAATTTAGTTATTACCTACGTTGTCACTAAATGGGCAAAAGAAATTTTTATTTTTTGCGGATATGAGTTGAAGCAGACCTCAGTTTTAAAGTGGTACGTTTAAATTTTATTTCATTTTGTTCTATGGGATTTCCTGAAAATATTGATGAAAAATGTGTCATATTTCAGCCAATAAAAGTGTATTATTTCCTGTAATAATAAAAGCCTTGCGCAGAGCGTTGAATTAGCTTAGCACTGAGGACTAATATAATCAGCACTTGGAGGGTTAAAAAACTTCCCCTCCATAAGCCATAAACACATGTCCTCAGTCAGTGCAAGTTGTATTTGATTAAAACCAAGTTTTTAATAACAGTGCTATCATGACCTGTAAAATAATTTTACCTGCAATTGTGCACACAGATTTGGGACAATCACAGTTTACGAAAATTTGAACGAAATTGGTAGAATCAATTTTGAGACATTAAGTATTTTATAACAGCTCCATCGTTGGTTTTCTTACTGATAACTCACGAATCAGCATTTATGATGGCACTCAACATATTTCATTAGAAGCTACATTGGAGCATAATTTGATTAAAATTGTAAGCGTGCTGATTTGGAGAAAATCGTAATTTTGTTTTACACCCCTAAAGTTTAAGTTATAAGAACAATAACATAAACATATGTGTACCCAGTTATATGACTGGCGTCCATCAAAAGGATTTTTCTACTTGAGGTTATTATAAAGAGTAAAAGTTTATAAAAACTTTATTAAGATGTTAGAGCCGTTACATATTCCAGCTGGTAGTGTTGGAACCACCCCATTGAGTAGCCTCTGTAGTAGAAGCAGGCCATTCCGTTTCCACAGCCACCTGTTAACAAACAAATCAAAATTGTATTTCATATCAGATGGACTTGCAATCGACATCAAATTAAAGAAAGTTTCAGCATGTCTTAAAATACTCCACTTTTCCGCCTGTCTCTGTTTTTTCTGAACAAATTTATAACTTCGGAAATACATGACATTAAGTGTAGTTTTGTTTTAGGCCTATTTATTTTATAATTAACAACGTAACATTTTACTTGTATACAAAAATTAAAACCTAATTATGTACATAATGGACCACATTACACACATTTGAAACATAAAATCATTACATCTAGGACCCAGTTTCTAAATTCTTGATTAATATGGCACTTTCCATCGTGTGTCAAGTTTCAATTACAGTAGAAGTCCATTAGTCCGGCATCCAACAGTCCGGAATGCCCGATAGTCGAGCATCGTTCCGGAAAATTGTAAAAACTTTGGTTTTCTCCAAAAGTGTGTCTTTAAATCAAATAAAAACGCTCGAGAGCTATTCGGAAGTTTTCGGGGTAGTTCGGGATCATCCGGAAGCGCTTAGGTATTGTTCGGAAACAATTAGCGGCCGGCTAGTCTCAGCTGTCACACCAAATACAGGTGCAGTGCAGCACAGTTAATCAATCACGAAGCGTCTTCGCCATTTTTTTTTGTGCGTTGTTGTTTTGTGTCCTTTTACATCGCAGTAAACTGTGTCTCAGTACTCTCTACTGTATACAGTACATCTGTAGTGATGTACGTAACTTTTGAAACTGTTTATAAACAAAGTAAGTTTCGTTCTAACTGTACAGTGACCATGTTTTCAAAACCTAAGCCTTCGAGTTCAAAAGGAGAGAAACGAAAACACGTAACACTGACTCTCAATCAGACTTTTTTTAAATCTAAGTGAAATATGTTTTACAATACGTGTACATGTAGTTTAATTATTAACCTAATTGTTATTATAATTACGATTTATGCATTATGTACTGTAGTGAAAAAAACAAAGTACATTTGTTTTACGGCAAAGCCTACACTAAAAAGAAGGGGCACCGCCCGATAGACCGGAATTTTCGGTAGTCCGGCACCAAGCCGCCAAAAGAGCCGGATTATTGGACTTCTACTGTATTATCAAATTACGTCTGCTAGGAACCTGCATACACAAGGCATACATAATTATTCGGTTAGCAGTTTTTTCGACTGTCTAATATTAAACCCAAGTGTAAATGAATAGCGATTCAAAATTGTATGACAATATTTTAGGAGCTGATTTTAGAGCTAAAAGTTAAAAAAAAAAGTTTATATCAGAATAGGTACAGAGCGTTTCACCACTTGTCAGCCATTTTGTTTTTACAAAAAAAGTCTTTGGAATGAGATATGATATTGAGCGTAGATATACTCTTTATTTACGTTACCTTGACTTTATTTTTTACATTTTCAAAATGGTGGACGTTTAAATTGTTTAGAAGAAACAAAAAGATTTTCCTCGTTTAACAACAACAACATTTTTTGTAAGGAATGTCTACTACGGTACTTTCTGAACTTGTTTTAATAAGAGTTTGCAACTGTTCACTGAAATATTTATTATTCACTTATACCATGTTATATAAGAATTCAAAAATTAAAGCACTGAATTTACTAAAAACTTTTAAACGAATTTTAAACAAAAGTTAACACAAATCTAACCTATATAAATATTAGCTGATAAACACACTCCAGCCATTCTTTACAAACATACACCCAACACTAAAAAAATGATTTTCTGAATTTCTCAGTAAAAAGTTTATTAAAGTCTTAAAATACCTTAACTTAATATTACCAACAATATCTTGTAGCAGAATTGTTTATTTTGTGGATATTTTCATCTTTGAAGTTGGTATACATCTAGTCACTTTATTTATCAGTGACTAATTGTCAGTAAATTACCAAGAATTATCAGTGAACTTTATGAACAAGTTATTGTGGCTTACAAACATGATAACTGTTTCATTAATAAGGAATACATTTTCCTAACAATTTCACAATAATTCCTCCTGATTCAAACACATATTTAAGATGTAATTAAGTTTGTTTATGTTCTTTTATAGATCAAATAAGTTTTCCTTTAACTAAAAAGAATGTAAGAAGAGCACTGAAAACTTTTTAATGTAAAATAAAGTACTTTTAACAGACTTTTGAGTTTATTGTCACGTCCGTAACAAACCAGTGTCACGTCCGTAACATTTTATCAATTTTTTAATTGAAATATTACAGGATTTTAAGATTGAACACTAATGTTTCTAAGAAGGAATTTATCTTAAGATAAGCTGACAAAAATTTAATTCATAAATTTCCCAAGAAATTAACAGACATTTTAACAATTGTAACAGTATGTCAGAAGACAAGTGCTTTTCAAGTCACGTCCGTAACTCCAACTTAGTTGAACTATACATCAAAACCCATAATATGATCATTTTCAAATTTAGTGCAAAAATAGTATAAAAAATTACCTACCAGTTGAGCTTTAACAAATTACAAAATAAAATTAACTTTCCTTTTTTTTCCAAGTTGTAATGCATGTAACTGTCACGTCCGTAACAAAAGAATGGCTGACTCATTTTAAAGAAAGAAAAAAAACAAAAACAATCTACATTTAATTTAAACGCAACGATTCACTTTTATCTTTAAACATTATGTAAACAATAGAAACTTCGCGTTTAGCACAATAGCACCTTATAACTGATGCTGAGACAGCTGATTAGCAAAACAACACTTGATTTCACAATTTATTTCAAAGTAATAAAATGCACTGGGTTGAGGCAGGCCTTTAGTAAGCTTTTCTTCATGTTCTGCATATTATAAGTTTCTTGAAATAGTCTCAAATCTAGCCGGTAGAGAGCTTTAGCTGAAAGACTACTGCCATGAGAGCAGTGCTCGGCAATCCTCAAATACATCATGCAAGCACTGCTCGGCAGACCACATTGAGGGGTTAACAATTCTATAATATTTTGGTTTAGGCTAATCTTGTGTGTTGTAGACAATTACCAAGAAATTATATATATTTTTTAATACACTATACATTCAAACAACCTGTCTGCCTTATTTAACGTGAAAATATATATTTTTATCACAAATTGAAGATAAATAAGAAATTCAAAACACTAAATAAAAATCAAGTAAATTATTACCTTTCCGATCTTTCGTAGACTTTGAACAGTTGAGTTTATCAATATTACCAATGACTACATAAATACTATAAGACACGACATAGGATAGGGAAATAGTCTACGCTTTATGGGTGCTGTTCGTCACAAGTTTGACACACAGCTATCAGAAAGCGCTAGCAGCAGGTGCTTGACTGTACGCATCCCACTTGGTTGAGACTGTACAACTGTTGACCTCTCTCTCACAAACCTTCTCACTTACTTCCGTCAGCATAGTCAATGTTGTCAGTTCGTGCGCTGAGATAAGCGATTCTCGACCTTCCCTCGCATCTCTGGTCCCATATGTGGCATCAGTGCGTTTTCTCTTACCCGCCTGAAACATTGTTTGACCGTAGAGCCACCTAGCGCCAGTCACATCAACTTCAGATTCTCTAGCAGAGCGACCTAGCGGGTATTGGTCAAGAATAAGCGTAAAATATTTAACATGGCCATGTCGTGTCTTATAGTATTTATGTAGTCATTGATATTACTCAATTACAAAAAAGTCTTAAAATCAAACGAATTAGTGTTTCTATATATATAAAAAAAAAAAAAATTTGGTCGCTACATTGAAAAATGGTTGCGATTTTTCCAATTCTATAAAAAAAAAAGTATGAATTCCTCATTAAAAAATTTGTTGTCCTATCATAGTTTTAGAGATTCTAGTTGATCAACTCGTAGGGGGGAAAAAAAACTGTTCAGAAAAATCAAATTGATACCACACACACACACACACGAAAGGTCAGAAAAGTGAAAAGGCTGAGACGTACCAAATGAAATGTTTTTTAAAGTGACAATGTACAAATTAAAGAATAGATCAAGCAATGAATTTGAAGGAAATGTTGGCAAAACGGTAACATACATTAGTCCCAATGGGGGAGTAAAACCTATTCGGTTATCATCGCTTAATATAAAATAAAACCTATAAATAGTACCAACATTAGAAGAAAAGAAGAATTGGTAGAGACCTGATAGAAAAGACGAATTTGTTGTATCGTACCTGTTGAGTCCAGTCTTCACTAGCAGGAGCAGTGAAGCCAGCGGCAACAGGAGCCAATGGAGCTGCTGTTTGTGTGGGTTCATCAGCCCAGCTGCTTGTAGGCGGCACTATCTCAGCACTATCAGCCCAAGTCTCACCAGGTGTAGAGAAATCCACTTCAGCCTTGGCAGCGGGTGGAACTGGTGCAATCTCTTTAGCTTGCTCTTCCTTCTCAGCCTGTAAACAAAATCAAATCATAGGATCAAGCTGCTTACTTTATGGAATTGAACGAATTAAAATAGTGTTTTTTATTTCTCAACATAAACAATATTATGCACTTTTTGTGTTAATGGACAGTCAGCCGGGTTGGCAGTATTAATTTCAAATAACAACAAATATTTGTTAAACCCCCTTTGGAGACTGGAGTCTAATCAGTCGAGTAGAGGACTTTCACTAAATACCACGTTAACTTCTAAATGGATGTAGATAACCTACAATTTTAATTTTGTTACAAATAATATGTTGTTTTTAATGTTCACTTTCGATGTACTGTAAAGTCGTCCTCTAATAACTACATTCACTTGAACTGCATGTAATCCTAGAGGAAAATGTAAACTTGTAGTAAGTAAATACAGGGATGTACTTATATAAAGCAACAAGATTCAAAAATTTCGGCTAGTAAATTAGTTCTCTGGTCTCGATGAAATTCATAATATAACTGGTAGAGGCCTCTATTTTTATAACTAAAGTTATTCAAAATGACATTTTAAAGAAAAAAAATCAACCCCTTTATTTCCTAAAAGTATGATAAACACCAAGCTAGCACAGTTTTTTCACTTGAATTATGATTAACACATTTCAAAATTGAAGTGTTTCAACTAATAAGTTATAGTTTTATTTATTAAAAATTTATAATAGTAGTAATTTATATGAAAGTCTAGTTTGTAGATAATAAAACACATTTTTTAAAAAAATATTTTGTAATATCCACTTTTTATTAGTCTAGCCGACCAATGGTTTCGCCTGCTAAGGCATCGACGAGGCTGTATTACAGACTGAAGAAAAAAGATTAAACATAAAACCTTAAAACTAGAGGGTGGGAGTTGGGATACAATGAATGGAAGGTTGGGGAAATACCCGGCCTGGGCAATGACCATAGGAACAATACATAATAGGAAAACCAGTTGATTGTTTTAAGTATAAATAACTTTTAAAGGTTTTACTAATTGTGTTTTATTATCTTTAAACATGAAATTCCACCAAGAACTATCATCTCAAAAGTAATGAAGGAAAAAAAGGGAAAAAAGGAGGAAAAAAAAGTCTAGTTTGTCTCAATTATAACTGTATAACTTATATTTACAGACATGTACAAGTGGCACCTATACTCCGTTTCTATGGTAATATAACAAAATTTGTATAGATTTTTTTCAGAAACAAGTTAAGAACTGCAAACAGTATTAGACTACCTTGACGACTGAGAAATAGATAAATTGCTTACTGATAGGAGTTCAAAAACCAAGAGAAAGATTCCGTTGTCGTTTTTGGATAAGAGGATGGAACGATGGCTATCGTTAAGTGGTTTGACAATAGTCTCCATTGTTAGAATTTAGGAAAAGAAAATATTTTATTAACAATAAATGTTAGCACCAGTTAAATCTTCAATATCAGACCTGTGGTACTAGTTATTGGGAAATAATTGAAAAAAGTGTTGCAACCGCTTAGCCTGCAGGTCATTGGCATTACATCTCTATATAAACTCTCAGTGACCTAAATAGAAGATCAGTTGGAACAAAGACGAGGTAATGCTGCTGATCACCAGAGGGACGTGGCCCAGGAACAGACTTGTAAAAATGATGGACAGTTATTGAGTTCCGAGGCTAAAATTGCAAGGTGAGCGGATACATGTGTTAGAAAGCAAAAGTAAATTAATTCAATTATTTGACATTGATCTGGATTGAAGATTTAAAGGTCTAATTAGGACAGATTATGTTTTAAATTTTATTTTATATGATTAAATATTGGATAGGGATATATTATGTCAAGCTGACATACAATCATTTATAAATTCCATATTGCCTTATGAATGCTTTAAAATTTGTTTAATACTAAATTACTTACGTCTTAGCAATCTTGTGTTTAGTATTTAATTATTAATATTTCATTACAGCTGTTTCGGTATAACATATACCATCATCAGATGAAACAACACGTTTACACAACACACTGATACACATTTCACAAAAATAAATAAACATAAAATGTTTGGTACTGCAGTAAAAGTCGATTATTATTTTATATTATTTTCGACCTGTACTGCAGTACCAAACATTTTATGTTTATTTTTGTAAAATGTGTATCAGTGTGTTGTGTAAACGTGTTGTTTCATCTGATGATGGTATATGTTATACCGAAACAGCTGTAATGAAATATTAATAAATAAATACTAAACACAAGATTGCTAAGACGTAAGTAATTTAGTAATAAACTTAATCATTTATAGATCTAAAGTAATTGTAAACCAATATAAGGGAATAAACAACAAATTAACCCTTTGACGAGTGCGGCCGTTCCTGAACGTCCCAAATAGCCAACAGCTGGTTAGTAAGTATTTACAAAGAAAATTGTTGTCAAGGAGTAAGAAAAAAAATTTTTTAAATAGTTGTTTTATTGGTTACAAATGTATAATAATATAATAATATTGTGTTAAAAACTTGTAAGAATAAAAATTTACACTGATAAATGTACTTTAAAAAAAATTTGCACTGAAAAATCATTGTCACCCGTCAGTATAGCAGACATACACAGACAAAAACGTTTGCTGGGCCGCTTTTTTTCTACGAATCAATTTAGTATAGCCTACATAATGGAAAATATAACATTTCTTTTCAGTTTTCTTGGAAGCGTGTGTTGGTTTCGTTTGCTGATAGCGGTATCCCGTTGTCGGCGGCATAAAAACACCGTGGCATTGTCACCCGTCGGTATAGCAGACATACACAGACAAAAACGTTTGATGGGCCGCTTTTTTTCCACGAATCAATTTAGTATAGCCTACATTATGGAAAATATAACATTTCTTTTCAATTTTCTTGGAAGCGTGTGTTGGTTTCGTTTGAGACGCGGCTAAATGTGTCAAAAGACTAGACAGAGGGGAATCTGTAAAAAAGCTTTGTAGTGTTTAATTTTTCATGTTTGATGTATAATATACGTAACATAATATAATGATACAAATCACTTATACTAGACAAGGAACATAGGCACAGGTGTGTGTAGGGGGGAAACAACCGCGGAGAAGACGATGCCATCGCCTACATTTACGCGTCAATCAATACGCATGGTGAATTCTCCTGAAACCACGCCCCCTGGAGTTGTCCTGCCTTACAATTGTGAAAAACCCGATTTCATGTGTTCTTAGTACTATTTCTTGTTGAATTGTGACAACACAATAAGCCATGACTAATTTGTTTTATGATAAATACTTTTATTGCTCAGACGTAACCTAAAATGTTCCGGAACGTCCATACTCATTTACGCAAACAGCACAGAGAACGTCCAAGAACGGCCGTACTCGTTAATCGGTATTTCCCTGTACTCTTCAAAGGGTTAATAATCTGAACCACCGAATTTGTATGCTTTGTTATTCAATAAACCCGAGGAAATTAGGTATAGGAAAAACCTATTCCAAATACCACGCTGTCTAAAGATGAGACAAATGATCCACTGCAACAAGTAAAAAGGTTGTTGAAAAGAAGGAAACAGTATTGAAAGCAATCAACCCGAGGTTATCAGTTCCAGTGTTAAAGGTACCTTTATTTTAAATTATTTTGAGAATTTATAGCATAGAATCATAAGCCCAGCGCACTGTTTCATTTGGAGTTGTTTTGTAAGGACCTTAGTACGACCTAGACCAAATTTTGATTTCTTAAACATGTGTTTATTATAAACACCATGATGATATGCAAGGGTCAAATGTCTGGTTTCGAGAATCAAGGAACTGCAACTGCTGCAAGGGGTAATATTTAGAAATGAAACTTACCTCTTCGGGATCCCTGAAGAAGAATAAATCCACTACAACATCCCACTTTCCATCACGAGCAATGGATCCTCGGATACGAAGCACTTCACGAGCCAAGAACCACCACATCAGACCGATAGAGTGAGGCGCCTAAAACAGAAATAATTACAAATTGTACACTAAAACAATATTTAGCATCTTGTTATTTTAACGTAATACAATTTTATTTAAAAAATTTAAATAAGAACTGCCAAAACAGATTTAAAAAATTTTAAAAATCTTAACTAGTATTAGCACTAAAAGTGTACATTTTAATAGTACAAATAAACAAATGATGTTATCGGCCACTAACTACTCTACACTGTAACTCCTTCTTAAGTTACCTTTTCTCATCCTTCTTTTGAGATCTTTTGCGCTGAATTTTTACTAAGTCGTTCTTAAGCTATCCTAAATAAAAACATTATAAAGGACAATGTTTTTAGTACTTGCTAAAAGTGACTTTTTCTCTTCCATCATTTAAAGGAGATCTTTTTAATATTTTTCTTTTTTCAGGACCTAAACAAGAACCTTATAGAGAATGGTGGATTTAGCACTTGGAAAAAATTACTTTTCTGCTCTGCAATAATCGAATTTAAAGTCAATCCTATATTTCACCGATACAGACTGTTAGATTATTGTTAGATTATTTTGTATGATTGATTTATTTGTTTGTTTGAATTTAATCGTGTGAGTCAACTTTATTAAATCAGGTGCTTTCACCATGTAAGACGATTTTATAAGTTGCTGGGGGTTTCTCCTTAGACTCTACTATTGATTCAAATTTCGCTTGGCTGTGGGCTGACTCTAAAAAAATGAAACTGGATAGGAAAAAAATACAGATTTTGATTTAGAACACGTTTAATAAAATCGAAAATGTTCGTGAATACCCTTTCACATGAAATCTCTATAAAAACATTAAACCTTTTAGATTCGAGTTGGCCATTCCTCGAATTAATTAAAATTTATTGAACAAATTAACTTAACAAATTTATTGAACATTTTCTAGACTGCCAATAACAAATTTCTATCACCATAATATTACATCTAAATTAAAGCCTTAACAAATGTACAATATTATCATTATCATTATTTATTTACTTAAATTGTACAAAATTGTCCCTATTCCGTTATTCGTTTTAATGAGTTTATATTTTAACCTTATAAAGTAATGAAATAAAACCCAGTATATGACTTCGTTTGATAATATTGTATTAACCAATTGAGATCTGATTTACATTAATAAAAGTTTAAGATTACTTACTTTACACTCCACCCTTTCTTCACACTTTCACTGAACACTTTATTTTGATTTTATTTATTTCAAATTTTCACAACACTTCACTGGTGTAGATTTAGTTGATATTATTTTATTATAGCAGGTTAAATACGGACTGAGTTTCTTATTGAATTTTTTTACTTGTTCCCCCTCTGAAGATTTATTTTTGACTACTTATTTTTCACGCGTTGTTCTCCCCTCTTCTTTTTTTGAATCCCTCGTGTTTCTTTCTCATTGGTTAATTTTGAATTTTTGTCGTTCTCATTAATTTTCCTAATTTGCAATCTTTCACACGTAGAACACTTGTGCAATGCTTAATTTGCTATTTGTAAAGTTCACTGCCTCTGCTTCTGTTAGGTGAAATTCGAGATGCCTTGCGCGTGTTGTCTCACATCCTGTTTCGGTATTTAAGTTGGTGTTTCAAGTTAATTATATTTTTAATAAAGTATATATAATAAATTTATAATAAATGTTGTAATATTGGTGTTCACCAATCTCTCTATTACACTCCTCCTCCCAGTTTTAAAATTGTACCACCAATTTTCTTTGGTCGTTTTCTGCTTGGTTGAAGTTAAGATTTTGAAGTTGTCAATATATTACATCAATAGTGTCACGCCTTGTTTACGTTTGATAGTTTATGTGGAATCGCTGAGTGGAATGTTCATTGAGCTTTGAAGATTTGCTGGCTAAGTGGAATGTCTCATTATCCATTTTTATTGTTACACGGTAATGTGTGTTGCCCGACTTTTGCTGTGGTAGCACATTGAAGTGTAGGCTTACTTCAATAGTACATTGTTGATATTTGTGAGTTGAAATGTTTATGCTATGTATTCGCTAGAAGTGTCAGCTGTGTTTGTCACTTTCGCTCGTTGAAATTTATGGCGTGATCAGTGCCTTCTTTTCACTGTAACGAAATTGACTATTGCTGTTGTAGAAGTTTAAGAGTAATAAGGACGTCCACTCATTTCTCTTAAATTACCTAGAATATTTATTTCGCAGTTTCAGTTGTTTACTACCGTTATTATTATTATTTTGTTGTTGTCATTCTTAATGTTTACATTACTTTTTATTGATCAGATCCCAACGGGTTATTTTTCTGTTAAACTTTACTTATGGAAGCTATGTTTTAAATGTTGTCTTATTGCTTAAAGCTAATACATACTTATTTCTATTCTATTTGTACAATCTAAAATTTTTATCAGATCTCAATTACTCTATTTATTTACACGTAACTAATAAATTATGGGTTTATGGTACACAGATATATATATATATTTTTTTATAGTTATATTGACCTTCTGTGATACATTTTCATCCTAGAAATGTGTATTGGCTCACCTTGGAGCCGTCCATATTTTAATATCTCTACCAAATATGTTAGTCTGTTTATTTTTTTTATAATTGGGTATGGGCCAGTGTACTGCATATCAAATTTCGAGGGTGTTTTTCCATGAAATTCCCTTTTTATTAATACTTCGTCCCCTTCTTGAAATTCAAAATCTGTCCTCTTCTTATCATAATAGAATTTTTGTTTATCTTGAGCTCTTTTTATGATTTCTGGCAAGGTTTGTCTAATTTCTTGAATCTGTTTTATTTGTTGTTTGATGTCGTAATTTGGGTTTTCTAGAATTTGTATTATGTCCATAGGGTTGTTTGGTTCAAAAGCGAACATTAACTTGTTTGGTGTAAATCCCGTACTTGTTTGTTTTGTTGAGTTGTAACAGTATACAATTTTGTCGAGGTATTTTGACCATTCATTTGGTTTTTCGTATACGTAGTGTGATAACATATTGGTCAATGTTCCATTAAATTTTTCTGTAAGCCCTTGTGTTTGGGGTGAATATGCACTACTTAGTATTTGGTTAATTCCTAGTGTTGAAGTTAAATTTCTTATTATTTCGTTATTAAAATGTGTACCCCTGTCAGACTGTAATATTCTCATTTTTCCATATTTTAATATTATTTTCATTAAATTCTCCGCTACAGTTTTCGCGTCAGCTGTTTTGCACTTAAAAGCCCAAGCGTATTTGGTTGTTGCGTCGGTACACGTTAAGATGTATTTATAGCCAAATGATGAGTTTACAGGCCCTATAAAATCAATAATTAATCTGCTCATCGGTTTGTGTGTCGGAAGTATTGATTTCAGAAGTCCATAGGGTTTTCTGGTTGGTATTTTTCGTTTTTGACAAGTGTTACATGTTTTTGTATAATTCTGTACGTCTGTATGTAAATTTGGCCAGTGGTATCTGTCATTGATTTTTGACATTGTCTTGTAATATGAGTAATGACCTCCTGTTAATGGGTCGTCGTGAGCTTGTTTTAATATATCTGACCTTAGTTCATACGGTATTGCTAAAAGTTTTGTTATTTCTTGACCATTGAATTTTTTGTAGTATAATATTCCATCGTCTAAAGTGTAATGTCTGGATGCTCTGTTAATTTTATTGTTATCTGTCTCTATATTTAAGAGTGCAAGTTTAATTTGTTTCAAATATGTATCTTTTGATTGTAGCAATTCTATGTCCGGTGTGTTTGAATTGATTAAGAATACATCTTCAAAATTTTGGGGAATTTCGTCTCCTGTTTCTTGTCGAGACAGGAAATCTGGGAGACCCATTGTTTTTCCTTTCTTATACTGTATGTCTAAATTGTAATCTACTAATTTCGTAGCTAAGCGTCCAAGTCTATTCGAAGGGTTTTTAAACGTTTGAAAATATTGTAATGCTGAGTTGTCTGTAAAACATGTTATTTTTCTTCCTAATAAATATTCTCGCCAGTATTCTACGGCGTATGTTAATCCAAGCATCTCTTTTTCAACAGTTGAGTATCGTGTTTCATGTAATTTTAATTTTCTTGACAAATATGCTATTGGATATTCTTGATTATTGTTTGGGTCAACTTGTGTTAAAACCGCCCCTATACCTATATTTGACGCGTCTGTGTAAACTCTTGTATGTCTGACTTCTTTAAAATGCGATAGCAATGGTGGATTTGTTAGTATCGTTTTTATTTGTTCAAAAGCTTTGTTACATTTTTCAGTCCAAATTATTTTTGAATTTTTTTGTTCTTGATTTTTGAGTAATTCTGTTAAAGGGTGTGTTATTTGTGCATAATCTTTGATAAATTTTCTGAAAAATCCTGAAACTCCTAGAAAAGCTCTTATGTTACGTAATGTTTTTGGTTGCTTGAAATCCAATATTGGTTGAATGTTTGATTTTAAAGGCTCTATTCCTTCTGTTGAGACCTTATGCCCCAATATTTCTATTTCTGTATAGAAAAATTTACATTTTTTTGTGTTTAATTTCAAATTTGCTTTGTCTAATTCTTTTAAAACCGATTCTAAGTTATCTAATTTTTCTTCAAAGTTTGGTGCAAATACAATGGTATCGTCTAAATAAGCTAAACATTTTGAAAATAGGTGACTTGCTAGAACTTTGTTTAGGTTTTTCTGGAATATTGCACTTGAAACTTTAAGTCCTTGTGGTAATCTAGTATATCTAAGCATTTTATCTTGTGTTCGGATTGTTAGCAATGGTTTACTTTCCTCGTGTACTTTTAGTTGAAAAAAGGCGTTTTTTAAGTCTAATTTCGTGAAATATTGTGAATTGCTTAAACAGCTAAACATTAATTGCAAACTCGGTATTGGGAAATTTTCATTTTTTATCTGTTCATTGACCTTTCTAAAATCTGCTACTAATCTGTGTGAGTTATCTTGGTTTTTAACTATAAATGCTGGCGATGCAAATTCTGTGAAGTTTGGACATTCTTCCAAAATTCCTGCTTGTACTAAGTGTTCTAGCTCTTTATTTAATACCTGTCTTTCCTGATTACTTTGGCGATATGGCGGTACTATGATACCTGATGTACCCTGAACTACTTGTATTTTGACTGGGTTTATATTTGCTGGACTGAGATCTCCGACCTCCGTAGTGAATATATGTTTATATTTTTTTATTATTTTTACTACTTGACTGTGTTGTTTTTCTGTTAGTTGTTCGCAAATTTGGAATTGTGCTCCATTTTTGTCTGCAATCTGTTCTTTGTTGGAGTTTCTTTGTTGTGTTATTTGTGTAGGTGCTATTTTTTTGTTTATTGTATCATAAATTCGTGGTTCCTCTTGATTTCTGTTTATATGACCAATAAGTGTTTTTGGCATTATTATTTTTGGTGTTTTTGATGCGTTATATATGTGAATATAGTATTTATCATCTTGTCTTGATATGTAAGCATGAATTTGTTTTTGCTCCCTTAAGTGTCTATCCGTTTCAAAATCCATTTGTTCGTTATAATTTTCTATCTCTCGTACCATTAAACTCTGTCCTGGTGCAATTTTTATTTGCTCGAGTGATCGTATTTCTGGGTTGCTTATTATATTGTTATTTATTATCAAACGTATGTTTTTTAAATTCTCTAACCATGATTCATTCATATCTATTATACATTTTTGGTTGTTTGACTGCAGAGTTATTTGTTTCTTACCGTAATCTATTTTTGCTTGATTAGCTAGTAAAAAATTATTTCCTAGAATCATCTTAGCATTTATTCCTGAAGCTACATAAAATTTATTTGTGAATTTTATTCCATTTATTTCAAAAGGTAAATTTATTTCTCCATGAATTTTTAAATTGTTGTCTGTGGCCGATTTTATTATTGTCTTTGTGTTATTTTTTATTGTTTTATGTTTGACTAGGTCATATTGACATATCGAAACATTTGCCCCTGAATCTAAGATTGTTTCTATATCCTGACTGTCTAATGTGTTGAATGTCACTTTAATTGTGCATACTCTACAATTTTCGTTTTTATTGATGAACAGTGTATTGTATACATCCCATGTTACGTCATTCTCCGATTTTCTTGCTTTGGATACCCCATTTTTGTTTAAGTATTGTTTGTGGAAAATGCTGTATGAATCTAATGTACATTGCTTTCGAACGGCCTGGTTTAATTTCGCTGCATCGACTATCTCTTCATCACGCGTCACAGCGCCATGTCCTATTTCACGACCTAGGTCAACATTGGTAACATTACTCTGTTTACATTGTGAACAGACTTTGTTTGTAGTTATTGTTATTTCGTTTTCTACTTCTGAATCCGTGGTGCTGTAATCCTGGGGTGAATATTGTGTTGTTACATCTAAATAGGTCCTTGGAGTTTCGCTTTCTTCATATGACTCGCCCTTGCTTTGTTTAAATTTAAGATTTCTTAAAGCCATGGAATAATGTTTTCTGTCGTTTAAGTGTCTGTCAGTGTTTTTGGTTTGTCGTTGTGTACCCAAATTTAAGGTTGTCTTGTTTTGCGTATCTGATGGTTGAAATGTGTTATGATTTTGACATGTGTATGTTGGAGTAGTATAGCTTATACCGTTAGCTCGTTTTTTGTTGAATTTTATTTTAGATTTATTATTAGAATAGCGTTGACTGTATTTGAATTTGTCGTTCATTTTGCTTTTGTCGAGCATGCATGAATTCTGCTTCCTTACATTTTTTATGTGTGGTTGTTGATATTTAGCATGGAAACATGTACTTGTTTCTTGTGGGGTTGAATAGCTATTTGTTCTTATAATAGCCCCCCCATTTAGCCCGTTTTTTTGGTTGTAAGTTTGTCTGAAGTTGTTATTTGAGTAACATTCTTGCACTGAGTGTCCATTCTTACTACATTTTCTACAAAATTCTTGTTTTCTTTTGGCATTTGGTCTATCTTGGGTTGTATTCTGGGGGTAAGTATTTGTATTTTTATTGAAAAAGCAGTGTTCAGTGGTGTGATTGTCCATTTTACATATTTTGCAGTTGTATTGTTTGAAGAAACACCTGCTTGTTGGATGATTTGTTTTATTGCAAATTGTGCATACTTGACTTGTCCTCTTATGTCCATTAGTTGGAAAATATGCATTTCTAAACTTTGGTATTGTCTGATGTTGCCTATTTTGTAATTGTTGGTTGGTTTGGTATTGTGGTTTTGTTCTTTGGTCGTATTTTTGGAATGATTTTACTTCATGGTCCCTTTGTTGTATATTTATACCTAACGTGTGTACGATTTCCGTTAGTTGTTCTATCTTTTCCGACATTGTGTTAATCGTTTCAAAGTGTCTGTTTTCTCTGTCATTCTGGCTACCCTTATTTCTAAGGTATCTCTGTTTGTTTAGTGTTTTTTGGAGTAGTTGTTGCTCTATTTTTCTTAAATTTTCCTCTAGTTGTGTAAGTGTATTATTCTCCATTGTTATTATACATTCACAAATTTCCGGTTTTAAACCCTGTATAACATGTGATATTATCTGTTTATCGTCTATGTTGGGGTTCATTCGTCTGCAAATGGCCTGAATTTGTAAATAAAAGCTTATTGCTGATTCCGATTCATTTTGAACCTTATTTTCTAATAATGTCTGTAAGTTTTGACATTGCGCTATTGGAGTAAATAGGTTAATTAATTCTGTTTTTGCATTTTCCCAGGTTATGTCTACCTCTTGGTTCCTTTTAATAAAACTGTTATACCAATCTAAAGCCGATTGTGCCAGATATGTTGGTAATAGATTTATTTGTGTTTTGTCCGACCACCCGTTAGCTCTTGAAGCTACTTCGTATCTCGATATGAAAGTATGTATATCTTCTGAGGGTAAACCGTGATATTGGTAGGGTTGAACTAATGGTATTTTCTCTTTCCTTTCCATTTTAGTGGTTGTTTCTGTTTTTGTTGGTATCTGTGGTGTAGTGACTTCGTCGTAAATGTTCTCTTGTGGTTGTTTTACGTTTACATACACATTATCAAAAGCTACTGGATCATATATGTGTGTGGTTGTTGCTAAAAGTAATTCTTTATTTTGCTCTGAGTCGTATGTAGGGTGTATTAGTGGTTTAAATTTCTGTGGGTTTCTTAAAGTTTCTAATTCTTCTAACTGTGGATATTTATTTCTTTGTTGTGGGGATAGTTTGTTGAAATCGATTAGATAATCATATGCTTTTTTGTATTCTATATCTGCTGTTAATTCAGTGTGTATTTTTTTTATTAGTGCTAAAATTTTCCTAATTTCATCAAGAGTTTTATTTTCATTACCTTCTATTTTAAATGCCTTTAAAATTATTATTGCTTCCTCTTTTTTAAACTTATATATGTCAGTGTTAACCAAATCCATTTATTATTAGTTAGAACCATCTCTTAAAAAAAACATTCAAACGAAATCATATACTCTATATATCTTTATATTACTTATTATCATATATTACTTATTCTCTAAACAAATGCACATCTAATTTTATATTTCTGTACTTTTTTCCCCCTTTCTTTGTTTCTTTTCAATTTGGCGCCTCCACCATGTTAGATTATTGTTAGATTATTTTGTATGATTGATTTATTTGTTTGTTTGAATTTAATCGTGTGAGTCAACTTTATTAAATCAGGTGCTTTCACCATGTAAGACGATTTTATAAGTTGCTGGGGGTTTCTCCTTAGACTCTACTATTGATTCAAATTTCGCTTGGCTGTGGGCTGACTCTAAAAAAATGAAACTGGATAGGAAAAAAATACAGATTTTGATTTAGAACACGTTTAATAAAATCGAAAATGTTCGTGAATACCCTTTCACATGAAATCTCTATAAAAACATTAAACCTTTTAGATTCGAGTTGGCCATTCCTCGAATTAATTAAAATTTATTGAACAAATTAACTTAACAAATTTATTGAACATTTTCTAGACTGCCAATAACAAATTTCTATCACCATAATATTACATCTAAATAAAGCCTTAACAAATGTACAATATTATCATTATCATTATTTATTTACTTAAATTGTACAAAATTGTCCCTATTCCGTTATTCGTTTTAATGAGTTTATATTTTAACCTTATAAAGTAATGAAATAAAACCCAGTATATGACTTCGTTTGATAATATTGTATTAACCAATTGAGATCTGATTTACATTAATAAAAGTTTAAGATTACTTACTTTACACTCCACCCTTTCTTCACACTTTCACTGAACACTTTATTTTGATTTTATTTATTTCAAATTTTCACAACACTTCACTGGTGTAGATTTAGTTGATATTATTTTATTATAGCAGGTTAAATACGGACTGAGTTTCTTATTGAATTTTTTTACTTGTTCCCCCTCTGAAGATTTATTTTTGACTACTTATTTTTCACGCGTTGTTCTCCCCTCTTCTTTTTTTGAATCCCTCGTGTTTCTTTCTCATTGGTTAATTTTGAATTTTTGTCGTTCTCATTAATTTTCCTAATTTGCAATCTTTCACACGTAGAACACTTGTGCAATGCTTAATTTGCTATTTGTAAAGTTCACTGCCTCTGCTTCTGTTAGGTGAAATTCGAGATGCCTTGCGCGTGTTGTCTCACATCCTGTTTCGGTATTTAAGTTGGTGTTTCAAGTTAATTATATTTTTAATAAAGTATATATAATAAATTTATAATAAATGTTGTAATATTGGTGTTCACCAATCTCTCTATTACAAGACTAACACTCTATTATTTTTATATATGCAATCTCAAAGTTATACCTTTGTTCTCTGACAAAACATTCCTATCTTTTTTTTTACGAAGTACAAGAGGACTTTCAAAATGGTTTTTATACTATTAAAAATGTTTGTAACATTAAAGAAACAAACATTTGGAGTTGTTAGCTGTTTAACCGACTGGGTATTACTAAACATTTCTACTGCAGTAGTCAAATTAAAAGTGAATCCCATATTTTATGGATACCAACCAACTCTTTTATTGGTTTTTATATGCATACTCAAAGTTATAGTTTCTTTCATTTTCTTAATGAACTTAGCAAAAAAAATCCCGTACAAAACAAGAGAATTAAGTTATCTAGGTTTTACTATGCGGGTAGTTGCGATCTCATTGTGTCAAGTTAAGAGTAATTTCTGTTTCATCAGTCAGATATATATATATATAGTGTGGGTAATCTTTAGCTTAAAGTTCCTCGCAAAAGCTGTAGGACAATACATCTCACTATAAATTTTGTCAAATATGGGTCTTTCGAACATACAATGTCCCAGAAAAGTTTATTACATACATATACAATTTACGATTATTACGTGAGAATTCCTTGACAAAACCTGTTATTCCATACTGAGGTCTACTGCAGAGCCATTATGTTATTTTCTTTTTACGAGGGACAGGGAATTCTTCTCTGTTTAATTCAATTGCATTTTTACAACAACTCATCTTCTAGTCATATGTAGATCAGTCATTTCATTTTTTTAATACAAATAAAGGTAACAGCTTTTATATTTACCAATATATATTATCTATATTTATAAAATAAGAAGTCTTGACTGACTGATTCATAATCAACGTGCAGCTAAAGCTATTATAGCTAGATTCTTGAAATTTTCAGGGTACAGTAGACGCTCTTTTATCCGGCATTCTAACAACCGGCACGTACTACTAAACGGCATCAGCCGAGCCACTCACGGTCGGTTTTCTCCGGTTATGTACGGGCAGCTCACAGGCCTCGACTGACATTTCTTGCAAGTGCAGTGGGCTGCGCTCACCGTTTTCTTAGTCATCCAGTGTTTGTCTGCATCTGACGCGATACTATACTACAGTATTGTACAGTGCAGTACTGTGACGTAACTGTCAGCACAGTCTCGTGGACCTAAAGTCTCGTGGTAAGAAGCTACTGATGCATTAAATACATTTATAACATTTGCTGAATCCAATAAAAGCTACTACTCCACAGAATCTATAAATTTGTGTTTAATCCGAAACGAGTTTTTAAAGAAATCTGAATCATGAAAGCAACGTGACACCAGAGACTTTTTAAACACATGTTTATTTTCATCCGTAAGACCAGTTTACAGTACATACTGTGTAGAACCTTAACTAAACATAATGTACAGTACATATGATATTTGATTTGGATTTGATTTCATGTACAAACTGTAATGTACAATTAATTTTTTCGTCAATTAGTACTTTTATACATACATTACTTTATATTAAATTAAAGGAATGTTCAGCATTTTGTACTCTGTGTTTTTCTTCATAACCTTGTCATGTCAAATATGCGTTTCATTCATTTGGGTTTGTATAGAGTTAATTTTCTTAGGTATCCCCTATTGAAACTAGATATGCTCCATTATCCGGTAAAATCAGTTATCCGGTATGGCCGTTGTCCCAAACGTGCCTGTTATAAAAGAGCGTCTACTGTACATTCGTACATTATGTAGAGCGCGCACAAAGAAAGGATTTTCAGAAATGTTGATTTTTAAGGGCTAGAAAACTAATTTTTAAAATGCTGATCTAGGCTTTACACATGGGGATTTGTAGCAATTTTAAAATTTATTACCGTAGCATAAAATAACAGATAAAACAGCTGATTGAGTTCATCAGCATCAATAATTAAATTATTCTGATAATTTTAGGTTATGCCTAGCCTCGACTAATTAAGTTTTGTTCGAGATTTCGTTTCAAACACATACACATGATATTATAGGTAAGCATTGAAGAGCTGTTACCTTTATTATGGTTCTAAAATGAACCATTTTTCTGCCTAGGAATACAAGGATTTGTTTTTTTTTTAAGGATAGGATGTGATGTTGGAAAATCCCCCCTACCTTTCGACGTCAAGAACCAAAAACCATCGTTTGGATCTTGACGTTTCAAGGCATTAACATTCTATATCTAACAATTATTTACTAACCTCAAAATGCAATATAACATCTTTTCTTTCATAAGTTAAAAGTTTATATCAAAACTACGGCCGAAAGATAAATTACCTTCAGCTGAGTGTAAAATATATGATACAAGATGTTCAAGCGGTGTATTTACCATCCAAACACCTTATTGTATGCTCATTTTGTCAATTACCATGTATTACAGGTGTTGTATGCCGACAAAATGTACAATCAGTTATCTGAATATATATGTCTTAAAAATCAATATGGAAAATATTAGATTCTTATATGAATCCCCACGGAGATAGACCTACTGGGGAAGTAACCACGTTGGAAAATACCAGCGCTCATAGAAGCTTTACAGCAAGGTTTAAAAGACAAAATATACTATCATTGATGACAATTTTAGTATACAATTTCTTTTTACCTACTGTGGTGGGGAAAATAGTTTCGTGGTTCTTTTCAGGGCCAGTGGTTTTTTTTTTTTTTTGTGCTTCTGGGTATCTTAAGAAGAACTTGGTAAAAAGTCGGTAAGAAAGTTGGCGCAAAAGATCTCCATTAAAAGGAGAAAAAAAGTCATGTTTACCAACTACTTAAAAACACCCCATTTTTTATAAGGCCCTAAGTAGAAACTTAGTAAAAATCTCCATAAAAATAAGGAAGAGAAACAAATCACTTGTACCAAGTACTAAAAACACAGCTCTCTAAGGTTTTTGTTTAGGGTACCTTAAGGACTTAGAAACAAAATGGCGACAAGTCTTCCTAATTTACTACTACTAACATATCTTTCTTGGTATGATACGCATACATTAAACTATTTATATCATAAAATATATTCAAAGGCCCATTAATTTGCTAATATTCAAACAAAATAAAATATTAGCTATTTTTGAAAATCAAATAAAAATTAACGAAAGGTGGGCGGAAATGAACAATCAGATGGGTTGACTTTGGTAGTGTCAGAACATTTTGCAATTTGTATAAAAACTATATTTAAAAATATATGTAGGGGGAAAAAACAGTTAACTTTGAAAATTTCTACCTTTTAAGAAATTATGTTTCAAAATGTAGGCTATATAGTTTAGAATGTGTACTAATAATTATCATTAAATGTACGTATTTCAGAAGACGTGGAAATGATTCATTATTTTCTTTCACGATCATGGGATTTTTATCAAAATAATAAAGTGTCTGTGCTTATTCACAGATAGGGTTGCCCAACAAATTTCAAATTCAAGTGATAAAATTAAAAAAAAAAAACATATCTCAAAATAAATGTAGAGCACACAGTTTTAAAATTATAAAAAGATATAAGTTTTAAATACTTTAATATTATTATAAAATAAAAAAGGTTTACCTTAGTGTTACACGGGATAGCAATGTCCACAAAACGCAAAGGTGAATCTGTATTACAGAAAGCAATAACAGGGATGTTAACATAAGATGCTTCAGTGATGGGTTGATGATCAGTTGAGGGATCAGTCACGACCAATAAACGAGGTTCTCTGAAAGCAGCCTAAACATATAAAATTTATATTAGTAACTAACAACATTCAAATTCTTTTATTATAACAAGTTTTCTTTTATTAACCTGTATATAAAAAAAAAGCTCCACTTCTATCATGTATAATTTCATTACAGCAGAACCTCGATTATCCAAGGTAATTGGGACCGGGGTCACTTAGGATAACCTAAAACTCGGATAATACAGTAGGGCATGAGAAAACCACAGAGGTGAAATTTCCCGTGGCAATTGTGTCTATACTGTACTGAAAGGCCTAATTTGAAGTCATACTTGTATAAAAATCTATTTTATTTGTCTTTAAATTATTACTCTATTTAAAATTTAAATTAACATAAAAGGTTTAACCCTTTCGCTGCGTATTAGTTTTTCTGTAGTGTTTATACATTTGCAATTATAGGCCAAAATTTTTTTAAATAAAATAATTAAATTTTTTTTCTGATGAATTACTATATAGAGCATCAAATTCTAGTAAGGTTTAGTAAATATTTAATAAATTTTCTGTTAAAAAAAAAAAGAAGATTTATTGTGTTTTTTAACCAAAACTATGAGAAAAAAATACTAGATCATAATGGAAATTTTGTATACCTAAAACAAATTGTATGGACTGAAATTAATGGATTAGTACAGCAAAAACAATAATTTATTGCATAAATAGATTTATGGTATATGGGTTTTCTTTTAATGTTGTTAAAATTTTCTTTAAGGATTTTTTTTTTCATTTAAGGGCGTATAAAATTTTTCTTAAAAAATAAAGATATATATTCTGATTCTTGAGATAAATAAATTGATTTGTTATTTTGTTAATCTGCTTTGTTATTTTGTCAATGGTGAACTCAGGTACAAAGGAAGGTAAGCTCAGGAACCGACCTAACTTAAAGTTTCCATCACTGAACACGACCGATCATTTTTTTTTTGTTTTTCAGAGCTCAGCAAGACTATCTAATCTTTTAAAAAAAAAAGATTAAGGTTAATCAAGGTTCTACTTTGTAATAAACTTGTACAACAATTTTAAAATGTTTCCACTGACAGGATACAGTCGTCCAATAAAACAAGACAACTGTGTTTTAAGTGGTAGTTCACTCTAGTCCTCCATTTTAAATAAAAGTTACAAAACTTAAATTTAAGCTTAAAGGACAGACTACATCTAGTTTGAAACCATATTGCATACAACTTACACGCACGCACGCATACACACACACTTTTAGGCTAATATATTACAACGTAAATCAACATATTTACAAAAAATTCAATATAAATAATAAACTTATAAAACAAATTTAAAATGTTTCCACTGACAGGATACAGTCGTCCAATAAAACAAGACAACTATGTTTTAAGTGGTAGTTTACTCTTGTCCTCCATTTTAAATAAAAGTTACAAAACTTAAATTTAAGCTTAAAGGACAGACTACATCTAGTCTGAAACCATATTGCATACAAACTACGCACACGCACACACACACTTTTAGGCTAATATATTACAACACAAATCAACACATTTACAAAAAATTCAATATAAATAATAAACTTATACAACAAATTTAAAATGTTTCCACTGACAGGATACAGTCGTCCAATAAAACAAGACAACTATGTTTTAAGTGGTAGTTTACTCTTGTCCTCCATTTTAAATAAAAGTTACAAAACTTAAATTTAAGCTTAAAGGACAGACTACATCTAGTTTGAAACCATATTGCATACAACCTACACACACGCACACTTTTAGGCTAATATATTACAACACAAATCAACACATTTACAAAAAATTCAATATAAATAATAAACTTATACAACAAATTTAAAATGTTTCCACTGACAGGATACAGTCGTCCAATAAAACAAGACAACTATGTTTTAAGTGGTAGTTTACTCTTGTCCTCCATTTTAAATAAAAGTTACAAAACTTAAATTTAAGCTTAAAGGACAGACTACATCTAGTTTGAAACCATATTGCATACAACCTACACACACACACACACTTTTAGGCTAATATATTACAACGTAAGTCAACATATTTACAAAACATTCAATATAAATAATAAACTATAAAACAAATTAAAAATGTTTCCACCGACAGGATACAGTCGTCCAATAAAACAAGACAACTGTGTTTTAAGTGGTAGTTTACTCTTGTCCTCCATTTTAAATAAAAGTTACAAAACTTAAATTTAAGCTTAAAGGACAGACTACATCTAGTTTGAAACCATATTGCATACAACTTACACACACGCACGCACGCACACTTTTAGGCTAATATATTACAACGTAAGTCAACATATTTACAAAACATTCAATATAAATAATAAACTATAAAACAAATTAAAAATGTTTCCACCGACAGGATACAGTTGTCCAATAATACAAGACAACTGTGTTTTAAGTGGTAGTTTACTCTTGTCCTCCATTTTAAATAAAAGTTACAAAACTTAAATTTAAGCTTAAAGGACAGACTACATCTAGTTTGAAACCATATTGCATACAACCTACACACACGCACGCACGCACATTTTTAGGCTAATATATTACAACGTAAGTCAACATATTTACAAAACATTCAATATAAATAATAAACTTATAAAACAAATTTAAAATGTTTCCACTGACAGGATACAGTCGTCCAATAAAACAAGACAACTATGTTTTAAGTGGTAGTTTACTCCATTTTAAATAAAAGTTACAAAACTTAAATTTAAGCTTAAAGGACAGACTACATCTAGTTTGAAACCATATTGCATATAACTTACACACACACACTTTTAGGCTTAATATATTACAACACAAATCAACATATTTACAAAACATTCAATATAAATAATAAAACAAATTAAAAATGTTTCCACTGACAGGATACAGTCGTCCAATAAAACAAGACAAGTGTGTTTTAAGTGGTAATTTACTCTTGTCCTCCATTTTAAATAAAAGTTACAAAACTTAAATTTAAGCTTAAAGGACAGACTACATCTAGTTTGAACGCACACACTTAGGTTAATACAGTGTATCGCACGATGAGATACACACTTTTGATTTTCTATTACTTGATTATTCCTCAACTAATTCTTTTGAAACTTAACATATATATGTTAATAGATAATCAATTAGCACTGTGGTGAATGTGAACACTATAAAACACTGAAACCCCTTCCACGAGTTTGGTACATCCGGAGGAGTATTATTTCAGATCCCTCCGATGATGGCAACTTGGTTACCGAAATGTACATCAGGGAATTATAATAACATACGGCAAATAAATATTTTATTTGTGTTATTGTACCAAACTTGTGATAAGGGATTCGGCGTTTTATAGTGTTAACATAATGTTGTGTGAAAATTTCAACACACTAGTGTTTATAGAAATAAAATTGCAGCAACGCAAAAAGCAGCTTTTTTGTTATTTCTGCAACTTTATTCAAAACAATGCCCCACACACAACACTTTACTTTTTGCTCAACTGTAAAAACCCTATTGCAACTACAAAGGACAATTAAATATTCAAAAGAATTAGGTCCTTCAGTCTTTTCCATGTCAAATCTTTGTAGCATGTCTGGTAGGTGGTTGTATATCTTCCATCCCCATTGATAATGGTGACGTTTTGTTAAAATTAGAACACGCTTTACCTATTTATAGAAATCTTGAGATTCTACCTATAAAGAATTTGTATATTTATAAGGCATTAAAAGTTTATTATAATAAGAGTAACAAACAAAGAGAAGATATTCAAAATCCTACTGTAATCCTTAGAAATAGATTGAATGCGTATGTTCCAAGATCTAGACCTACCTTATATAAAAAGTTTTTCATCTATCTTGCTCCGAAATTTTATAATTACTTGCCCCATCAAATTAAAATTGTTAAAAAGTTAAGTAAATTCTTAAGAGTGTTAAAAACATATCTTCTGTTTCATGATAATATTTCTATGTTTTATGACTGTTTAGAATAAGATATGACTTATAAGGAATATTTTTTGTGTTGTTTTATTGTTAGGTTTAAGAATACTTAATTGTTTAGGATAAGATTTTTTTGGTTTTTTTTGTGTTAACTAAGATATATATTTTCTATTTTGGCATAATTAATATTATTTATTTAAAAAAATAAAAATTGTTTGTCCTGTATAAATAATAAGTAGCCCTTGTCTTTTGTTGTTTCTTCCATGTTGAGAGATGAACATATTTTAACAAATTTCGGTGAATCATCAAATGTAACCGATCAGCCGCCACCACTATCTCTAGCTCTTGTCTTATAGATTCTAAGTTTCATGTGTATCACCCCAAACAGGTTTTTTTTATAAACCTCGGGGTCAGACTTTATTAGTCTTAAGTTTGTAAAGTTTTGTAATCTGAACATGTATATGTATATAGTTGACTAATAAAGATATTTCATTCATTAAAAAAACAAAAAAAATTATTCCCCCCCCCCTCCAACAGAAAATTAGAAAATACATTTTTAAGATCCAAAACAGCCAGTAAACTTTTTACTACACAAATATAACACATAATAATATTAAGGTAATCAATAGAGATGATGTTCCTTTGAAAATCCTAAAAAATGTTACGCAAAATGTTGCCCCAATATAAGAGTTCCATCAGGTGCTGGCTACAAGGGAAAGGAAAGTTTTTAAGAACTGCATCAAGACTAAATATTAAATTCTGCAACAGGACCACTTAAGGGAAGGTAAACAACCAAACGAGTTCGCAAAGCTAGGTGCGTATGACTACAGAGGAAACCCAGAATGCTACAGGCGAGAGACGACTTGTATCAAGAACATATAGGTTGTGAGAAAAGCAAGTTTTGTTTATATATATTAAAGGGTAATCATAGCCTAACTGTATGACTTCATGTTAAAACTAAATAAAAATAATAGGTTTTAATTTTAGCAATACACACTCTAACCGGCAATACTTACTTGGATCTGATTGGTAAATGCTCCAGGAGTGAATCGTCCAGCAATAGGGGTAGCGCCTGTATGAGCAGCAAACTTGAGCACAGCTCGTTGTCCAAAAGAGTGAGATGAGATGACAAACACTTCACTTGGATGTTCAATGGCGACAATCGCACGAGCGGCCAACAACAGCTTTTCCCAAGTGCGACGTAGATTAATCACGTGCACTCCTGCAATAATAAAAAATCAGAAAACTCCAATATAGAGCGTCAGAAAGTCAGAACTTTTTTAACTGTTAAAGAACAATAATTACGATTAGTTAATTCGCACCAGCTCTCCTTTAAGTCGGATATTTTACAGTTATGATTACACTACACCAATTTTATGTTTCTCCGAGTGCTGGCGATTCTTTACATGTGGCAAAATTAACAAAATCTTACTTTAATTTCTTACGTCTAAACAATTGGATTCTTCATTTAAAATAGGTGTCTAGTTGGTGAATTTATGAAATGATTATGTGAAATACAATTTGGATGATGAACAATTATTTTGATCAATGTATTAAAAATTTATAAAATGTTCATTCTCCAACCAGTAATTAATAAAATATTATTTAATATTAATAATAAATATGAATTAATAATAAGATGCTAGAAACAATAAGTTTTATATAAAATTATGAATGTATTTAAACAATCAAATGAACTAAATAAAACCTAATGATTATTTATAAACAATTAAAAACTTAACAAGTGAAAGCGTAAATTCAAAATGTGCGCATGAGAGGACATAAGACTGTAACCTTCAAAGAATACAGACGTTGCAAAAGTCCGTGCTAGCAGGAAATTGAACCCTGTAGAATATTTCCCATGAGCCTTAGCGGGAGCTTCTTCTCAAGGAAGCGTGGCTCGGCAGTCTTGTTAGTTCCACCTTGTGGGACAGTCGTGTTAGACGACGGCTCGACAGACTCAATCTCAACAACAAAAAATGGAGGACTTTAAGTAATTGTGATGTGGCAAGAAGGTTGATAGAAGGTAGAGTGATTTGGACTGGTACTACATGAGTAAAGTGAAAAAAAGAAAAAAGTAATCATTAGGAAATGAGTTTTAGTATGAACAGAAATATAAAAACTTTTAATTTTGTTGTAGCACATGTCTAAATACTTTGTAAGCAATCGTATGTATACAACATTTAGATTTTAAGTTAAAAACCTAATGAGGTTCATTGTTGTTTTTGTTTGTCTTTATAATAAAAAGGAGATTTCATTGCTTTTAAGATGGCTGGCTAAATTCTTTGTGTAGATCATTATCACGTATATGGAAACAACTGCTAAGTACGACCAGAATGTAACCCTATCCTAGGTAAAATAAAATAGTAGATTTACTAATAGTTTTATAAGAACGCAGACTTACAAAATAAAGTAACTTGATTTTAAATTAAAAGCTCTTAAAGTGCAAATTAAATTAACACCTCTTACAGTTTTGTTATTTATAATTTTGGCCAAGATAGATATCAACGTAAATTTAATGATAAATATGTGGACACCCTGTAGGTAGTTATGGATTTTCTGAAGTAAAATTTATTATAATTCGTCAGTCATAAGATGATGTGAATTTTTTTTAGATTTATTGGATCCAAAACCTTGCACGTCCATCTGCTTTCAATATTACAATTAAAGCTCGTTGATTTTTTTCCCTTATGAAAAACATTACGCTTCATTTGACAAAAAAATAAAAAAATAAATAAATTAGAGATCGTATTTTTAAATTCATCATAGCAACACTAAAAAACCTAATCTATAAATAATTGTTTTGTTAAGAGCTATTGCTCGCATATTCAACAACGGTGGACATTTTGAACATCAGCTATAGTAAAATTAGTTTTCACTGTGTAAAGATTTAATAATTCACTTAATTGTTAAGATGACAACTGTTAAAACAATAGTTTACCAATCAATAAAATACAATATCGATTATTTATGTGTGTTACAGTATAAACATTAAAAAAATACATGTATAACCGAAATTGAAACAAGATTATTAAGAAATTGAATCTTATTCCCACGCATTTAACGAAATTTTGGTGAACTTTCAAGGTTCGGTAAAGGAGACAAAAAATACAAAAATACCAAAGATGAAAAAGTCTTACAGTCTCGTTTAAAATACAACTCCAACATAAAAAAATCATATGCACCATTTTATAAGAGGCCCCCCTTTTAACCCTCCAACTGTTAAAGGCCCAAAACCGTACCCATTCTCCTGACAAGTTGGCTATAAAACACATATTTTGCAATTCAACATTTCGCCCACTTAGAATCGTCCTATTGCAATAAAAAAAATAGTGTTGGAAAGCTAATTATCCGTAGATACATAATCATGCAAAAAAAAATACCACAAAAGTTATAAATAATATTCCAAAAATTGCTGAATTTCACGTATTTTTGATGTGTAACGTCAAATATTTGCGGTAACAATTTGTAAACAAAACTAACGTCATGTTTGTCTAATATTCTTAATTTGACATTTCTGTCAAATTGATCAAACATAACACTGTTCCATAGATCGTTTCTTTCTCATCCAATCTGTGGTTTTCATTTGTTTCTAGGTGAAATAGTTTTTATTATATAAAAATTAAACAAAATCAAGAATTTTAACTCCTTTTTACACGCTAAAAATTACATTTTTTGCAATTCAACTTTTATCCTAGTAGATATTATATTATCGAAATGTATTCTATACCATTGAAAATGTAATTTTTTAATCTTTCATAACCAAGTTTAGAAAATTTTATATAGCGTGTAGTAGAGAAATAAGACTAGACTGAAGTTTACCTTGTTAGCGCTAGATTGCGACAGTTTCTCGCGGCGAGTTTTATATAGAAAATATCACCTATATGTTCATATATTTTTTCGAAATGGTAAAACTTGTCCAAATGTTACAAGTTGACAATATTATATAGTATTTTTCTTCCTCTTTCGAACTATGAAGACGAAATCATCCTAATTTATATAGTTTACGAGTTATATCCATTCTAGGAAATGATCCTCTGAACTTTCAGACCGGTTTGCGATATTCAGTGTCTAGACAGTCTTGAAGAATCCGATCTTTATTTTTATACAATCTTATCGTTTTTGATATAACTGTAAAGAGGAGGTTTCAATGTTTAACCTTGTATTTGAAACACATCTGTACAAGGAAAAATACAAAGGCTGTAGTACTTTATAAAACGTAGAATAACCTCAAATTTGTTACTTCGATCTCGCAAGATTTTTGCCGATGTGGAAATTTCAATGTGCAATAGCTTTGTGTTTTTATAGTGAATATAAGTTTCACTAAGTGATTTCTTTATTATAATTTGTTTATACAACTTAAAATAAATGTGTCAATGTTTGTAGAGTGTAGTTATGAGTGATAATTCATATTTTCGGCCTAGTCTAGCCAAATCTTGTACTAGTCAGACCTAGTTCTAGATTTGCTATTGGAACTTTTAGTTTCAAGAAACCATTTATTTATTATAATATGTATATACAAAATATATAAATGTATATACAACTTATAATAAATGTGTCAATGTTTGTAGAGTGTATTTATTAGTGATATTTCATATTTTTGGTTTTTTTTTCACAGCCCTAACCTCAACGTCTAGGCTATTGTGAAGGTAGATTTTTATCATAAATGACCCATGTCTAATGAAAATTTTCAAAATTGATTTTTCTTTTTAGCAACTTTTATCCACAAATATGTCACAAATATGTAGTAACTGTTGAAAATATTAAAAAAAAAATTTTGTAGGATTTACATTACCATTTCTGTGAAATTCTTGCCTGCGTTACTCTCGGATTTTTTGGTATTTCACATATAAACTCCAAATGTTTTACATCTAACTTTTTTTCCACTAGACAGCTAAATTATATGCACCTTTCTAAATATAATAATATATAGAATTTGTGTTTTCCATACATATTACTATTTTTGGTAAATTTTTGAAAAGAAAAGAATAAAGTTACCTTTTTTTAAAAAAATGATAATTTTTTTTTGAAAATGTAACAAATGTTTTTTTTTTCCCTTCTAAATATGTTCACAAATATATTACAAACCTGTTTTTATAGTTGAAAAAATTCCAAAATTTTTTTTATTATGGTGTACATTACCATTTCTGTGAAATTCTTGCCTACGCTACTTTCCGATTTTTGGTTATTTTACATAAAAACTACAAATGTTTTACATCTAACTTTTTTTTTCACTACACACCTAAAATCTATGCACCTTTCTGAATATAATGACTTATAGAAGTTCTGTATAAAATATATTTTACTATTTTTAATGTTTTTTTGAAAAAATAAAGAGAAAATTCAGTTTTTACGTAAAATATTTTTTTAAATTTTAAAAATATAACAATTTTTTTTTTTTTTTCATAAATATATTCACAAATAGTACACAAAACTTTTGTATATCTTAGAAAAAGGTGGTAAGCTTTTGATTTTGGATGAATCAGCTTTTTCTTGAAAAATGGTAACATCGTTTTTGACATGTAACATACTTACTCCAAAACCGTTACAAAATTTTTTTTTTTTTTTTACATAGATGGATTCTATGCATCTTTCTGAGAAAAATGATGTCTTATAAGTTAGGTTTTGTGTAAAATTAATATTTTTTATTAATTTTTTAAGAAAATAAAACCTTTAACATTGAACAGTTGGAGGGTTAAAGTTTTATGCAAATCTTTGTTTCAGATCCTTATGGTGGCCCAGTTATAAAGAAACAATGTATATTAACTTATTTTTGTATGATATACAGTTTTTATAATGACAGTTAAGGTTTAATAATTTATAACATATTAATTATGAATCATATGTTTAGAACAATACATACCATCTGTTCTACGTTTATACACATACTGCTCCATCTGGAAATTGATGTTATCAGTGCCGAGATGTGTAGCAGCAGCCAACATCTTTGTCACATCTTCTTCCTTCAAACTCAACACGTCTAAGCCTCCCGACATCCTAACGTTTTATTTTGATAATGGGAAAACCTGTTTACAACAAGATAACAAATAATTAAATGGTGAATAAATAAAATTAAGTAAAGGGGATAGAAAAAGAAAAATCCGACTATTTGTAAAACACAGATTTACAGTGGAAAACTAACCTACGATCTAACCAAACCTACCTAGCATACACGATAAAAAATAATATTCTTCAATTTCTTCAAAGTTTTTTCTCTACACTATTTATATATACAAAAGAAATAAATGGTGCAAAAACATTGTCAAATTGTCTCATTCCCAAAAAACCTGTAATGTTTTAGAGTTTTTGAGCTTATTGTTTTCAAAGTCTAATAGATATTATGTGATAAATGCCAATTGTGGCGTCAGTAACTAGTGGTATAATCAAGAAGTTTTACTGTTCATCTGCGGTTACATCGGCTTATTGCCTAGAATAACGACTTAATACGGAATAAGATGTTGAGATATTCAAAGTGAGAAATAAAAATCATAAAACTTTTAATTATTTCTGCATGAAATGAATAATATGTTGCATCTGACAACCCTGTTAGGTCGAATTATGGAAAAAAGAAAAGAGACCTGACAACACTGTTCTGAACAAACAGTTTGTATCGTTTCTGTCGACTAAGGAAAAAACCTTCCAGCTTAATGATATCATCCAGTCAGATAATAAGTTGATAAAAAAAAATAGCAAATTCGCACCTTGAAAAGAGGCAGAATAAAAGGCACTTCAAGAGAAATCTTCAACCGATGCGGCAAGTTATAGCATGGTTGGGAGATGATTATTTCGAAATCTTAGAATAGCACAAACTGTTATTCTATGAGAATATTTAAGTATAGTATTCAAACTAAAATAACCTTAAATTCGCAATGGTTAAACTGCGTGATAAATTCAGTAAATGTGAAATGTGCGTTTGGTATAACACATGGTAAGTTTTATGATGTTTGACTATATATTTATGAATTCAAGTTTTTATTTAGAAAAATTAATCAAAATAATTTTAAAAAATGAGATTATATTGACTTTTGGGAAATTTGTTAAAAAAGACTAGAATTTTTATTTTGATTTGGTGTATTTTTGACTATTTTATAAACATTTTTATTTAGTTTTATTTTATGAACAATATATATTTCAGGTTGGATTAATGTTTTTTATATCATCTGTTCTAAATCTGATAACTGTATCAATTTCAAATATCGCAACTGTGTTTTAATTTAAGTACATTTTCCCAAAGAACTAGCGGCCCAGGATTAATTTTATTTTTAAAAAAAGGAGGTCTATATTTTGAATTGAAACAGCATGGATGCGAAGGTACAAAAAGTAGGCTACAGCAAATAATGTAAAATCAGTAAATTCATTATCGGATGTACATAAGATTATAAATCTAAATTAATCATCTTAAAAAATGAGAGTTTGGAGGTTGTCCGTCAAAAAGTAAAACCGAGTCATGTACACCATCTTAAAAAAAACTTGTATATTTACTTAATTAAGGGACTAAATTTTCTTCACTTGTGGTATTAATATGTCCTCAGTCAAAATCATATGATAGCTTTTACTCATACTATATAATTTGATTAAATGCCATGCACTTGAGCTGTGGAGGACTGCACATACGATATACACTATTCCAATTAAAGTAAGGGAATCTGAAATCTGAATTCTACAAACTCAAATAATAAAAGGTTAACACAGCAAGGTAAGTGTGAAAGAATAAATACAGTAGGGCCCCGATTATCCGAGCTAAAGTGGACCAGAGGACACTCGGATAACACGGGTAGACAGATCGGCTAACGAGTGACCCCCGCCGTCATTAAATCAATAGTAGCGTGTGCGTTTTCGGTCACCAGTCTGTGTTAGGACGTTACAAAGACGTTTTAGGGTTGATACAGTAATAAATAAAGGCGTAAAATTGAATTAAAATATTGAGTTCACTTTATTGCGAAACCCACAGTACTGCACTGTACTAAATATTACGTTCATAATATAAAAACAATACAGAAATATGTTGTACTGAACAGCAAATAAAAATACAGTTTTTGTAAATCAAAATTCTAGCCTACAAATCTAAAACAAGACCAATCAATGGTGAATATGAAAATACACTTAAAAAGGTGCTACAGTATTGAAAACTCTTTTGAAACGGTATTTTACCAATGAAAATTGAATTTTAAAACTAAGCCAACTTCTTGTAAAAGTTCATCAGAGTTTTCTGCTTTACTGAACTGGCCCGCTTCTTTGCAGCACAGTAAAATAGCGAGTAAAATGACCGAGCGGTCACCCCACTCCACTTGCTCGCTACGGTACTGTATAGTGTACAAACACTCGGTTAGTTGGGGTTCGGATAATCGAGGCCCGACTGTACCATGATTTTTTTTTGTGGAAACATTTAAATATTCAAATTTTAAAGAAACTGTAAGTGTTGGTTTCTGTTAAATGGCCTAGGTCATCATCACATTATAAAAAAAAAGGAAAGAGCATAAAATAAAGACACCTAACCTTCCAATAGTCTAATAGCGTTAGGGCCTGAAAAGAAAGTATGAGATCTGATAGGAAAGACGAAGGAAGAGGGATCTAACCAAAGACTATACGAAAAAAGGTATAGATCCAACTTTTTCCCGTCATTGAGTGTCTGCAGTAACGCTCCGCCTACAGTCAGGCAAAAGACTAATACACTTGAATGCTAGAGTTCTGTTAAAGGGTGTTTACTAAAACAAAACAAAAATATTTAAAAAAAATATATATATATATATATGTGAATAATTCAAATTAAATACTGAATGTTAATATTGTCAATATAACATTAATATAACATTCATATTTTGGACTCTCGAGTCGTACGAAATATGTACAAAAAATTAACAATTGAATATTTTGTTACCGATAGACTATTAGTGAAAAGCCCCGGAGGTAGCTCTTTTTAATAAAAGAGAGATAGAAGCTCCTTAAAGGCTTAGGTCACATTGACCTGTGGTACAGAAAACCCCCATAAACTGTTTATAATAATAATAATCATAATTTTGATTGTCCAAGTGTTCATATAACTTTGATTAATAATTTTTTGTGAGAAGTTCTTCTGAATCTGCATCACTGTTTTCTAGCATGACACTAACCGAGGTAACGCATCTTCTGATTGGTGACTGGATGGTTGGACTGCAATGAATCCGTCAGTCAGGAGGCGCCTATTCCTCAGGATTGTCAAGATCGTACTCACCAAAATAAGCCCGTGAGGGTATAAATAAATTATTAAAACTTTTGTACCTAGCAGAAAATATCCCATTTTACTTTAAATATAATAAAATTTTGTTTTTCTCGCATTACAAATACAGAGTCAATTATCAATAAGACATTAATTTTAAAGCTTTCTTTTTTGGAAGAGTTTTTATTGGAAAAAAAAAATAACCTATTGCTCATAAGGAGAAATACAAACCTGTTGTAAACTCTTTCAAGCACAAACCCTACTTTGAAGAGGAAAAATAAGTTTGATAAAAACTTGATTCACTTTTTCACTGTAAAAATCGAAAATAAAAAATATCAAAAACACACATTTATAAGTTATATAAATTCAGTATCAATGAAAGATCAGACTAATCAGATATATGTAATAGCCTACATCCTTTAGCACAAATTTTACTTAGCCAAAAATATAATATTATGATGACTAATTAGTAAGGGATGTTTGTTCAATATGAAATAAATACGGTAATTCTGTGCAATTACTTGGTCAACCCCAAACTTTTTCATATTTTACTACGGTCATAAGGATGTTTTCGGAAAGCAAGAAACATATAATTCAAGGCCCGCAAGGCCATCGTACAGGTTGCCGAGCGATAATAAGGTTCAAAGTCACTTCAATAAATGTACGAAAGGTTTGGCCAGGTGGTTATATATATATATATATATATATAACAACCTGGCCAAACCTTTCGTGACATATAATAATACAGCCCTACATATTTACAGCAAAGAAAACATTATTTATTCTTATGAAACAAAACACCATTTTATTACGTCATCGACCCGCCACATGTTGGACACACTTTGGTACATTGCAAAACGCAGTGTTCGTACTAAAAACGTGTTAACTTTTCCTGATCTTCACTTAAAACCGTGAAACTAAGTAACGTGTTCTCACACCCGTCACATAAAAGAGGATTATCGGAGGAACCACTAGCCATAACGGTACTGTCACAACTGGCTTTCCGCGCGTCTGCCGCAAGAGATCCTTGCCTATAAGATACCTTCTTATCGCTCGGCAACCTGTACGATGGCCTTGAATTATATGATTCTTGCTTTCTGAGAACACCCTTATCACCGTAGTAAAATATGAAAAAGTTTGGGGTTGACCAAGTAATTGCACAGAATTACCATAAATACAAAAAAATTAACCTTACCTAAATTTTTTTTGTCAAAAAAAGGTTAGGTAAGATTAAAATAATTATATATACAGCAGACTTGTGATAATCCGGCAGTTTTTTAGTCCGACATAGGTTAGATTATATCAAATTATTACCATTCTAGATTACGATGTCTCTTATAACATCACTATTTACCGTCAATAGATCAAACTTGAATATAGGCCCCTAGTTTTTAGCCATTATCTACTTCCATATTAGAAATGAGTCTTGCACACATCCATCACTAGAACAATCACACTTTTAATCCTATAACATAAAAAAAAATTGATTTTTTATGTTGTAAATTTGGTACGTTTCTTTTCAATTTTTATGTTGACCAGATTCGTAAAGTTAGTGAATGTGCCATTGCTCGATATTTATATCATATATTTGGCAAGGTAAAAAGTATTTGTTTTATTAGGTCAGGCCAAACCTATTTCTCATGATTCTTTAATCATACGTCACATTATTAAGTTATAACGCACATGCTATAATAATATATTCACCTAGCCAGATCTAATGAAACAAGTGATCACACATTCACTGACTTGATGAAAGTAGTTATCAATATTAACGTATACAGTCGTAACCTAAGCTGGATTTCGTACTTTTATATTTCTAATTTTTGTATGTAACTAATGTATTTTGTGACTAGAAAAAGTGTCTTCCGACGAAAATTTTTTTTTTTTGAATACAAGGTAAATAGTTAACGATTTCATAATTTTTCATAACCAAATCCGATTATGATGTACAATAGATATGTACGCATCACAATAAGAGATAAAAAACTACTTCTAAAATGTTAACTTTAAAAGCCTATTTTAAAAGAAAGTAATTTTGAATAGTTAGAATATTGTGTAGACTTTGACTATATTTTAACCACGACAGACAAAGATTGTCTAATATCATAATTCACTACAGTATGCACATTACATGTCTTACAAGTCATTAATATTAAAACACGTTTTTCCATAGAATATTATTTGTCATTTAGGCCTACCGGGATGTTAACGTTATGGATGAAGACTAAACACACAATTATTAAAGGCAAATATTACATTAAAAAAGATACTTTTAGATTTTTCATGGAAAGAGTGAATTCAGTGTTAAAGTATTATATTACAATTTGTAAGCTAGTAAATGACTTTTTAAACTAATCTGTATATCGGCTTGCTAAATAATTACCCATCTTTCCTTCCTATGGTAATGCTTGAAGTAAATGTATTTAAGATAAATGTTTACTTTAAAGTGGTGCCTTATTTTCCGGATTTTTTTTTTTTTATTAACGTCTACTACACAACTTAAGTATAAATGTTTTCCTTGCGCAGATCTCTATTTTCACTGAAAAATGACAATAAAAAAACTATCAAATCCGACGTAGGCTATTTATAGGTTAGATATAATGGCAGATGCTCACATTAACGTCTCATATGTTACTAAAGATATTTCAATCGATAATATCCGTGATCACAGATCACGTGGTATGCTGTGAATCCTTCATATTAATAACATCAATAAACTTATGAAAGGTTTTATAGTTACCTGGTCAAACCTGCCGTAATATATAATTATATCGCAAAACAAATTATTAACTTCAATAAACATACAAAAGGCAACCTGGACTTATGAAATAGCGACCTAGCATAGTAAGGCGTTGTGCTTCAAACTATATATTTGGTAGTTTTTAGATTGTGATTTTTCAGTGAAAAATAGTGATCTGAGCAAGGAAAACATTATTTAATCTTAAGAAGTAAGGTATGTAGTAGATGGTTAAAAAAAAAAAAAAAAAAAATCCGAAAAATAAAACGCCACCTTAAAGTAAACATTTATCAAATAAAATTGTACTTTTACCATATATTTTGGTAATTATGCATTAAAGTTTTGCCCTGATATTTACTAGGCTATCTGCCTCGTTTTGAAGTAATTAGATGATATTTGATGTCAGTAAACACTTTTAAAATACCAAAATACATTAGTTTAGCAAAAAATAAGAAATAAAAGAAATCCAGCTCAGGTTATGAATGTGTTAATATTTATGATTAAGTTCTTCAAGTTAGTTAATGTACGATTGCTTGTTTTATTAGGGCTGACTATATAGGTAAATATTAATATAGCGATTTAGTAGTGAAATTTAACCAAATCGTGTTCTACATAGCCTACCTCATTTTGAAAGTATCAGATCATCCTTATCCTGGGAAGACCCTTTAGAAGTATCAAAATCCAATATTTCTGTCAAAAATAATCAATATGCAGGTTTTTGCTTGTATAATGCTTATTTTTGACAGAAATATTGGATTTTAGCATTTCGAAAGTGTTTTTCAACATCAAATATAATCTAATCCTTTCAAATTAAGGTAGGTAGGCCGAGTATAAGATTTCATGATTTTTCACCACTAAATTCAACAGGCATAAAAGATCATAGTAATAGGCCTATTGGGAACAACAGGATTGTCTCATAACCACATTTCTGTACCGTAGTCTTTCATCATAAGGTCTAAACCATTGGCTACAAGATTATTCTGAAAATAGCTCAAACTCAAAACAAAATATATTTTTTATAAATCGATACATACTTTTCTTGATTTACACCAAATAAAGAAAATGTATACAATTCAATGAGTTAGGCTTATAAATTGTTGTACCAACTTCTTCATAATTGATAACCATACAGCATTAACCTAACAAAGTCCACGTGGAATTATAAAAATAATAATAATACAACATTTACTAACAAAATTGCAATATACTTTGTACGTATTGACCTACTGTGGTACCAAGATTTTTAATTAAATACAATTTGAGGTAAAATATAAAATATAATTTTAAAAATAAAATTTATAGTAGAATTCTCAATACTCACGTCTATGAACGCCACAGGGAGTTTCCTAAAGAAACGGAAGTTGTTCAATAGGCTTGAAGATTCTATGCCGAACGGAAGTACAGGTCATAGTTTGTTAGATCATGTAAATATAACATAATACATTCATACTATATAAAGATCCATTCCCATTTATTTTAGAAATTGTTGTCTGAACAAACGTAATGATCATATTAATTTTATTAAAATAGGTAATATAGAAATAGTTGTGTAATGGATAAAAAAATTATTTGTTAGTTTTAAGACTGGAAACACAAGTTTGGAAATTTCTGTCCTCCAAATTAGTTATTTGAATATTATCTGTTTACGCTGCGCAAAGCTTTAAAACATAAACGGGTATAACGAAATTGATCAAATTTAGTATGTGAGCCTATTTTATTTACATCTCAAATTAAAAGAAATTCTCTACCAAAGACAAAGAAGAGTATGTAACCTACAATAATTATAACCGAAAACAAAAAATTAGAAAATGTATAACACTAATAAATATAGAAATATCAAAATAAGACTCAAATCATTTATCACCAATCCTCCATAAAAAATTTTTAAAAGTTATTACTTACATAACTCAAGGAGGTACTTTGGAGAAAAATAAAATAGAAAATATAGCTGACTAAGAAAATTTTTAGCAGCAGTTGGGGTTGGGACATTACATTACAATATTAGAATGTGCAACAGCCTGCATCATAACTATTTCTTCTTCTTTTTCTCATCGCCTACCCTTGAAGGACGGTATTGGAGAAACATTATTGCCCTTTTAACCATTTGTATACACAAAATTTACATAATTATATTATATGAACTTAGTCACCTGTATGTTTTCTAATTGTATGAGATCACATATTGATTATTTTTCATTACTCTATGTCCTTCTCCAATCATATCTCTATGTGTTATACTACCAGCTGATTTTCTTTTGTTGTTTTTTTGTTCACAGTTCACAGTGAAGTGAGGTTATGTTTGTTTTAGTTTTCGTGAATCTTGTGTGATCAAATAATGCTTTGTTGTTCTTGTGTGGTCAAATAGTGCTGTGATACAAGATATTTGTGTTTAGTGATTACTTTAATTAAGCCTCGTTTCAAAACTGCATTTGCCAAGAGACTTAATAAATTCTTTGGTACAAGGAAACGGAAATTATCAATGGATGAAAATGAATCTCAACCATATGAACCTAGGCCTAGTCCATCCTTCAGGCTTAGTCCTAAGCCAACAGTAACTGTTAAGATAAAAAAATAATAAGTTCATCCAAAAAGAAGGCAGGACCAAACTTGATTATAGGTGTACAAATTAGAAAAGAGCCACTTGCCTGCTTGGTCCGCGCAGGTAGGGAGGGACTGGCTGAGAGATGTGTAGGTGGAGGGGACATCTTGCCCTTGTATTAGTGATGTGTGAATTCGAATTAAAATACTCGGTGATTCCGAGTATCAAAATCCTTGGAAGAGTCCGAATATTAAAATCCTCGGTTTCACATTAAAATACTCTGACAAAATCCTCGTAACTAGGAACAAGGAGGAGGTAATGTGCGAGTACTGCGGGTATCCTCGGACAACGATATTCGTTAGTGTTGTGTCAATTCCAAATAAAATACTCGATGTTTCTACTTTGGTTACATTAGTTTCTAAGCTGATTTTTCACTACACATTACGATTTTGAGTTATAATGATTTAAATTCGGTAACAAGTTCAATTTAAAATAACAATAATATTCATTTATTTCCACATTAACAAAAAGTAAATTAAATTATTATTTAATTGTTATTACTTATATTTAAATAAATATTTATAGTTACCATCTTTATAAAAAATATAGTGAATTAACTTATTTCAAATAATAATAACTAAATTATTAATGTTGGTAATAATTGTACTTACGTTTAATTACTGAATTTGTGTCGAGGCAGGATAACATTTAATTACGTATTACAAGTGTCAATCACATATTGTTTAAAAAAATAAATACTTGGTGGATCAGTCTAACAGATAGAAATATAACACACACACACACATAATGCGCATAATCATTCTGCGCAGATACTCGATGTCGAACTAATAATACGAGTATTGAAATCATTCGAAGCCGAGTATTGCGAGTATCTATTTCACCCGAGTATCAACATTGCTACCATGTATGTTGAGCTGTCACTGCCTGGATTCAATTAGAAAAATATCCTGTTGATTTAGATTTTTTATGTATGCTCTGGGGGTTTATTCCGTTTAGACTTTATTATATAGCCTATTGTTATTGTGATTACTTGTGTTTTTATTGTTCATTTTAGCTATATATAATTTTAAATTATACTCATGAAAAACATATGAACATAATATGTGTTCAATATTCCTATATACAAATAAATAATTGTGTTTTATTGTTCATTTTAGCTACATATAATTTAAAATTTTACTCATGAAAAACATATGAACATAATATTTGTTCAATATTCGTATATACAAATAAATAAACCAAATTTCCAAATAAAACGTACATAATTATTGCATTCACTTAATGATATAAATGATTAGTTATTCAACTTACCAATATACATTTTTTTTAACATTACAACGTTTAGTGCTACATGATAGCATTGTTAACAACGGTAAGGTTTTTTTTCTGTTACAGCCTTCAAATTAGTAACTGTCAAAATCAAGCACTCTTATACCAACACAATCACTATTTTCATCTTCAGTAATGTCACTTTGTAAACTATCGATAGATTCACCGTCATCAGAATTATTGTCACTACTTTCGTCATCAGCATTGAGTGATGTGATGATCTTATCAACATTTTCGTCCATAAGTGCATCTTGATTCCAGTATATTTTTTCCACATGTTCGCAGCATTTCTTCCACTTAGCACTTGAATATTCAAAGAATAGTTTTATACACATTTCTTTTTTTACAGGCATACTTTCAGTTAAATATTCCCCTAAGCGACCTTTATTGTCACCCCAAACAAGTTCTATCGGATTCAGGTCACAGTGATATGGTGGTAAACGTAACACTGTATGACCTGCATCTAAAAACAGTTTATCAATGGTGTATGTTTTGGGGACGGGAGCAGATTTTACTAGTAATAGTAGTTCAGTTTTTGTCATTGTTGATGAGCATGGCAAATTATTTTTTGTGAGCCAATCAATAATTTGTTGTTTAAGTGAAGAGCTTGTTGGTTTCTTATCGTCCTGCTTATTATGATAGCTCGCATTGTCAAGTATGACGACACAGTCTGGGGGAATGTTCGGTAATAGCGCTTCATTTAGATCCATTTTGAAAAGTTTGTAAAATTCATCTCCTCGTGATAATCATCTGGCTGTTTCTTTTTTTTTATCTGATTGCCATATTCGTAAGGCATTAGGCACGTACCCCTGTTCAGAGCCAGCATGAACTATAACTAGTCTGGGGCCTTTTCCAATAGATTTTGGCGATCCTAACTGGGAGTCAGACTGCCAACAGTTTGAAACAGTATGATTTTTGTTTACGTAGGTTTCATCTAAGTACACTATTGTCTTTTTCTGATTTCTAAACTGTCTGATTTCCCTAAGATAATCTTCCCTCCATTTTACTATTTCTGGTTTTTCCATTAAAATCGTTCTATTTGTTTTGCATTTTTGCCAACGAAAGCCCATGTTTTTAAGAGTACATCTAAGGTATTCGCGGCTGCACTTCAAAATATCTTCTTCCTCAAGGACAGCCTTCAATTTTGACACAGTTGGTTGTGTTTTCGTTACGACAAATAACTAGTGGATTTTCCTCCTAATAACATCTCTAGTGAAACCATCAATAATAATCTTTCTTTCTCCTAGGCCTAGATTTACCGGAAGGTGTCGAAAAACTTAAAGCACCTTTGGTGACTGAGGATTGTTTACCTTCAGCTGAAATGCGCTTTATTAAGGCAACAGTCACTCCCGTAGCACTACTAGCTGCTTCAGCAACGTTATATTTTAATTTATGCAGCTCTTTTTGTTCTTTTAATTATTTGTACACGTACACGTACACAACTTCACGAGCTTGACCACGTAAAGGTCTACCTGAGGAACACGAAGACTTTGTCGTTGAAGCCATCATTTGTAACCGCGACGCGGGAGCACAGACAAGTACAGTGGCACTGAAAAGCACGAAAGTCGTACAGTGACTAATCCCCACCACCGTGCGAGTGTACTCCCCTCTGCGTGCGCGAGGAAACTCCTGAGAATTGGTTCTGCACAGGATCTTTTCAGATTTGTACACCTATACCTATGATTCATTTGATAAAACTAGTCAGACCTATGATATTGTTAATTTTATTTATCTGGAAGAGTTACTAAAACAAATTGCTGTTTGCTCTGCGGCCCAGCCAAGGAGCCCACCAAATAAAAACTATAATGATAATAAATTGGGATGTAACGGGAAGAGATTCTAAATAATAAAATATCAATTGGCACTTGCGATTTTGTTGAGCAGTGCAAGATTACGTAGAAGGGGGAAGAGACAAGGAGTGGAGGGCTTGAACCAGCGAGCCGGGAAAGAGTCTGTTCAGAGACTCATAACTGCTTAATAAATGTCAAGATTTTGAATTGTCTAAGCTACTCACCTGTAAGAAATGCCTGAACTTCTTATGAATAGGGAAGTTATTATTTTTAATTCATCATGTTCCATGTGTTTATATGTTTATGAAATAATAAATTGGTAAACACTTCTCATTATTGATATATTAGGTTATCAGTACAGTAGATTCAAAACTATCCAGCCATCATCTGTTATCAGGACTGGGCTGTGTTGTAAATAATATTAATATGAATAACAAATTTAGTACGGTATATAAAAAGATGATTTACAATACTTTTTGATCAGAAGGCCTTATGAAATATACGCCTATACCTCCAGGAAACATGATTTTGAATAATTTGTTATTTCCCAAGTAATTGTAGTACCGGTACTTACCTTTACAATTTCTTTACTGACAAAGAGTCACTGGGTGAGTGGCCTTTTTCATGTTTATACAAGAAAATTATGGCTCTAATATATTACAATACTCTGTTAGCAAAAGATATCTAACTGAATCAGTTGTCTAATTTTATAACTGTATTAAATATGAGTGGCAATTCTGGTGCCCGATTTAATCTGTTATACTCTTTAAATAAATGTTTAGTTTATAAATATTTTTTTCATTTTATTTAACTTTCGTTTCATAATTTGTAACATATGCGAATCCAGGATCTAACATAAAAGACATAAGGAGTCATAAAGTAAAGTTTGGAACCAAAGCCTAGTTAAAATTTAAGTTGACTAAGTCAAGTAAATATTGTGTACTGTCTTGATTCATCACTCAAGATTAAATAATTCTTTCTTTTAAGTAATGCAGACGATTCAAAATTAAAATTAACTTCATTATAATAAAAAATGTGTGTATCTGTATAAGTAGGTTTTCTGAAAATTTTTAATTTATGATAACTATCACTGATATTAATGTTAAGATCCAAGAAATTAATGCTGTTATTCATACCCACTTCCATAGTGAACTGAATGTTGCTATTTACAGAATTTATGGTTTTAAGGAGAGAGTTTAACTGTCTATTAGTGCCACTAAACAAACACAAAACATCGTCAACATAACGGTACCAATAAATTATATTTTTAAATAAAGGATTGTCTTTACCAAATAAATTATTTTCGAAATCAGCCATGAAAATTTCTGCTAGAAGAGGTGACAAAGGTGAACCCATTGCCAACCCTTCTAGGCTATTTGTTGGTAAAATTTATCGTTAAATTAAAAATAATTTTGACTAATGCAAATTTCTATGGCTGTTTTTAATTCATTACCAAGTGTTGTATCACCATTGGTATCGCTAATTATGTCATTGACTATGTTTTTACATTGGTTAATGGGTATACTTGTAAACAGACTTTTAACATCGAAAGATACAATTTTAGCATTGGAAGGTAAAGTAACATTTCCAATTTTGTTAATTAAATCTAAAGAATTCTTAATACTATATTAGATGTAAAATTAGTGGCACTTTTAAATACAGTATTGACTTTTTGGGCCAATTTATAAGTAGGAGCATTGTTAAATGATACTACGGGACGAACAAGAATATTAAGTTTGTGAAGCTTAGGTAGGCCATACAATCTGGGTGGTTGGGGGTTTCATAACTCTCAAGTATTGGCCAACGTTATTAGGGAACAAATTAGTACAATTCTTAATATAATTATTAACTAGTTTACTATAATTAGATGTAGGATCACTTTTTAATATTTTAAAAGAGGAATTATCATTAAGGATATCATCTACTTTACAAACATAATTAACTTTATCTAAAATAACGACTGAATTGCCTTTATCGGCTTTAGAAATAACAAGGTTGTTATCTTTCACTTTATTTTGTATTTGTTTAATAATAGTAATTTCATTGTTAAAATAACATTTATTAGGAAGACTCTTAACAGTATCCCCAATTATATTAGAACATAAATATTTAATGTTAACGTCTAATTTACTTATAGATTCAATATCTACAGACAGAGTTTTAAAATTACTGTTTTTTAGAGAAGATCTGGGGATGTATTTAAGACCTTTGTTAAGAATCTTTATTTCTTTATTATCAAAATTAATATTAGATAAGTTAATAACTCTATCATAGAATTGGTGTTTAGAAAACATATTGGCTTTACGCTTATTATGAATCTTCATTTTATCTTTTAAATTATTTAGTTTTTTAATTTGTCTGTTAAAGGTTTCATAACTTTTATTGCGGACAAAATCAAAGACATCATTTACAAAATAATCAAACTCAATAGGATGAAATTTAACAGCTAATTCAACAAAATATTAACCTATTGCCTACAGACTATTTATACCTGTGTAATAAAGTATTTACTTTGTTTAAAATTGTTCTAATTATATATTCTATTCCTTAGGACTAAGTAAATTTACAAACAGCACATACAAATAAGTTTTATACAAAACTAAACATACAAACTGTATTTCTTCTAATTCTAACATAACAAATAAACTAAAAATAACATTCCAGCAAATTAAATTTTTTTTATAATCGGCAAGTAAGCACGCCCACGTTCTCCCCTACCTTCGAAGTTCTGATACAAAATAATAATAACTAAAATTCCTCATAAAACCATATTTCATGTTAAAACAATACACGAAAAATCAGGTAAGCAAAACATAGATAAATATTTATTGTATGTGTATATGTAATTACTATACAGCGCAGCGCTATTAATTAAAAAATAATAATTAAACTCAGTGATTAACTTATCTCTTATTTGTTTACCCTTCCAAATGTAATTAACCAACCCATACTAATTTTTTCCGTTTAAATACTCTATTACTTCTCGCTGTGACAACAAAACATTAGCCGGCCACTTATAGGAAACCTATGCATAGCGCAATTCCCTATAAAATGCTGTACATTTTCATCTTCTCCCGAGTTACACAACGAGCATGTAAAAGTCATCCTTTGGAGTCTAAAATTGAACATTAGCTAACCAGCTCTAGTTCTCATAATTGTACTTAGAAATCCTCGGCCATGAATGTTATCCATATATGATTTATCCGTTAAATTATATGACAGATCTTTATACAGTATGTTAAACTCTGACATGTTTGCTCTTTCGATCCACTTTAGGCGCTCTTCTTCCCTAATATTCGCGGAAATCATTTCCAGCTTCACATGCCATGTGGCTCTTTCCCTGTTATCATGTTGAAATTCATAATTTGCTCCCCTAATTTTTTCCAAACACAGAATAACGCAGGCTTATCCTTTATTGCTTGTAATGCTAAACGTTTCTTTAGCCTACCATTTAGCAATTCAAGAATTTTTAATATATACTTCAATTAGAGATTTAAAAAAATACCAGCAGTGATCAAAACCTGTTTCCAAGTATATTACGTAAGTTGGTGTAGACGTAGGTAGTCCCAATATTCTTCTATAGCAAACCTTTGAAATCCTTCTAACACTTCTAGTCGTATGAAGCCCCAAACCTGAGCCCCGTACCCTATTACCGCTCTACAAATCGTATTGTGAACTGTTCACTTTGCAAAAACAGGTATGTTATTTTTAACAAAAAAATTACTAAAGACATTATTGAGGATGAATTTTGCTGTAGTTACCTTTGCCCTTGAATGCACACAAAAACTCAGAGTAGGCGTCAATATAATTCCTAAATATTTGAACTCATTTACTACTTCTAAATGTTCTCCCTCCCAAAACCATTTTTCACGTGCACCAAATCTCCCTCCTCATCTAAAAATCATTATTTTGGTTTTATCTTTATTTACCATAAGACCCCATTGTTTACAATAATTATTTAAATTAAAAATCATTTCTTGCAAAAAGCTTGGTCTATCAGCAAAAAAAACTATATCATCAGCATATAAAAGTGACTTAATTACAATATTTCCCACAGTCACGTCCATTCTTAAAATGTCATCCAGATCATTTAGGTACAATGAAAATAACACTGGGGAACCTCCCCCACTAATAACATTAATAATACAAAATCAAATTATGCATGCCACCTAACGGACAAAAACCATGTTTTCACCAATTTCAATTCTAACTTCCAACCATTGCATATATGTAGGAAAGGCAGATACATGGATGCCATTGAGGAATTTGAAATTTACAAAGCTTTCAAAGATAATAAAAGTGATTTATTGAATGACTATATGATACCGCGATGACATTGATAAATAACGTAGTGGACAAACCAAGATAAACAACCCTTACTTCAGTCGTTCTTGAACCGTTGGTATACACCTGTCGCGCATTTGAGTGTTATTTGTTAATTGTATGTGATTTGTACGTTTTGTAGTGTTTTAATATTTTAACAACCTATCAGGAGCGAGTTTGAAGATGGAACATACGTTCGGAAATGTGTAACATATGTTACAAAATAAGTCACAAGAGTGAGTGAGTATGAAAAAACTTGGAAAAATATATGACAGATAAAATTGGAACAAAAAAAAAAGGCCTTGTGTTATATCAAGAAACGTGATAGGCATAACAAAATGTAAAATAAAAGCTAAACTTGCAAAACAATAGCAAAGGAAAAGATTTGTATAGGCACTAAGAAACAAGTAAATCACACTTGGGTCTTAATAAAATAAAAGTAAACTAAAATCCCGAGTCAACGTAAAATTTTGAAGGGTTATAAAATAATCAAAACACCAGTTTCATAAAACCTAGTTCACTTGGATATATTTATAGATGTAATAAAAATGATACTACATAAATTAAAGTTAGTAAACATTCATTTTTGAGTTTCATTTTACAAAAAATACTTAATAAACTAAATTTGGCACTTACCAAAGTAAAACATTAAACACAAGTTTACATGTTGAATTCAACTGCAAGTGATAATTAAAGAAATGCTGATTAAAGAAAACGTAAATTCTAAACACATTTCCAGGTTTACCTGCCCATATCCTAGAATGCCTGTCAAAATGTGACATAAACAACCTACTGTGAGAACACATTACTGATAAGAAAGTTCAAATTCATATTCTGACAAAAAAAAGAACATTTTTGGAACTAAAACAGTCTAGGGAAAGTGGAAATATCATTAGGCTTACGAAGTACAATAAGGTTTACACCTCCCAGATAGTCTAGATTTAAAATATCAAATGTCAAGAAATCTGTTTTACACACACAATGTGCAATTGTTAGTGCAAAATTAAAATGTAAGCTATATCATAAAATCAGCAATACTGCTGAAAGAAAATATAAAATAAAAATAAAGAGATTATATTAACTAGAACTTAGGGGAAGCAATTTTTAGATTCTGTAGAAGTTATCAAAGTCTAACAAGCTTTATAGAAATCTATCAAGTGTTACACCACAAAAGTATTGGTCATTTACCTAGCAAACAGTGTCAACAAAATGTGAATGTGATGATGGTGCTATAGTGAACATTTGTTACATGGGTCATTTTACACTCTGTATAATCATATGATATTTTGTAAAACTATTTCTAAATGGGAAGGAAAACGTTTCAGAACTTTTACATAAAATCAGAAATAATATCAGTCATACAGATACAGTTATGTAATTCCTACTAAAGAAATGTTGACTATCATGTTAGGTTAGGTTGATATATTATTTTGTAAATCGTTTTATGTAATTTTAATTTTGACTTTTAAGTAAGGATTCCCAATAAAAGAGTAAAATAATACATAACAAAAAAATATTTCAAAAGCTATAAGGAAACAAATTATAATTAATTTACAACAAATGTAAAAAGATATACAGTGATATACAGTCTACGTCATTTGTATAGTTTTTATGTCAACTTTTCAGTAGGGATTCCCCTTAAAGGAGTAAAGGTAAAAATTAGACAAATATATATATATAACAAATACAATAAGATATGATACAGTCAATTTGTGAATATTGAATTTATACAAAACAAACTAGTTTTTTTTCTAGAATATTTTATAAAACTAAACTTTGTATTACAATAATAAATTATGTGTTTATGTTTCTATGTCCTAGTTTACATACACGTTTTCACAGAATACAAACAATACAATTTCAGTTCTAATGTAACGGAAAAATTGTTCAATACATATTTATATTAATTCTACATATTGCATATATTATACACCAAACTACAGTTATTTGAAGGTACAGAAGAAATAATGGTTAATTACTTGTCAATCTTATTGTAAAATTACACATGAAGGAAAAGAAAAGTTTACATTTTTACAATTTTAACCCTTAGCACGCTGAATAACAATTTAGGCTATTTACTCATAACGTGCTATTAGGGGGGAAAAAAATTTGTAATTGTTTAAAGTTCTATTTGATTTTGGGTTCTTACAGATATATTTGGTAAAAAAAAAGAAAGTAGATTGGCTTAAAAAATTTAAATTTTTTTTTTTTACAGATTAAAACAAGAAAAAATACTTAATTTCACATTTTTGACCGCCCTATAAAACAGATTATTTATTTTTTTTTATATTTACAAACAAATCATATTAATTATTTTTATATAAAAGTAGGCCAACTATTTAATTCAAAATAACCCGAATTTGAACAAACAAATAAATTTTACTAAAAAAAGATTTTGAGAAAAATCAACATATCGTATCAAAAATATCTTTTTACTGCTCATAATAATTACCTACATTCAGGACATCAAAAAAATTACTGATATAGACTAAATATACATATAAACACACAAACAATATTTGATGATAATACTGTGTCCATAGAAACTGTCTATATTTCAAAATGTATTCTGTAGTTGAAAAAGATGCATTCATTATTTCATCGATAAATTGATCAAATCCAAGGTCGTTAGGGTTTGCCACTTTTATAACTAGCCTATTTTACACAAAATAAAAATGTATACTATAACCTAAAATATAAATAATACGGCCTAAACAAATCAACAATGAACAGCTATAGCAGTGATAATGCTGACAAAACATTTTACAACTGACTGTCGTAGCTTACTGAGACGAGAAATCACGTTATACTTGCTGGGGCAGAACACAAAATGGTGCCTGGTGCTATAACAACCAAATAAAGTCCAATGACAGGTGATCGAGAACAAATACCGTAGTGGGAGTGTCACGTTATACCAATAGGACATTTCCCTGCACTCTATTGGACTTTAAACGAATTAAAAATACCTGCAGAAGTCAAATAGTGTTGAATCGAGATATCTCGTCATACGCGTTACCAGTCAAGTTGAGGGTTACGTGAAATCCCGTCATACGCGTGCTAAGGGTTAAGGAAAATTAAAAATAGTTTTTTACAATTTAAAAATATAGGCTACTTAAATTTTAGACATTCAACTAAAAGTTAACTCTTATTATTTTTAAAATATTTAAAGAATAATAAAGAAAGAACTGAGTCCCTTATAGGATTAGCATTACCTTAATAAGATATAACAACAACAAAGAACAAATTAAATAACACAATAATTAATTCTGTTTGATCCGAGAATCAGACCATTTAATATTTAAATACATAGGTTGAGTTTAGAATAAAATAAAGATAAAAATATAAATTGTCCTACAAGTAGGATTTAGAAATTAACTGCATAAAAGTGGAACTTACTAAAAAAATAGGTGTGATTGGCAATCATCGTTTTGCTTAAATAGGAATGTTATTCTAGTAATTTGTTACAACACACATTAACATGGCAACATAAACAAACAAAGGCAGTTCAGTAGTTGTTGAACCATGGATACCATTTCTTACAAAAAATATTTAAATAGAGCCTAATTTGTTGTCATTGTACCATAAACATATCCTTCTACCATCAGGGGCACATTTTAGTGTATCAAGGGAACCTAGGTGGACCTGCACTTTTTAAATGTAGTTTTTAATGAGATCCCTTAACATCTTTTCTATCAGGTCTTTTTTGACCAACGGTCTTTTCCGACCCTGACACTATTTGAGGGCTAGGGATCTTTATGTATGCTCCTTTTTTTCTATTTTATAAAGTGATGATGACCGAGAAGTTTTTGCCTTTAAACAAAACGAAAAACAACAAAACATATCCTCCTATATTGTGCTTGATTATAAAATCAAGCTTTGAAGGACTTTAGTCAAGGTTAATTTTTATTTCAAAAATATTCCTTAAATGTTATTTTTTTAACTTGTGATTTGTCAGACGGTTTGGGTCACAAATCCCCACATTTGATTAAAATTTGAACAAAATCAATAGACCCAATCTTAAGTAATTAAGTTTTTTATAGCTACATGGCCAATAAGATTTTTTTACCAAGAACACTTGGACCAGTAAGTTTTATTTAGGTCCTTACGGGATACATTTGAGGTACAGCTGAATTTGTGGAAATAGTAATTTTGTGTTATTTATGAGAACTACTACAAAATTTTGAATTATCAGAAAACTAAAAACAAGTCTTGAGATATGACCTAAATATCTCCACATACCAAATTTTAATTTTAATAAAAAACCAGTTCAAGAGTTTGGATTATAGATATGATAGTGTGCATAGATGATAGACAGGCATCATTCCAAAACCTACTTTTTTAAATTTCAAAACAGATACATACACAAAAATTCAAAATATATTTTTTACTCTTCAAGTCATTACATAACTTCCTCTATACAACATATATGTCAGAAAGTAAAGAAGAAAAACACTCTCTTTGTTGAACATAAGATTATAAGCTGTATAACATATCAACAAAACAAAAACACAGTAAAAGTTTATGATTGTTATACTATTGCTGATTATGAAGTTCTATTGATCAAATAAGTTGAGTTAGATTATTTCTAAAGTAAAAATAATTTCATACTATATTTTCCCCTTAATCCAACATGTTCTCTTTATATTATTTACTTTTAAATAGACATCAATGAAAAACTGCAGCTGTACATGTACATTTATACATTTCAACACTAAGTTATCCAACTGACAATACTAACAAATCTGTACATTTATATTGATTGTCAGTTTGCACTCTGGAACGTTTTGAAAAATCAGAAACAAAATAATTGCATTCAGTATAATTATATATATATTTCCCCAGTATATATCCTCATGTGGACCTGACTCATAAAGAAAAACAATCTTATACAGTACATTTGTAGGTTTTCTAGTGTATTCACACTCAAGTGCCTCTTTAAATGATTTAATTGGTAAATAGAATATACATTTTGGACATAGATAGGTTGTTTTACAGGCACTGACATGTGTCTTCTCAGATTGTCCAAATGTAAAGAAGTCTCAACTGAACATTTAAATAGCTTTTCTGAAGTTTGCTTTCTTATGTGCACTTTTAAGTTTACTTAATTCAGAAGCAAAAAATTACAATTTTGCACATTTAAATACTTTTTTTCTCCAGTATGCAATCGCATGTGCACTTTTAGCCGACTTGATTGAGAAGCAGAATAATCACATAGTACACATTTATATGTTTTTTCCGTGGTATGCTTTCTCTTGTGCACTTTAAGTGCATTTTTATAAGAGGTTGAATAATCACAATTATTTGCACATTTATATGGTTTTCCTCCAGTATGCTTTATCATGTGCACTTTAAGTAGATTTTTATAAGAAGTAGAATAATTAAACTGTGCACATTTTAATGGGTTTTCTCCAGTATGCTTTCTCATGTGCACTTAAAGTTTATTTTTATAGAGTTAAAGCAGAATAATCACACTGTACAGATTTATATTATTTTTCTCCAGTATGCTTTCTCTTGTGCACTTTAAGGTTAGCTAATGAAGAAGCAGAATAATCACACTGTACACATTTTTATGGTTTTCCTCTAGTGTGCTTTCTCATGTGCATTTTAAGACTACTTGAGCAAAAAGCAGAGTAATCACAATTTGCACATTTATATGGGTCTCCTTCAGTGTGCTTTCTCATGTGCACTTTAAGTTTATATAGAGTTAAAGCAGAATAATTACACTGTACACATTTATATGATTTTTCTTCAGTGTGCTTTACCATGTGCAATATAAGTGCATTTTTATAAGAAGTGGAATAATCACAGTTTTGACATTTATACGGTTTTTCTCCAGTATGCTTTGTCATGTGCACTTTAAGATTACTTGATATACAAGCAGAATAATCACAGTTTGGACATTTATACGGTTTTTCTCCTTTATGCTTTGTCATGTGCACTTTAAGATTACTTGATATAGAAGCAGAATAATCACAGTTTGGACATTTATACGGTTTTTCTCCAGTATGCTTTCTCATGTGCACTTTAAGGTTACTTAAGCTAAAAGCAGAATAATCACACTGTGCACATTTGTAAGATTTTTCTCCAGTATGCTTTCTCATGTGCACTATAAGGTGAGCTGATGATGAAGCAGAGTAACCACAATTCACACATTTATATGAGTTTTCTCCAGTATGCTTTATCATGTGCACTTTAAGGAGACCTAATCTAGAAGCAGAATAATCACAATTTGCACATTTATATGGTTTTTCTCCAGTGTGCTTTCTCATGTGCTCTTTAAGGCTACCTGAGCTAGAAGCAGAATAATCACAATTTGCACAAGTATATGGTTTTTCTCCAGTATGTTTTCTCATGTGCACTTTAAGGTTAGTTAATGTAGAGGCAGAGTAATCACAATTTGCACATTTATATGGGTTTTCTCCAGTATGCTTGCTCATGTGCTCTTTTAGCCGATTTGATTGAGAAGCAGAGTAATCACAATTTGCACATCTATATGGGTTTTCTCCAGTATGCTTTCTCATGTGCACTTTAAGGTTAGTTGATGTAGAGGCAGAGTAATCACAATTTTCACATTTATATGGGTTTTCTCCAGTATGCTTTCTCATGTGCACTTTAAGGGAATATTTATAAGAAGTAGAATAATCACACTGTACACATTTATATGGTTTTTCTCCAGTATGCTTTCTCATGTGCACTTTAAGGTTACCTGATATAGAAGCAGAGTAATCACAATTTGCACATTTATATGGTTTTTTTCCAGTGTGCACTCTCTTGTGCACTTCAAGTTTATGTAGAGTTAAAGCAGAATAATTACATAGAGGACATTTGAAAGATTCTTTGCTTACATGTGGGGTTGGTTTCTTAAATGAAGTGAAGCTGCTGCAAGTACTTGTGCCAATGAACTGCATATCTAAAACAAATTGAAAACACTATTTGTAAAATATATTTACAAGCATATTCATCAGATTAATTCTCAAATAGTTGAAATTTACAAATTGTTTTTAATAAATTCCCTTTCAAAACAGTTTGAATATGACATTGCAATAAGAATATTTTCAAGATTTTTATCAGAGACAGAAGATGTGAACTGAGTTCTTGTTTTCTTACAGAGCTGAAAGTTCTCTCACATTCTGCATTACTATGGGTAAGTACACCAGGAGCGGAGGGAGTGGGGTTCCGTTTTACTGTTACATTTCTTCTCACCATAAACAGCTCTATCTGTATTTGTTAGAAAACATACATATATATATATATATATATTTCTTTTTTAATGTGATAACTATTTATCACACTGCATAACATATGTTAGAATGCTTATGTTTAAAGTATACTCTACCTGTTATTGTTATACAACAGAGCTACAGAGTAGAAAACTCTGTTTGACATAAGAAAAGTATCCGTTTATATAAATAAATTATAACCTTTCCTTATTATTTCTGCTGATTCTGTATTTTTTATTTTTTTATTTTTATTTTATTTTATTTAAAAAAAAATTTTTTTTTTTTACCTTGCCATAAAGTGTTTATTACCAAAAAATGCTCTAATAACTAATTTCTTTCTCAAAGAAGTTTAGTAAATTAATACTTTGCTAGATAAAAGACCACTTACAAATTATGGACACAATGTGTATGGATCACTTCATGGTAAAGTCTGTGTAAATGTTTATTTTTCTTACATCAATTCTAAATGAACAGTGGAAAAATCTATTGAATTAAAAATGTCAACTACAAAGAAAACACATTAAATTTACTTAAATTAAAATATGGCGTGACCAAGGGGATCATTGATTTTAAATTAACTTATTACACAAAACTAAACACTTGTTAATGTGACTCAACCATTGATTTTACATACACATCCGATAAGCTATCTAACTTCAAGAATAGCGAGATGTATTGGATCTTCAACTCCTCCCAAGCTAGCGCATTCTGTACTAAACTACAACCGTTCAGCTCACATATTGAGGCCTCATATTATAATAACCAATAGGACTTCTTCTCTTAGACATAAATTAAATGATGCAACTTACCCTGTGAAGTATTTGGAGAGACATCTGTTGTAGCAATGTGTCCCTCCTCTGTAGAGTGAGGCTCTACTTTCTGCAATATAAGAAGAAATTATTATAATTACCTTAACTCTAGGATTAGCTACAATAATTAAAAAGCCTGTAGACTTCAATTTATCAATGACAATAATAATAATTGTACAATCTGTCTTAAATAGAAACACAAACATCTAAGCACATGTGTATACAATCAAACATAACAGTTTCAATTTATTACAGTACAGAGAAAGTTATTTCATGGATCAATGTCAATTTTTTGTGGATATATCCGAATTTTTAAATTCGTTAAAAAAAGATTGATGTCGGCTTGTGATGAAATAAATTACAGTGAGATTAGAGAGGAGTTCTAATATCTAATTAACAGCTAAATTATTATTGAAGTGTGCTAGTTTGATTGTACTAACATGTTGTAACATCCATAGGTCAGATCGTTCACCGAACCAATCATTTACAGCTATAGTCTTAATATAACCCTAATGGTCATATAGAGCCAGCCTATTGATGAACTCATATAAGAATTTTCATCAACACATTTACACAGAATAGTCCAAACTTAAAGCAAAAAACTTGATCGAACAAAAAAATGAACACGAGGCCTCCTGAAATACATAGTTAATGTTTTCTCGTTAAGAATGAGTTTCAGGAAAACGTATGAACAATGGAAATAACTATGGGATATGTACATAGCAAGCAAAGAGGAGTACATTGAAAGAGACGAACATTTGTAAAGTTGAAATACAATAATAAAGATTTTATGATGAAAACCTCGTATTTAACTTCAACATAAACATGTTATGATAATCATAAGAGTATAATAAATGTACAAACATAAAAAAAAGACAAAATATAAATTATTACCACTCTAATTACAAGTCAAAGTTTAAAAATATAAAAGTTTCACTGGTGTAATGAAATTAAAGATGTTTATTTTAATAATATACTTATAACCTAGGGTCAATTTGATATGTCAGCTGTTTTACAATACTAACTGTATTTATTATTATAAATAAGGTTATGAGGACAAGCTATAGTCCACTGCACGAAATCGGGCGGGTGGCTTGTTTAGCGCTGTTGTCACATATTATGGAACCGGCCTAGCGAGGGATGGTCGAAAGTCGCTTACCCCTATGCACTAATTGACAACCTTGAGCGTCCAGTGTTGCCTAGTTCAAGCGTCAGACCGTTACTCTTCAGACTATTGCCTGTCCGCGCCTGTCGCTGCTCAGTACATTCGCTATAAGTTTCCGTAATTGTTTTTAAAGTATTTTTATTTTTGTGTGATACTTAATATTGTATAAATTTTAAATCGTATAGTGTATATTATAACAAACAAAAGTTGTTATATATTTATTTTATATTAATTTACTATGATTTAAGCCACACGTTGGTGAGCCAAATATAACATACAAAATTGTTATATATTTTTATTTATTATTTAAATTAATTTACTTAAAGCCACACGTTGTGCGACCAAATATAACAATGAAGTTGTTATCTATTTATTTATTTTACTTTAATTTAATCTATTTAATTTGTTTTTAATTATGAAACATTTATGAATTTACTTTTAAACTTAATCTTTATTAGCCACACTTATTTTGCGCTAATGTATTTCTGCCAATTAATTTTATTTGATTTCTATCGAAATCTTACCAAAACTAGAATGGTTGAATTAAATTAATTCCACAATCAACTTCTACTTTTTAACCATCTTCTGGATTTATTCTCCTCTAGTTATTTATATAACAAGAATCACATTCAATTAAATATTTATATCAATCTTAAGACTACTCATTCTTTCACACTTTTATTCTTTAAAACTAATTTATGCTAATACACAATATTTAATTGTTGACAATTTTAAAATCTTAATTTATTATTCAATTTACATAAAAACTCTAAGAATGTCTCTACAGATTTTGTCTTAATGTTCTTATTAATTTATTGCAAATCTATTACAAAACAATTTTCTTTAATTTAATTATATTATTTTCAAATTACTTTTATTTTGCCGGCTAGCTCAATTACTTTCTCTTAATTTAATTTTTATAATGAACTTTACTCTTAATCTCGGGCATGGGAACTTTTATGACTCATCAAAGTGAAATACTAGATTCTAATGATTATTAATTATAAATTTTGGTACTTATCAACAGTTACGCCTCGTCCTCTTTTGGCACTTGTACACAAACACAATCACCCACTGCTTTTATTTATTTAATTTCTCTTTCTTCACTAACAACGCACTAAACACATGTATCCTTATCCTGGGAGGTCGGATGTTGCAAATCCTGGTTCCTTGACGAATGGTGAATCCCTGGTATTACTTCCGCTAAACGCTGCTTGGTCTCTTAACTTGTTCTCAATTTAACTCTTAATCCGACGCGATGATTCTCTCCTCTTCCTTTACAACTTTAACACTTCTTGACTTTAATTATTATTACAAAAACTACTAAATTTTGTGGCAACTCTGCCTTTAAGTTATTCGACGACTTTGAATTAAACCCTCAGGTTCTCAGTTTAAGACTCTTAACACCTCCTTACTCTGATTCCCAGCTGTAAGCCAAGACCTACACACTCTCACCCCCAGTTTTAGACTGACTCCTCTTACCGTTGGATTTTGCTTCTCCCGATTTCCAAGTTCCGCGTCTTCCTCGCCTATTGGTCAATATCTCATTTTTTTAAACTCAGGTCTCTTCTGATTGGACATCCAAACTTTCTAAAAACGTTATATTTTTTTACGTACGTTGACTTCGCCCCTCGGAGATACCGTTAGGTATTTACTTTCTCATTTTTTCTAGGTTCCCTTTTTATGACATGCAGCTGCTTCGCGTAGCAATACTCCGTTATGTTTGTGCCTTTTTTTTTATGTATGTCGGCGAACTTTCTTCCCTCAAAGAAAACAGAATGTTTTCTTTCCTTGTATTTGTCACGTTCTTCAAATTAGTACCGTTATCTCCCCAACTTAACTTTGCAGCTGCTATTGTCGGTATAGTTTGCTTGGTAACATGTGTTTTGTCCCAATTTACTTATTCTTACAATTATTTATTAATATTAACCTTTTTATCGATTATTATTATTTTAATATTTTATACCAGACATTAATTAATTATTTATCAATTGTTGATCCTTTGAGATCGTTATAATATATAGCGGTAATATGTAAATTATATTTTTAAGTGTTATGAACTGTTAATAACTGGACATATTTCATTATTTTTGTGTTACTGCTTTATTTATAAAATATGTCAAATATGGACTGTCTTCTGCGAACTCCTGTGAAACAACGCCGACTTAAAAGTTTGTGTAAGAACGACAATCAAAGCCAAACGAAAGGAGTTATTGTCAACGTTTACAAGTTTGTTAAAAAACTAGCAGATCCAGAGTTTTTAAAAAGTGTAAATTTTAAAGACAGTCAGATGGTAGCGTCAATGATGACTGGTGTTAGCTTGAGATCAGTTCAACGGTGTGTGTCTGAAGATAAGAACTCTCCGCCTAATAAACGGTTTATAGATCACTGAGGAAAACTTACAAACGAAATAAAAAATTCACTGAACTAGACGATTTTAACTGTGATGTTGTTAGGCGAACAGTGCTTGAATTTTATGACGAAGGCGAGTTCCTGAATTCTGATAATCTGCGGCCGATATTGGAAGAAAAAATTAGGTATAATGGTAGTGCAACTTCAGTACAGAGGCTTTTGAAAAAGGTTGGATTTCGTTACAAGAAATGTAATGATAGAAGGAGGTTTCTTTTTGAAAGGAATGACATCGCTCTTGCACGAATCAAATTCTTAAGGAAAATGCGTACATTAAACGAGAAGTCAAACCAAGAGATAGTGTTTATCTGGATGAAACGTGGGTAAACCAAAACCATACCAGAAAATATATTTGGCAGCATTCTGACAAAAACGGCGGCTTCAAAGTGTTTACCGGGAAGGGAGGACGTCTCATTGTGTGTCACGCTGGAGGCGCCAAGGGGGCTTTGTACATGAGTGTAAATGGATTTTTCAGTCCAAGAAGTCAACGACCGATTACCATACAGAAATGAAAGGTGAATCTTTTAAAGACTGGTTTAAAGGTCAGTTGCTTCCGTCCCTTGAAGAACCATCAGTCATAATAATGGACAATACGTCATATCATTCGATTCAAATAGATAAAGCCCCCACAACAAAATGGCTCAAACGTGATATCCAAGCTTGGTGTACGGAAGAGAATATAAATTATTCTGCCGATGAAACCAAAAACGAACTTTTGGAGAAGGTTGCTTTACAAAGAGTCCAAAAAGATACAAAATCTATGAGTTGGCCTTGGAATGGGGACATGAGGTGGTAAGACTTCCGCCATACCACTGTCAATATAACCCAATTGAATTGGCTTGGGCACAAATAAAAGGCACGGTTGCAAAGAGAAATAAGACTTAAGATGAAAGACATTGAAATCTTGACGTCGGAGGTAATCGATGAAGTGTCCATTTCTGATTGGGGAAAATGTGTTCTTCACGCAGAGACAATTCCAGACAAGGACTGGGAGAAGGAAGTTGTTCGAAACGATGTCATTGACCCTATTGTGATCAACGTGGCAGAAGAGAGTGAAAGTGATGATTCCAGTGAAGACGACTGAACTGACCCACTAAAAGACATTTTCATTTTATTTTATATTCCAACATTAGCAGGTTGGTGGTTAACCCTTAATTTGCTAATTTTGGTTACCATGCTAATTTTTTCACGTTTTTTTTTTCATTGGGTGAAATAATTTCAAAAATTCGCCAAAAATAGAAATTCTATCCCAATCATAAAGTGATTCATAGCTTTTTTTTTAGGTAAAGGTCCAAATTATTCATATATGTAACTAAAAATTTGATTGGTGCAAAATTGTAAAAGTTATAAAGCTCAGGAAGCAAAAATTTTCAAAAGCGGAAATAAAATTTTCTAAATTCAGGCCTAAATAAATACTATTAAATATTTTTTGTAATTTTATAGTTTATATACAAAAGTTTCATAATTTAGTTGTGAATAGAAATATGTAAAAACTTTTACCAATTTCAAAGTAGTTTTTATGAAATAGAATTTTTTATGTCCGTACTACACAACGGCACTAAAATTTGGCCTATTTTGAAACATCAATCTAAAATGTATCCTTTACCCAAAAATGAAATTTTATGTACCAAATTGTAGAGAATAAATCATAGAATAGAACTGTAAACTTGAACATTTTATAGAACTTACCATTTTGTAATCAGAAATTACGAAACGAAAGAAAAGTTATTTTTGTTATGAACCCACATACAAACATAACCTACACCGTTACTAAATAAACCTTTTATAAAACTAATTTCACTAAACAAACACAATAACAAACACTACACTTATTTATTTATATATAAAACACAATTTCATAAACGTTATTCATTATAAATCACCAAAATAATATTTCACATCAAACACTTAAATCTAGAAACACTAAACGTGACTTTAGATAAAATGGCGAAGGACTTTCAACGGAAAAATGCAAGGTGTTGTCGGTGAATTGCTGCCAACTCATTAGAGCTAAATGTAAAAAACCAAATACCAAAGGAATCAGTGAAGCTTTATCTACAAAACCGTGTAAAAAGAGTTTTACAAACACTTCATCTGTGATGAACATATGGACTTCCAAAGAAGCTTGCTAATTGGTTGAAATCTTGGCCAATAGCAAGGCTTTACGCGATCGCATAGAATAGGCAAACCGTCAACGTAATCTAAGATTTGAAAGCAGTGGTAGAGAGATCTATTGGTACAACTATCATTGTTCTAAAGTCGGTGTATATAACTGGTATAGGTCCTGAAAGTTGATGAAATTCAAGCGTTCGTCGACGCTCAGAGCAGCTGTTTAGAGTTCTGCAATTACTCTATCGATCATTATGTAGCATTCATAAAATAAATCTGCATTTTGTTATCGGCAGTCCACTCGCCGTGCCTCTTATCTTCCCTCTCTATCTAAGTACAGAGTACAACGGCTGGTTAGCGAGCCGATCTTAAACCTTTAGCGAGTCTACCTGTAGTCACACAATGTCTGACATCTATATTTAGCTACGTTAGAGATAAATTTCCTTCTTGGACTTCAAAATTTCCACCTCAGTTTTTGGCAATGTTAATTTACAAGTTTTGTGCGTTTTAGTTCTATAATGTTTAGTAAATTTTCGTTTTCACGGCACAAGCTTACGTGAACTGCGACAGGATTTTCCAGGTACTCAGCCTTACAGGTTTTATCATATTTTAAATTTTGTTAATGCTTTAAAATAATTTATTAATTATCATGTATTCTTTAAAATATGTATTTCATGTTTTATTTAATATTTAATGTTCTTTTGAAAATCAATGATTATAAAAATTTACCTTTTTAAAACATACTTTGCAAAACCTTGTAAAGGCACATTTTGAGTTTTGAACAATTATGTGAAATATGTGCAAACTAATGTTGAATTTTAAGTGATCAGAATATCTTATTGAACATGTCAAATATAAAATAACTAGAGAAATCTCTTCTAAAACAGAAAATTTCGTTTTACAAACTTTTGCAGATTTTGCAAGTCTTATACAAGTTTTGTTTTAAACTAAACGATATATATATATATATAGCTTTATAGTCATCTAAGAAGCTTTTAATTACAATCTTAACGAATTTCTGTTATACAATCAATTTTCTTTGATTTTAACAAATAACCAGATATTTTCTTTAATAATGAACATTAATGCTAAAACATGTCTGATTTTGTACAGACACTAAAAAACATGTTTTTTGCCATAGCTAATATGCTGGTAGAAGAAACACAGCGAAAGATCTAGACATGTTTCGTCCTGTTATCAAAACACGTTTTATCCAACATAGCTTTAGTTTCATGTGCACAAAAGTGATGTAAAAAAAAAAAGAAAAGAAAAACTAACTTTATAGAACTTTAATTAAACTCATATTGTATATGTGCCTAAAATTTATTTCAGCGAATATGTTTTTCTAAAAAAAAAAAAAACATTCTTTTAGATGTAGACTTGTGTAATTAATTATAAAATATAAAAAAAAATTATTGGGTGGAGCCTGCATGCAAACTTTCGGTCCTAACAACCTCCCAGAGGTTAGTTTCTAAATTAATATAATTGACGTCAATTTAAAAATTTAATTTTCAAAATTTCCTTCTTTTCTTTTAAAATAAACTACTCATTTCATAATAAATTCTTTAGCTAAAACATAGATATATTTATTGGCCAATATAGCATTTAAGTAATTTATCAAATAAGCAATATTATGTAACTGTTTCAAAAAAACCATCATTTCATAAAATCAAAAAGGGGGAATAAATATAAGTATCTTTTCATCTTTTTTTATTTTGTAATTTTTACATTTAAGGGCGTATAATCTTTTTTTAAATATAATATTGTTAATCATAAGGTGTTTATGATAATTTTGTCTCAGGATGTCTTTCTCAATTGTAAATGATAAAATCTGAAACGTCGAAATTTCTTTTGTTTCAATAAACTTGAGCCTTGTTAATTACTAAATTTGTCTTTGTCTTTTTTTTTACTTTTCTTTTTCAAACATTGTTACCATTTTGGTTCCGCCTTTTCTTAAATTTAAGTCCCCTGGTAACAATTAGACATGTTTCTATTCATTTTAGAAAAATATGGTAAATACAAAGATTAAAGTTTGAAAAGTTTCCTTTCCAACGGTATAAAGTTTATTAAGATTGGATGACAATTAGTGGGTCAAATATTAGAATGTAGCGTGCACTGTTAGTACTGCACGCTACTGGTCAAAGTACTGCACTATTGGGTAGTTTCGCCTGAACAAAGGTTAATATTGTAATTATTTTGTTAACAACTGTTTAAATTTATTAGCTTTGCAATATAGGTTTTCTGTTGAAAATATAGGTTTTGTTTCTGTGTGATCCTGGAAATGGTTGTTCATTTTCTTTTTCATTTGTTGGCAAACTCATTTCCGACATTAATAAAAAACAATGTTTTTATAAAATTAAATAAAACAACGATTTTATAAAAACGTTGTTTTTTTTATTAATGTCGGAAATGAGTTTGCCTAAAAATGAAAAAGAAAATATAGGTATTCACCAACCTTTAAAACATCTTATACATTTTCTGGGCAACTAAACTATGTAAATCAGTTGGTTTTCAATTCAAATACTCTCAACAATATTATCCGATTTCCACCAATTATAATGTTAGAATAATAAATATTTCTCTCAATTAAACGCTTCATGAAACGAACTCGGGTGTGATAATTGATAATTGTATGAATTATCATTCATACAGCAGGTTCCTGTAAACCTTAACATAACAGGTTCAACCGCCCCTGTAATGTTGGTGACACATTATTTACCATTGTTTATATAAATTTAATACATAAAATTTACCTTTGCGATTGGCTTCTACAATCGACATTATTTAAAAGTAACAATCATATTAAGCACTCAATGTAGCCTATAATTTCCTTGTGAATGAAATTTGTAAGCTAATAAAAATACTGGCTGTTCTGACCGTTTCACGAGCCATGTGGCAACACTGCATTTTCAGCCACCCGCCCGATTTCGTGCAGTGGACTATAGTGGCTCTTTCCACTGCAATGTTGCCACATTCTCAATAATGGTGTAGGGATGATCCATGACATTTTCTAATTTATTGACATTAACTATTTACTCAAAAAACTAATTTAGTATTGTGAAATGTTTTCTTTATTGGTTTTTAAAAAGGTTAACAAGAATGAAATTTAGTATGAATTACTTTATATTCTGTCATTTAATTGTTATAAATAATTATAACAACATAAATCACTTATTAGGTTTGGGTGCGGTTGACAAATAGTTGCCATCATAAACTTGGCAACGCCTTGATGAAATGAGAGACTATATTCATGACTTAGGTTATTGAATGGAATGAATTCCAAAAGTGAAAATAGATAAAGACTTAATACAAACTTACAGTTTCTATAGAAGGAATTAAAGCCAAGGGATCTGCTTCATGTCCTGGAGGCTCAGTCCTGGAAACATTAAAATCACTGATATGTACCACAATTAATATAAAGATATTGTTAGGAATTAAATATTACGATTAGGGTAAATAGTGAAGTTTCATTCTAAGTTCCAGAACAGTTATAAACAATTGTTGTGACACTATTGAGCTGGCATCTATCAAACAAGTCATTCATTACTCTAAGATATATAAGCAAAGTTTAGTAGAAAATGGAGGTTAGACTTAGCAGGGCATTTATTGATGGTCAGTTTGAGACGGTTTAAAATTGTCATCAAACGGTTCTCAATGTAAATTTGAAATTTACCAATTAGTATCAATAAAAAAACCAGAAACCGTAGTGTTCGACAGATTAAAAGAGTTTTTCATAAATAAAAAAATTAATTTAGTAATTATCCAAATTTCTTGACTATATTTAAATAACAGCAATTACCGTCCTATAGTTTGTGAAAGAAAAAACTATTAATAAAACAAATACAGTTTAAAAGTGAAAAAACCATGATTTGAATAAGCACTATAAATAAATGTATGTTAAAATGTTGAAAGAAATAATTAGGGTGTATAATATAGGGATTCGCATGTCTTAACAGGAAAATTCTTGTCGGGAAATGAAAACTACATAAGATCTTGTGTAAAATTTTATAAAACTTTGTATAGATTTATAAAATAGAGAAGTTTTCAAACAACTTTTGTTAATGAGTAAATTTTAGAAATCTTAATAATTAAAAACTTAGAGACAGTATTAAAAGACGAAAAACGTCAAAATTCTGAATAAACATAAATTATTAAAAAAGTAATTTAATAAAAAAGATAAGCCATTTTGAATAATAATAAACTAAAAAGCCAAATAATAATAGTCAAGTCTATGAAAATGGTGGACAAAGTTTAAAGAGGAAAGAAAGTTACGTAGCTCGGCTAGGAAGAAACCAAAACTAGTTTTGGAATTTTTAGACCAAGAATGAACAAGAATCTATTTTCACCAATTGAAAAAGCTGAAAAATGAAAGTGTTAGAAATTCAAAATCATTGATTTCTTTAGGACGACATAACTCCAAAACTAAACATCCTAGAGACTCCAATTAAGTTTGTTTACAACCACAAGAAAAGGGGCTTCAAAATGAGATAAACATTTCAAGAATCCAGCAAAGCATTCGAGTGTAATGAAGAATTGAAGAAAAAAACTATAAAAAATCCAATATTTCCCATGTTAAGATGAAAAGCTGATCAAGCTCGATCTGGGCAGAAGAGGGATGAAGAAGCTGGGTAGCCAACTTAACTCTCACAAACAATTAAAGAAAATTAACAAATAATTTGAAAAAAATAACTTACATAACTAAATCAAAGAATTAAATTGACAGAAAGAAAAATTATAGCCATGAAGGAGTATACTGCAGTAATCTAATTAAATAAAATAAAACATAAAGAAAAAAGCAAACTACAATTTTTTTTTTTTAATACGAGTTACTAGAATTGATCTCCCACTCCAAACGTAGTTCTTTAGAACAACTGGAGACAAGTTTAGTATCGTTCAAACTCTTGAAACAAATCCACAATTCTCCGGAGATCAAAAATTTCACAGTGTTACAGGGACTTGCCGGGTTAATAAATGCTGAAAAAACAGTGACTCGTGTAAAGCCTGCTACAAAAAACTGAAGAGCGAATTTGAAGTGAAAGAGTTATTGCATGCTCCGCCAAATAGTGTAATGTTGTCAATATAAATAATTCAACGAAACATTTCTTCAAAACTTTAAATAAAATAAAATAAAGAATAAATAATTCAACTGTATGAAAAAAATTACAATTGGAAACAAGACGAAAGGGAGAATCTTCTGTTTTGTGAAGGTACACAAAAACAAGGCTTTATTAAAATTTTATATTTAAATTTAAACTTTTAATTTTGAGGAATAAAGAATTTTAAAAGATAATGGCGAACTTATGAAAGTTAAAGAAATAAATGTAAATATAAAGGACAAAGTGGTAAGAAATTAAATAAATAAATCCTGAAATACATATTTTAGTTCTTTACATATGGTTTGATGTAAGGATTTGATATACAATAACATTTTTTTATCCTGAGGTAGGTGTGTTTATAAACTTTAGTTTGTAAAAAGTCAAGGAATTGTTTTTTTTTATATGAAATTTCAAATTATTTGTGTTTTACCAAAAGAGCAAAAGTTCAAAGAAATAATTTTGCTCAAGAATAAATAAATTGTAACTCTAAATGTCATTCCTTGGAGTGTAGAGTCTCATAACCAAAGGTAAGGGCTAGTATAAAGATAAATAAAGTGTTAGAGTAAGAAATCTAAGGAAGGAAATTCCTTAAGAGGAGAAAAACTTAACTTTCCTTTCCTTGCCCGTTTATTGTCAAATGTGGAAAAAACTGGTATATTTCGCTAGATACAGTAATTAATAACATTGGAAATAAAATTTAATATTTTGTCTGAAAATTATTGTTATTTTTATCGAAGACAATTTATGTAGGATATGTCTCAAAAATTGATTTTAGTATGGACTAAAATTCGGGCATTTTGAATATGTTGTTAACAAGTAATGGTAAAAAAAAAATTAATAAATAAAAACATTACCTTAGCCGCTGTCATTAACATTTTCATATCATATTACAAAAGTGTATTAAGTGTATTATATTTCTTAGAATGTCAATTTTTTGCGCTTTTGGTATGGATAATTGTGAAAGTTCATGTATCATTGATAGGTTTTCAATTAAATAGAATTGAAGGAAATTCCTAAATATTTATATTTACTACAACAGTGTTCAGTAGCGTTTTAAAATCCACCCTGATATTTATTTATTAGCCAAAATTTATACCCAAATTATTTTTTTGAATAAATTTCTTGTATATACAAATTTACAAAAGTGTTTTAATTAAATGTACTAGTTGTGATGCAAAAAAATGAGACATATCCATTCATATTATTTTTACAATTCAAAAATTATCTGTAAATAAAGTTTAATTTATAAACTGTATCAACTTTATAAATTGTAATTATGTTTCGGTAAATATTGTTACTGTAAATAAAAAACAACAACAAAGAAATAAAAAATAAATAAATAAAAAAATTTTAAAATCAAAATTTGCATTTTTAAAATTAGCGAAAATAAACATAATTTCAAAATTTAAAGAAAGAATGAAAAACAACACAGTAGGAGCTACGAACAGGCTCGATAATATAGCAAAGTTTGAACAACCTGTTGCATAGGGCTTGTGAGATATGATGGTTATATGGAAGGAAAACCACAATCTTTTCATATAACCAAAATATAATGTTTTTGACAATTAAGTAGTTATTATAATTGTTTAAATACACATTATTAACTAAAGCCCATTAAAGTAAGTATAATTCCCAAATAAATAAATCAAAAACTTGTACAAAGAAAAACCATGTAAATTGTAAAAAAGTACAAGCAAGCATAATTCAGGTGGGGATTACCGTTACCTAGTACGTCATTACCCCAAAAAGCAGTTTGACCAACAATACTGAAAACATTGATATTGAGAAAAAAACAAGTCAGGTAATTAAAAAAGTTTTAAGATAAATTCGACGTAGAATCCATTGGGGATCAAGAGAAAAATTTAAAAGCTACAGAAGATATGAGCAAATTACCAACTCAAAAAAGAGTCTACATTTGGTCATAGTGTTTGGTTGGAAAGTGGGGATAATGAAACTATAAAACGACTTTCCAAGAGCTTAGAGAGTCATTCTGATTATCCTGTTATTACCATCAGCATCATTCTAATTACTTAAAATTCTTAGATGTGAACAGTGTAAAATTTTCTACAAAAAACTAAAAGCCTAATAAATGTAAATTCAGCAAACTCTATAAATTGGCATAATTTGGGAACATTAGTAGACACAACGTAAAACTTTAATCACCAAAATCAAGAAAAAAAACACTCAAACTTCAGCAAATGCGCTCTTGAAGATAGGATCAATTATAAACATCCATCAGCCGCTCTCTGGATTTCAAGCCAACAGTAGAACATACCTAAGCCTCCTAAGAAGCCGTGGACTTTGCAAATTGGAGGAATCCAGACTGAAAGAACGAGAATTCGATCATCGCTTTTATAAGGTAGCGAAATATCAAAATTAAACAATATAGAATCAATGACAATTTTAAATTCAGAAGTTCTCATTTGTCTTAAAGAAACATAAATCATCAACTTTAGAAATACTTATATCTCATTGGGTTATTTAGAATCATTATCATTGTTAACGATAAAGGTAATTCCAATTATATAAATTCATAGAATAATCAAATGTCATGTCAAATTAATATATTGTGTGCATAAATCAATATTCAATCATTTGTCTGTAAATGTTAAAATATAGAATTGAGGAGATAAATTTTGACAAATAAATTCTAAAACCATTGACTACTTTATTTTGCATACTTTCCTGATCTACTTTTGTTAGGGATCATATTTCTCCAAATGGCACGACTTGAGAGAAGTATAAATTGGCTCATACTGCGTAAGCAAAATTCAAATCATTAAAATCCTTACTTATAAGATTTTTTTTGTATAAATCACGGCTCAAGGGGTGTATTATGGCAATTTCTTGTGTTCGATTTTTGTTTTCTTTAAGAAAGGGCTGGGTATTAGATAATAACCCTGAACACATCAGTCTATTATAATGATTATTTCTAACAAAAAGTGTATCGGCCAAATTGATAACAGTATTCGGAATTAAAATTAAATAACATTTACAGACAAATACCATAGTTGTATAAGGAAAACCTAGTTGCATCTCAATATTCTGTTAGTACAGAATTATGGTAGAATTTAACAAAACTGTAAATATAATTGTAGAAAACTTTAGCGAATTATGGAATAAGATGTTACTTATAAATAAGAAGTTAGATGATTTTAAAGAATTAAACAAATTTATAGATGTACTTAATAAATTTAATATTTTATGAATATCTTGCTAAGCTTAGTACAAAATATAGAGAACTCACTAAATTCTGTAAACTAGGAACTAAAATCCGCCCACCAAGAATAATTTAAAAAAAAAAAATTTAAACTCGAATATTCACAAATACTATAATAATCAATTGCCATTAGAAGCACAAATAGAAAATATTTGGGAATTCAAAAATTTGTTAGAAGTTGTTTCTAAAATTGTTTTAGTTTGTTCAAGAAATAAATATTAAATACCTTTAAAAATACACTTACATACAGATGAGCACATTTTATTCACACACATAACAATACCTAACAAAAGCAATAAACATAACAGTAACAAATATATTCATGATTGATAATTTCTCAGATTTTACCTACATACTACAAAATGAGAAATCATTTGTGTTATAATATGTTTTCTCCAGAAACAGTTGCTTTAGTTTTTTTGAATAGTGTTATTTATAGTACCGGTATCCCCTACAGATGGCACGCGACCTACAAGTAGGTCGCCCACGTGTTCCCAAATGATTTCACCAACTATAAAACACGTATTTTGCATTTCAACATTTCGCCCACTTAGAATCTTCCTATCACAATAAATAAAATACCGTTGGAAAGCTAATGTTCCGTAGATGCATAATCATGCAAAAAAAATATACCACAAAACGTTATAAATAATATTCCAAAAATTGGTGAAGTTTGCATATTTTTGATGCGTAAAATCGTAAATTTCAACTCCCTCGCCTTTTCGTAAACGCGACGCTATTTTTCCCAATTTGATTACAACTCTATTTATCTGTCAAACGGGTTGACCAAAACACTGTTCTATAGATCACATCTTTCTCTTTCAAACCGTAGATTACAAATTTTTCTGCGTCTTAAAGATCCAGAGATATTTCTACTTGACGAAACTAGAAACTTGACGGCACGAAATTCAATTGGCATTCGATGCAGTTAACGAAATGGCATAATCGATTACTGAGTTGAATTTTTGTAATCGAACTTTACAGTATGTTGTAGAGGAAATTTCATTCTACAAGTTGGTACTACTTGACATACTGTACAGTTATTATCAGATGCTTCTTTTCAAGACCAAACATAGGCAATCTTACGCGATGCGGTGACATAAAATAGACGCAAGAGGGCGTGGCATTTGTGTAATATTTTTATTATTTCTTTTATTTTGAAGGTTTGTGTATACAAATTGTATATAAATTGTGTATACAAGTTACAATATATGTGTTTTTATTTCTAAAGTTTATGTTTTTGAGTGAATTTCGAGTGTGTATATGGAATAACCTAAAAGGCAAGTTGAAATTCTAGCCTATATGCAAATTTTCTTATATTTAGTGTTTTATATGATTATACAAGTGAATATGTGTGTTATTCTTTGTAAGGTATATTGTCTTAGTAAAATCTAATGATTTTGTCTTAGGGCTAGCTTTAGAAAGTTACTAATTACGCCTAAATGATCGAGGTATCAACCTAACCTTCAAGCTTCAGAATATCAATATTTTGAAAATCGTCATTTTTATTTTGAAAATGTAACAAATTATTATTTTTTTCCCCTAAATATATTCATAAATATATTACAAATCTCAAGTAATGGTTGAAAAAATTCCAAAAAATCTATTAGTATATTATTCATTACCATTTCTGTGAAATTTCTGCTCCGTTACTCTTCGATTTTTTGGTATTTGACCAAAAAACTCCAAATGTGATACATGTAACATTTTTTTTCACTACACAACTACATTCTATGCACCTTTCTGAACATAATGATATATAGTACTCTTGTATAAAATATATATTACTATATTTGGTAAATTATTGAAAGAAAAAATATCTTTTTACATTTTTTAAAATTTTTTAAAATGTAACAAATTTATATATTTTTTCCCCCTAAATATATTCAAAAATAATACACAAAAATTGTGTATATCTTAGAAAAAGGTAGTAAGCTATTGATTTTGGGTGATACAGGTATTTCTGAAAAATGATAACATCATTTTTTGACATGTAACATACTTACTCCAAAACCGTTTCAAAAAAAAATTTTTATTACATAGATGAATTCTATGCATCTTTCTGAGTAAAATGACATCTTATAAGTTAGGTTTTGTGTAATAATATATATTAATGTGTATATATATTAATTTTTAAACAAACGAAGAATTGTCAAGAAAATTAACATTGCGGGTTCCAGGGAAAATGTAGAATTTAACTGATTGTAAAATTTGATATCCTTATATAAAGGACTCCTTTCCAGCAGGGTAAGCCTGTGAATTGTGTACAACATTGTTTCCCTGTTCCTTGTGCCATAATTGTGGTGCAGAAAATAATTGAGTGTTAACAGAAAAAAAGGGGGGGGAAATGGTCTACTAGACTCTTTCCTATATTATAAAAGAAAGTCCATTATATTTCAGATAAATTATTTAGAGATAGAGTTAAACTTCTGATACAATATTGGTTATTCAGAATAAACAATACAAACTACATGAAAATTATTTGTGAAAGAGATGATTACAAAAACCACAAAAGATGATATTAATTATAAGTTATTGTGTAAAATAAAAGGAGTTGGGCCTCTAATGTCCAAGTAGAGTTACATCTTCTCTATCAAAAATTGGACAATTAGTACGTAAAAGCAAAAGAATAATTTATACTTAAAGTTATAATATTAGGTAAAACAGTATAAATGAAACAGAAAATATTCAAACATTAAGTCATAAATTATTTCAAACGTTGGCAAGACTTCACATAATGTTTGTCTACTTACCAAGCAATATCTATTTCTTCTTCATCTTTCACATTGATGAATTCCATCATCTTGCTTTGGTAAACTTCATCTGTATTCTCCTTACCGTCGTCTTCTTCCTTTATTTCATTATTTGATTCAGTCTCATCTTTGATCAAACAGCTTTCTTCTTCTTCTTCTTCTTCTTTTATCAACTCAAAACTAACCTCCTCTTGTTTTATTTCTATATCTAGATTTTCTTCTTTAATGTTATCCAAAAGATCTGAATGTTCCATGATGTAGTTCTGAAACAATAAGAGATTTAACAACAAATTGTATTTGCAAAGTACAGATTATTGTTTAATTTATAATAAATACTAGTTTACTCTAGAATGAATACCTTAAATAACTTGAATGAATAACAATAAATTATTTATTTATAAGAATTATGTACTATATTTTTAGAAAAAATCATTTTCCAAATATTTGAAAGGATACTTCCTTCTGCCCTATCAGCTAGTAACCTACTCCCTTTAGAAGGATAGTAGCTAGCCAACCCTATACAAATGTTTAGAGGAAATTGTTCATCAGAAGTTGTCGAAACATGGAAGATATAAATGTTCTCAGTCCATTTTGATTAAGCTTTCAGACAGGCAATAGCACTGCTAAAACACTAACATATGTATCTGATAATATACAATTAACAATGGGCCGTAGAGAAGCTACTCTGTTAAAGTTATTAATTTCTCTACAGCTTTCGATAATTACTACAGCTTACATTGTGTTAATTATTCTTTGTTTTTAAAATTGAAAAGAATTGAGCTGTCATTTCAATGCATAACTTGAACCATATCACGGAAGGGAGAAAAGTGTATTTTTTATTCAATGTGCAAAACTTTGACATTTTCAGTAAGATCATAACTATGACCAGAATCTAGTAAATGGTTAGCAAAAATTTGAAATTGTTTGACCATACTTAGAACAATGTACTGTACATGTTCTTTAATTCTAGTTAACTTTTCACAAAAATAAAATATAATTTCGACTTTTCTAGGTTATGGTCCATTAATGCGTTAAATTAGGTATGTAGGTACATTAATTTTTACCTTACATGGTTAAGTAATGTAGCTATATATATATAGCCACCTTACCCAACCTATGTATAAATTTGTAAAAAAAAAAGAAAAGAAATTGTGCATTATTTCCTAAGCGGTAACCCAACCAAGAACTAACCGTGTTCAATGTTGCTTGACTTTTATGACATATAATTGAATTTTGTAGTTTTGAAATTGCAATTTTTCTGTGAAACATTTAGTTCTGTGTTGAAAACTTATTTTATTATTAACAAATAAGATATGTAGAACATGTTAATAAAAATTGCAAAAAAAGCAGTGACTTTCTTTATAAACAATTACTGGTAATTGTTTATTTAAAAGTCGCGCTTTATTTTCTGGTTTTTTTTTTTTAATTGTCTACATATCTTACTTTTTAAGAATGAATAGCCTAATGTTTTCTTTGCGCAGATCACTTTTTTTCACTGAAAAATGGCAATCTAAAAACTATCAAATCCAAGCGTATTTATAGGTTAGACATAATGGCAAATGTTCACATTTACTTCTCATAATTATGTTACTAAAGATATTTCAATCTATAAATCCGTCATCACAGATCACGTGATATGCTCTGAATTCTCCATATTAATAATCTAATTTCAAATTATTAACTTCAATAATCTTACGATAGGTTTGTTCAGGTGATTATATATATGAGGTTTTGCCAGGTGCTTATTTATTTATAGCTACCCAGTGAAACCTGTAGAGATATATAATTTTATCGGAAAGTAAGCAAATTATTAACTTCAATGAACGTACAAAGAGCACTTGAACAAACATGTTGGGATATGAAATAGCGATCTAGCATAGTTATAGTGTAATGTGCGTGCGTCAAACCATACGCTACTCTCAAAATATTTTTCATTGCTATTATGTCTTGCCATTATGTGTAACCTACAAAAGGAAAACATTATTTATTCTTAAGAATAAATACCTGTTTAAGGTATGTAGTAGACGATACAAAAAAAGTCCGGAAAATAAGGTGGCACCTTTAGGTACACAATTACCGCCAATATGCATTCAATTTCTGCTTTCAAAATGAGCCTATGCGTCTAGGTTTCATACATTACTCGGAGGGAAGATAATAGCCTATCGTTGGATGCATGCATATTACATGTCTTTTGACAGGTTAATATTACTACGCTATAAATTCAGAATCATACGAACTAGGTCTTGGCAGGTCATTAGGTAGTTCCTTTACTAGGTCTGGTTAGGTAACCATATGTATATAGTTAACTTCCCAGACCTATAAATACTTAACTAGTATGTAAAAGATATTGGGTGGGTAAATGTTTACTTTAAGATGGCGCCTTATTTTTCAGAATTTTTTTTATCGTCTACTACTTACCTTACATTTTAAGAATAAATAATGATTTCCTTGTGCAGATCAATATTTTCACTGAAAAATCACAATCTAAAAACTACCAAATCCGACATATATATAGGTTAAAACATAATGGCAATGATAATAGCTTATGGTTTGGCGCATGCGCATTGCACAATGAGATTACACTAGATCGCTATTTCATATCACAACAGGTTTGTTCAAATACCCTTTCATATGTTTATTGAAGATAATAATTTGCTTACTTTGCGATATAATTATATATCATGATCAGTTTGGCCAAGTAGCCATATATATATTATAGGCCTATATATATATATATATATATATATATATATATATATATATTATAAACACCTGGCCACACCTTACATAAGTTTATTGATGTTAATAATTTGAAATAAGATTATTAATAGGCAGGATTCGCAGTACATCACGTGATCTGCGATTACGGATATTATAGATTGATATATTTTTAGTAACAAATAAGATGTAAATGTGTACATCTAGCATTTATAACTAACCTATAAATACGTCGAATTAGATTATTTATAGATTGCGATTTTTTAGTGAAAAATCATGACCTGAGCAAGAAAAACATTATTTATTCTTAAGTAGACAATAAATAAAATTTAAAAAATACAGAAAATAAGGCGCCACCTTAAAGTAAACATTTACCATTGGATGTATTAAGTCCACAAGATTAACCAGTAATGAGTATTTAGTTTGACAGTGGACTGTATAAATCTAATTACCTAATCAGACATATTTTGGTGGATGAATATAAACATCGAATGATGAGACATTGACTAAAGTAATACAGATGAACATTGGCATGTAGTAACCTAAACACATTATGGGTGGAAGAGGAACTGGGATTATAAATATAACATAACCTAACTCTAGAATAATACACTTTCATTTGGCAGATTCCGAGGGAGGGAGGAAATCAAGCTTAACAGCATAAACTCTACAGGTAATTCCTACAAATTTATCATCCCCAGGCTTAAAAGAAATTCTCTTCCACAAAGTATGTAACCTACAATTATAATTGAAAACAAAAAATTATTAGAAAGTGGATATCACTAAAGAAATATCAAAATAAGACTCAAATCATTTATATCCAATCTTTCATAAAAAATAAAATTAGGTTATATTACTTACATAATTCAAGGAGGTACTTTGGAGAAAAATAAAATAGAAAAAATAGCTAAAACTAGATAAACTATTAGCAGCAGTTAGGACATTACAATGGTGGAATGTGCAACAGCCTGCATCATAACTATTTCTTCTTCGCCTAAACTCGAAAGAAGCGATTTGGAGAAACACTATCGCCCTTTTAACCATTTTTTTGTATTAAAAAATATACATATATTAAATGCATTGGGAAATTCTTAATATATAACTGTGTAATAAATTATGTATGTTAGGTTCATGAAAAAAAAAAGTTTTGTTAAATTTTATTCTATGGAATTTTCTGATACATAGATACAAAATACTTGGTATTTATTGCATTATTTATTTGTATTTTCATCCAACCTTGACATTGTTTAAATATGTAAACTTACACTAACTGTGCACAATTTGTATGACTTTTGAAATGTTATATTTCCATGGCCTTGGCAATAATTTTGTATTGTTTTTTTAATATTAGGTCGGCAGTACCTGTAGAGTAGAACTAAATATTTTTGTTCAGCTGTTTTGTGTTTACAGTATGTGAATAACCTATTTAGTAAAAGTACTTTGAAGAACTAAAAATAATGCCCAGAGTAAAAAAGTTTGGTAAGGGGAAGGTTTTATTTTTATAAAACCATGTGTTATTAGTAGTGTATGTGTTGTAAATAGTTCAAATTGTGTAAATAATATAACCTCAAATAATAGTGATCCTAGGCCTAGCTTGCCAATCAGTGAAGGCAGTAAAAGTAGTACTTTAGAAAACCCTAAGCATGGGCTGTGTCCCAAACAGAAAGGTTTGTGGTGCAAATATAACCGATCTTTAACACAACAAATTTTACCAATACAGCCTACCCATAGCAGTTATGGAAACCATAAAAACTATTTTTTAAAGCTCTAGCTGATCCTGAGTTGTTAAAAAAATGTGTACATGGTAAGACTCAAAATCAAAATGAATCGTTAAATATGATTTGGACTAGAATTCCTAAAAATGACTTTGTTGGACTATGAACCCTATAAAATGGTATATTTGATGCTGTTATTTCTTATAATGAGGGAGTTTTGGGAAATGTTAAAAAGAGTTTTAGAAAAGTTGTTTTGGCAAGTGTGGTTCAAATTCTATAGTTGGCCTAAAAATTCAAGATCGCAAAAGGGTTTATGAAGCTTTCATGTTTCGGTACCATTATTTTGAAAACGGCTTGTCTATACTAAATAAAATTTTTAGCTATTACTCATTAAGTTATGTTTAATAAAAATAAGAAATATCTTTGTAAAGTGATTAAAAAAAAAAAAATTAGAACTGTTTTTACAGTTATTTTAAACACTATTTTAGGTTAATATAATAGGAAACTTACCTTCACCAATAGTCTAAAGTAGTGTTATTTAAACGACGGCCGTTTCGGCTATTCTGACACTATCAAGTTCTCAGGAGGAGTCACTCCGTTGTCATGAACACTTAACACTTAAACACATAGTTTCACATGCATCTAAAATAAATACATATATTACGTCACACATTAAAACAATCACATATCCGGTATGTTCACTGTCTAGCGCTGTACTGGTCTGCACTGATAACATAATCTTGATATAGGTTAAAGTTTTGGAGGGGGGGATCTATTTCGATTCTTGTCTGTCTGTCTCCGATATTACCGTGTCAAACAATACGTTGGAATAAAAACCTAATTTCTCATTAAGTATCATAATTTGTGTACTTAGTTTTCTTGGAATGGTTTGTGCCATCAAGTCAGCCTAGGGAAGCAAGTAGAAGGGAGGACACGCCCATTACACCAGACACAAACCTAGTCTGAGGCTACGGTACATTCACATTCACTTGTATTGTTAAATGTACACTTCTGGTTCCCAGAATTATAATGCTTAATATTTTTTGAATCATGATCGCATATTTTCACTGTGATAAATAAAGGTTATAGGCCTATATTGGTTTTAGATTGTGGTCAAATCTCATAATCAATTTAGCCTGTATTTAAACCAAAACAGTCTTAGACACAGTGGAAAGTGGAAATATCATTAGGCTTATGAAGTACAATAAGGTTTACACCTCCCAGACAGTCTAGATTTAAGATATCAAATTTCAAGAAATCCGTTTTACACACACAATGTGCAATTGTTAGTGCAAAATTAAAATGTAAGCTATATCATAAAATCAGCAATACTGCTGGAATAAAATATAAAATAAAAAGATTATATTAACTAGAACATAGTGGAAGCAATTTTTAGATTGTGTAGAATAATTTTGAAATGTACGTGTGCGAATGAAATGTACGTAAAGTCTCATAAAAAGTTATCAAAATCTTACTAAGTCTAACAAGCTTTATAGAAATCTATCAAGTGTTACACAACAATAGGAACATTGGTCATTTACCTAGCAAACAATGTCAACAAAATGTGAATGTGATGATGGTGCTATAGTGAACATTTGTTACATGGGTCATTTTACACTCTGTATAATCATATGATATTTTGTAAAACTATTTCTAAATGGGAGAGAAAACGTTTCATCACTTTTACATAAAATCAGAAATAATGTCAGTCATACAGATACAGTTATGTAATTCATACTAAAGAGAAATGTTGACTATCATGTTAGGTTAGGTTGATATATTTTTTTGTAAATCATTTTATGTAGTTTTAATTTCGACTTTTCAAGTAAGGATTCCCAATTAAAGAGTAAAATAATATATAACAAAAAAGATATTTCAAAAGCTATGAGAAAACAAATTATAATTAATTTATAACAAATGTAAAACGATATACAGTCTACTTCATTTGTGTAGTTTTTATGTCGACTTTTCAGTAGGGATTCCCCTTAAAGGAGTAAAGGTAAAAATTAGACACATACACCTTCAAAAACATATGAAATATATATTTAGAAAAAGTACAATACGATATGATACAGTCAATTTATGAATACAGTGGAACCTCTTTAGTCCGAACTAATTGGGACCGGGGGTATTCGGATTATCAAATCGTTCGGATTACAGAACATAGTGTGCTTTTCACATAAAAACAGCTAAAACGTGGCTAAGTAGGATCATAATAAATGTAACAGAAAAGATAGAAATGCCTTGCAGTGTTAAATATTGTTTATTTAATTAATAGTAATCGTTGAATTTAAACAGTGTTATGTTTCCATTTCAGGGATGATGTTGATGCCATTCTCGGTCACTGTTATTGGCAAACAATCTACACACTATACAATATTGGATACAGTACAGTAATGCACAATTACACTAATCATAACGTACCATTACGTAATCTACAACTAAGATACAGTACTGAGATGTAAACTAAACACGTACACACTCCGAAAAACAACCGTTCACTGTGACAACAGACAACAGAGAGGGACTGAGAGGAAAATATTTACTTAGTGTTGAGAATAAGGGAGAGGAGATCGCAGTGACCTAGTTTAGTGCACATCCCATATAGTGCGTTCAATGAAGGACGACATTTACATCATCCGTGCGTTTGATGAAGGAACGACGTTTACTTTAGGCGATTTCCTCTCATTGGCGTTCGGGTTAGTGGACGTTCGGATTATGGGGGTTTGGATTAAAGAGGTTTTACTGTATTGAATTTATACAAAACAAAAAAAAATTTTTTTCTAGAATATTTTATAAAAGTAAACTTTGAATTACAATAATAAATTGTGTGTTTGTTTCTATGTCAAGGTTTACATACACAGTTTTATAGGATACAAACAATCAAGCAATACAATTTCAGTTCTAATGTAACAGAAAAATTGTTCAATTTTTTATATTTATATTAATTCTACATATTGCATATATTATATGCCAAACTACAGTAATTTGAAGGTACAGGAGAAATAATGGTTAATTACTGTCAATTTTATTGTAAAATTACATATGAAGTGAAATGAAAAGTTTACATATTTACAATTTTAACGAAAATTAGAATAAGCTTTTTCATTCCCCCCCCCCATTACTATTGAGGCCGATGGTTCTTGGTGGAATTCCATGTTTAAAGATAATAAAACACAATTATTTATTTTGTAATATCCACTTTTAATTAGTCTAGCCGACCAATGGTTTCGCCTGCTAAGGCATTGACGAGCCTGTATTACAGACTGAAGAAAAAAGACATAAACAGAAAACCTTAAAACTAGAGGGTGGGAGTTAGGATACAATGAATGGAAGGTTGGGGAAATACCCGGCCTGGGCAATGACCATAGGAACAATACATATTGGGAAAACCAGTTGATTGTTCTAAGTACAAATAACTTTTAAAGGTTTTACTAATGGAGAGTTATACAAATCTAACTGGTCATTTAAAACTAAATTAGGCTTACAGTATCTTATTCTTTTAATTTCTAAGCTCTCCAAAGCATTCAATTTCCTACCTTAATTATCAAAATGTAATATTTTAAAATCTACACTCGAATTAAAATCAGAATACATCAAGTGTCTGATTTTAATTCGAGTGTAGATATTAAAATATTACATTTTGATAATAAAGGTAGGAAATTTAGTTTTAAATGACCAGTTAAATTTGTATAACTCTCCATTAGTAAAACCTTTAAAAGTTATTTGTACTTAGAACAATCAACTGGTTTTCCCAATATGTATTGTTCCTATGGTTATTGCCCAGGCCGGGTATTTCCCCAACCTTCCATTCATTGTATCCTAACTCCCACCCTCTAGTTTTAAAGTTTTCTGTTTATGTCTTTTTTCTTCAGTCTGTAATACAGCCTCGTCAATGCCTTAGCAGGCGAAACCATTGGTCGGCTAGACTAATTAAAAGTGGATATTACAAAATATATAATTGTGTTTTATTATCTTTAAGCTTTTTACAATTTAAAAATATACTTAAATTTTAGACATTCAACTAAAAGTTAACTCTTATTATTTTAAAAATATTTAAAGAATAAAATAAGATATAACAACAACAAAGAACAAATTAAATAACACAAGAATTAATTCTATTTGATCCGAGGATCAGACCATTTAATATTAAAATACGTAGGTTGAGTTTAGAATAAAATAAAGATAAAAATATAAATAATTGTCCTACAAGTAGGATTTCAAAATCAACTGCATAAAAGTGGAACTTATTAGAAAAAGGTGTGATTGGGCAATGATCGTTTTGCTTAAATAGGAAAGTTATTCTAGTAATTTGTTACAACACACATTAACATGGCAACATAAACATAAAAAAGCAGTTCAGTAGTTGTTAAACCATGGATATAATTTTTACAAAAAATATTTAAATAGAGCCTAATCTGTTGTCATTGTACCATAAACATATCCTTCTACCATCAGGAGCACATTTTAGTGTATCAAGGGAACCTAGGTGGACCTGCACTTTTTTTCATGTAGTTTATAATGAAATCCCATTTCATCTTTTGTAACAGGTTTCTCTTGACCAACGGTCTTGTCCGACCCTGACACTATTTGAGGGCTAAGTATCTTTATGTGTGCTCCTTTTTTTCCATTTTATAAGGTGATGATTAAAATTTGAACAAAATCAATAGACCCAATCTTAAGTAATTAAGTCTTTATAGCTACATGGCCGATAAGGTTTTTTTACCAAGAACACTTGGACCAATAAGTTTTATTTAGGTCCTTACGGGATACATTTGAGGTACAGCCGAATTGGAGGAAATAGTAATTTTGTATTATTTATGAGAACTACTACAAAATTTTGAATTATCAAAAAACTAAAAACAAGTCTTGAGATATGACCTAAATATCTCTACATACCAAATTTTAATTTTAATAAAAAACCAGTTCAAGAGTTTGAATTATAGATATGATAGAGTGCATAGATGATAGACAGACATAATTCCAAAACATCAGTTAAAAACAGCAGCTGTAACTTATCCAACTGACAATACTAACAAATCTGTACATTTATATTAGAGTTGATTGTCAGTTTGCACTCTGGAACGTTTTGAAACATCAGAAACAAAATAACCGCATTCAGTATAATTATATATATTTCCCCAGTATATATCCTCATGTGGACCTGATTTATAAAGAAAAATAATCTTATACAGTAGATTTGTAGGTTTTCTAGTGTATTAACACTCAAGTGCCTCTTCAAATGATTTAATTGGAAAATTGAATAATCACATTTAGGACATAGATAGGTTGTTGTTTTACAGACACTCACATGTTGTGTCTTCTCAGATTGTCCAAATGTAATGAAGAAGTCTAAACTGAACATTTAAATAGGTTTTTTCCAGTATTCATACTCATGTGCATTTTAAGTTTACTTAATTCAGAAGCAATCAATCACAATTTTGCACATTTAAATAGTTTTTCTCCAGTATGCAATCGCATGTGCACTTTAAGGTTATCTGATCTAGAAGCAGAATAATCACAATTAGCACATTTATATGGTTTTTCTCCAGTATGCTTTCTCATGTGCACTTTAAGGCGAGCTGATGTAGAAGTAAAATAATCGCACTGTACACATTTATATGGGTTTTCTCCAGTATGTTTTTTTATGTGCAATTTAAGACTATTTGAGAAAGAAGCAGAGTATTCAAAATTTGCACATTTATATGGTTTTTCTCCAGTATGCTTTATCTAGTGCACTTTAAGGTGAGTTGATGTAGAAGCAGAGTAATCACAATTTGCACCTTTATATGGGTTTTCTCCAGTATGCTTTCTCATGTGCACTTTAAAATTACTTGGGTCAGAAGCAGAATAATCACACTGTACACATTTATATGGTTTTTCTCCAGTATGCTTTCTCATGTGCCTTTTAAGGTTAGCTGGTGTAGAAACAGAATAATCACAATATGAACATTTATATGGGTTTTCTCCAGTATGCTTTCTCATGTGCACTTTTAGCTGAGGTGATTGAGAAGCAGAATAATCACACTGTACACATTTATATGGTTTTTCTCCAGTATGCTTTCTCATGTGCCTTTTAAGGTGAGCTGATGAAAAAGCAGAATAATCACAGTTCGGACATTTATGTGGTATTTCTCCAGTATGCTTTCTCGTGTGCACTTTAAGTTGCCAGGATGAAGAAGCCGAATAATCACAATATGAACATTTATATGGGTTTTCTCCAGTATGCTTTCTCATGTGCATTTTTAGCTGAGTTGTTTGAGAAGCAGAATAATCACACTGTACACATTTATATGGTTTTTCTCCAGTATGCTTTCTCACATGCCTTTTAAGGTTAGTTGATGAAGAAGCAGAGTATTCACAATTTGCACATTTATATGGGTTTTCTCCAGTATGATTCCTCATGTGCATTTTAAGACTTTTTGAGAAAGAAGCAGAGTAATCACACTGTACACATTTATATGGTTTTTCTCCAGTATGCTTTCTCATGTGCACTTTAAGGGCAGCTGGTGTAGAAGCAGAGATATCACAATTTGCACATTTATATGGTTTTTTTCCAGTGTGCACTCTCTTGTGCAATTCAAGTTTATATAGAGTTAAAGTAGAATAATTACATAGAGTACATTTGAAAGATTCTTTGCTTACATGTGGGGTTGGTTTCTTAAATGAAGTGAACCTGCTGCAAATACTTGTGCCAATGAACTGCATATCTAAAACAAATTGAAAACACTATTTGTAAAATACATTTACAAGCATATTCATCGGATTAATTCTCAAATAGTTGAAATTTACAAATTGTTTTTAACAAATTCCCTTTCACAAAACAGTTAGAAGATGACATTGCAATAAGAATATTTTCAAGATTTTTATCAGAGGCAGAAGATGTGAACTGAGTTCTTATTTTCTTACAGAGCTGAAAGTTCTCTCACATTCTGCATTACTATGGGTAAGTACACCAGGAGGGGATGGAGTGGGGTCCCTTCCATTTTGCTTTTACATTTCTTCTCACCATAAACAGCTCTATCTGTATTTGTTAGAAAACATATATATATTTCTTTTTTAATGTGATAACTATTTATCACACTGCGTAACATATGTTAGAATGTTTATGTTTAAAGTATACTCTACCTGTTATTGTTATACAACAGAGCTACAGAGCAGAAAACTCTGTTTGACTTAAGAAAAGTATCCATTTATATAAATAAATTAACCATTTCCAATTATTTCTGCTGATTCTGTTTCCCCCCCTTTTTTTTCCTACCTTGTCGTAAAGTACTTAGTACCAAAAAATGCTTTCATAACTAATTTCTTTCTCAAAGAAGTTTAGTAAATTAATACTTTGCTAGATAAAAGACCACTTGCAAATTATGGACACATTGTGCATGGATCACTTCATGGTAAAGTCTGTGTAAATGTTTATTTTTCCTACATCAATTCTAAATGAACAGTGGAAAAATCTATTGAATTAAAAATGTCAACTACAAAGAAAACAAATAAAATTTACTTAAATTAAAATATGGCGTGACCAAGGGGATCGTTGATTTTAAATTAACTTATTACACAAAACTAAATACTGTTAATGTGACTCTAACCATTGATTTTACATACACATCAGATAAGCTATCTAACTTCAAGAATAGCGAGGTGTATTGAGTCTTCAACTCCTCCCAAGCTAGCGCATTCTGTACTAAACTACAACCGTTCAGCTCATATTATAATAACCTATAGGACTTCTTCTCTTAGATATAAATTAAACGATACAACTTACCCTGGGAAGTACTTGGATAAATATCTATTGTAGACATGTGTCTCTCCTCTGTAGAGTGAGGCTCTACTTTCTGCAATATAAGAAGAAATTATTATAATTACCTTAACTCTAGGATTAGCTACAATAATTAAAAAGCCTGTAAACTTCAATTTATCAATGACAATAATTGTACAATCTGTCTTAAATAGAAACACAAACATCTAAGCACATGTGTATACAATCAAACATAACAGTTTCAATTTATTACGGTATAGAGAAAGTTATGTCATGGATCAATGTCAGGTTTTTGTGGGTATATCCGAATTTTTTAATTCGTTCCAAAAAAGAATGATGTCCGCTTGTGATGAAATAAATTACAGTGAGATTAGAGAGGAGTTCTAATATCTAATTAACTGCTAAATTATTATTGAAGTGTGCTAGTTTGATTGTATTAACATGTTGTAACACCCATAGGTCAGATCGTTCACCGAACCAATCATTTACAGCTATAGTCTTAATATAACCCTAATGGTTAATACAGCCAACCTATTGATGAACTAATATAAGAATTTTCATCAACACATTTACACAGAATAGTCCAAACTTAAAACAAAAAACTTGATCGAACAAAAAAATTAACACGAGGCCTCCTGAAATACATAGTTAATGTTTTTTTGTTAAATTAGAAGTCATTCCCTAAACCAAACTCTAAAACAAAAAGGTGATCAAGACAATAGATGAAGGAAGAGGTAAACAAGGATAGAGAAAGTGTAAAAAAAGAGGGGGGAAATTCTCCCCCGGTGCCTAAAAAAATAATAATATATAGATAAAAAATTAATGTGACAGCAAATCTGTAGGTTTACAGTTATAGCTTAAAATTAATACAATTAGGAAAGAGAATAAAGAAATGAATAAAATATTTAACTCATACTAAGCATGAACTTATAAGATAGTTTTTTTTTTTTTTTTAAAAGGTAAATATCAAAACATATTATGATGTGATTATTTTGGTTTAAGAAAAATAACTGGTGGTATACCCCATCTTGGGGGGGGGGGGTAAGCTATTAAAAAATTATGGTAATTATATGAAGTGTTACAAGTAAAAGTAGTTAAAACTTACAGACTAGGTCACGGAGTGAGACTATATTAGAAGAATAGAAAATTATAGGATTGGTGAGCCGTACATTTGTTTTTAAGGTAAAAAAAGGGTACAATAATATTAGAAAAAAATGGCTGATGGAGCAAGGTGGAACAGGGTATGACGAAGTCAAATCGTTTGTGGAGGGGTGTAGGAAATGGAAAATGCTAAGTGATTGAAGATCGCAGTTGTATGAAAAAGGTAAATAGCAAGGCCAAAAATTCCTTTAATGTACATTTCTCGATTCATGTTTGACGGTCGAATAGATTAGAGCCAACGATCCTGACTAACATTAGAAGCGATGATAAATGATATTGCAAGTAAATTCCATAATTCTGTACAGCCTAAGTTTGATTAAAAAACTAGATATTTAGACTTGCAACAGGCAGACTAGTTAGTCACAACCTAGGTGAAAGGTATTGGCAGGAATAATACAAGTTCTGTACTGGCGAAGTTAATACGTAAATTCCTACTACTGCCAATCCATCAATGACCATCCTCAAAGAGAAGTGATAGACTTGGTATCTCTGGTATCTTTGGCGAGGCTTGACAAATCAACTCAGTGGTGTTTAGCGAGGTTCGCCGATCAAAAAGACAGGTGGTTTTAACATGAAGATAGCTTCAAGATTAATGTATTTTTGGCGACGCTTGATAACTTATTCGGGGGCTTTAGTGAAGCTTTACGAACAAGGAGATGGGAGGCTTTAACTTCAAGATAGGTGATTTGGGAACGGGAAGAAATTTAAATGAGATAAAAATGATCATATTTAATTAATTTGGAAGGTAGAATGGTAAATTGCATAGTTGTTCATAGTCTCACTTTACATTAAATACGATAGTTTAAAAGCTAAAAAATAAATAAATAAGTTTTAATTAATAATATAAAAGGTAAAAATATATGGTACACGGATATTTAAGGATAAGAGGATGAGAATTTTATATGGCTAACGACGGAAAGTGGCGTACTAAGGAGACTAGGGCTAAGTACTAAGAAATTACAATTATGTTTTAATGGGGGAAATTGCAGAGGAATATTTTATAAAATTATAGCCAGGAAATTAAAAGAGGCTGGTGAAGGGATGTAGGGTAAACTTAACTATTGGGCAAAAGTTTTTTTTGTTATAATTACATATATAAATATATATTTTTTTATAAGGACATATCAGTAATAAGATGGAAATTTTATAGGTTAACAACGGGTATGGGTATATTAAGAAACTATGTATACTGTTACAATAAATTATAAGTAGGAGGTGTAGAGATAAGGATTGTTGCATAGAACTGTATGGAGTTGTTATGTTAGGTATGGTTGTGGTAAAGGGTGGGGGATGCTTAATTACCTATGAGCCACTTTATATACAATTCAAAATATATATATAATTAAAATAAGAATACATATTTTAATTTCTTTAAATTTAAACATAAATAAAAAATTAGATATAAAATTATATATGGAGTTATTTAAGCATTTTATTTTATTCAAATATTATTTTTCATTATATAATAAATATTAATCATACATTTAAAATAATTCCATATACACACACAAACATTACACACACACACAAAAGTACAAAATCTAATAGGCAAGTGCATAAAGATCATATGAGTGGAACAACAGTTAATTTAAATCATGTGAGTGAAACAACAGTTAAAAAATTTTATTATTCTTATGTGGATTATCAGAGTGTTCAGTTGCCTATTATGGTATGTGATGTATAATTGAAGAAATTAAATAGTTCAATTGAGATAAAATATTAAAGTTATGCCAAAAACATGAAGAAGAGTTCAATTAATTTAATCTAGACAATAACCAAGAAATATTATCAAAGGAAAGAAACATTAAACATTGTGGTGAGACCATTCTAATTATTATTAGGATAACTTATTAATTCTTTTATATAAATAGTGAGAAATTACAGACCATAATAAACTTTATGTTGTGAACATTGTTATCTGCACAATTATTAATGAAAATAACTTAAACTATTAATCTAGTGTCTCTTATATATATAATTGTAATTTTTCTTTCCTCTTCGGCATTTTGTGTTAGGTCAAGTACAACATGACTTGCTATATAGTTGGTATCAAAGATATATATATATATATATATATATATATATATATATAATTTTATTTATGATTTTTTAATTTTTTATTATTACTTAGGGTATAATTATCATTATTATTTATTTATTTTATTTTTTTTTTGTGGCGTTAATATTACTACAATAAATATATGGGATATGCAATCACAAGGATGTTGCCCCCCCCCCCATGATTATAAGAACCATGGACCAGATATAGTATAAAGAAAGAAATGCGTGATTTACACTAAAAATTAGTGCAAATACACTAGATATAGGTGGTAAGTTGAGGTTGGAATGATGTAGCTTATTAGCCATCAAACATGTGTTATTACGGCGGGTTGAGCAGAGGGTATAGAAAAAAAGGATTAAGAATTGGTTAAGTGGAAAGTAATGAATGAGCAACATGATCCTAATAATTACCCTAAATTATATATATATATATCTTTGATACCAACTATATAGCAAGTCATGTTGTACTTGACCTAACACAAAATGCCGAAGAGGAAAGAAAAATTACAACTCATCCTATACTAACAATAAGACAAAGATTAATAAAAAACTACTATGAGAAGAATACGAATGCTTGACCACTGACAATGAGTAAAATTGACTCATAGAACCTAAAATGTGAGTAAGTCAACAAGGGAATTAAGGAGTTGAAAAAGGGGGGAAGGGGTAGGGCTAGGTAAAGTCGCGGCAATGAGGTTCTTTGGTTTTGTCGGTATAGTGCTGAGGGGCATTAAAGCTGACAAAAAAGGCCTAAGGTCATACATACACCGGTAACACATTGATCGAGGTCAAATAACGAGTTTATATATATATATATATATATATATATATATATATAAGTTATATGAACAATATTTAGCATAAGTAAACACAATAGAGGTAGTTTTCCTAGAATAAGATAGAGTAAACATTTTGTATTTCCTAGCCTTGTAAGCCACTAGTTAGCCAGTGTTCTTTATAGATTCGCTCAGGACAATTCGCTCTGTGAATAAGAGAGTACTTTCCATTTTATTGTAATAAAATTTAATTCATTACTATGTAACGTCCGTTATACTTAAAATAAAAATCCACGTAAAACCTCACCTGCCAATAATGCAGATTAAATTTAAACTACCTAGTAAAGACATAAGGCTAGCGCTTGGATAATGCTACCACCTGGTGAGCGACATTGTAAACGACATCGGACCACCCGCCCGTCAGACCTTGACCTCGGCCAATATTAATCATGCGAGTCACTTCTTAACTTCAATACAGATCAGTCGCCTTTTTGATAAAATGTAATACTTAAAGTAATAATTTCTAATCAAAATTACCCTCGTTTCGTTCTCAAAATCATGTTTAAAATACTCAACAACTCATGTACAATTAGGGCTTCTTAGTGCACAGTGTGAAACTCTGTGAGTGGTTTTTCCTACGATGATTTTCCTGGACGCTAAAAGCTCGTAAGCTTTTATTTTACAACACAATTCCGGGTAACAGAATTAAAATTGACCATTTTAATTTAACTATGTTTATATCTTTAAGTTTTAATTGCAGTTATGTATTGTTTAGAAATAGTTTAATCATGATTAATTTTTTTAAATTGTCAGTAATTTCTTTTGAAAAATATAATGTCTTATAAAAGTAGAGTAACCTTTTCTCATTTAAAAATTTACAAAATCAAATCATAATCTTTAAAATAGTCATAAAATCAAAGAATTAATTAGTCAATCTTTTTTCTTTAATTAAAATCTTTTATTTTTCCATTTCCTTGCATTTGTACCAGTTCTTGATCTCAGACAAAGACTGAGCTACATTAGTTTCTTTATTAATAAAAAAAAACTTATTTTGTAATTTTCTTTTCAAGACATTTTGTAACTGTGATATATATATATATATATATATTTTTAAAATTAATTTCAAACTAACTTCATTACATATAAAAAAAAACTTGTTAAACAACCTGTATAATCCCATTTTTTATTATGTATGTAGCCCAACTGGATTGTAAATAATTAATAACTATTAATTACCTTATTTAGAGGTGATGAGGTCGAACAATCCTTATGTAGATATGATTACTATATCTTCTTCATATGACGCGTTTCGACTATTATTCAGTCATTATCAAATAAATATACAAAAACAAACTCATAAACAACACAAAACACACGTTCAAGATTTTCACATTTAAAATCACTTTACACAATTTAAAAAACTTTATACATGTGCACACGGATGACGCGCGTTGCCGGTGACCGTTCTCGATAACGTTCGATCGTCAATTGAATTAATAGCCTTTTTGATAAAATTTTTGATACTATAAAAGCCAATCACCCAAAACCAAAATACATTGCTGTAGACTTCAACAAAGCCGTTGAACATATTGCAAATAACATTTTTCGAAAACAAGGTTACCACATAGCATACAGGACTTCCAACAATTTAGAAAACATTTTAAAACCGAAAAAAACAAGAGACCCAGACCAGTTCAACAGCAGCGGTGTTTACCAGCTATCGTGCAACGATTGTCCGAAAAAATACATAGGCCAAACCGGACGCACGTTTAAAACCCGTTTTAAAGAACACATTCCTTCTTCCAAAAGACCCACCACCAAAAAAATTGACTCCAAATTCACTGAACATTTAATAGATACTAATCATAATTACACGGACATTAACACTAATCTAAGAATACTACACCACTGCAATAAAGGTCCGTTAATGAACACGTTAGAGGAGTTCAATATTTATAAAATGCAAAAAAACAACCCTGACCACTTACTCAATAATAAACTACAGTTTCATTCTCACACCATTTTTGACCTAATCGATAGTGTTAAGAACAATAATTGCGGTTCATGACGTATAGAACTGTGTACCCCTTCTCAACAACGGAGACCCTTATCGCGTGACTACCTATTAATTCAATTGACGATCGAACGTTATCGAGAACGGTCACCGGCAACGCGCGTCATCCGTGTGCACATGTATAAAGTTTTTTAAATTGTGTAAAGTGATTTTAAATGTGAAAATCTTGAACGTGTGTTTTGTGTTGTTTATGAGTTTGTTTTTGTATATTTATTTGATAATGACTGAATAATAGTCGAAACGCGTCATATGAAGAAGATATAGTAATCATATCTACATAAGGATTGTTCGACCTCATCACCTCTAAATAAGGTAATTAATAGTTATTAACCTGTATAAGTTTGTCTAAACCTCTTTTAACAAGTTGCCTCTTTTGCGCAGCAAAAAGCTGGTTCAAGGTTAGCAGTAAAGGCAAGCTGAAACACACTCAGCATTTCCTAGTCCACCAGCTCAACTTACAAAGAAAAATCTTTTGAAATATGACTCCTGTTAATTAGAGGAACTTTGGTTGTGTTTTTTTTTATAAAAAAGAAAAAACTAAATTCAATGATAAAAATCATGGTGCAATAATGTGATTTCATCTTAGTGACTATTTAGTGTCGAACAATTTGTACTAACTTAAAATTAAATTTTGGATGGGACAGCATATGCAAAATTTCGGCCTCCACGACCCCAAAAGGGTTATTTTTCAAAATTAAAAAAAAATAAACATTGACGTCAATGAAATAAAATAAAATAAAATTTAATTTTCCTTTTATATAATAAATTTATCTTTTTTTAATATAAATATATTTAGTTGATCAACTTAGTTTTTAAGAAATTTAATAATATAAATTGTAGTAAATTATAAGCGATTTGATAATGCAAATTTGTTACCATTAATATACACTTTCAAGTTAAATTTATTGCCAATAGTTAATTTCTTTTTTTACAAATTTATATTACTTTAAAATAAAAAAAAAATGTCTGTAACAGTTGTATGGGGGGGGGGGGATCAAGTAATTGTAAATTTATTAAGGACATGCAATTGTTCTTTTTTTTGAAACTTGTTTATAAATGAATATTGTTGTTAATTGGTTAATTATTGTTGTTTGACATTTATTTGTGAATGGTCAATTTTTTTTAGGGCTTAATAAATTTCAGCACTGTTTGGAAATTGTTTCTTTTTTTTAAACATGTTTACCAATGGGTTCCAATAAATTTTTAATTCTTAATCGCCTGGTAACAACTAGCACATAACTGGCACAGTCGGTAGGACTCTCCATGAAATTAGTGAAAATAAGTTTCTTCGGTTTTAACCGTTAATGGAGTGCAAACAATACTTAATAAACGGATATTATTAAGAATTAGTGTAGTGAATAACAACGCAATGAGCATAAAATTTTGGATTTTGTGAGTAATTAAAATAAGATAATTTGTAAAAATATATTGTGTAACCAATATTTTAATTTGTAAAACTTTAGCTGTTAGTTAATTAGTTATAAGAATTGTATTAGATTATTTAAGCTTTTATTATACAAAATGACGACTCCAGTCCTAAAGAAAGAGTACCTAGACATGATCCCGGAATTTGCGGGTGAACCCACAATGCTTAACAGATTCATCTCGATTTGTGACAAAATAGTTAGTAAATTTTATGTATCTGCTAATCCAGATGATTTTCAAAACGAATATTTGCTTTCTACCATTTTGACTAAATTAAAAGGTGCAGCTTTGGAATTAGTTGTAAGCTCAAATAGTTACTCGTGGGTGGATGTTAGAAAAATCACTTTTATCAAGTTATTTAGACAAAAGAGATTGCTATACATTAAATTTCGAAATGTCGGAACTAAAGCAAGAAGCCGGCGAGTCACCATTTAAATTTTACGAGAAAATACAAAAATTGTTAAATCTTCAGATAGCATATTTTATTAACAAAGAACCAGCGGCACAAGGTGTATTGTGCAGTTATACACAAAATTTAGCTTTACGAGGTCTGTTAATAGGGTTACATGAACCACTTGGCTCCCTCATGAGAACATAAAATCCCACAACTCTTGGGGAAGCCCTTAGCATGTTAACTAATGATTTTCAATTAAAAAATAATAAAATGATAACTTATTCTAATAAGCAAAATGTTGTTCCTAAAGGCCAAAATAATTTTGTTAAAAGACCATTTAATGCCACGTTTAACCAAAATCCCAGACAAATGTACCAACAACCAAACCCGTTTAACCAAAATCCAAGACAAATGTACCAACAACCAAACCTGTTTAACCAAAATCCCAGACAAATGTACCAACAACCAAACCCGTACTATAAACCTTTTCCTACTACATCTGGTCAATCTCAACGTGGACAGTTTAATAATAACCACAATTCGAGATCTCAATTAAATCAAAAACAAACGTACCAACCCACTCCTATGAGTACGTCAACCAGACAATCGGATGGAATATCTAGGCAAAATCCTAAACTTTACCAGATGACAGGACGAAGTATGGAAGATAATAACGATTATACTATGTATCAAACACCGATCCAAGAAAATCCAAGTTATGACGAAACTCTTTCTGACTATCTATCAGACTACTGTGTAGAAGAGACAAATACTGAGACAGAACAGAATTATTTTTTAGGATAACAGAACCTAAGAAACATTTTTCAATTATGAATCTTCAAAATGACAATAATGAACTACCCTACATATATGACCCGAGCACCAATCTAAAAATATTAATAGACACCGGTAGCACAAGATCTTCATAAAGAAATCATTAGGATTCAAAAGTTTTAAAACAAGCCTAACTAAAGAACCATTTGAAGTAGCTACTGCACACAGAGTTTCAAAAGAAAATTACAGTTGTAAACTACCCCTATTAGGTCAAAAATTAACTAAATTCTACCTATTTGACTTTCACAAAAGCTTTGATCTACTATTAGGACTGGATAGGATTAAAGATTTAAAAATAATAAACTAATATGTTGCAATGAAAGGATCCCAATTCTTTATCTTAATACAGAAACAGATGTTCTAAAAACTAAGGACGTATCAGTCAAAGAAATGTCAAGCTATCATATCCAGGCTCTTATCAGCCAAATAGTGAAAATAAAAATAAAAGGTAAAAATAATGATGAAGGATTGTTATCTTATAAAAATATGGACGGATTAGAAATTCCCCAATGCATAGTCACAGTACGTGAAGGGGAAGCCTATTGTCCTATAATAAATAACACATTGGAAAATAAGAGATTGTCACTAAAACCACTTGAACTAGAAACTTTAAATAATTACAACATTTTTCAAACAAATACTTTCACAAAAAACCAAGAAAATAAAATAAATTTAAATATAATCGATGACAAGAACGAAAAACCTAGACTAGATCTATCCAAAATTAGGGTGGACCACATGAACTCTGAAGAAAGAAAAGCAATAATTAAATTAGTAGAAGAATATTCTGATATATTTTATGTTGAAGGGGATAATTTGACTTTTACCAACCAAATTAAACATGTAATTAGAACCACTAATGACATTCCTGTTTATTCCAAAAATTATCGATACCCGGAAATTTATAAAAATGAAGTAAACAATCAAATCGAAGATATGTTAAAACAAAAAATCATCCAACCTTCTCATTCCCCATGGAATTCTCCAGTTTGGATCGTACCAAAAAAACAAGATGCTTCTGGAAAACAAAAATTTCGACTTGTAATAGATTTTAGGGGCTTAAATTCTAAAACCATAGACGACAGGTTTCCATTGCCAAATATTACAGATATCCTACACAAATTAGGTCGATATCAATACTTTACAACATTAGATTTAACTTCAGGATTTCACCAGGTAGAAATGGATCCTACAAGCGTAGAAACAACTGCATTCTCAACGGAAACCGGATATTACGAATTTTTACGCATGGCGTTTGGTCTTAAGAATAGTCCTCCTACTTTCCAAAGAATTATGAATAACATTTTAAGGGGAATTCAAAACGAAACATGCCTAGTATATTTAGATGACATCATTATATATTCAACCAGTCTTCAAGAACATATAGAAAGACTTAGAGATGTTTTTGAGAGATTACGGAATGCAAACTTTAAAATTCAACTAAACAAAACAATTCTCTAGAAAAGAAGTAGCGTATTTAGGGCACATAGTAACCGCAGAAGGTGTTAAATCTGGACCTAACTCCCAACAACCCCCGGAAGTTTTGTTAAGGGATGGAGGAGTAAAGAGGAGTTATATGAACAATATTTAGCATAAGTAAACACAATAGAGGTAGTTTTCCTAGAATAAGATAGAGTAAACATTTTGTATTTCCTAGCCTTGCAAGCCACTAGTTAGCCAGTGTTCTTTATAGATTCGCTCATGACAGTTCGCTCTGTGAATAACAGAGTACTTTCCATTTTATTGTAATAAAATTTAATTCATTTAAATAAAATTATTATAGTAAAATAAAGTTGTTGTTTTTTTAAAAAGAGATTTTTAAAGTGCAACTACATAACTTTTACAAAATTATAGGTTAATGCCAACACCATTAGTATAACCCACAAAAAATAAGTATACAATTTAATTACTTAAACTAAAAAGACCGAGATTGGTGATAAAAAAAAGAGGTAACGTGGTGTGTTTCAAGGGGTGAAATGTTTATATGGAAGGGAGGGTTTTATAAAGAATGTGATGGTAATTAAGGGGGGTGTATGAAATGATTAGGGTATTAGGATGAAATTGATAGGGTATGATGTTTGGGTGTGTGTGTGTGGGGGGGGGGTAAATGAGTGATGAATGATGTTTGAGAGAGGAAGCTCGGATTACCTCGAGGTTATCATCATGCAGTGGTAGACGGATTGGTCGGGCAACCCAAGCGAGGGGTAGGCACCACAAAAAAAAAATTATAATGGGGAATAGGAAAACAAAAAGGCTTTAAAAAAATCTAATTCCCCAAAGTAAAAAAAAAAAGGTGTAACACCATTCCATCCACAAGGGGAAGCCGACGAACCCGAGACTGCATTGAGCTTACCCTCTCGAAGAGGTGGATAAAAAAAAGATCGGAAAACCCCTAAATGGCTTCATCCAGCCAGGCGCCATTTCGTAGACGTGCGCCCTTAGCAAAGACGCACCTTAGCCATACTCGGGCCGCATGACAGACAAAAACCGAGTAAGGGGGTTTATTGGGGGAGTGTTAATGGACGGTGAAGGTATAGTGTTTAGTGTGATGTGTAAAATGTAGGGAAAAGAAGGAAGAATTGGAAAAATACTAAACTAATATCACCTAAGCCTATTGAGATTGGCCCAGGTGTCGAGGAAAAAGGTATAAGGGGGTTGTGCTTGGGATGCCATCATTCAAAAAACATGAGTCCGGTAAAATCCGGTCGGCGGTCTCATCATATACTGTCATATCACTGGCTGCTAAGGTTGCTAGGAAAATATTAAATGTCTGAAAACTTGAAATTTGGTGAGTTTGGGTACAAATTGTAGGGAAAAACAGGAGTTTAAAAATGGAAAATGAACCAGCAGGGTTCACCTGACGAATAAGGCGCAGAAGTGACACTAAATGTTCATCTCTGCGTCTCAAAACATCATTCGTACCAATAATAAGTACGACATGTGCAACCGGAAACCAGGAGTGACAGTTATCTTTAATAAGGGTTTTGAGCCCAGGGGCCGGAAAATCCCTGGAAACGGATTGAGCTCGGACCCGGGAGGTCTCGTACACTCAGAAATTTGGCTAATCTACGGACATGACTATCCCCCAGGATGGTAATTGAATGAGAGTCCCCGTCCGGGGTAACATGGGACCGTGTGATCATTGAAATCATTAATTTATTATTATTGGGCAATTGTAGAACAATAATTTTTTTGAATAATTTATGAATATATTAGAAAACTGAAGGGGCTTGCGGAAATCTGTGTGATGAAAAAAATATAACACAAAGGGTTGGGTAGCATGGGCAATAAAAAGGCGCATAAGTAAATAAACATAGTTGTTATTGGGAGAGTAGAGTAAAAGCAATAGTTAGTGGGGGTTAGTTAGGTTAGAGGAGAAAATTAAACAATTTTGAAGTAGGCTAAAATAATCGAAAACAATTTAGACTGTATAATAATTAATTTAGGAAATAAGAATGTAATATATAAAAAAATGGATTGAGGGGTTTCTGTGACCGTCTGTGCAGATAAAAATGTTGGATAAATTTCATCAACATCCTATCCTCGATGTATGAGCCACTACGTTGGGTTAAAGTTGCGGCGTCTAATAGAGATTATTTCCTAATATTAACTAGTGTATAGGCTGAGTTTGCTACCAGAGTGATATAAACTGTAGTGTCGATGTATTGGTTTGTTTTAAATTAAATAAGACTTAAATCTAACATTATCATAGCTTTTTAGCAGAAGTAGGTATTGAATAAGGATTTCTGCCTACAATGTGTTATCAACTGTATGAGATAAGCCGACCGAGGTCAATAGCTGAAGACTGGTTTGACCGGTATAAGTCAGTATAACAATGGAATTAATGCTTAAAACTACGTTATGTCGACCTAGGCTGGAAAAATATTTCAAGCCATAACATAATTCATACATATATCTAAATCTATATACACACAAAATTATAAATGGATCAGTGCATAAAAGAATGAAAACAAGTTATCTAATGAACTTACACTTAATGTATGCTAGTTGAACAGCAAAAAAGTTTTTGATTAATTTTTTAGAACAATCAATTTATTTATTCAGTAAAAAAAAATATATTAATTTTCTTCTCTTTTGCTTGGCTTGTTTTTTTTTGCAATCTTAAACTGTATTAACTGAAATATGCTTACAGACGGAAATAATTTTTAACTGATAAATTACATGACAAACAATAAAATAAATTAAATTTGAAAAGCTACAAATATTTATAACAATAGATAATTAATGTAATTAAATAGCTAGCTCACCATTAAAGCAGACAGGATGTTAATAAGACTAGGCCGAATTTGATATTGGTTACTTACCATTTTAGATATAAGTTCCTGAAATTAAAAGTTTAGTGTCGCGAGGGGATAAAAAAGGTTAATTTAATAGTTAAATAAGTTATATTTAAAGAGACCGAATTTAGATTTCGCGAAAAAAGGTTGGCAATACTAGTGTAACGTACTATTATATGTTAGTTTAAATTATAAAAGAAAGAATTTAATTTAGTCGGAATTTGATATACTGGAAATTTAGCAAAAAGAAAGCACGCCGGCATAGTGTAGCCAGCCGTTTGAGACATGTCACCCAGTGCACAATAACCCTATTAAACTCTTAAAAATTAGGGTTTTTCATTATTATTTTTTTAATTTTTCATTTAGACACCACCAAAAGAACCCGGAACACGAGACAAAGCCCATTTCTCTGCTACCATTCTGCAAAGGTAGCAGTTGGGAGGTAAGTGGATCTACTTTTATTATGCGTTGCCGGGTCATCAGATCGCGTGCTAAAATTAATAAAAGTACACTGGGCGAATCTCAATCTAGGCTAGCCATTTTTGACGATTAATTCTAAACACAATTTTATTAAAACTAAGCCAACTACACTAAAACCCATATTAAACTAAACTACATTGTAGTGCCACAACCTGTTGGACTAACACAAAAGGCCTATAATAGCCGTGTATTAGTCCAACTAATAATATTACGATTAGAAAAATGCGATGAGCTCAGATATAAACCCCAGGGCCGTACCGGCCCTGTTCCATGGGATTTAAGCAGGCATAGTAAAATATAACGGCACTAAAATGAAGCAACGAAGAACCCTAAGCGGACATCTTCCCTCACTCGTGGTTGGAACACTACTCGGGGTTTTCTAGTCCCTAATGTACATACAAGGTAGCGAAGTGGAGGGGGGAATGGTGACTAATCACCACAAAATAATTATAACAACATAAATCACTTATTAGGTTTGGGTGCGGTTGACAAACAGTTGCCATCATAAACTTGACAACACCTTGATGAATCAATGAGAGACTTGGGTTATAGAATGGAATTAATTGCAAAAGTGAAAATAGATAAAGACTAAATACAAACTTACAGTTTCTATAGAAGGAAATAAAGCCAAGGGATCTGCTTCATGTCCTGGAGGCTCAGTCCTGGAAAAATTACAATCACTGATATGTACCACAATTAATATAAAAATATTGTTAGGAATTAAATATTAGGATTAGGTTAAATAGTGAAGTTTCATTCTAAGTTCCAGAACAGTTATAAACAATAGTTGTGACAATATTGAGCTGGCATCTATCAAACAAGTCATTCATTACTCAAAGATATATAAGCCAAGTTTGGTAGAAAATGGAAGTTAGACATAGCAGGTCATTTATTGGTCAGTTTGAGATGGATTAAAATTGTCATCAAACGGTTCTCAATGTAAATTTGAAAATTACCAATTAGTATCAACAGAAAAACCAAAAACAGTAGTGTTAGACAAATTAAAAGAGTTTATCATAAATAAAAAAATTAATTTAGTAATTATCCAAATTTCTTGACTATAATTAATTAACAGCAATTACCGTACTATAGTTTGTGAAAGAAAAAACTATTAATAAAACAAATACAGTTTAAAAGTGAAAAAACCATGATTTGAATAAGCATTATAAATAAATATAATTATGTTAATATGTTGAATGAATTAGGATGTATAACATATGGATTCGTATGTCTTAACAGGAAAATTCTTGTCGGGAAATGAAAGCTGCATAAGAGCTTGTGTAAAATTTATAAAACTTTGTATAGATTTATAAAATAGAGAAAATTACAATCAACTTTTGTTAATGAGTAAATTTTAGAAATCTTAATAATAAAAACTTAGAGACACTATTAAAAGACGAAAAACGTCAAAATTCTGGATAAACATAAATTGTAGACAAAGTAAATCAATAAAAAAGATAAGCCATTTTGAATAGTAATAAAGATTCAAGATTGATAATATTTTACATGATTATTATGGGGCTCTTCAAGCTCGATAATATAGCAAAGTTTGAACAACATGGGGCATAGGGCTTGTGAGATATGATGGTTATATGGAAGGAAAACCACAATCTTTTCATATAACCAAAATATAATGATTTTGACAATGAAGTTATTATAATTGTTTAAATACACGTTATTAACCAAAGCCCATTAGAAGTATGTATAATAATTCAGGTGGGGAGTACCGTTACCTAGTACATCATTACCCCAAAAAGCAGTTTGACCAACAATACTGAAAACACTGATATTGAGAAAAAACAATAGTCAGGTAATTAAAAAAGTTTTAAGATAAATTCGACGTAGAATCCATTGGGGATCATGAGAAAAATTTAAAAGCTACAGAAGATATGAGCAAATTACCAACTCAAAAAAGAGTCTACATTTGGTCATAGTGTTTGATTGGAAAGTGGGGATCATGAAACTATAAAACAACTTTCCAAGAACTTAGAGAGTCATTTTGATTATCTTGTTATTACCATCAGCATCACTCTAATTACTTAAAATTCTTAGATGTGAACAGTGTAAAATTTTCTACAAAAAACTAAAAGCCTAATAAATGTAAATTCAGCAAACTCTATAAATTGGCATAATTTGGGAACATTAGTAGACACAACGTAAAACTTTAATCACCAAAATCAAGAAAAAAAACATTCGAACTTCAGCAAATGCGCTCTTGAAGATAGGATCAATTATAAACATCCATCTGCCGCTCTCTGGATTTCAAGCCAACAGTAGAACATACCTAAGCCTCCTAAGAAGCCGTGGACTTTGCAAATTGGAGGAATCCAGACTGAAAGAACGAGAATTCGATCATCACTTTTATAAGGTAGCGAAATTTCAAAATTAAACAATATAGAATCAATGACAATTTTAAATTCAGAAGTTCTCATTTGTCTTAAAGAAACGTAAATCATCAACTTCAGAAATACTTATATCTCGTTGGGTTATTTAGAATCATTATCATTGTTAACAATGAAGGTAATTCCAATTAAATAAATTCATAGAATAATCAAATGTCATGTCAATTCATATATTGTGTGCATAAATCAATATTCAATCATTTGTCTGTAAATGTTAAAATATAGAATTGAGGAGATAAATTTTGACAAATTAATTCTAAAACCATTGACTACGTTATTTTGCATACTTTCCTGATCTACTTTTGTTAGGGAACATATTTCTCCAAATGGCACGACTCGAGAGAGGTATAAATTGGCTCATACTGCGTAAGAAAAATTCAAATAATTAAAAATTCATTAAATGGCTTACTTATAAGATTTTGTTGTATACATCACGGGTCAAGGGGTGTATTACGGCAATTTCTTGCGTTCGATTTTTGTTTTCTTTAAGAAAGGGCTGGGTATTAGATAATAACCCTGAACACATCAGTCTATTATAATGATTAATTTCTAACAAAAAGTGTATCGGCCAAATTGATAACAGTATTCGGAATTAAAATTAATTAACATTTACAGACAAATACCATAGTTGTACAGTATAAGGAAAACCTAATTCCACCTCAATATTCTGTTAGTACAGACATTATGGTAGAATTTAACAAAACTGTAAATATAATTGTAGAAAACTTTAGCGAATTAAGGAATAAGATGTTACTTATAAATAAGAAGTTAGATGATTTTATAGAATTAAATAACTTTAGAGATGCACTTAATCAATTAAATATTGTATGAATATGTTGCTACGTTAAGTACAAAATATAGAGAACTCACTAACATTCTGTAAACATTCTACCACCAAGAATAATTTCCAAAAAAAAATAATTTTTTAATCGAGAATATTCACAAATATTTATAATAATTAATTGCCATTAGAAGCACAAATAGAAACTATTTGGGAATTCATAAATTTGTTAGAAGTAAGTTGTAAAATTGGCAAAAATGAAATTTTTATTCTCTTGATTTACCGATTGTAGAAGAAACAGATTTCAATATTTACAAATTGTATTCTGCAACCACTAAATATAAATCAGGTTATGTAACTATAATCCCCACAGTAAAATATTTGTTAGTATCAAAAACTAAATTAAATAAATTTAGAACTGTAATGTAACAACAAAATTTGATCGAAATTCTTACACTCATTGGAACAAATATCCCATAATGAACTCAACTGTGAAACATCTATTGTTCAACATGCCACAACAGACAATTGCAAGTACACCACTTTGAAGATCGTAGACAAAGAGATGAACCAATGTTATCAATATTCCGTCAAAAAGAAACTTTGAAAATAACAAATCAAAAGAAAACTTTCACTAAGACACTTCAACTTATTTACTAAATTAACCCAAAGAGTGATATAATTTTTTACATAAATAGACAGCTCAATCACTCGTTCAAAACCGAAGGTGGACTTCCCAAAACTCTTCTAGATGGTTCTGTACTATAGGTTTCAGTAACCAACAACCAGATTTTCTATTAACCTAAAAAATATTGAAATGGACACCATCTCACCAATAGACAATTATTGTAACAGAAATTAGTGTATGGACAATGGTAATTTATGTAATGTTGCTAGTTGGAATGCTTTATTTTTTATTTCATTTCACTCCATTACGCCTAATTAGATAACATTGAGACTGTTGTAGGTAGGCAGCTTGTCCTCAAATAACACATAATTACAGTACTATAATCAATATTAATTTAACATTATATATAACTAAGACTAAAATTAGTCACAATAGATCATATCAGTCAATTAATTGTTTCTAAAATTGTTTTAGTTTGTTCAAGAAATAAATATTAAATATCTTTAAAAATACACTTACATACAGATGAGCACATTTTATTCACACACATAACAATACCTAACAAAAGCAATAAACATAACAGTAACAAATATATACATGATAGATAATTTCTCAGATTTTACCTACACACTACAAAATGAGAAATCATTTGTGTTATAATATGTTTTCTCCAGAAACAGTTGCTTCAGTTTTTTTAAAATAGTGTTATTTATAGTACCGGTATCTTAAATGTGGAATTTAACTGATTGTAAAATTTGATATCCTTATATAAAGGACTCCTTTCCAGCAGGGTAAGCCTGTGAATCGTGTACAACATTGTTTCACTGTTCCTTGTGCCATAATTGTGGTGCAGAAAATAATTCAGTGTTAACAGAAAAAAACAAATAAAATATGGTCTACTTTCCTATATTATAAAAGAAAGTCCATTATATTCCAGGAAATTTTTTTGAAGATCAGTTAAACTTCTGATACAATATTGGTTATTCAGAATAAACAACACAAACTGCATGAAAATTATTTGTGAAAGAGATGATTATAAAAACCACAAAAGATGATATTAATTATAAGTTATTGTGTAAAATAAAAAGAGTTGGGACTCCAATGCCCAAGTAAAGATACATCTTCTCTATCAAAAATTGGACAATTAGTATGTAAAAGTAAAAGAATAATTTATACTGAAAGTTATAATATTAGGTAAAACAGTATATCTGAAACAGAAAATATTCAAACCTTAAGTCATAAATTATTTCAAACGTTGGCAACACTTTACATAATTTGTACTTAACCTACTTACCAAACAATATCTATTTCTTCTTCATCTTTCACATTGATGAATTCCATCATCTTGCTTTGGTAAACTTCATCTGTATTCTCCTTACCGTCGTCTTCTTCCTTTATTTCATTATTTGATTCAGTCTCATCTTTGATCAAACAGCTTTCTTCTTCTTCTATCAAATCAAAACTAACCTCCTCTTGTTTTATTTCTATATCTAGATTTTCTTCTTTAATGTTATCCAACAGATCTGAATGTTCCATGATGTAGTTCTGAAACAATAAGATATTGAACAATAAATTATATTTGCAAAGTCCCGATAATTATGTAATTTATAATAAATACTAGTTTACTCTAGAATGAATACCTTAAATAACTTGAATGAATAACAATAAATTATTTATTTATAAGAATTATGTACTATATTTTTAGAAAAGATCATTTTCCAAATATTTGAAAGGATACTTCCTTCTGCCCTAACAACTAGTAACCTACTCCCTTTAGAAGGATAGTAGCTAGCCAACCCTATACAAATGTTTAGAGGAAATTGTTCATCAGGAGTTGTCAAAACATGGAAGTTCTCAGTCCATTTTGATTAAGCTTTCAGACAGGCAATAGCACTGATAAAACACTAACATATGTATCTGATAACATACAATTAACAATGGGCCGTAGAGAAGCTACTCTGTTAAAGTTATTAATTTCTCTACAGCTTTCGATTGTGTCAATTATTCTTTGTTTTTAAAATTGAAGAGAATCGAGCTGTCATTTCAATGCATAGCTTGAACCAAATCACGGAAGGGAGAAAAGTGTATTTTTTATTCAATATGCAAAACTTTGACATTTTCAGTAGGATCATAAATATGACCAGAATCTAGTAAATGGTTAGTAAAATTTGAATCTGTTTGACCATACTTACAACAATGTACAAGTTCATTAATTCTAGTTAACTTTTCACGAAAATAAAACATAATTTCGACTTTTCTAGGTTAAGTTCTATTAAGTGAATTACGTGTTAAATTAGGAATATACACATGAATTATTACCTTACATGGTTAAGTAAAGTAGCTATATATATATATAGCCACCTTACCTGACCTATGTATAAATTTGTAAAAAAAAAAAAAAAAATTGTGTGTTATATCCTAAGCGGTCCCCATCCAAGTACTAACCGTGCTCGATGTTGCTTGACTTTGGTGACATAAATCCATTGAATTCTGTAGTTTAGAAATTGCGATTTTTCGGTGAAAATATTAGCACTGTGTTGAAAACTTATTTTATTATTAATAAATAAGATATGTAGAACACGTTAAAATAAATTACAAAAAAAGCAGTGTCTTTCTTTATGAACAATTACCGGTAATTGTTTATAAAAAGTGGCGCTTTATTTTCTGGATTTTTTTTTTATCGTCACTACATATAATAAAAATAAATATGTATAAATAAATAAGTATAAATACACTTTTTACGAATAAATAATGTTTTCTTTGTGCAGATCACTTTTTTTTTCACTGAAAAATGGCAATCTAAAAACTATCAAATCCAAGCGTATTATTATAGGTTTAGACATAATGACAAATGTTCACATTTACATCTCATATGTTACTAAAGATATTTCAATGTATAAATCCGTCAACACAAATCATGTGATATGCTCTGAATCCTCCATATTAATAATCTAATTTCAAAGTATTAACTTCAATAAACTTACGAAGGTTTAAGGTTTGTTCAGGTGATTATATATATAAGGATTTGCCAGGTGCTTATTTATATATAGCTACCCAGAGAAACCTGTAGAGATATATAATTATATCGGAAATTAAACAAATTATTAACTTCAATAAACATATGAAAGGCACATGAACAAACATGTTATGATATGAAATAGCGATCTAGCATAGTTATAGTGTAATGTTTGTGCGTCAAACCATACGCTATTTTAAAAATATTTATCATTGTTATTATGTCTTGCCATTATGTGTAACCTAAAAATGAAAACATTATTTATTCTTAAGTTAAGTAAGTTATGCAGTAGACGATACAAAAAAGTCTGGAAAATAAGATGGTACCTTTAAGTACACAACTACCGCCAGTATGCATTCAATTTCTGCTTTCGCAATGAGCCTATGCATCTAGGTTTCATACATTACTCGGAGGGAAGATAATAGCGTATCGTTGGTTGTATGCACATTACATGTCTTTTGATAGAACTAGGTCTTGGCAGGTCATTAGATAGTCAAGTAACCATATGTATATAGTTAACTTCCCAGACCTTTAGGTACTTAACTAGTATGTAAAAGATATTGGATGGGTAAATGTTTACTTTAAGATGGCATTATATTTTTCGGAATTTTTTTTAATCATCTACTACTTACCTTACTTTTTAAGAATAAATAATAATGTTTTCCTTGCGCAGATCACTATTTTCACTGAAAAATCACAATCTAAACTACCAAATCCGACATTTACAGGTTAAAACAATGGCAATGATAATAGCTTACGGTTTGACGTATGTGCATTACACAATGAGACTATGCTAGATCGCTATTTCAAATCACAACAGTTTGTCCAGGTTGCCTTTCGTTTGTTTATTGAAATTAATAATTTGCTTACTTACGATATATTTATATATCACGACCAGTTTAGTCAAGTAGCCATATATATATATATATATATATATATATATATATAAACACCTGGCCAAACCTTACGTAAGTTTATTGATGTTAATAATTTGAAATTAGATTATTAATATGGAGAATTTGCAGCATATCACGTGATCTGTGATCAAGGATATTATACATTGATATATTTGTAGTAACCTATAAAACATAAATGTGAACATTTAGCCATTATATCTAACCTATAAATATGTGAAATTTGATTGTTTTTAGATAGCGATTTTATAATGAAAATTAGTGATCTGAGCAAGAACAACATTATTTATTCATAAGAAGTAAGGTATGTAGTAGAAGATAAAAAAATAAAATATGGAAAATAAGGCATCAACTTAAAGTAAACTTTTTTGGATGTAATAAGTTGACAACATTAACCAGTAATGAGTATTTAATTTGACAGTGGGGTGTATAAATCTAATTACCTAATCAGACATATTTTGGATGAATATAAACATCGAGTGATGAGACATTGACTAAAGTAATACAGATGAACATTGGCATATAGTAACCTAAACACATTATGGGTGGAAGAGAAACTGGGATTATAAATATAACATAACCTAACTCTAGAATATACACTTTCATTTGGCAGATTCCGAGGGAGGGAGGAAATCAAGCTTAACAGCATAAACTCTACAGGTAATTCCAACAAATTTATCATCCCCAGGCTTAGTGTGTAACCTACAATTATAATCGAAAACAAAAAATTAGAAGGTGGATAACACTAAAGAAATATCAAAATAAGACTCAAATCATTTATCTCACCAATCTTCCATAATAAATAAAACTAAGTAATATTACTTACATAATTCAAGGAGGTACTTTGTAGAAAAATAAAATAGAAAATATAGTTAAAACTAGGAAAACTACTAACAGCAGTTAGGATAGGACATTAAATTAAAATATTACAATTACAACGGTACGGTAGAATGTGCAACAGCCTGCATCATAACTATTTCTTCTTCTTTTTCTCATCGCCTATACTTGAAGGAAGGGATTGGAAGAAACATAATATTTGCCCTTTAACCATTTGTATTAAAAAAATATACATATTTTATATTAAATACATTGTGAAATTCTTATTTTATACCTGTGTAATAAATTATATAGGTTACGTTCATGAAAAAAAAAAAAGTGATTTTTGTTATTTTTAATTCTATGAAATTTTTTTGAATACATAGATACAAAATACTTGCTATTATTGCATTTTTATCTATCCTTGACATTGATTAAATATGTAAACTTACACTAACTGTGCACAATTTATATGACTTTTGAAATGTTATATTTTCATAGCCTTGGCAATAATTTTGACAATTTTGTATTGTTTTAATATTAGGTCGGCACTCGGCAGTACCTGTACTCCTGTAGAACTAAATATTTTTGTACAGCTATTTGGGTTTACAGTATATGAATAACCTATTTAGTAAAAGTAATTTGAAGAACTAAAAATAATGCCCAGAGTAAAAAAGTTTGGTAAGAGGAAGGTTTTATTTATAAAACCATGTGTTATTAGTGGTGTAAGTGTTGTAAATAGTTCAAATTGTGTAAATTTAATAAATAATATAACCTCAAATAATAGTGATCCTAGACCTAGCATGCCAATCAGAGCAGTAAAAAGTAGTACTTTAGAAAACCCTTAGCATTGACTGTGTCCCAAACAGAAAGGTTCGTGGTGCAAATATAACCGATCTTTAGCACAACAAATTTGACCAATACAGTCTACACATAGTAGTTATGGAAACCATAAAAACTATTTTGAAAGCTCTAGCTGATCCTGAATTGTTAAAAAAATGTGTAGTAGATGGTAAGACTCAAAATCAAAATGAATCGTTAAATATGATTTGGACTAGAATTCCTAAAAATGACTTTGTTGGACTATCAACCCTAAAAAATGGTGTATTTGATGCTGTTATTTCTTATAATGAGGGAGTTTTGGGAAAGGTTAGAGTTTTAGAAAATGTTAAGACTGCTTGAAAATTAGGGGGACACAGATGACCCTAGTTATGGATATGGAGCTCACTAAGGGCAATGCAAGTAAGAGTTGTAGTTATAAACCTGATATTTCACTTTAAACAGAGTTTCCCGTAAGTTTAGTTTCGGTACCATTATTTTTTTGTAAACCGCTTGTCCAAACTGAATGAAATTTTCAGCTATTACTCATTAAGTTATGTTTCATAAAAATAAGAAATATCTTAGTAATGTGATTTATTAAAAAAAAAACTGTTTTTACAATTATTTTAAACACTATTTTAGGTAAGATCATTAAAAAATTTGTAAAGCTAAGTTTTCATTTGATAGAAACAATAGATCTTGTTATTGTTGCTAAGTAATAAATAAACACAAAAAAAATTTTACAGAATTATTTATAACACTTTTCAAGAAAATGGTACTGAAAAATAGTTAATTTAACATGGACAGCAGAGGGACAACTGGGTTCACTTAATAAAATGAAAGTCAAATGGGAATTGATTTATTTATTGTCTGTATGATTTGTATTTATAAAACTAGCATATAAAGGGGGACATATTTTGAATCGTAGAAAAATTGGGATTTAAAGGATGGAAGTTGTGTTTTCTTCTCCCCAGATTTCCTTCTAGCATTCCTTATGGAGTAAGGATAGAGGACTCTCCATATAAGGGAGTACATAAATATTAGTGTATTGTATGTCAGTTATGTTACTAAGTCCAGTTGAGTGGTTTTTCCCCCAATGGTCATCATCCTCGGTGGAACAGTCCATGTAGGACTCTGGCCTCCCTTTACTCTTCTCAGTTATCAGCTTTTCTTCTCCACCTCCGGATCCTCATCTTTCTCAAATCATTTCCAGCTTCACTTGCCTTGTGGCTCTTTCCCTGTTATCATGCTGAAATTCATAATTTGCTCCCTTAATTTTTTCCAAACACAGAATCACCCAGGCTTGTCCTTTATTGCTGGTAATGCTAAACTTTTCGTCATTGGCAATTCAAGAATTTTAAATATATACTTCAAATGTAGATTTTAAAAAATACCAGCAATGATCAAAACCCGTTTCCAATTATATCACATAAGTCGGTGTAGACGCAGGTAGTCCCAATATTCTCCTATAGCAAACCTTTGCAATCCTTCTAACACTTCTAGCCATATGAAGCCCCAAACCTGAGCCCTGTACCCTATTACCGCTCTACAAATCGTATTGTGAACTGTCCACTTTGCAAAAACAGGTATGTTATTTTTAACAAATAAATCACTAAGGACGTTATTGAGGATGAATTTTGCCGTAGTTACTTTTGCCCTTGCATGCGCACAAAAACTCAGAGTAGGCGTCAATATAATTCCTAAATATTTGAACTCATTTACTACTTCTAAATGTTCTCCCTTCCCAAAAATATTTTTCATGTGCACCTAATTTCCCTCCTCGTCTAATAATCATTATTTTGGTTTTATCTTTATTTACCATAAGACCCCATTGTTTACAATAATTATTTAAATTAAAAATCATTTTTTGCTAGGAGCTTGGTCTATCAGCAAAAAACTATATCATCAGCATATAAAAGTGACAACTATAATATTTCCCACAGTCACGCTCCTTCCTAAAATGTCATCCAGATCATTTTGGTATATAATACAGTATATTATTTAGGTAATAATATATGACAGAGAAAATTAGAACAAAAAAAGGCCTCGTATTATATCAAGAAACGTGATAATAAAAGTGATTTATTGAATGACTATATGATACCGCAATGACAATGAAAAATAACGTTGTGGACAAACCAAGATAAACAACCCTTACTTCAGTTGTTCTTGAACCGTCGGTATACACCTGTCTCGCATTTGAGTCTTATTTGTTAATTGTATGTGATTTGTACGTTTTGTAATGTTTTAATATTTTAAAAAACCTCTCAGGAGCGGGTCTGAAGATGGAACATACGTTCTGAAATGTGTAACATGTTACAAAATAAGTCACAAGATAAAGTAGGTATGAAATAACTTAGAAAAATATATGACAGGGAAAATTGGAACAAAAAAAAAGGCCTTGTGTTATATCAAGAAACGTGATAGTCATAACAAAATGTGAAATAAAAGCTAAACTTGCAAAACAATATCAAAGAAAAAGATTTGTATAGGCACTAAGAAACAAGTAAATCACACTTGGGTCTTAATATAATAAAAGTAAACTAAAATCCCGAGTCAACGTAAAATTTTGAAGGGTTATAAAATAATCAAAACACCAGTTTCATAAAACCTAGTTCACTTGGATATATAGATTTAATAAAAATTATACTACATAAATTAAAGTTTGTAAACATTCATTTTACAAAAAATACTTAATAAACTAAATTTAACACTTACCAAAGTAAAACTATAAACACAAGTTTACATGTTTAAATGTTGAATTCAACTGTAAGTGGTAATTAAAGAAATTCTGCATTTCAAAATGTGACATAAACAATCAACTGTGAGAACACATCACTGATAAGATAGTTCAAATTCCTATTCTAACGAAAAAAGAACATTTGAAATTCAATAAACAGTACAGTATCCTCAAGGTAGGAATGTGTCTGGGGTGGAGAGGAAAAGAGGGGCCTCCACACTTCATTTGTTGCCTTTACTTTCAGAGATACAACCCCAATAAAAATAATATAGACCTCAAATGCTTCTGTGTAAACATGTACCCTACTTTCATTTCTTTTATCGGTGTAAATAAGAATAAAAGTTTACAAAAGTACAGAAAGGTGCATATTAAAAAAGATAGGACACTTAAAGACATATTAGAGCTAAGCAGTAATTTGTGTACTTAGTTTTCTTGGAATGGTTTGTACCATCCAGTCAGGCTAGAGAAGTAAGTAGAAGGGAGGACACGCCCTTTACACCAGACACAATCCTAGTCTGAGGCTACTGTACATTCACATTCACTTGTATTGTTAAATGTACCTTTCTGGTTCCCAGAATCATAATACTTAACATTTTTTGAATCACGATTGCATATTTTCACTGTGATAAATAAAGGTTATATATTGGTTTTAGATTGTGATCAAATCTCATAATCAATTTAGCCTGTATTTAAACCAAAACAGTCTAGACACAATGGAAAGTGGAAATATCATTAGGCTTACGAAGTACAATAAGGTTTACACCTCCAAGACAGTCTAGATTTAAAATATCAATTTTATTGTCAAGAAATCTGTCTTACACACACAATGTGCAATTGTTAGTGCAAAATTAAAATGTAAGTTATATCATAAAATAAGCAATACTGCTAGAATAAAATATAAAATTAAAATTATATTAACTAGAACTTAGGGGAAGCAATTTTTAGATTCTGTAGAAGTTATCAAAGTGTTACTAAGTCTAACAAGCTTAATAGAAATCTATCAAGTGTTACACCACAAAAGTAACATTGGTCATTTACCTAGCAAACAGTGTCAACAAAATGTGAATGTGATGATGGTACTATAGTGAACATTTGTTACATGGGCCATTTTACACTCTGTATAATCATATGATATTTTGTAAAACTATTTCTAAATGGGAGAGAAAACGTTTCAGAACTTTTACATAAAATCAGAAATAATATCAGTCATACAGATACAGTTATGTAATTCATACTAAAGAAATGTTGACTATCATGTTAGGTAAGGTTGATATATTATTTTGTAAATCATTTTACGTAGTTTTAATTTCGACTTTTAAGTAAGGATTCCCAATAAAAGAGTAAAATAATACATAACAAAAAAATATTTCAAAAGCTATGAGAACAAATTATAATTAATTTACAACAAATGTAAAAAGATATACAGTGATATACAGTCTACGTCATTTGTGTAGTTTTTATGTCAACTTTTCAGTAGGGATTCCCCTTAAAGGAGTAAAGGTAAAAATTAAACAAATATATATATATATAACAAATACAATAAGATATGATACAGTCAATTTGTGAATATTGAATTTATACAAAACAAACTAGTTTTTTTTTCTAGAATATTTTATAAAAGTAAACTTTGAATTACAATAATAAATTATGCGTTTATGTTCTATGTCCTAGTTTACACACACGATTTCACAGAATACAAACAATCAAACAATGCAATTTCAGTTCTAATGTAACGGAAAAATTGTTCAATATATATTTATATTAATTCTACATATTGCATATATTATACACCAAACTACAGTTATTTGAAAGTACAGGAGAAATAATGGTTAATTACTTGTCAATTTGATTGTAAAATTACATATGAAGTGAAATGAAATGTTTACAATTTTAAGGAAAATTAAAAATAGTTTTTTACAATTTAAAAATATACTTAAATTTTAGACATTCAACTAAAAGTTAACTCTTATTATTTTTAAAATATTTAAAGAACAATAAAGAAAGAACTGAGTCCCTTATAGGATTAGCATTTTCTTAATAAGATATAACAACAACAAAGAACAAATTAAATAACACAATAATTAATTCTGTTTGATCCGAGAATCAGACCATTTAATATTTAAATACGTAGGTTGAGTTTAGAATAAAATAAAGATAAAAATATAAATTGCCCTACAAGTAGGATTTCAAAATTACTGCATAAAAGTGGAACTTACTAAAAAAATAGGTATGATTGGCAATCATCGTTTTGCTTAAATAGGAAAGTTATTCTAGTAATTTGTTGCAACACACATTAACATGGCAACATAAACAAACAAAGGCAGTTCAGTAGTTGTTGAACCATGGATACCATTTCTTACAAAAAATATTTAAATAGAGCCTAATCTGTTGTCATTGTACCATAAACATATCCTTCTACCATCAGGGGCACATTTTAGTGTATCAAGGGAACCTAGGTGGACCTGCACTTTTTTCATGTAGTTTTTAATGAGATCCCTTAACATCTTTTCTATCAGGTCTCTCTGAGACACTATTTGAGGGCTAGGGATCTTTATGTATGCTCCTTTTTTCTATTTAACAAAACGAAAAACAACAAAGCATATCCTCCTATATTGTGCTTGATTATAAAATCAAGCTTTGAAAGACTTTAGTCAAGGTTAATTCTATTTCAAAAATATTCCTTAATTGTTATATTTTTTAAACTTGTGATTTGTCAGAGGGTTTGGGTCACAAATCCTCACATTTGATTAAAATTTGAACAAAATTAATAGACCCAATCTTAAGAAATTAAGTCTTTTATAGCTACATGGCCGATAAGGTTTTTTTACCAAGAACACATGGACAAGTAAGTTTTATTTAGGTCCTTAGATGATACAATTGAGGTACAGCCGAATTTGAGGAAATAGTAATTATTTTGTGTTATTTATGAGAACTATTACAAAATTTTGAATTATCAAAAAACTAAAAACAAGTCCTGAGATATGACCTAAATATCTCCACATACCAAATTTTAATTTTATAAAAAACTAGTTTCAAGAGTTTGGACTAAAGATATGATAGAGTGTGTATAGATGATAGACAGACATCATTCCAAAACATCAATGAAAAACAGCAGCTGTACATAGTACACATTTATACATTTCAACACTAAGTTATCCAACTGACAATACTAACAAATCTGTACATTTATATTAGAATTGATTGTCAGTTTGCACTCTGGAATGTTTTGAAAAATCAGAAGCACTCACATGTGTCTTCTCAGATTGTCAAAATGTAAAGAAAAAGTCTCAACTGAACATTTATATAGCTTTTCTCCAGTTTGCTTTCTTATGTGCACTTTTAAGTTTACTTAATTCAGAAGCAAAAAATTACAAGTTAGCACATTTAAATACTTTTTTCTCCAGTATGCAATCGCATGTGCACTTTTAGCCGACTTGATTGAGAAGCAGAATAATCACATAGTACACATTTACTGTATATGTTTTTTTCCGTGGTATTCTTTCTCGTGTGCACTTTAAGTGCATTTTTATAAGAAGTTGAATAATCACAATTATTTGCACATTTATATGGTTTTCCTCCAGTATGCTTTATCATGTGCACTTTAAGTAGATTTTTATAAGAAGTAGAATAATTAAACTGTGCACATTTTAATGGGTTTTCTCCAGTATGCTTTCTCATATGCACTTAAAGTTTATTTTTATAGAGTTAAAGCAGAATAATCACACTGTACAGATTTATATGATTTTTCTCCAGTATGTTTTCTCTTGTGCACTTTAAGGTTAGCTAATGAAGAAGCAGAATAATCACACTGTACACATTTTTATGGTTTTCCTCTAGTGTGCTTTCTCATGTTGCACTTTAAGACTACTTGAGCAAAAAGCAGAGTAATCACAATTTGCACATTTATATGGGTATTCTTAAGTGTGCTTTCTCACGTGCACTTTAAGTTTATATAGAGTTATAGCAGAATAATTACACTACACATTTATATGATTTTTCTCCAGTGTGCTTTACCATGTGCAATATAAGTGCATTTTTATAAGAAGTGGAATAATCACACTGTGCACATTTGTAAGGTTTTTCTCCAGTATGCTTTCCCATGTGCGCTATAAGGTGAGCTGATGATGAAGCAGAGTAATCTCAATTTGCACATTTATATGGGTTTTCTCCAGTATGCTTTATCATGTGCACTTTAAGGTTAGCTGATTGACAAGCAGAATAATTACACTGTACACATTTATATGATTTTTCTCCAGTGTGCTTTACCATGTGCACTATAAGTGCATTTTTATAAGAAGTGGAATAATCACATTTGTAAGGGTTTTCTCCAGTATGCTTTCTCATGTGCACTTTAAGGTTAGCTGATTGAGAAGATGAATAATCACACTGTGCACACTTATATGGTTTTTCTCCAGTATGCTTTCTCATGTGCACTTTAAGACTATCTGATGTGGAAGCAGAATAATCACACTGTGCACACTTATATGGTTTTTCTCCAGTATGCTTTCTCATGTGCACTTTAAGACTACTTGAGCAAAAAGCAGAGTAATCACAATTTGCACATTTATATGGGTTTTCTTCAGTGTGCTTTCTCATGTGCACTTTAAGTTTATATATATTTAAAGAGGAATAATCACACTGTGCACACTTATATGGTTTTTCTCCAGTATGCTTTTTCATGTGCACTTTAAGGTTAGCTGATTGAGAAGCAGAATAATCACACTGTGCACACTTATATGGTTTTTCTCCAGTATGCTTTCTCATGTGCACTTTAAGACTATCTGATGTGGAAGCAGAGTAATCACAATTTGCACATTTATATGGGGTTTCTCCAGTATGCTTTATCATGTGCACTTTAAGGTAATCTGATCTAGAAGCAGAGTAATCACAATATGCACATTTATATGGTTTTTCTCCAGTGTGCTTTCTCGTGTGCAGTTTAAGACTATTTGATGTAGAAGCAGAGTAATCACAATTTGCACATTTATATGGGTTTTCTTCAGTGTGCTTTCTCATGTGCACTTTAAGTTTATATATATTTAAAGAGGAATAATCACACTGTGCACACTTATATGGTTTTTCTCCAGTATGCTTTTTCATATGCACTTTAAGGTTAGCTGATTGAGAAGCAGAATAATTACACTGTACACATTTATATGATTTTTCTCCAGTGTGCTTTACCATGTGCACTATAAGTGCATTTTTATAAGAAGTGGAATAATCACATTGTGCACATTTGTAAGGTTTTTCTCCAATATGCTTTCTCATGTGCACTTTAAGACTACTTGAGCAAAAAGCAGAGTAATCACAATTTGCACATTTATATGGGTTTTCTTCAGTGTGCCTTCTCATGTGCACTTTGAGTTTATATTTATTTAAAGCAGAATAATCACACTGTGCACATTTATATGGGTTTTCTCCAGTATGCACTCTCTTGTGCACTTTAAGTTTATATAGAGTTAAAGCAGAATAATTACATAGAGGACATTTGAAAGATTCTTTGCTTACATATAGGTTTGGTTTCTTAAATGTAGTGAACCTGCTGCAAGTACTTGTGCCAATGAACTGCATATCTAAAACAAATTGAAAACAATATTTGTAAAATATATTTACAAGCATATTCATCGGATTAATTCACAAATAGTTGAAATTTACACATTATTTTTAACAAATTCCCTTTCAAAATAGTTTGAAGATGAAACCTTTCTGAATATAATGATATATAGAAGTTGGTTTTCCATAAATATTACTATTTTTGGTGATTTTTTGAAAAAAAAAGATAAACTTACCTTTTTTCATAAAACAATTTTTTTTATTTTGAAAATGTAATATATTTTTATTTTTTTCTCTTAAACATATTCACAAAATGTATTAAACATCTCTAGTAATCATTGAAAAAACTCCAAAAAATCTATTTGTATGGTGTACATTACCATTCCTGTGAAATTATTCTCTCCGATTTTTTGGTATTTGACAAAAAAACGCCAAATGTTTTACATCTAACATTTTTTTTCACTACACACCTAAATTCTATGCACCTTTCTGAATATAATGATTTATAGAAGTTGTGTATAAAATATTTTTTACTATTTTTAGAGAATTTTTGGAAAAAAATTATCATTTTACGTTTTTTGTAAAATATTTTTTTTTAAATTTTGAAAATGTAACAAATTTATTAATTTTTTTTCCAAAATTTATTCACAAATATTAGACAAAACTTTTGTATATCTTAGAAAAAGGTGGTAAGCTATTGATTTTGGATGATACAGTTTTTTCTGAAAAATGATAACTTCATTTTTGACATCTAACATACTGTTAAAAAAAAAAAAAGATGTCATATAAGTTAGGTTTTGTATAAAAATAATATTAATTTTTTAGGAAAACAAAACTTTTACAAAACCATTAACATACGGCAATTTCAGGGTTGTTACCATTCTTTAAGGATGAGAACCTTAAGTAGATGCTTCTGGAACCAGGAATGGTAATGTTTAAAAAAGAGATTTAGATAATTTTGATTGGCCTGTAATTTATTTAACTTTTTTAAATTCAGCGATTCTGACCTTTAAATTAACCATTTACAAAAGATGACATGTAACATAGATTAGTAGTTCTTTCTTATTTAATTAAATAAATAGAATAATCTGAAAGGTATCAATTGACACTTTATATATATATATATATATATATCTATATCTAGAAAATTTTATATTATTTATACGCCCTAAAAGATTTAGATAATTTTTTAATCAAACCCCCCCCCCCATACAATTAATTACTAAATAAGTTAAAAAAGAAAAGACAATCAATCCATCAAAGTATGTAATGTTACAAAATTTAGTTTTTTAAAATATATATATATATATATATTTTAAAGTTAACAAATTTTAATTTATTAATTACACATAAAATATATAAGAATTAATTGATTACATCTGGAAATATAAGTTGGCCAACTGTAAAAGGAAAATTTGTTTTTAAATATATACTTTAACAAAGGGAAATATTAATTTATTTTGATTATATTATATATATTGACGTCAATATTTTTAATTTTGAAAATTAACCCCTTTGGGGTCGTATGGCCGAGAGGGGCATGCGTATCCCATCCTATTTTTAAATTTAATTTTGAATTTTGTACATTATATAAAAAAAATCATGTCTAGTTCAACAAAACATCCAAAACATTATTCCACAAATGCAGTTCAAGTTTATTCTAACTAGCTTAAATTCACAGCTTAAGCTAAGTTGTTCATTAGTTTTCACTTTGTCCTTTTACATAACTTAAAAGGAAGTCCTCAGGTTTTTTGCATGGACTTGAAATTTACTGCCGGAACTTAATTTTTTATTACAGCGTGCTCGAACCAGCTGTATAGCTGCAGAAATACATGTATAAAATATTAATTTTCCTCTAATTATTTTCACATACAATCAAAATATTTCTAATTTTAACCTAAACTATGCATTCTTAAGAAAAATTTATGCGTTTATTGGTGTTCCTACACAAACAAAGAAAAATCCAAGACCTGACACCCATAAATATCCGTTTCAGCTACTTAGTTCACCGAAAACAAGATAAAAATTTAATGTCAAGTTTGTTGTGAATTTTATTTCCGAGAAGTCTTTTGACGCAATAAGTAAGAAGCAATGTAAATAATCAACAATGACTTGTTAGCAGTCTATAATCTAACCGCCGTGACCTAGTGCAATGTAAATTTTTGACACGCCGTTTATGTAACTGTCGATCATAAGTGGAACAAATTCTCTATAGCTATGCAATTTCTTAAAATGGTTTACATTTTTGCGATAAATTGCACACTTTGGTTTAGCATGTCTAAATTTTCGTCGTAAACCATTATTTGCCATAGAAATCGCATAACACCTTAATTTGTTGTAAAATCCTCAGCATTCACACTACACACCTTGCCAAAGGTAAGCTTTGAATACTCCAAGGAATTTCCCTACTCAGCATGTTATATAATCTTCACATTACACTTCATTCACAATAAACCTGACCTAAGTATTTCTTGCAGTTCATTGCCTATGAAACATACAAGACTAATTTAAACTATTTACTATAGACGCTGACAATATCAAATGTTTCAAAATGCATAACAACCATCTAATGTAAAAAAAAATATTCGGTCACAAATTTCAAAAACAACAAGGCAACACACTAAACTAAAAACTTCTTAAACTAAAAAAAATTTTTTAAATCAATTTCAATAATATGTATAAAAAGAATATTGCCACAATTTTAATAGTTATTAATTATTTTTAGTAAAAACTAAAAGAACGGACGATGCACCATTTGCTATGCTTCAAAATATGCCTGGGTTCTTAATTTCAATAAATTATCAGATCAGTGGTTCAGTATACTAATTTAAATCTTATCTTTGGTATGAAACTTATGTCTATTTGCCTGATACTTTACTACAACTTTAATACAATAATTTGAATACAAAACTTTAATACACTAATAGGAATTTAATTAAACAATAAAACAAAACCATATTATTTATTCAAAGCCCAGAAGTATTCCAACTATCATTATATTTTAAATAAAAGAAATTACAAATGTTTTTATTGGTGACTTTATGTATAGAAATGCTTGCTTACGGTTTGTTGCGTGGATTTCCTGGGCCATCTTCCACCACGGCTAGCCACACAGCCGTGTATCTTCCCAGCTCCAAAAAGACAAGAGAGAGCTCTCCAAATCCTGCTGATTGCTTATATACCTTTATGAGTCTTGGTAACCTAGTTGAGTTTGCAAGTCAAACATTTCAACATTTTTTCAATTGTTTCACAATACAGTAGAACCTCTGTTAACCAGCCTCGGATTAACCGGTCCTCGGATTAACCGGCCTATATCGTAGTGTACTGGTTGGATGAGAGTTTCTGAAAATAAATTGTAATTGAAACACCAAAGCGGCGGCGATATCAAAGGACTTTGTGGATAGCGGTATCCCATTGTCAGCGGCGTAAAAACACAGCGGCACCAAAGCGGCGGCGATATCAAATGACTTTGTCCATAGCGGTATCCCATTGTCGGCGCCGTAAAAACACCGCGGCATTGGCACCCGTCGGTATAGCAGATACACCCACAAAAACGTTTGATGGGCCGTTTTTTTTCCACGAATCATTTTAGTTTACATTATGAAAAATATAACATTTCTTTTCAGTTTTCTTCTTGTCTTTGACGGGTATATTACAGTAAATAAAAATGAGTGAGTTACGAAAACAACGGAAGCGTGTGTTGGTTTCGTTTGAGAAGCGGTTAAATGTGTCAAAAGACTTGACATAGGGGAATATGTAAACGAGCTTTGTAGTGTTTAATTTTTTCATGTTTGATGTATAATATACATAACATAATATATAAGATACATTTATGTACAATAAAATGAGTTGCAATAACATCTTAATTGCATAATTCTTAGCGCTACCTGATTAAATAAGCTTTCTTTCAATGAAAAACTATTTTTTAGGGGAACCTCTGATTAACCGGCCAAACGGGCAACCGGCCAAACGGGCAACCGGCCCGGGTGTCAGTCCAGACTAGACCGGTTAAGAGGGGTTCTACTGTAGTTGGGTCATTCTGAGCTTTGTGAATATGATTTCCTCCTAATATAACCTAATATTAACCTAATATTAACTTATTCCTAACAATGGCCCTAGGTTACGTACCGTCTTACTGGACACTTAGCAGGGTAGTATTTATTCCGAAACCTGGCAAGGGTAATTATATAGACCCCAAGTCGTTTCGTCCAATCTGCTTATCATCCTTTCTATTGAAGACTATGGAGAGAGTGTTACAAGTTCACATACAAAATGAGGTAATATCAGTTAACCCCATTTATTGTAACCAATTCGCATATCAGTCAGGAAAATTCTGCGAAACAGCACTGCATCAGCTAGTTAGCAAGATTGAGGACTCGTTAGCGACTAAAGAGGTGGCTCTTGGAGCATTTATTGATATTTAGGGCGCCTTTGATAATACGGCTTATAAGTCAATTGTTACTGCAGCTGAAACCCAAGGACTGGATATGACCACCTGTAATTGGCTCAGGTCATTGCTCAGTAGTAGAACCATCCGAGCAATCCAGTATGGTGAGGAACTTGATGTGTCCGCCATTAAAGGTACCCCTCAAGGTGGTATACTTTCTCCTCTACTGTGGAATATGGTAGTAGATTCCCTAATTACAAAATTAAATAATATGGGATACTACACGCAAAGTTACGCAGATGACATTGTCGTGATAATTAAAGGTAAACATACTAACATAATATCAGACCTAATGAATAGAGCTCTGAGGATAATTCACAACTGGTGCAGGGATAAAGGCCTGGCCGTAAATCTGGAAAAGGCCATCATAGTACCCTTTACAAGGAGAATCAAACTAGATAACATTGATATCAGTCTAGGAGGAACACGTTTGCGCCTATCAGAAGAGGTCAAATATCTAGGGGTGATACTGGATAAAAGACTTACTTGGAACAAACACGTAGAACATAGCATCCAAAAAGCAACGAAATCTTTAACGAGTTGTAAACGCCTTTTGGGAAAGAACTGGGGACTTCGTCCAGCCATGATTAGATGGCTATATGAAGCAGTGGTTAAACCACAACTTCAGTATGGATCGCTGGTGTGGTGGACAAAAGCTCTCCAAACCGTTACAACTAACAGGCTAATGAGTATACAAAGGTTGGCCTGTCTATGCATCTCAGGAGCTTTCAGAAACACACCTACTACAGCTCTTGAAACTCTCTTGGGAATAGACCCGATTAACTTCAGCATCATAGCAGAAGCAAGTCTGGCAGCATACAGAGTATATTGCTCTGGAATGTGGAGAGATAGACGGTGGCCTAAGGGGCATGGCACAATCCGTACTTTTAAATCTTATGATTCAATTCTAACTATGAGACAAGATTATATGATTAATAAAATCTCATGGACACAGCCCTTCGATATGTGTATTCCACACGAGGAGGACATGATAGAAGGAACAGTGGCTACAGCTAAGAGCTTAGAATTCTACACTGATGGCTCCCGCACCGCCCAAGGAGTCGGAGCAGGAATCTTCAGTAAATCACCTAGGGTGGAAATAAGCATTGCCCTAGGAAGATATGCAACGGTATTTCAGGCCGAAGTTTATGCCATACTAGGTTGTGCACAACTGTGTCTAGAAAGAGGATATGATGATGAACATATCACAATCAGATCTGACAGTCAGGCCGCTTTGAAGGCTATTTGTTCACACGAATTCAACTCTAAATTAGTGTGGGATTGTAATCAAGCTCTAGTCCAACTCTCGACCCGAAACCAGGTAAGCCTATTCTGGATACCTGGACATAGAGGTTATGAGGGAAATGAGAAAGCTGATGAACTGGCTAAGTTGGGAGCACAGACTCCATTCATCGGACCAGAACCTGCTTGTGGTATCAGTAAATCTGTCGCAAGAACCACTCTGAGACGATGGGTCGAACAGGAAACTCTCAACCGCTGGAGGGAGGCCTCTAGAGGAAAACTCTACGGGTCGCTGTACAATCCGAATCAGAAACTTTCTAGGTATGTAATATCATTGAATAGAAACTACCTAAGGAAAGTCTCAAGCTTCATGACTGGTCATGGAGCTTTCAGGGAACACTTAAACACCATGGGTTTAACTCAAGGCAGGACAACCTGTAGACTGTGTAACCAATATAAAGACACAGCAGAACACATACTTTTGTATTGTGAAGCTCTGGAGAGGAGAAGATTACAGATTTTCGGCCTCACAGGCATACCTACAAAGGAAGACGACCTAGCTGCACAAGTTCTAAGACTCATGAAGGATTTAGAACTACAGTGGATTGCCTAAGATAAGGAAGCGCACAAAAAGTCTTAAATGGCTGAAGTGCCTAGTCACTTCCAACATAAAAAAAAAAAGTTTAGTTATGATTGAAAACAGATCTCAAAATTTTACATTTATAAAATAGAAATACATATTTTTTTTTAAGATGGTTAACTTAATGAGGTTTAACTGAAAATTTTGAGTTACCTAGTTTTAGTAGAATAGAACACTTGTGATGCTCAGATGAGATTGATTGTAATGACTTGGCACTTCATTGAAACTTAACACGTTTACCTCGTCAATTTAAGAAAAATGAGTTTTCGCAAGCCTTTTTAAGAAAAATTTTGACTCATTTTTGAACAGTGTTTAAGAAGTTTTTATAATTGGAAAATGTGGTTACGTGCATTGAAGCCGAACTAACATTTTGTGCCGTTATATCTAGACAGACTACTTCTATGCTATCTTGCCTCGGGCTAAGTTCACCGTTCAATCACGTGAGGCTGTTTTCAGAGTTTATACACCAGGGGCCAGCATGTGACGGATCGGCTATAACTATTGAATCTGAACATTTAAAATTTAATCTGTAATTGAATTTAAGAAGGACGTTACAGGGTTAACCCTACAAGTGGTAACTGTCCACGTACGTGGACGATGAACGGCAGATAGTTTAATTAAAACACGTATTTTGCAATTCAACATTTCGCCCACTTATAATCGTCCTATTGCAATAAAAAAAATAGTGTTGGGATGCTAATGTTCCGTAGATACATAATCATACAAAAAAAAATACCATAAAAGTTATAAATAATATTCCAAAAATTGCTGAAGTTTGCATATTTTTTATACATAACATCAAAGATTTGCGCAAATAACTTGTTTACAAAACTAACGTCATGTTTGTCTAATAGTCTCAATTCGAAATTTCTGTCAAACAGATTTAACATAACACTGTTTGATAGATTGCATCTTTCTCTTACAATATGTGCTTTTCAAATGTTTCAACGTAATATATCTTATATATAAAATTCTCATGTCACGGTGTTAGTCATTATACTCCTCCGAAATGGCTCGACCGATTTTAGTGAAATTTTGTGTACATATCCGTTAGGCCTGAGAATCGGAACCCATCTATTTTTCATCCCCCTAAATGTTAAGGGTGGTTCACCCCTAATTATACTCCACCGAAATGGCTCCACCGATTTTCGTGAAATTTTGTGTACATATCCGTTAGGTCTGAAAATCGGGCAACATCTATTTTTCATCCCCCTAAATGTTAAGGGTGGTTCACCCGTAATTTTTTTATTTTATTTTTTCGACAAAAAATTTTTTTTTATGGTACAGCAAATAGAAATACATACACATTTTTTATTCTATCTACAAATCCGCAATAGCGTTTCTAGGTGGCAATCGAATATAATAAATGTAGTACCATAAATTCTTATTCAGAGTTAATAATTTCAATTTCCTTTAATGACGATTTGTTTCAATTTGAAATTTGATCTCCCGCCCTCGCCGGTCGATAACTTATCAACTACGAGTATCAATCGATCAGTTATCTCGCCAGGTGTCTACAGTTGTCAATCCAGTCTCCTATCTTACTCACTATACATTTTTCAGCTATTTTGTATTGTGTATCAATCGTAGCAGTGACGGTTATACATATTATTTTCATTTTTCTGTCCACACGTGTTATTACCTCTCGCCAACAACGGCCATTACCGTACCGGTATAAATATTGTACATAACATTTTTTGATAATAGTTTTAAATACAATCGAAAACGTGCACGTATTTAATAAACATCCGTGTTTTATTATTGTGAAAGGTAAGTCAAATAATACGCAAATGAATATAATTTTAAGTCACTGTTTTTTACCAATACACTGACAGAAGGATTTATTAACTTATTAACTATTAATAATTCATTGAAAAACAATTAGTTAATTTATTAAATTTAAATAAATATTTTTTACAAATCTATAAATATTTATTTGGGAAGACAGTACATTTATTAATAGTTAATAAGTATTTATTAATAGTTAACAAATGTTTATGTCACAACTATTTATAGCTAATAAACACATATTTTGTTGAGGGAATTTCTTTCGCTTGCAATGTCATATGATATAAAGATTGATTATAAACTAAAATAATCTATATAAATTATTTATATTTTAGAAACGTTCATTTATCACTTTCATTATTTCAACTTCATTTATTTATATGTTCTATCTACAACGTTCATTTATTACTTTCAATATTTTAACTTCATTTATTTATATGTTCTATCTATAGTCAGCAATGCCAAAAAAACGCAAAGGGGCCAATTTGAGTCGTCGAACGGTCAATTCTACAGCCGCGCGAGATAGAAGAGCACGAAGATCAGGCGAACAAATCGAAGAAGATAATGAAAGATAGTGAGCATGGCGCAGTTACGTCAATCACAATCGCAAGAGGCACGAGATGAACGTAATCAACAAAGACAACTACAACGAAGAGAAGCACGTAGATTCATAGTTAATCGACGTAGAAGAATTGACCAACAATGCCAACAAGTTCATCGAGCATTTACATCAGGGTCATTTCTTCGACTAGCATTCCAGTACGAGCCTGATGTTGAATATTATGCTCATTCCAAAGTGATTATTGGTACTTTGGAAAAGGAATGCCTGTATTGTCATGCACTTAAATTTAAAAATGAGCCAGTTGGGATGTGTTGCTCATCAGGAAAAGTACGAACTACCCGAAATTGAAACACCACTTGAACCATTGCGTGGTTTACTTCTCGGTACAGATCCAGATTCTAGCCTGTTCCTGAAGTCAATTCGTACATTCAATTCATGCTTCCAAATGACATCGTTTGGAGCAACAGAAATAGTTAACAATATTGTTGCAAACGGTCAACAATTTAATCCCACGTTCAAAATCAAAGGCCAAGTGTATCACAAAGTGGGCTCATTGCTGCCAATGCCAAACGAATCTCCTAAATTTTTACAAATCTACTTTATGGGTGGCGAGGACTCCAGAAGTGCACTCACCAATCGTGTGGATGCACGTTGCAACTACCATAATCTCAATTCACCTTTTGCCAGGCGTATCGTCGGCGAGCTGGACGCTCTGTTAAATGAGCACAATGACTTATTGAAATTATTTAAATCACACATGCACAAGCTACAAAGTGACAATCACGCTATTGTCATCAATCCTGATAGAACACCAGGTGGAGAGCATATACGTAGATTCAACGCACCTGTTGTTGACGATGTTGCTGGAATCATGGTTGGCGACCGTACAGCTACGCGACAAATCGTGATTCGAAGAAGAAATAATGATCTTCAGTTCTTCAGTGACACCCACCGTTCATATGACGCTCTCCAATATCCACTAATTTTTTGGAAGGGACAAGACGGATATTGCGTAAATATTAAACGAGATCATGTAACAGGTAATTCATTCATTATTAAGAACATAATTAATGTATTATTAAAGAATAAAACTTCAATTAATTTGAGTATATATTATTACAGGAGCCAAAACAAATAAGAACGTTAGCTCGAAGGATTTTTATTCGTATTGTTTGATGATTAGACGCGGCCGAGACAACATCATTTTACGATTTCGTGAGCTTTGTCAACAATTTATGGTCGACATGTAAGTGAAGATAGAGAGTGAACGACTACGATACTTGCGACATAATCAACAGAAGCTGCGTGCGGAAGAATATATCCACTTGCGAGATGCTATTGCGAACAACGCTGACACTGCTGAAATTGGTAACTCTGTTATCTTACCATCATCGTACATAGGTAGCCCACGTCACATGGAAGAATACATACAGGATGCTATGAATTTCGTGCGTGTATATGGACGACCGTGTCTTTTCATTACGTTCACATGTAATCCAAAGTGGCAAGAAATTATATCGTTGCTATTACCAGGACAAAATGCAATTAATCGTCATGACATTACAGCACATGTGTTTAAACAAAAATTAAAGTCATTAGTCAACTTTATTACCAAATTACATGTATTTGGGCCCACATGTTGTTGGATGTATTCAGTCGAGTGGCAAAAGCGTGGATTACCTCATGCTCACATTTTAATTTGGTTAGTTGATAAAATACGTCCTGAAGACATCGATAGTTTAATTTCTGCAGAGATTCCAGATCCTATTACTGTTTGATATTGTTACTACAAACATGATTCATGGTCCGTGCGGAAATCTGAATCGTTCATCACCTTGCATGGTAGACGGAAAATGTACAAAACGTTTTCCTAAAGATTTCACTGACGATACGATCACATATATTGACGGATATCCAATATATCGTCGAAGAAGTACCGAAAATGGCGGACAATCGTTCATTACAACTTACTATTAAAAACGCAGAAATCGACATTGACAATCGGTGGGTGGTACCATATTCACCTCTACTGAGCAAAACATTCAACGCTTATATTAATGTTGAGTCATGTAGTTCGGTGAAGAGTATCAAATATATTTGCAAGTATGTCAATAAAGGAAGTGATATGGCTGTATTTATAATTGAAAATACTAATGTAAATGCTCCTTGGCTGAATCCAAATGATAAAATTACGAATTATTAAATTGGCCGGTATATCAGTTCCAATGAAGCTGTCTGGCGTATTTTCGGTTTCCCAATTCATGAACGAGATCCAGTAGTTATCCATTTAGCTGTTCATCTTGAAAACGGCCAGCGCGTATATTTCACGAACGAAACAGCGCTTGATCGTGCTGCAAATCCACCAAAAACTACGCTCACCTAATTTTTTGAACTGTGCAATCGTGCTGATGCTTTTGGTACCTTCGCACAAACACTGCTCTATTCTGAGGTTCCACGATATTTTACATGGGCTCAATCGAAAAAATGGATGCCCCGCAAGAAAGGGACACCAGTTGATGCGTGTCCCGGTTTATTCAAATCAAATACTTTGGGTCGTGTATATACAGTCAATCCACGGCAGACTGAGTGCTTTTATCTGTGACTGTTGTTAGTTAATGTCACCGGATCATTGTCATTTCAAGATATACGTAAAGTAGATGGACAACAGTATCCAACGTATAAAGACGCATGCCTTGCTCTAGGCTTGCTAGAAGACGACAACCATTGGGACAGTATGCTTGCTGAAGCAGGATTAAACTGTACAGGAACACAAATTCGTCTACTATTTGCTATAGTACTGACTACATGTTTCCCGGCCCGAGCACAAATGATGTGGGATAACCACAAAAATTCAATGACTGATGATATATTGTATCGACATCGTACAAGATGTAACAATCTAACGATATCATTCAGTGATGCAATGTACAATGAAGCGTTGATTGCTATCGAGGATCTTTGCATTGCTATTGCGAATTTACCAATCAGTCATTTCGGTATGACATCACCGAATTGAAGTGCATCTGATTTACTCTACACAGATATGAATCGTGAACTACAGTACGATACTGTAGAAATGGCAGGCATTGTTAGTCGCAATGTTCCACTACTAAATTACGAACAAAAAATTATTTACGACCGCATTATGCTCACAGTTTCAGCAGGACAAGGAGGATTCTTTTTTTTGGATGCACCAGGTGGAACTGGCAAAACATTCCTTATTTCGCTACTTCTTGCCGAGATACGATCAAAAAATGGCATCGCATTGGCCGTTGCATCTTCTGGCATTGCAGCAACTTTAATAGATGGAGGCAGAACAGCTCATTCAGCACTTAAGCTGCCATTGAACATTCAAAATAATCCAGAATATAAAAAAACAATCGTCTACGGGCATAGTGCTGAAACAATGTAAAATTATTATTTGGGATGAATGCACTATGGCACATAAACATTTTCTTGAGGCATTGGATAGGACATTGAGGGATATAAAAAACAATGATAAACTATTTGGCGGCACTTTGTTACTCCTTTCAGGTGATTTCAGACAAACTCTTCCCGTTATTCCACGTTCAACGTACGCTGATGAAATCAGTGCTTGCTTAAAATCATCGCGACTGTGGAGTAATGTTGAAAAAGTACAACTGACGATGAACATGCGCGTTCAAATGCTTCGGGATCCATCCGCCGAAACTTTCTCTAAACAACTGTTAGATATTGGCGATGGGAAAGTTGCTGTACATGAAAATACTGGTTGTATAAAATTACAAACGGACTTCTGCACAATCATCGACTCGCAAAATACTCTCATCGATCGCATATTTCCCGATGTACACACACAATATCAAAATCATAAGTGGTTGGCAGAAAGAGCAATTTTGTCAGCAAAAAATGTGGACGTCAATGGATTAAATTTAAAAATACAACAGTTTTTGTGTGGGGACTTGGTGTCATACAAATCTATCGATGCAGTTTGTGATACCAACGAAACTGTGAATTATCCAAATGAGTTTTTAAATTCATTGGATTTGCCAGGCATGCCACCACACCATTTACAATTGAAGGTTGGAGCTCCGATCATTCTACTTCGTAACTTGAACCCACCACGGCTGTGTAATGGTACACGATTAGTAATTAAGAAATTAATGAAAAATGTCATTGAAGCCATCATTTTGAAAGGGAAGTTTCGAGGCAAAAATGTGTTGCTGCCACGAATCCCTATGATTCCTACAGATGTGCCAATTGAATTCAAACGCATTCAATTTCCAATTAGATTGGCATTCGCTATGACGATCAATAAGTCACAAGGCCAAACATTATCTGTATGTGGCTTAGATTTGGAAACACCATGCTTTTCCCACGGACAACTATATGTGGCATGTTCTCGCGTGGGAAAACCATCCAGTTTATTTGTGCTGACTAAAGACGGACTAATCAAGAATATTGTACACTCCATTGCGCTGAGAGATTAATCTTTCTTTTTTTCCAACTGTCATAATTAATAAAGAATTGTTGTAATTTAAAATATATTCGTAAAGTTAATAAAGATTAATTTATTAACCTAAATAAAGTATACTTTAATTATTTGCATTGCCTTCGATTATAAGTACATCCCCGCACACTTATAGTAAATAGTTATTTTTATTGAACTAAAAAAATGTTTTGTAGAAAAAATATACATGGCAAAACAACGTTTGCCGGGTTAGCTAGTTTTTATTATATACAAAATCAAGAATTTTAACGCTATTTTACAGGCTAAAAATTACATTTTTTGCAATTCAACTTTTATCCAAGTAGATATTATTTTATCAAAATGTATAATATACCATTGTAAAGGTAATGTTTCAATGTTTCAAAACTAAGTTTAGAAAAATTTTTGACACCAACAGTTGAAAAACACTACTTGACTCAAGTAAACGTTCATAGCGCTTGGTTGTGTCATTTTGTCGCAGCGAGGTTTTTTTAGAAAAACTCACCTATATGTTCATATAATTTTTCGAAATGGTAAAACTGGTCCAAATGTTACAAGTTGACAATATTATATAGTATTTTTCTTTCTCTTTCGAACTATGAAGTCGAAATTATCCTAAGTTTAATAGGTTATGAGTTGTGTCCATTCTACGAAATGATCCTCTGAACTTTCAGACCGGTTTGCAATATTCAGTGTCTAGACAGTCTTGAAGAATTGTTAAATAGTCACTACCAAAGTATTAAAATCAATCAAAATTTTGTGCGAGAATATTCAAATGAATCGATACTAAAATCAACTGTACATGTACATATTTCCATGGAATGGTTACCAAAGGTCTTTCTTCATGTTCAAACTTCGTAAGGGCTTCTCTCGTCCATACCAGGTAACTCAGTGATCTTTCTTTGAGTAGATTAAGTTAACCATATTAAGAAATATGTATTTTTTATTACAGGAATGTAAAATCTAGAAATCTTTTCAATCATAATTAAATTTTAAGTTATCTGTCATTTCTTTTAAAGCGTAAATTCTTATTACCTTAAAATCAAAAGTAATTAACCTTCTTTATAAAATCAGTATAAAATTAAATTATAATTTTGAGCTAATTATAAAATCAAGACATTAATTAATTAATCATTTATTTTAATTGTAACTAATTTTAAATTGCTTGTAAATTGTGCCAGTTTAAAATTCAGACAAAAGCAAAAGCTTTCTTTCTATCTTTATTAATGGAAAGTCATGTTGTAATTTATATGTGAATCCATATAATTATATATAGCATTTTACGTTTAGAGAAATTGCTTTTTTTGAAAATATAACTTCATTAAATAAAAATATGTTGCTCATAAACCTGTCTAAGATTGCTTGTGCTCTGTTAACCGTCACATGTATTATTTCTGTGCAGAAAAAGCTGGTTAAGCAAGAGGGAACAAGAAATTAAGTTAAGCAGATTTTCAAGTTCATGCAAAAGCTGAGGACTTCCTAAGTCATAAATTAAAAAAATAGAAAAGTCAAAATAATGAACGATTTAGTCTGAAAATGTACCTTAGTAAAAAAAAAAAAAAAAAAAAACGAACTGTCTCTGTGCAATAATTCTAAATGTTAAATGAGCTAGACTTGGTAATTTTTCTTTTGTAAAAAAAAAACATGTACAAAACATAAAAATAAATTTGGATGGGAACGCATGCATTTTTTTGGCTTCACGACCCCAAAGGGGTTAATATTCAAAATTAAAAAACTATTGACGTCAATATATTCTTTCTTTAAAATATAATCTGGATAAATAAATTTACTTTTCTTAAAATACATGTTCAAAACTAATCTTTTTCTTTTCAGTTGGCCAACTTAGTTTTAGAAATTTAATTAATAAATTGTCATAGATTATGTGTAATTCATAAGTCAAAAGTTGTTAATCTTAATATACTTTATTTTAAAACTAAATTTTCTAACTTTAATATTTTGATGAATGGTTTCTTTGTCTTTTTAAAATTCACTCAGTAACTATTTGTATGGGGGGGGGGGGTAATTCAAACATCATGTAAAATTTTCTTTTTGGGGCATATAATAATGTAAAAATATATAAATATTCTCAATTGTTAACTTTCATACATTTCTGTTTAAATAATTAGATAAGTGAATTTGCTAATCTGTGTTTACAAGCTTTTGGTGTAAATGGTTTACTTAATTCTTTTTAGTTAAATAAATCGCAAGTCAATTGAAATTCCAATTCTTTTCTTTCAATCATGTTACCAACCTGGTTCCAAATATTAAATTTTTAAGGATCTCTTCCTCATTGAAATTCTTAAATAAACCTTGGTAACAATTATATGCACCTTTTTGAATATAATTATATAGAAGTTGTATTTCCATACATATTACTATTTTTGAAAAAAAAAGTATAAATTTACCTTTTTTAGAAAAATATATAATTTTTTTGAAAATGTAACAAATGTATTTATTTATTTTTCTAAATATATTCACAAATATATTACAAATCTCTAGTAATACTTGAAAAAATTCAAAAAAATATTTTTGTATGGTATACATTACCATTTCTGTCAAATTCTTGCCTGTGCTACTTTACGATTTTTTGATATTTCACATAAAAACTCCAAATGTTTTTCATCTAACAATTTTTTTGACTACACAGCTAAATTATTTGGACCTTTCTGAATATAATGATATAAAGAAATTGTGTATAAAATATATATTTCTATTTTTTTGTGAATTTGTGAAAAAAAGGATCAATTTATCTTTTTATAATTTTTTTTAAATGTAACAAATTTTTATTTTATTTTTTCTAAATATATTCACAAATATTACAAAAAACTTTTGTATATCTTAGAAAAAGGTGGTAAGCTATTGATTTTGGATGATACAGTTTTTTCTGAAAAATGATAACTTCATTTTTTGACATCAACATACTTACTCCAAAACCGTTTAAAAAAAAAATGATGTCATATAAGTTAGGTTTTGTATAAAAATAATATTTTTTATTAATTTTTTAGGAAAACAAAACTTTTACAAAACCTTTAACATACGGCGAATTCAGGGTTAAAGTATACTCTACCTGTTATTGTTATACAACAGAGCTACAGAGCAGAAAACTCGGGTTTGACGTAAGAAAAGTATCCGTTTATATAAATAAATTAACCATTTCCTATTATTTCTGCTGATTCTGTATTTTTTTTTACCTTGTCATAATGTTCTTAGTACCAAAAAATGCTTTCATAACTAATTTCTTTCTCAAAGAAGTTTAGTAAATTATTACTTTGCTAGATAAAAGACGACTTGCAAATTATGGACACAATGTGCATGGATCACTTCATGGTAAAGTCTGTGTAAATGTTTATTTTTCCTACATCAATTCTAAATGAACAGTGGAAAAATCTATTGAATTAAAAATGTCAACTACAATGAAAACACATCAAATTTACTTAATTTAAAATATGGCGTGACCAAGGGGATCATTCAAGTTGTTGGGATCTCTGACAACAGATTTAATGTTGATTTTAAATTAACTTATTACACAAAACTAAATACTGTTAATGTGACTCCAACCATTGATTTTACATACACATCCGATAAGCTATCTAACTTCAAGAATAACGTGGTGTATTGGGTCTTCAACTCCTCCCAAGCTATCACATTCTGTACTAAACAACAACCGTTCAGCTCACATATTATAATAACCAATAGGACTTCTTCTCTTAGATATATATTAAATGATGCAACTTACCCTGTGAAGTATTTGGACAGACATCTATTGTGGACATGTGTCCCTCCTCTGTAGAGTGAGGCTCTACTTTCTGCAACATAAGAAGAAATTATTATAATTACCATAACTCTAGGATTAGCTACAATAATTAAAAAGCCTGTAGACTTCAATTTATCAATGACAATAATAATAATTGTACAATCTGTCTTAAATAGAAACACAAACATCTAAGCACATGTGTATACAATCAAACATAACAGTTTCAATTTATTACAGTACAGAGAAAGTTATTTCATGGATCAATGTCAATTTTTTGTGGATATATCCGAATTTTTAAATTCGTTAAAAAAAGATTGATGTCGGCTTGTGATGAAATAAATTACAGTGAGATTAGAGAGGAGTTCTAATATCTAATTAACAGCTAAATTATTATTGAAGTGTGCTAGTTTGATTGTACTAACTTGTTGTAACACCCATAGGTCAGATCGTTCACCGAACCAATTATTTACAGCTATAGTCTTAATATAACCCTAATGGTTAATACAGCCAGCCTATTGATGAACTAATATAAGAATTTTCATCAACACATTTACACAGAATAGTCCAAACGTAAAACAAAAAACTTGATCGAACAAAAAATGAACATGAGGCCTACTGAAATACATAGTTAATGTTTTCTCGTTAAAAACAAATTTCAGGAAAATGTACGAACAATGGAAATAACTACGGGATATGTACATAACAAGCAAAGGGGAGTACTTTGAAGGAGACGAACATTTGTAAAGTTTAAAGTATAATAATAAAGATTTTATGATGAAAGTTCTGCTTTTTTTTTTTTTTTTTTTTTTTTTTTTTTTTTTTTTTTTTTTTAACAAACCTTGTATTTAACTTTAACATCAACATGTTATGATAATCATAACAATATAAGAAATGTACAAACATAAAAAAAGACAAAATATAAATTATTACCACTCTAATAACAAGTCAAAGTTAAAAAATATAAAAGCGTCACTGGTGTAATCAAATTAAAGATGCTGTTTAAGTTAAATAATACTTATAACCTAGCCTCAATTTGATGTCAGCTGTTTTACAATACTAACTGTATTTATTATTATAAAGAAGGTCATGAAGACAGGCTAGTGGCTTCCTTACCTCTTTATCTGCAATGTTGCCACATTCTCAATATTGGTGTAGGGTTGATCCATGACATTAACTATTTATTCAAAAAAATAATTTAGTATTGTGAAGTATTTTCTTTATATTGGTTTTTTGGTTAACAAGAATGAAATTTTGTATGCATTACTTTATATTCTGTTATTTAATTGTTATAAACTGCAAAGGTAGCAGTTGAGGGTACGGTTTGATCTACTTTTATTACGCTTTGCCGGGTCATCAGATCGCGTGCTAAAATTAATAAAAGTACACTAGGCGAATCTCAATCTAGACTAGCCATTTTTGATGATTAATTCTAAACACTAATTTATTAAAACTAAGCAAACTACACTAAAACCAATACTAAACTAAACTACATTGTAGTGCCACAACCTGTTGGACTAACACAAAAGGCCTATCATAGCCTTGTATTAGTCCAACTAATATTACGGTTAGAAAAACATGTGCGCCCAGATATAAACCCCAAGGCAATACCAGCCCTATTCCTTGGGATTTAGGCAGGCATAGTAAAATATAACGGCACGAAAATGACAAAAAAGTATTTATAACCATTCATATACTAAAATGAAATAATAGAGAACCCTAAGCAGACGTCTTCCCTCACTCGTGGTTGGAACACTACGCCGTGCGAAGGACGGGAGTGAGGGTTCGGGCAAGGTATACAATGGTGGTTAAGAAGTGAAGTTCTGAGAATGATCACCAGCTCATGAAAATAATCCGTAATATACCTTAGAAGTCATTCCCTTAACCAAACTGTAAAAAAAAAAAAAAAAAAAAAAAACAAAAAAAAGTGAACAAGACAATAAATAAAGGAAGAGGGGTAACAAGGATAGAAAAAGTGTAAAAAAAAGAGGGGGGGAAATTCTCCCCCGGTGCCTAAAAAAAATAATAAAAATATATAGATAAAAAAATTAATGTGACAGCTGGTCACGAAAAATAACTGGTGGTATACCCCATCTTGGGAGAGGGGGGGGGGGGTTAAATATTTAAAAATTATGGTAATTATATGAAGTGTTACAAGTAAAAGTAGTTAAAACTTACAGACTAGGTCACGGAGTGAGACTATGTAAGAAGAATGGAAAAATATAGGATTGGTGAGCCGTACATTTGTTTTTAAGGTAAAAAAAAGTGTACAATAATATTAGACAAAAATGGCTGATGGAGATCTATGTCGAAAATGCAAGGTGGAACAGGGTATGAGGAAGTCAAGTTTGGGGAGGGGTGTAGGAAATGGAAAATGCTAAGTGATTGAAGATCGCAGTTGTATGAAACAGGTAAATAGCATGGCCAAAAATTCCTTTAATGTACATTTCTCGATTCATGTTTGACGGTCATATAGATTAGAGCCAACGATCCTGACTAACATTGGAAGCGATGATAAATGATATTGCAAGTAATGTCCATAATTCTGTACAGCCTAAGTTTGATAAAAAAACTAGATATTTAGACTTGCAACAGGCTGACTTGTAAGTTGTTAGTCACAACAACCTAGGTGAAAGGAATTGGCAGGAATAATACAAGTTCTGTACTGGCGAAGTTAATACGTAAATTCCTACTACTGCCAATCCATCAATGACCATCCTCAAAGAGAAGTGATAGACTTGGTATCTCTGGTATCTTTGGCGAGGCTTGACGAATCAACTCAGTGGTGTTTAGCAAGGTTCGCCGATCAAAAAGACAGGTGGTTTTAACATGAAGATAGCTTGAAGATTAATGTATTTTTGGCGACACTTGATGACTCTTACTCTGTGGTGTTTAGTGAAGCTTGACAAACAAGGAGATGGGAGATTTTAACTTCAAGATAGGTGATTTGGGAACGGGAAGAAATTTAAATGAGATAAAAATGATCATATTTAATTAATTTGGAAAGTAGAATGGTAAATTGCATAGTTGTTCATAGTCTCACTTTACATTAAATACGGTAGTTAAAAGCTAAAAAATAAATAAATAAGTTTTAATTATATAATATAAAAGGTAAAAATATATGGTACAAGGATATTTAAGGGTAAGAGGATGAGAATTTTATATGGCTAACAACGGAAAGTGGTGTACTAAGGAGACTAAGGCTTAGAACTAAGAAATTACAATTATGTTTTAATGGGAGAAATTGCAGAGGAATATTTTATAAAATTATAGCCAGGAAATTAAAAGAGGCTGGTGAAGGGTTGTAGATAAACTTAACTATTGGGTAAAATTTTTTTTGTTATAATTACATATATAAATATATATTTTTTATATAAGGACATATCAGTAATAAGATGGAAATTTTATAGGTTAACAACGGATACGGGTATATTAAGAAACTATGTATACTGTTACAATAAATTGTAAGAAGGAGGTGTAGATAAGGATTGTTGCATAGAACTGTATGGAGTAGTTATGTTAGGTATGGTTGTGGTAAAAGGTGGGGGATGCTTAATTACCTATGAGCCACTTTTTTGTCTTTATATATATATATTATTTTATTTTTTTTAAATTGTTATTTGGGGTATTATTATTATTAATTATTATTATTATTATTTATTGTGGCGTTAATATTACGCCCCCTGATTATAAGACCCATGTACCAGATATATAAAGAAAGAAATGCGTGATTTACACTAAAAATTAGTACAAATACACTAGATATAGGTGGTAATTTGAGGTTGGAATGATGTAGCTTATTAGCCATAAAACGTGTGTTATTACGGCAGGTTGAGCAGAGGGTATAGAAGAAAAAAAAGGATTAAGAATTGGTTAAGTGGAAAGTAATGAATGAGCAACATGATCCTAATAATTACCCTAAATTATATATATATCTTTGATACCAACTATATAGCAAGTAATGTTGTAGGTCAACAAGGGACTTAAGGAGTTAAAAAGGAAGGAGGGGGTAGGGCTAGAAGAATTGGAAAAATACTAAACTAATATCACCTAAGCCTATTGAGATTGGCCCAGGTGTCGAGAAAAAAGGTATAAGGGGGTTGTGCTTGGGTTGTAATAACGGATGATGAATACCTAGGCCCGAAAATTCCGTCCACCCTCAAAACCTGAGTTGGACAAACCTAAATACCGGTGAGCCCGATCCAATGAAGTCCGCAAGGCGGACGGAGAGTCTCAGAAATATAAAATAGATTTTAAAATGTCAGATATACGGGAATTACCTAAGGGTGAAAATGGATGCCATCATTCAAAAAACATGAGTCCAGTAAATTCCGGTCGGCGGTCTCATCATATACTGTCATATCACTGGCTGCTAAGGTTGCTAGGAAAATATTAAATGTCTGAAAACTTGAAATTTGGTGAGTTTGGGTACAAATTGTAGGAAAAAACAGGAGTTAAAAAATGGAAATAGAACTAGCAGGGTTCACCTGACGAGTAAGGAGCAGAAGTGACACAAATTTGGACACTAAATGTTCATCTCTGCGTCTCAAAACATCATTCGTACCAATATTAAGTACGACATGTGCAACCGGAAACCAGGAGTGACAGTTATCTTTAATAAGGGTTTTGAGCCCAGGGGCCGGAAAACCCCTGGAAACGGATTGAGCTCGGACCCGGAAGGTCTCGTACACTCTGAAATTTGGCTAATCTACGGACATGACTATCCCCCCAGGACGGTAATTGAATGAGAGTCCCCGTCCGGGGTAGCATGGGACCGTGTGATCATTGAAATCATTAATTTATTATTATTGGGCAATTATAGAACAATAATTTTTTTGAATAATTTATGACACATAAAGGGTCGGGTAGCCTGAGCAATAAAAAGGTGCATAAGTAAATAAACATAGTTGTTATTGGGAGGGTAGAGTAAAAGCAATAGTTAGTGGGGGTTAGTTAGGCTAGGAGAAAATTAAACAATTTTGAAGTAAAATAATCGGATACAATTTAGACTGTATAATAATTAATTTAGGAAATAAGAATTTAATATATAAAGAAATGGAGTGAGGGGTTTCTGTGACCGTCTGTGCAGAAAAGAATGTTGGATAAATTTCATCAACTTCCTATCGTCGATGTATGAGCCACTACGTTTGGTTAAAGTTGAGGCGTCTAATAGAGATTATTTCCTAATATTAACTACTGTATAGACTGAGTTTGCTAACAGAGTGATATAAACTGTAGTGTCGATGTATTGGTTTGTTTTAAATTAAATAAGACTTAAATCTAACATTATCATAGCTTTTTAGCAGAAGTAGGTATTGAATAAGGATTTCTGCCTACAATGTGTTATCAACTGTATGAGATAAGCCGACCCAGGTCAATAGCTGAAGACTGGTTTGACCGGTATAAGTCGGTATAACAATGGAAATAATGCTTAAAACTACCTAAAAATAGGTACAAATATTTTGTTTGTTTCATTGACTCTTAACAAACATTCCTGATTTTCTGACATAAAAAAAAAAAAATTTATAGGTTTTGTCACCCTAAAATCAATGATATAAAGATAATTTAAATCCGTTGAGTTTAAACAAAATAGCGGCCAAAATCTCTACGTTTGCAGTGAAGTCTCTTAATATGGAATTATTACCGTATTTAAATAGCCAAAAACATCAATTATGTTTGAACTAACAATGGTTGTAGTTATTACTCAAGAAATGTTTTAATACATCTTTTAGAAAAGTATCCCGAAGACCAATACGTTTTATTACTAATTTCAAATTTATGAGGCCTTTTTAAGGTGATATTAAAATAAAAAAGACTTTTTAATTATAGGAATTTATAAGTAAAAAGGAGAGATCTGAAACAAGAAAACGGAGATTTATTTTATAAATCAATAAAGTAGCTCTGGTTATCTCAGCTCCATGGGAATGCAGTACACAATGTAGATAAAATGGGTTGGCTGAACAAAGTCCAAACTTGGAAATTTCTAATTACCCTTCCATGTTTGTTCTTGTTTGTGTTTGTTAAGCACATTCTTTGGAAAGTGTTTCATATCTTCATTCTGGTTTAGTTAATTTTGTAGAGAGGTCGGTATTAAATTGCTTCTGTAGTTTTGTTTAACAATGTTTTTTTTTTATGTACAAAGCAGAAGATTGACATCCTCATCATTGTTGGGTATGGGGACAGAACACGTACGTATCAAGAAACTTGTGAGTTATTTAATGAACTGTACCCCGATCATCAAATAAATCGATCTACAGTAAGTAGGATCTGTACTAAGTTTTTGGAAACAGGGGATGTAGCAAATAAACCTAAAAGTGGTCGACCAAAATCAGTTTTAACAGAGGAGAAGTCATTGGATGTGCTTCTGAGTATTCAAGAAAATCCTCACTCATCTACTCGTCAGCTCAGTAGTAATCTACGTGTTAGTCACACTTCGGTACATAAAGTTCTAAAGGCCGAAAAATTTCATCCCTACAAGGTATAGCTAATACATGAATTGAACGAAGACGATTTTGATCGTCAAATTCAATTTTGTGAAGAAATGATGCATCGGTGTATCCAAGAACCGTTATTTAAAACGAAGATAGTATTTACCGATGAAGCCTCTTTCAGCCTCAACGGACATGTCAATAGACAAAACTCGAGATACTGGTCAGATGAGAATCCACATTGGGCTCAAGAATGCCATACACAACATCCTCAGAAAATTAACGTTTGGGCAGGAATAGTTGGATATAAGGTAGTTGGACCTTTTATAATTGAAGGTAATTTAAATGGTGCTCGTTATCTAGACCTGTTGCGTGAATATATTGTACCCGCTATTTCAAGAGAGTTTCCTCCTGAAGATGAGGAACATGCCGTGGACGAAAGTATTTGGTTTCAACAAGATGGTGCCCCACCTCACTACGCTGTTGATGTAAGGGATTACTTGGACTTGACTTTTCCTGATCAGTGGATAGGTAGAAGACGTTCCATAGAATGGCCTGTAAGATCTCCCGATTTGTCCCCTTTGGATTATTTTTTATAATATCTCAAGAGTAAAGTGTATGTAAACCGACCAGAAAACTTACACGAGCTTTCAGATAGGATTTTAAGGGAAGCGCGGTCAATTGATCAACAGACAATTGGCAAAGTGTTACATGAATTTTACAATCGTTTAGGACTTTGTCAAGTTGCTCTTGGCCATCAATTCGAACATCTGTGAATATTTAAGGAATACCAAAAGTAAGTTAGTAATACATCTTACTTTGGAGTGTGTTTTACATAGTAAATTAGAATTTTTTGTATTATTCATGGCTTAATACCATTGTTGTGTTTGTAAAACACCCTTTATTTTCATTATTTTGGGTAATTGCACTGTTTCGTATAACAATAACGCATTAAATGAATTGTCTTATACTTGTTGTCAAGTTTTTTTTTTTGATTTTGGTAAGAAACAACATAGCATAGATGTTTCACTTTAAAAACCAACTGTATTTTATTTTTTTAAATTTTTTACAGAAGAATATGAAAAACCAATAACAACGTAGATTTTATTTTAAACACAAATTTAATAATGGAACACGGAATTCAAATACGGTAATAATTAATAATTCCATTTTAAGAGACTTCACTGCAAACATAGAGTTTTTGGCCGCTATTTTGTTTAAACTCAACGGATTTAAATTATCTTTTTATCATTGATTTTAGGGTGACAAGACCTATAAAATGAGGGGTTACTCAATAGGGGTTGCTATTTAAAAAAATTAGGTTACCCCCACCCGCCATCCCCTTAGGGGGGTTGAATTTTTTTTTTTTATGTCAGAAAATCAGGAACATTTGTTAAGAGTCAATGCCACAAACAAAATATTTGTACCTATTTTAGTTTGAAAAATACATATTTGTTTCGATACTTAATTTACACACTGTATATCTAAATCTATATACATATAAAATTAAATACAAAATTATAAATGGATCAGTGCATAAAAGAATTAAAACAGGTTAGCTAATGAACTTACGCTTAATGTATGCTAGTTGAACAGCAAAAAGTTTTTGATTAATTTTTTAGAACAAACAATTTATTTATTCAGTAAAAAAAAAATATTAGTTTTCTTCTCTTTTGCTTGGCTTGTTTTTTTTTGCAATCTTAGACTGTATTAACTGAAATATGATTACAGATGTAAATAATTTTAAACTGATAAATTACATGAAAAACAATAAAATTAATTAAATTTGGAAAGCTATAAATATTTATAACAATAGATAATTAATGTAATTAAATAGCTAGCTCACCATTAAAGCAGACAGGATATTAATAAGACTAGGCCGAATTTGATATTGGTTACTTACCATTTTAGATATAAGTTCCTGAAATTAAAAGTTTAGTAATGCGAGGGGGAAAAAAAAGGTTAATTTAATAGTTAAATAAGTTATATTTAAAGAGACGGATTTAGATTTCGCGAAAAAAGGTTGGCAATACTAGTGTAACGTACTAGTGTATGTTAGTTTAAATTATAAAAGAAAGAATTTAATTTAGTAGGAATTTGATATACTGGAAATTTAGCAAAAAGAAGGCACCCTGGCAAAGTGTAGCCAGCCGTTTGAGACATGTCACCCAGTGCACAAAAACCCTATTAAACTCTTCAAAATTAAGGTTTTTCATTATTATTTTTCATTTAGACACGACCAAAAGAACCCGGAACACGAGACAAAGCCCATTTCTCTGCTACCACTCTGCAAAGGTAGCAGTTGGGAGGTACGTGGATCTACTTTTATTATGCGTTGCCGGGTCATCAGATCGCGTGCTAAAATTAATAAAAGTACACTGAGCGAATCTCAATCCAGGCTAGCCATTTTTGAAGATTAATTCTAAACACAATTTTATTAAAACTAAGCAAACTACACTAAAAACAATATTAAACTAAACTACATTGTAGTGCCACAACCTGTTGGACTAACACAAAAGGCCTATAATAGCTGTGTATTAATCCAACTAATAATATTACGATTAGAAAAATATGATGCGCTCAGATATAAACCCTAGGGACGTACCGGCCCTATTACATGGGATTTAGGCAGGCATAGTAAAATATAACGGCACTAAAATGAAGCAACGAAGAACCCTAAACAGACACCTTCCCTCACTCGTGGTTGGAACACTACTCGGGGTTATCTAGTCCCGCATGTACATACAAGGTAGCGAAGGGGAGGGGGGAATGGTGACTAATCACCATAAAATAATTATAACAACAAAAATCACTTATTAGGTTTGGTTACGGTTGACAAACAGTTGCCATCATAAACTTGGCAACGCCTTGATGAATCAATGAGAGACTATATTCATGACTTAGGTTATAGAATGGAATGAATTCCAAAAGTGAAAATAGATAAAGACTAAATACAAACTTACAGTTTCTATAGAAGGAATTAGAGCCAAGGAATCTGCTTCATATCCTGGAGTCTCAGTCCTGGAAACATTAAAATCACAGATATATACTACAATTAATATAAAAATATTGTTAGGAATTAAATATTAGGATTAGGTTAAATAGTGAAGTTTCATTCTAAGTACCAGAACAGTTATAAACAATATTTGTGACAATATTGAGCTGGCATCTATCAAACAAGTCACTCATTACTCAAAGATATATAAGCCAAGTTTGGTATAAAATGGAGGTTAGACTTAGCAGGGCATTTATTGATGGTCAGTTTGAGACGGTTTAAAATTGTCATGAAATGGTTCTTAATGTAAATTTGAAAATTACCAATTAGTATCAACAGAAAAACCAAAAACAGTAGTGTTAGACAAATTAAAAGAGTTTTTCATAAATAAAAAAATTTAATTTAGTAATTATCCAAATTTCTTTACTATAATTAATTAACAGCAATTACCGTCCTATAGTTTGTGAAAGAAAAAAACTATTAATAAAACAAATACAGTTTAAAAGTGAAAAAAAACCATGATTTGAATAAGAATTATAAATAAATATATGTTTAAATGTTGAAAGAAATTAGAATGTATAATATAGGGATTCGCATGTCTTAACAGGAAAATTCTTGTCGGGAATTGAAAGCTGTGATCAAGCTCGATTTGGGCAGAAGAGGGATGAAGAAGCAGGGTAGCCAACTTAACTCTCACAAACAATTAAAGAAAATTAACAAATAATTTGAAAATATAACTTAAATAACTAAATCAAAGAATTAAATTGACAAAAAGAATAATTATAGCCATGAAGGAGTATACCGCTGTAATCTAATTAAATAAAATAAAATATGAAGAAATAAGCAAACCACAATTTGTTTTAAATAGGGGTTACTAGAATTGATCTCCCACTCCAAACGTAGTTCTTTAGAAAAACTGGAGACAAGTTTAGTATCGTTCGAACTCTTGAAACAAATCCACGCTTCTCCGGAGATCAAAAATTTTATAGTGTTACAGGGACTTGCCGGGTTAATAAATAATGCTGGAAAAACAGTGACTCATGTAAAGCCTGCTACAAAAAACTGAAGAGCGAATTTGAAGTGAAAGAGTTATTGCATGCTCCGCCAAATAGTGTAATGTTGTCGTTATAAATAATTCAACAAAACATTTCTTCAAAACTTTAAAAAAAAATTAAATAAATAATAAATAATTCAACTGTATAGAAAAACTTACAATTGGAAACAAGACGAAAGGGAGAATCTTCTGTTTTGTGAAGGTACACAAAAACAAGGCTTTATTAAAATTTTATATTTAAATTTAAACTTTTAATTTTGAGAAATAAAGAATTTTAAAAGATAATGGCGAACTTATGAAAGTTAAAGAAATAAATCTAAATATAAAGGACAAAGTGTTAAGAAATCAAATAAATAAATCCTGAAATACATATTTTAGTTGTTTACATATTGTTTGATGTAAGGATTTGATATACAATAACATTTTTTTATCCTGAGGTAGGTGTGTTTATAAACTTTAGTTTGTAAAAAGTTAAGGAATTGTTTTTTTTTTATATGAAATTTCAAATTATTTGTGTTTTACCAAAAGAGCAAAAGTTCAAAGAAATAATTTTGACAAGAATAAATAAATTGTAACTCTAAATGTCACTCCTTGGAGTGTAGAGTCTCATAACCAAAGGTAAGGGCTAGTATAAAGATAAATAAAGTGTTAGAGTAAGAAATCTAAGGAAGGAAAGTCCTTAAGAGGAGAATCGCTCCCTAAGCTCTTTAAGCAGGAGGTAGCGCTGGAGAATCTGGTGAAGTACCTAGGTATTGTGCTGGATAAAGGGCTCACCTGGAACCCGCAAGTAGAAAGGGTAGTAACCAGAGCCAAGTGTCTTTATGTTGGCGTGTAAGAGGGCTGTTGGAAAACGATGGGGTCTGCAATCAAAGGTGGTTATGTGGATATACACCATGATTATCAGACCACTAATTACCTATGCAGCGGTGGTTTGGTGGACGAAGACGGTACAAGGTGGTGTTGGAGTTAGAATGGATGGTGCAAGTAGGTGCAATCTCCATATGCATCAAGGAGAATCTAAGGATGGAATACAAAGGTAAGAACATTCTGATCTTCACGGACAGTCAAGCTGCAATTTAGGCACTAAACACGACTAAAGTAAAGTCGAAGTTGGTACGGGACTGCATCTCATCATTGATAAAGCTTAGCCAGGTAAACACGGTCACTGTGGGCTGGGTTCCTGGCCATTCAGGTATCGATGGAAATGAGAGAGCAGATGAATTAGCCAGGATAGGTTTAGAATCCCCTTTTGTGGGCCCGGAGCCGGTGTCCGGGATTTCCTATGGACATGCCAGAGCTGCGGTCGATACATGGGTACGGGAGGGGATGAATAGGGCCTGGACAAATTCAACTACAAGTAGACTTGCAAAGAGGTTACTTAGACCAAGCAAGAAACATGCTGACAAAATTTACTCTCTTAGAAGGGGTAACATGAGGTGGGTGGTTGGGCTTTTAACGAGCCACTGTCACCTCAGAAAACACCTATATAGGATAGGGATTGCTGCAGATAATAATTGCAGGAAATGTGGTTTGGCTGAAGAGTCCGCACAACACATTCTCTTAGAGTGTGAGGCGTTAGGACGAGCCAGACTATACTCTCTAGGCCCTCGGGGGAAGGAAATGGAAACCATCCTAGAGAACTTGATAGGTAGCATCTGTTACTTCATAAGGATGACAGGTATTACTGAGTGGGTGTAGGATGGAACTTGGGGCGGCAAAAGACCTTCAGGTCAACGTTGGTGAGGCCTCTGACGGAGGTTATCACAGCCCAAAACAAAAAAAAAAGGAGAAAAATTTAACTTTCCTTTCCTTGCTCGTATATTGTAATAGGTGGAAAAAACTGGTATATTTCCCTAGATACAGTAATTAATAACATTAGAAATAAAATCAAAATTTGCATTTTCAAAATTAGTGAAAATAAACAAATTCAAATTTTAAAGAAAGAATGAAAAACAACACAGTGAAGATACGAATGGGTCGTGGAGAGTTGTCAGCGATCGGAGTTGCCAATCCATCAGCAAGCGGACCGAAGGTAGGCAGTGAGTCTGCCGAAAAAAGGCGAGACTGTCAGAGTTATCTATTTTATATAAACTGATACAATCATGTAAAATAAATTATTCCTTAAAATCAATAATTAATAAGTTATAGACCATAGGTCATAACCAAAATTTAAATTTTATATCAATTATTTATAAGTAGTTATTATAATTATTTGTTTAAATTACACGTTATTAACCAAAGCCCATTAGAAATAAGTATAATTCCCACATAAATAAATCAAAAACTTGTACAAAGAAAAACCATGTAAATTGTAAAAAAGTACAAGCGAGCATAATTCAGGTGGGGAGTACCATTACCTTGTACGTCATTACCCCAAAAAGCAGTTTGACCAACAATACTGATAACACACTGATATTGAGAAAAAACATTAGTCAGGTAATTAAAACAGTTTTAGAATAAATTGGACGTAGAATCCATTGGGGATCAAGAAAAAAATCTATCTTAAAAGCTACAGAAGATATGAGCAAATTACTAAACTCAAAAAAGAGTACATTTGGTCATAGCGTTTGGTTGGAAAGTGGGGATTATGAAACTATTGTGTTCCAAGAGCTTAGAAAGTTATTTTGATTATCCTGTTATTACCATCAGCATCACTCTAATTACTTAATATTCTTAGATGTGTACAGTGTAAAATTTTCCACAAAAACTAAAAGCCTAATAAATGTTAAAATTCAGCAAACTCTATAAATTGGCATAATTGGGGAACATTAGTAGACACGACGAAAAACTTTTAATTAATCACAAAATCAAGAAAAAAACACTCGAACTTCAGCTAATGCGCTCTTGAAGATAGGATCAATTATAAACATCCATCTGCCGCTCTCTGGATTTCAAGCCAACAGTTTAACGGATCTAAGCCTCCTAAGAAGCCGTGGACTTTGCAAATTGGAGGAATCCAGACTCAAAGAACGAGAATTCGATCATCACTTTTATAAGGTACCGAAATATCAAAATTAAACAATATAGAATCAATGACAATTTTAAATTCAGAAGTTCTCATTTGTCATAAAGAAACGTATGAGAAATGTATTTCAATGAGAAATCATTTGTTATAATATGTTTTTTCCAGAAACAGTTGCTTCAGTTTTTTTTTTAAATAGTGTTATTTATAGTACAGGTATCTTAAATGTAGAATTTAACTGATTGTAAAATTTTATATCCTTATATAAAGGACTCCTTTCCAGCAGGGTAAGCCTGTGAATCGTGTACAACATTGTTTCCAAGTTCCTTATTCCATACTTGTAGTGCAAAAAATAATTCAGTGTTACCAGAAAAAAACAAATAAAATATGGTCTACTAGATTCATTCCTATATTATAAAAGAAAGTCCATTATATTTCAGATAAATTATTTGGAGATAGAGTTAAACTTCTGATACAATATTGGTTATTCAGAATAAACAATACAAACTACATGAAAATTATTTGTGAAAGAGATGATAACAAAAACCACAAAAGATGATTTTATTTATAAGTTATTGTGTAAAATAAAAGGAGTTGGGACTCTAATGCCCAAGTAAAGTTACATCTTCTCTATCAAAAATAGGACAATTAGTACGTAAAAGCAAAAGAATAATTTATACTCAAAGTTATAATATTAGGTAAAACGGTATAACTGAAACAGAAAATATTCAAACCTTAAGTCAGAAATTATTTCAAACGTTGGCAACACTTTACATAATTTGTACTTAACCTACTTACCAAACAATATCTATTTCTTCTTCATCTTTCACATTGATGAATTCCATCATCTTGCTTTGGTAAACTTCATCTGTAATCTCCTTATCGTCGTCTTCTTCCTTTATTTCATTATTTGATTCAGTCTCATCTTTGATCAAACAGCTTTCTTCTTCTTCTTCTATCAAATCAAAACTAACCTCCTCTTGTTTTATTTCTATATCTAGATTTTCTTCTTTAATGTTATCCAAAAGATCTGAATGTTCCATGATGTAGTTCTGAAACAATAAGATATTGAACAATAAATTATATTTGCAAAGTCCCGATAATTATGTAATTTATAATAAATACTAGTTTACTCTAGAATGAATACCTTAAATAACTTGAATGAATAACAATGAATTATTTATTTATAAGAATTATGTACTATAATTTTAGAAAAGATCATTTTCCAAACATTTGAAAGGATACTTCCTGGTGCCCTACCAGCTAGTATCCTACTCCCTTTAGAAGGATAGTAGCAAGCCAACCCTATACAAATGTTTAGAGGAAATTCTTCACCAGGAGTTGTCGAAACATGGAAGATATAAATGTTCTCAGTCCATTTTGATTAAGCTTTCAGACAGGCAATAGCACTGCTAAAACACTAACATATGTATCTGATAATATACAATTGACAATGGGCCGTAGAGAAGCTACTCTGTTAAAGTTATTAATTTCTCTACAGCTTTCGATTGTGTCAATTATTCTTTGTTTTTAAAATTGAAAAGAATCGAGCTGTCATTTCAATGCATAACTTGAACCAAATCACGGAAGGGAGAAAACTGTATTTTTTATTCAATGTGCAAAACTTTGACATTTTCAGTAGGATCATAACTATGACCAGAATCTAGTAAATGGTTAGCAAAATTTGAATTTGTTTGCCCATACTTAGAACAATGTACATGTTCTTTAATTCCAGTTAACTTTTCACGAAAATAAAATATAATTTCGACTTTTCTAGGTTATGGTCCATTAACGCGTTAAATTGGGTATGTAGGTACATGAATTTTTACCTTACATGGTTAAGTAACATAGCTATATATATAGCCAATTTACCTAACCTATGTATAAATTTGTAAAAAAAAAAAAGAAGAAATTGTGCATTATTTCCTAAGCGGTAACCCAACCAAGTACTAACCGTGCTCGATGTTGCTTGACTTTGGTGACATATAAATCCATTGAATTCTGAAGTTTTGAAATTGCAATTTTTCGGTGAAAAATTAAAGTTCTGTGTTGAAAACTTATTTTATTATTAACAAATAAGATATATAGAACATGTTAATAAAAATTGCAAAAAAAAGCAGTGACTCTCTTTATAAACAATTACCGGTAATTGTAGGCTATTTTTAAAAGTGGCGCTTTATTTTCTGGTTTTTCTTTTTTAATCATCTACATATCTTACTTTTAAGAATGAATAATGTTTTCTTTGCGCACATCACTTTTTTTACTGAAAAATGGCAATCTAAAAACTATCAAATCCAAAGGTATTTATAGGTTAGACATAATGGCAAATGTTCACATTTACTTCTCATATGTTACTAAAGATATTTCAATCTATAAATCTGTCATCACAGATCACGTGATATGCTCTGAATTCTCCATATTGATAATCTAATTTCAAATTATTAACTTCAATAATCTTACGATAGGTTTGTTCAGGTGATTATATATATAAGGTTTTGCCAGGTGCTTATTTATATATAGCTACCCAGCGAAACCTGTAGAGATATATAATTATATCGGAAAGTAAGCAAATTATTAACTTCAATGAACGTAGAAAAGGCACATGAACAAACATGTTGTGATATGAAATAGCAATCTAGCATAGTTATAGTGTAATGTGTGTGCGTCAAACCATACGCTATTTACAAATTATTTTTTCATTGTTATTATGTTTTGCCATTATGTGTAACCTACAAAAGGATAACATTATTTAATCTTAAGAAGTAAGGTATGTAGTAGACGATACAAAAAAAGTTCGGAAAATAAGGTGGCACCTTTAAGTACACAATTACCGCCAGTAGTATGCATTCAATTTCTGCTTTCGCAATGAGCCTATGCATCTAGGTTTCATACATTACTCGGAGAGAAGATAATAGCGGATCGTTGGTTGTATGCACATTACATGTCTTTTGACAGAACTAGGTCAAGGTAAGAGTCACGGGGTCACGCGGGTGAGCTAGAGCGGATAGGCTGTTTAAATAACATTTAGTATTCGGTAAATTCATTTATAAGATGAAAATAGATTTTCAAAACAACAAAATAAATAATCATGTGTAAATTTAGTGTAAATTGTTTAACATAAAGTGTTCATAAAATTGAGTGAAATATAGGGAGTGTGTAGAAACTTAAGAACGGTGAACCGGAAGAACTCATTTTCGGAAGTGAGACATCTCGTGGTTTTGATGAACAGTTGGAGTCCACAGCTTGGATGGACAAGTCGGGTTTCTCAGAAGCTAGATCAGAGCTTTAGAAAAGCATGGTCGGTTTTCTAATGAAAGTCTAGTTTTGGTGTGTTATGTAGAATGGTTGTTCTTTAGAGTCTAAATGGGAAATTTATAGGACAAGTATAGTTTGAGATGTTGAGAGAACTGTGTGTTAGAAGTGATTATTACAAATCGCGTGTAATTCTGAAAGACAATAGACAATCACGCGAGTAATATTGAATTCGGTCGTATTGTGGACAGTTACAAAGTGAAAAGATGGACTAACAAATTAGTAAACATTCTAGACACGAACTTTTTTTTTTAAAGTGTAACAGAAATGCTTTCGGTAGAAATCGTTTTCCGCGGGCAGAAGAAAAGGATCATCAAACAATAGTCTTCAGGTTCACCATTGTGTAAATACATTCTGAGTCGACGAACTGGTAAAATGTGTTATTCAACACATGAACTTAATTCACTTTTTGTATAAAATTTAATGTTTATTTTCTAATTTTATATTGCTATATTTTTTTTAATAAAAAATAATTGATGTCTGTTGACATATTGCTTATCAGAAATGAGCTAAATTTAATGTCAAATAACAGAGAGTTTAAATCTGCTTATTTAAAAATATTTGTTGCAACATAACGTTAAATTCAATATAAAACAAAGAAAATTTTTAATAAGTAATGTTAAAGAAGCTTTAACCATTTAAACTCATTTTTATGAATTAGTATGTGAAATGAATATGAAATTCTTTCAAATTTTTAATATCACAAATTAAACTAGTACTTGCAAGTTTTATTAAAGTAGATTCAATTTTTTCTTTATTTTCAAGTTAACACTTAAAAAAAAAGTATTAAATAGACCTTCTTCAAAGGCACAGTTATTAAAAATAAATAGGATGTCAATCATTGTAGTATGTCATGATATACTTTATTTAATTAATGTATATGAATATCTAATGTTTTATGTCTAATAAATGTTTATGTCAAAATTTCAGCGACAGTGTTCTCATTTCTTACCAGAATTCACTGTAAAGTACACTAATAAAAGAACTTACGACCCTGAGATTAAATTTAATTAAATTCTTTTCTTTTCTTTTCAAAATCGATGTTAATTCATCTGGCGCCCATAAAGTTTGGCATATCTTTATAAATAATAATAATCTTAAATTCATTTTTTTATATTTTTTGTAACTTATAAATAGAAACACTTCAAGTGTACAATTTTCAATTATTACAGCTTTCATGTTTCGGTACCATTATTTTGAAAACGGCTTGTCCATACTGAATGAAATTTTTAGCTATTACTCATTAAGTTATGTTTAATAAAAATAAGAAAAATCTTTGTAATGTGATTTATTTAAAAAAAATTAGAACTGTTTTTTCAGTTATTTTAAACACTATTTTAGGTATGATCATTAAAAAATTTGTAAAGCTAACAGTTTTCATTTGACAGAAACAATAGATCTTATTGTCTTTATGTTATTTTATTGCTTGTAATGATAAACATTTCATCAGCCTACCAATTTGTCAATTCAAGAATTTTTAATATATACTTCAAATGTAGATAAAAAAAAATACCAGCAGTGATCAAAACCTGTTACTAAGTATATCACGTAATTTGTGTAGACGTAGGTAGTCCCAATATTCTCTTATAGCAAACCTTTGAAATCCTTCTAACACTTCTAGCAGTATGAAGCCCCAAACCTGAGCCCCGTACCTTATTACCGCTCTACAAATTGTATTGTGAACTGTTCACTTTGCAAAAACAGGTATGATATTTTTAACAAAAAAATCACTAAAGATGTTATTGAGGACAAATTTTGCTGTAGTTACCTTTGCGCTTGCATGTGCACAAAAACTCAGAGTAGGAGTCAATATAATTCCTATATTTGAACTCATTTACTACTTCTAAATGTTCTCCCTCCCAAAACCATTTTTCATGTGCACCTAATCTCCCTCCTCATCTAAAAATCATTATTTTGGTTTATCTTATTTACCATAAGACCCCATTGTTTACAATAATTATTTAAATTAAAAATCATTTCTTGCAAGGAGCTTGGTCTATCAGCAAAGAAAACTATATAATCAGCACGTAAAAGTGACTTAACTACAATATTTCCCACAGTCACGTCCCTTCCTAAAATGTCATCCAAATCATTTTGGTATATAATATATTATTTAGGTAAATATATGACAGGGAAAATTAGAACAAAAAAGGCCTCGTATTATATCAAGAAACGTAATAGGCATAACAAAATGTGAAATAAAAGCTAAACTTGCAAAACAATAGCAAAGGAAAAGATTTGTATAGGGACTAAGAAACAAGTAAATAACACTTGGGTCTTAATAAAATAAAAGTAAACTAAAATCCCGAGTCAACGTAAAATTTTGAAGGGTTATAAAATAGTCAAAATACCAGTTTCATAAAACCTAGTTCACTTGGATACATAGATGTAATAAAAATTATACTACATAAATTAAAGTAAGTAAACGTTCATTTTTGAGTTTCAAATTACAAAAAATACTTAATAAAAAAAATTTGGCACTTACCAAAGTAAAACTATAAACACAAGTTTACATGTTTAAATGTTGAATTCAATTGCAAGTAATAATTAATTAAAGAAATGCTGATTAAATAAATGTAAATTCTAAACACATTTCCAGGTTTACCTTCCCATATCCTAGAAAGCCTGTCAAAATGTGACAAACAACTAACTGTGTGAACACATTACTGATAAGAAAGTTCAAATTCCTATCCTAACAAAAAAAGAACATTTGAAATTCAACAAACAGTACAGTATCCTCAAGGTAGGAATGTGTCTGGGGTGGAGAGGAAAAGAGGGGCCTCCACACTTCATTTGTTGCCTTTGCTTTCAGCGATACAACCCCAATAAAATAATATAGACCTCAAATGCTTCTGTGTAAAAATGTACCCTACTTTCGTTTCTTTTATCGGTGTAAATAAAAATAAAACGTAAGTTTTAAAAGTACAGAAAGTACAAAAGTACAGAAAGGTGCATATTAAAGAGATGGACAATTAAACATATTAGACTTAAGCAATAATTTGTGTACCTACTTTTCTTGGAATGGGTTGTACCATGAATCAGGATAGGGAAATGAGTAGAAGGGAGGACACGCCCATTACACCAGACACACTCCTACTCTGAGGGTACTGTACATTCTTTTGTATTGTTAAATGTACACTTCTGGTTCCCAGAATTATAGTGCTTAATATTTTTTTAATCACAATTGCATATTTTCACTGTGATAAATAAAGGTTATATATTGGTTTTAGATTGTGATCAAATCTCATAATCAATTTAGCTTGTATTTAAACCAAAACAGTCTAGACACAGTGGAAAGTGGAAATATCATTAGGCTTATGAAGTACAATAAGGTTTACACCTCCCAGACAGTTAAGATTTAAAATATCAATAGTCAAGAAATCCGTTTTACACACACAATATGCAATTGTTAGTGCAAAATTAAAATGTAAGCTATATCATAAAATCAGCAATACTGCTGGAATAAAATATAAAATAAAAATAAAGAGATTATATTAACTAGAACTTAGAGGAAGCAATTTTTAGATTGTCAATTTATTAATTACCAATTTATTTTTAACAATTTTTTTTTTATCGGTTACTACTTCCATTACTTTTTAAGAATAAATAAAGTTTTCCTTGCGCAGATCAATATTTTCACTGAAAAATCACAATCTAAAAACTACCAAATCCGACATATTTACAGCTTAAAACATAATGGCAATGATACTAAATTATGGTTTGACGCATGTGCATTACATAAAATATTTTGAAATGTATGTGTGCGAATGAAATGTACGTAAAGTCTCATAAAAAGTTATCAAAGTCTTAATAAGTCTAACAAGCTTTATAGTAATCTATCAAGTGTTACACCACAAAAGTAACATTGATCATTTACCTAGCAAACAGTGTCAACAAAATGTGAATGTGATGATGGTGCTATAGTGAACATTTGTTACATGGGTCATTTTACACTCTGTATAATCATATGATATTTTGTAAAACTATTTCTAAATGGGAGAGAAAATGTTTCATCACTTTTACATAAAATCAGAAATAATATCAGTCACACAGATACAGTTATATAATTCATACTAAAGAAATGTTGACTATCATGTTAGGTTAGGTTGATATATTATTTTGTAAATAATTTTATGTAGTTTTAATTTCAACTTTTCAAGTAAGAAGTCCCAATAAAAGAGTAAAATAATATATAAGAAAAAAAATATTTCAAAAGCTATGAGAAAACAAATTATAATTAATTTACAACAAATGTAAAAAGATATACAGTGATATACAGTCTACTTCATTTGTGTAGTTTTTATGTCGACTTTTCAGTAGGGATTCCCCTTAAAGGAGTAAAGGTAAAAATTAGACAAATATACCTTCAAAAACATATGGAATATATATTTAGAACAAAGACAATAAGATATGATACAGACAAATTTGTGAATATTGAATTTATACAAAACAAAATAGTTTTTTTCTAGAATATTTTATAAAACTAAACTTTGAATTACAATAATAAATTATGTGTTTGTTTCTATGTCCTGGTTTACATACACAGTTTTATAGAATACAAACAATCAAACAATACAATTTAAGTTCTAATGTAACGAAAAAATTGTTCAATATATTGAAACAGTTAAATCCGTTTCAAAGGTTGAGTCTAGTTTTGCTGGACAAAGAAATTAAATTTTCTTGTTACCAATCCAACTTGTACTTAAGCCTAGTGAAAGTGGACCGTGACTGTCGTCAGATCTTTTGTAAATTGAATACAAAGACCAAGATCCCGTTAAAAAAGGGATTGGTTTGTTGAAAGAATTTACATCACCTCAAAATTATTCTTTTAGTTTGAATTTATTCTAAAATTAACTAAAAATTTGAAAATATGAATTTGATGCTGAAATTGGTACAGAGTGTAGTCCTAATAGTGTGCATTCTTATAAATATCTAATCAGATCATATTTTGGATTTCTCACATAGATATTTAAGATTAAAGTTAATAAAAAATTCTAAAATTGATCAAAACTGGAAATTGTTAACATTTCTAGAAATAAGAATGAAAAGTAAATCGAATATCAAGAGGGAAAACTTTCGATAAAATCCATAACTAAAAAGTTAGCGGCAAGTGTTTTGTTCGATGCCTGGAAGGTGACAAAAATCCACCGACTTAACAAAATCGAAATGTACACTTTCGACAACTTGTTTAGAACAATCAGGAAAAATAATTACAATTTAAATTAAAATTAAATTCTGAAAACAAAAGAGATTTTCAAAAGTAAAGTCAAAGAAATGCAGTTAAATAATAAACATAAAAAGATATGTGGTAAATTGGATTAAAATTTAAAATTGTAAACCGCTCAATTCAAAGAATTTTAAATAGTAAAGCCAAAGGAATGACATTTCGAGACTAGAATCTTTCAAGGTGGGAAAAAACGCGAAAAAATAACGGAGCGATTTTGTGCTGTGGGTATGTGAACTTTTGGATAATGAGCAACATTTTCAAAAAGTTTCAATATGGCGGTTCAGAAACTCTGGAAGTTTTTTAGGCGTACCTTCGCGATTTTTCGAATGCCGTTTATATGAGAACCAAAGCTCGTATGGATTTCATTCAAAGTCGTGGAGATAGAAGGCATCACGGGCTTCAAAACAACACCTTGGGAAATTCAATAACAGATCTGGAAGTGGAATTACGGCGGTTTTGAATAAAACAAAAGGGTGAAAGGAAGGGGCCAGCCGGCCGGAGACTATAAAAGAGAAACTTCGGGGAAGCCTCAGGACTGGTGTTTTCCGATTCGTCCAGAGAAGGTCTCTCTACATATCATCATAAATACTTGAGGAAATACAGAGTATCCCGATACGACTACACTATAAGCAAGACACCTTCTTTGGCCAAAAAGGACTCCAAGTCAACATACACATCAGGGAATTCCAGCCATCCAGTTGAAACTGCTTCAAGATCATCTGAAGACTTCCCCATAATATAGGAAGGTCAGATTTCACCCTTTTGAATTTTGGTTTAGTAAAACAAAGTTTTTTTAAATTTTTCTAAATTTTTTATTTGTTTTTAAAATATTTGGATTGGGCTGTAGAATTAAATATATTCCAACTTCGTACAACTGGTAAATCATTTCATAAGTGGATATACAATTAATTTAAATAAATCAACTAGATTATTAAATTCTTTAAAATTTGTGCTTTTGTAAAAGAATACTATTTCTGCTTTAGAGTTAAGAATATAATTTTTTGGGTAGATTAAGATGTTTTAGGATAGACATATATATGAGTACCTGAATTTTCTCTTGAAAAAAAAGGAACTAAATTAAATCAACAGAAAATAAACTTGTTATAATTTATCTACCTATAGCCACTTGTAAATAAAAATCACCTTAATATCAGGGTGTGTAAAAATTGTTTTATGGTGAATAGTTGGTGAAAGAACCTGCTACCTGCAGACAAAGAGTTTCATAAAATTAAAAATAATTCATACAAAGTTAAAATTGGAACTTTGTTTTTGTTTGCTGAAAAAGCGTAAATAGAAAAAAGTAAAAGTTAAAACCTAGTTTAAACTCCATTGCAATATATTAATATTAATTCTACATATTGCATATATTATACACCAAACTACAGTTATTTGAAGGAACAGGAGAAATAATGGTTAATAACTTGTCAATTTTATTGTAAAATTCCATATGAAGTGAAATGAAAAGTTTACATTTCTAAAATTTTAAGAAAAATGAAAATAAGCTTTTTACAATTTAAAAATATACTTAAATTTCAGACATTCAACTAAAAGTTAACTCTTATTATTTTAAGGGCTAGGGATCCTTATGTATGCTTTTTTTTCTATTTTATAAAGTAATGATGACCGAGACGTTGTTGCCTTTAAACAAAACGAAAAACAACAAAACATATCCTATATTGTGCTTGATTATAAAATCAACCTTTGAAGGACTTTAGTCAAGGTTTATTTTATTTTAAAAATATTCCTTAATTGTTAAATTTTTTTAACTTGTGATTTGTCAGACGGTTTGGGTCACAAATCCTCACATTTAATTAAAATTTGAACAAAATCAATAGACCCAATTATAAGTAATTAAGTCTTTTAGCTACATGGCCGATAAGGTTTTTTTACCAAGAACACTTGGACCAATAAGTTTTATTTAGATCCTTAGGGAATACATTTGAGGTACAGCCGAATTTGAGGAAATAGTAAGTTTGTGTTATTTATGAGAACTACTACAAAATTTTGAATTATCAAAAAACTAAAAACAAGTCTTGAGATATGACCTAAATATCTCTACATATCAAATTTTAATTTTAATAAAAAACCAGTTCAAGAGTTAGAACTATAGATATGATAGACAGACATCATTCAAAAATATCAATGAAAAACAGCAGCTATACATAGTACACATTTATACATTTCAACACAAGTTATCCAACTGACAATACTAACAAATCTGTACATTTATATTAGAGTTGATTGTCAGTTTGCACTCTGGAACGTTTTGAAAAACCAGAAACAAAATAATCACATTCAGTATAATTATATATATTTCCCCAGTATATATCCTCATGTGGACCTGACTCATAAAGAAAAACAATCTTATACAGTAGATTTGTAGATTTTCTAGTGTATTAACACTCAAGTGCCTCTTCAAATGATTTAATTGGTAAATAGAATAGTTACATTTAGGACATTGATAGGTGGTTGTTTTACAGGCACTCACATGTGCCTTCTTAGATTGTCTTATTGTAAAGAAGAAGCCTCAACTGAACATTTAAATGGCTTTTCTCCAGTATGCTTTCTTATGTGCACTCTAAGTAGATTTTTATAAGAAGTAGAATAATCACACTGTGCACATTTATATGGGTTTTTCTCTAGTATGCTTTCTCATGTGCACTTTAAGGTTACCTGATATAGAAGCAGAGTAATCACAATATGCACATTTATATGGTTCTTCTCCAGTGTGCTTTCTCATGTGCAGTTTAAGACTATTTGATGTAGAAGCAGAGTAATCACAATTTGCACATTTATATGGGTTTTCTCCAGTATGCTTTATCATGTGCACTTTAAGGTTATCTGATCTAGAAGCAGAGTAATCACAATATGCACATTTATATGGTTTTTCTCCAGTGTGCTTTCTCGTGTGCAGTTTCAGACTATCTGATGTAGAAGCAGAGTAATCACAATTTGCACATTTATATGGTTTTTCTCCAGTATGCTTTCTCATGTGCACTTTAAGGTTATCTGATCTAGAAGCAGAGTAATCACAATATGCACATTTATATGGTATTTCTCCAGTGTGCTTTCTCACGTGCAGTTTAAGACTATCTGATGTAGAAGCAGAGTAATCACAATTTGCACATTTATATGGGGTTTCTCCAGTATGCTTTATCATGTGCACTTTAAGGTTATCTGATCTAGAAGCAGAGTAATCACAATATGCACATTTATATGGTTTTTCTCCAGTGTGCTTTCTCATGTGCAGTTTAAGACTATCTGATGTGGAAGCAGAGTAATCACAATTTGCACATTTATATGGTTTCTCTCCAGTATGCTTTCTGATGTGCACTTTAAGTTTACTTAAGCTAAAAGCAGAGTAATCACAATTTGCACATTTATATGGATTTTCTCCAGTATGCTTTCTCATATGCACTTTAAGGTTACTTGAGGTAATAGCAGAATAATCACAATTTGCACATTTATATGGGTTTTTTCCAGTGTGCACTCTCTTGTGCAATTCAATTTTATATAGAGTTAAAGCAGAATAATTACATAGAGTACATTTGAAAGATTCTTTGCTTACATGTGGGGTTGGTTTCTTAAATGAAGTGAACCTGCTGCAAGTACTTGTGCCAATGAACTGCATATCTAAAACAAATTTAAAACACTATTGAAAAATATATTTACAAGCATATTCATCGGATTAATTCTCAAATAGTTGAAATTTACAAATTGTTTTTACAAATTCCCTTTCAAAACAGTTTGAAGATGACATTGCAATAAGAATATTTTCAAGATTTTTATCAGAGACAGAAGATGTGAACTGAGATCTTGTTTTCTTACAGAGCTGAAAGTTCCCTCACATCCTGCATTACTATGGGTAAGTACACCAGGAGGGGGGTTCCATTTTGCTGTTACATTTCTTCTCACCATAAACAGCTCTATCTGTATTTGTTACAAAACTTATATATATTTTTCTTGTTTAATGTGATAACTATTTATCACACTGCATAACATATGTTAGAATGTTTATGTTTAAAGTATACTCTACCTGTTATTGTTATACAACAGAGCTACAGAGCAGAAAACTCTGTTTGACATAAGAAAAGTATCCGTTTATATAAATAAATTAACCATTTCCTATTATTTCTGCTGATTCTGTTTTTTTTTTTTTTACCTTGTCATAAAGTTCTTAGTACCAAAAATGCTTTCATAACTAATTTTTTTCTCAAAGAAGTTTAGTAAATTAATACTTTGCTAGATAAAGGACCACTTGCAAATTATGGACACAATGTGCATGGATCACTTCATGGTAAAGTCTGTGTAAATGTTTATTTTTCCTACATCAATTCTAAATGAACAGTGGAAAAACCTAATGAATTAAAAATGTCAACTACAAAGAAAACACATAAAATTTACTTAAATTAAAATATGGCGTGAGCAAGGGGATCATTGATTTTAAATTACCTTATTACACAAAACTAATGTGACTCTAACCATTGATTTTACATACACATCCGATAAGCTATCTAACTTCAAGAATAGCGAGGTGTATTGGGTCTTCAACTCCTCCCAATCTAGCGCATTCTGTACTAAACTACAACCGTTCAGTTCACATATTGAGGTCTCATATTATAATAACCTATGGGACTTCTTCTCTTAGATATAAATTAACCCTACAAGTGGTAACTGTCCACGTACTGAAACGGTTTGGGTTTTTCACCAAAATCGTTCCAAAAACAAAATTTTTGTAAAACATAAAATTTTAGTTAAAATATAATAAATAGCAAGAATACATAAATAAATGGTAATATCCATAAATAATTAATAATGTGTACAGAAAAAATTAGTTTAATATGAAGAAAGTAGAATTATAGAAGTTTTGTCAAGTTTATTAATAAATGAAACATCCAAAGTGCAAGGGAAGTGGGATGGGGCTACCTAACATGAGCCGACAGGTCGACTGAGAACAATAGCTCGGTTGATCACGTGACATTACAGGTCCAGACTGGATAAAATAATATGATTCAACAACTTGTTACAAAAATTATTCACATGCAATCTCCTATGTTAAATTTTAAATTGTTTAAATTTTGAATATAAAAGTATATTATGATAAAGAATAACTGGTTAGCATAGGAAATACAAGACAATGTTTATTAACTCGAATAGTTTAATAGTAATTTTAATTGCAAAAAACATGCAGACAAAAAACTAAAATTTTGTCTAGATAATTAGTTAAAATTTTTATAATGGAAATAGGTTAAGGATATGTGACATAATAAAATGATACCAAAATAAGTACATATATAATTAATTTGGGGGGGGGGGGTTTTGACCATCTAAAAATCGACAAAGTTTAACAATGAATAATTCATCAGAAAATGAAATTAAATGAAAAACGTAGAGAATTCCTTCATTTCTAAGGCAGAGGCTACAAAAACTAAAAAGAAAAATTAAGAAATTCGGAACCGATCAAAAGTGATCAAAGAAAAAATCATGAAAAACTAAAAAGGGTACATCTTAGAAAGTTATCATCCTACAACTTTAAATCAAAGTTGTATGGAATCCAGAAGTCAAGAGGAACAAAATGACATTTACAGATTTCCAGAATTCCTATCAGAACCAGAGATATGGGAATTTTCAAGAAAGTGTACAAACTAAATTCCAGAAAGTCAGACAGTACAGGAATCAACATGTAGAAACCCCTACCACACAATAGGGGAGGAGTCAAGTGTTTGGATTTTGCAAATGCAGTGCTGGCAACCTATATACAAATAAACTAAATAATAATTAGTTAATCAACAACTAATTAAAGTAAAACAAACAATAAAATAACCAAAAGGGTTATAATAAAAACTAACTAAAGTGAAATCTTGAATAAATAAACTAAATTAATCAACTTTAAACGTCACAAATGAAAGGGAAATGTTCATAGAACATTTTCCCTGTTCCATTGGTAACATGGAACAGGGAATAAGTTTTGGAGGTCCATTTCAACAGAACTTTTCTTCAGTCTTGATACAGCTACTAGAAGGAGAACAAATCTTGATCAAGCTCCTAGTAGGAGAACAACTCTAACTAGCACCAGGAGGAGAGTCATCTACAATAATCTTTATGTGATCAGCACTAGGCTATACCGATTGTTTTATTGGAAGCGACCTGACATTTCAAATGGTATAGCAAGATACAACAAACAGCCACACTGATTCAAACTTGGACTTCATCTTTAAACTTTTCGACTACAAGATCTTCAATCAGCAACCACTCAACTTTTAACAACAGTACAACTGATTTCAACGTAACTGAGGACTGCCAGCTGACATCAACTAGACTTCAACCTTCACCAGAACAACTGTAATCAGCATTGCCTTACAGGAGCCAAAAACAACTATAAATATGTTCACAAGGTACCACAGTTACGATTTTGAATAAATATTCGCTTTGAAATAAAAAACTTTTTGGGGAAAATTATCAAATTTAAATTCTTTTTTATTTTATATATGTACTTTTTAAAGTCAATGTGTTTTTAATTTTAAAGTAAGTTTGATTTTAATATTTAGTAAAGATATATTCATTTTAATAATAATTAGAGAAATAATAGTCATAGCTATTTTTGTTGAATTCTTGTAAGATGTTTTAAAGCTAAGAAAAGTTATGATTAAATCAAGTTAAGAAATATTATAAATTAAAATCTTGATTTCTATAAAGAATTTAAAAAGGAATTTTTTAATTAAAATATAAATTTTATTTCTGGATAACATTGTGTTGTGTGGATTTTAAACTAACCCTATGTTGTTTTCAGTTTAAAGTTAAGAGTGTTTTTTAAAATAATTTGTGCTCTCATAAATTTCACAATTTTAAATAGATTCTGCAAAATAACTCTTTCAAATGACACTCCCTGAGAGTGAGTTTTAAAGTTATAGCAATAAGAGAAAAAAGAGCTAGTTTTGATTAAATAATAAAAGTATTAAAGGAATTTTAAAGTGATTCCTAATATATAAGAATAAATAGGCTACTAAAGACAGTATTTTATTCTTGGAGCATTGTGTTGTTTGGCATAATAAGGACGTTAATAAATAATTTATCAAGTAGTTCCCCAAAGGTGGGACTTGAATAAAATTAAGGGTTTATTGGAATTGCAAAGCAATAAGTTCAATTTCCCATTTACAACCTTCTGTTGTGAATAACGTCAAAAAGAAGTAATAAACGGGTGAAACCAAACATCACACTGTTTCAGTACGTGGACGATGAATGACGGATAGTTCATATAAAACACGTATTTTGCAATTCAACATTTCGCCCACTTAGTAGTCCTATCGCAATTAAAAAAAATAGTGTTGGAATGTTAATGTTCCGTAGAGACATAATCATGCAAAAAAAATACCAAAAAAAGTTATAAATAATATTCCAAAAATTGCTGAAGTTCGCGTATTGTTTATACATTACGTCAAAGATTTGCGCAGATAACTTGTTTACAAAAATAACGTCATGTTTGTCTAATAGTCCCAATTCGAAATGTCTGTCAAACAGATTTAACATAACACTGCTCGATAGATCGCATCTTTCTCTTCCAATATGTGCTTTTCAAATGTTACCACGTAATATAGTTTTTATTATATAAAAATTAAACAAAATCAAGAATTTTAACGCTATTTTACACGCTAAAAATTACATTTTTTGCAATTTAACTTTTATCCTAATAGATATTATTTTATCAAAATGTATAACATACCATTGTAAAGGTAATGTTTCAATGTTTCATAAACAAGTTTAGAAAATTTTTTGACACCAACAGTTGAAAAACACTACTTTACTCAAGTAAACGTTTATTGCGCTAGGTTGTGTCACTTTGCCGCGGCGAGAAATAATATATAGTATTTTTCTTTCTCTTTCGAACTATGAAGTTGAAATTATCCTAAGTTATATAGGTTATGAGTTATGTCCATTCTACGAAATGATCCTCTGAACTTTCAGACCGGTTTGCGATATTCAGTGTCTAGACAGTCTTGAAGAATCCGATCTTTATTTTTATACAATCTTGTCGTTTTTGTTATAAGTGTAAAGAGGAGGTTTCAATGTTTAACCTTGTATTTGAAACACATCTGTAGAAGAAAAAATACAAAGGCTGTGGTACGTTAGAAAACCTAGAGTATTTCCTCATTTTGTTAGTTCGATCGCAAGGTTTTTGCCGACGTGGAAATTTCAAAGTGTAATAGCTTTGTGTTTTTATAGTGAATATAAGTTTCATGAAGTGGTTTTTTTATTATAATTTGTTTATACAACTTAAAATAAATGTGTCAATGTTTGTAGAGTGTAGTTATTTGAGTGATAATTCATATTATCAACGTATTTTGCAGGCCTAGTCTAGAGTACATGTGCTTTTGGAATTTTTAGTTTCAAGAAGCCATTTATTTATTATAATATGTATATACATAATATATAAATGTATATACAACTTAAAATAAATGTGTCAATGTTTGTAGAGTGTAGTTATTTGAGTGATAAATCATATTATCAACGTATTTTGCAGGCCTAGTCTAGCCTACATGTGCTTTTGGAATTTTTAGTTTCAAGAAGCCATTTATTTATTATAATATGTATATACATAATATATAAATGTATATACAACTTATAATAAATGTGTCGATGTTTGTCGAGTGTATTTATTAGTGATATTTCATATTATTGGTTTTTTTTCACAGCCCTAGCCTAGCCTAACCTCAACGTCTGGGCTATTGTGAAGGTAGATTTTTATTATAAATGACCCATGTCTAATGAAAATTTTATAAATTGATTTTCCTTTTTAGCAACTTTTATCTAAAAATATATTACAAATCTGTACTAATTGTTGAAAATATTTTTAAAAAAAAATTGTATGGTTTACATTACCATTTCTGTTAAGTTGCCTGCCTGCGTTACTCTCCGATTTTTTTGGTATTTCACATAAAAACTCCAAATATTTTACATCTAACATTTTTTTTTCACTAAACAGCTAAATTATACGCTCCTTTTTGAATATAATGATATAAAGAAGTTGTGTATAAAATATATATTACTATTTTTTGTGAATTTGTGAAAAAAAAAGGATCAATTTATCTTTTTTCCTAATTTTTTTTTGTAAATGCAACAAATTTTTATTTTATTTTTTCTAAATATATTCACAAATATTACACAAAACTTTTGTATATCTTCGAAAAAGGTAATAAGCTATTGATTTTGGATGATACAGGTTTTTCTGAAAAAAGTTAATATCATTTTTGACATCTAACATACTTACTCCAAAACTGTTTCATATATATTTTACATAGATAAATTCTACACATCTTTCTGAGAAAAATGATATCTTATAAGTTAGGTTTTGTATAAAAATAATATTTTTTATGATTTTTTAAAGAAAATAAAACCTTTAACATGCACCACTTTAAGGGTTAAACAATGCAACTTACCCTGTGAAGTATTTGGACAGACATCTATTGTGGACATGTGTCCCTCCTCTGTAGAGTGAGGCTCGACTTTCTGCAACATAAGAAGAAATTATTATAATTACCTTAACTCTAGGATTAGCTACAATAATTAAAAAGCCTGTAAACTTCAATTTATCAATGACAACAATCTGTCTTAAATAGAAACACAAACATCTAAGCACATGTGTATACAATCAAACATAACAGTTTCAATTTATTACGGTATAAAGAAAGTTATGTCATGGATCAATGTCAAGTTTTTGTGGATATATCCAAATTTTTAAATTCGTTCCAAAAAAGAATGATGTCTGCTTGTGATGAAATAAATTACAGTGAGATTAGAGAGGAGTTCTAATATCTAATTAACAGCTAAATTATTATTGAAGTGTGCTAGTTTGACTGTACTAACATGTTGTAACACCCATAGGTCAGATCGTTCACCGAACCAATCATTTACAGCCATAGTCTTGATTTAATCCTAACAGTTAATACAGCCAGCCTATTGATGAACTAATATAAGAATTTTCATCAACACATTTACACAGAATAGTCCAAACGTAAAACAAAAAACTTGATCGAACAAAAAAAAAAAAAACACGAGGCCTCCTGAAATACATAGTTAATGTTTTCTCGTTAAAAACAAATTTCAGGAAAATGTACGAACAATGGAAATAACTACGGGATATGTACATAACAAGCAAAGGGGAGTACTTTGAAGGAGATGAACATTTTTAAAGTTGAATTACAATAATAAAGATTTTATGATGAAAGTTCTGCTTTTTTTTTTAACAAACCTCGTATTTAACTTAAACATAAACTGTTATGATAATCATAACAATATAATAAATGTACAATCATAAAAAAAGACAAAATATAAATTATTACCACTCTAATTACAAGTCAATGTTTAAAAATATAAAAGTGTCACTGGTGTAATCAAATTAAAGATGCTGTTTATGTTAAATAATATACTTATAACCTAGCCTCAATTTGATGTCAGCTGTTTTACAATACTAACTGTATTTATTATTATAAATAAGGTCATGAGGACAAGCTAGTGGCTTCCTTACCTCTTTCACTGCAATGTTGCCACATTCTTAATATTGGTGTAGGGATGATCCATGACATTTTATAATTTTATTGACACTAACTATTTATTCAAAAAAACTAATTTAGTATTGTGAAGTGTTTTCTTTATATTGGTATTTAGGTTAACAAGAATGAAATTTTGTATGCATTACTTTATATTGTTATTTAATTGTTATAAATTGTTGAGGGTACGGTTTGATCTACTTTTATTACACGTTGCCGGGTCATCAGATCGTGTGCTAAAATTAATAAAAATACACTAGGCGAATCTCAATCTAGGCTAGATATTTATGACAGGGGGGAGGGTAAAATATTAAAAAATTATGGTAATTATATGAAGTGTTGCAAGTAAAAGTAGTTAAAACTTACAGACTAGGTCACGCAGTGAGAAAAAATATAGGATTGGTGAGCCGTACATTTGTTTTGAAGGTAAAAAAAGGGTACAATAATATTAGAAAAAAATGGCTGATGGAGATCTATGTCGAAAATTCAAGGTGGAACAGGGTATGACGAAGTCAAATCGTTTGTGGAGGGGTGTAGGAAATGGAAAATGTTAAGTGATTGAAGATCGCAGTTGTATGAAACAGGTAAATAGCATGGCCAAAAATTCCTTTAATGTACTACAACGGGAATTCGTTGTATGGGATTATATTTTGGTCAAAAAAATCAAAATCTAATCCTAATACAAGGTTTGGCTAATTTGTAAGCGACTTTGCTGTTCACTGCGAGTCGGTGAAACTGACCTATGACCAGGTCTAAAGTCAACTTTCGCCTACCCGTTATGACAGTAAAATCGTATGTCGGTAGATTTTGAATAAAATATCTGTATTAAATGAATTTTGAAAATATGAAATAATACTGTTATAGGATGTGTAATTGTAGTACAAGTTGTACGCAATACAGATCAGTTACGGTTGTTTCATAATAATTAACACACGCTGCAATAAATTTGGATGAAGAATCGGAAAATTTTCAAAATTAGTCAAAAATAAAAAATCTTAATATTATTGAGAATAAAAAAACTTCTAAGAATAAAATATTCTTGGTAAAATTTTGAAAAAAGTAATACATAAAAAGTTAGGTGAAATGGTAAAGATTAAAAATTGCATTAAACAGAAAGAAAAGTAAATTTTAATGAAGGGTTGTGAAGAAGTATTTTATAAGACAAAGGTTTACAAATAAAAAAGAAAAAATTAATTAAAAATAAAAGGTTATAGTTTTCACACTTTTTTGGGGACAAGGATAGAGTAAATGAGTTAAGATTTGGTAAACCTGGTTAGATTTGAGTATTTAAAGAAATATGTGAATCTCAGGGTAATCAGTATATGTTAACCCCCCCCCCCCCCAAATGAAGAGGTGTGAACACAGGTGTCAAAAACCCAGGATCTAGGAGGTGCAGAAGATCGGCGCTGTTAAGTTTGTTACACAAGAAGAACAAAATAGTGAAGTTTCAGAACTGTAAAGTGAAAGGTGTGAGAATTCAAAATCGTAAATCACACAAAACGATGCGTTACGAATTACAAGTGAACGGGCGGGCCGATAATCACCACGCGAACTTCTCGCGAAAGCTCAGATCAAGATCTACAAGATGCTGGCGTTTAAAACACAAAAAAGTCATAAGTTAACCCAATAAATTAAAAATTAAGAAAAACAATAGCCAAATGTCTAGTTGCAAGTCGAAAGATGTAGAAGCTGAAACGTCATGACTTCGTGACGTCAGAAGGGGCGGAGTTAGTGTTACCAACTAGTCTACGACTAAATAGAAAAGGATAATTAATAGAAATTAATTAAAATAAAGGAATTTAAAGACTTGGACCATAGTAAACCAACCACAAATAAACAAAAATAATAATAGAAGATGAAATTTACCAAAAAACTTCATGGAAAAGGTGAAAAAAGGAAATATCACATTATCCCTGTGAGGGAAATAAATTGGTACGAGAATATCGAATTTTTTGGCTATAAATATAGCTGTCGGCGACTCAGTCGCTCTCTCCTAAAAAAATCAAGGTTTAAGTACTACGGGGTAGCTATGCCCGAGCGCGCTCTGTTCTTCAAAATTAGTTAAAAAGTAAAAAAGTGTTACCATGCCCAAAGTTATGGTGCACAAAATTTAGAAAAGTTTAAAATGAGTCAAAATTAATTTCAATAAAATAAAATCGTATGATAGGAAGTGATAAGTGAAATGGCAAATTAATTAGTTTACAGCGAGTTCCAAAAAGTGGTAAAAAATTTACATCCAGTGTTAGCCCAGATCAACACGTCACCAGAATTTCGCTTAAACTCCATGGATCTATAAATCATTTTCTACAACCAGCGGTCACCAGGACAACAACATCTTCCCTTATCCAGGAACCAGGATCATCCGATCATCAGTCAAGGTATCCCTTTTATTTGCAAGGCAAAATTGGCCGAAAATTAAATTAAATTCAACTGATTTTACTGGGATATAGATTTAACCCTTTCGGGTCCATTTACCTTTGCCACCTGCTGCCCGCTCTGGTCCACTATTTTTTTGTCATTTTGTAGTATATTTGAATTTTTGCTATAAAATACATAATATGCCTCCTATATCCATGTTTTTACCCTTGTAATTCTCACAATTACATATAGTATAATATTTTCATAACTAAACTTTTGTTTATTTATTTTTTAATTTTTTATGTTGCTCATAAACAAAAAAAACTTTTTATAGTTTCTAATTTTTTTATTTTATAACAAAAGTTTTATACAAAAATGAATTTCTAATTTTTTTTTCTCATTTATTTTACTTATACATGTAAGAAACTTTGCAAATATATCAAAATCTATAAATAAAAATATATATTTATGTTTTTTTTCTCAAAAGTATCATTGTTAGCAAACACTGCTTTTTCAAATTTTTTGTGATAAACAAGATAAACAATTTGTTGGTAAAAAGAACAAACCTGTTCACTGTAATGAAAAAGACAATAGAGTAAAGAGAGAACAGAACAAGTTTTTTCCATGTTATTTTATCTAAATTATGTAATATTATGTAATACCAGGTGAAAAAAATACAAAAAAAAAACAAAATGAATTTTATTCGGTTTGCAATTATACCTATTTACAAATGACATGTTTTACAAACTTACTTGACTGTTTGTATAGTTTTATCGGTACTGTTTTTCAGTATGGTACTTTTCAAAGCACTGAGCTGGATGTACACAAGGCTGCCTTGGACAGGTAGCGCAATAATATATGGTCTCCTTTCTCCCGCCTGGGAAACTTCTGTCGGAGCACACCGCACAGTCTTTCTTCTTTTTCCCTTCAAAGGCTCTAAGGGCATGAAACTTCTTGTTGAGTCTGGTTTCATCATCGGTTGTACTGCTTCTTCCCCTTTTCATGGTATTACGTTTTTTCACCCATCAGGCCTAAGATGACTTGTTTTCTGAAACTTTTGTGGTCAAGTTTTGGCATGTTGTTCCTTTCTTGTTGGCAATTGTAAAGGTGAAAACTATTTACAACGCTGACTTCTACAATCCAGAAGTAAAGTTGCCGCCACCATTTTAGACTCTTCTTTGCAAATCCATAACTGGAACAGTAGTGGTCAGCACGGTCAACTCCCCCCATGTGCGAAGTATAATCCGAGATTACTTTGGGATTGCTTATATCCTCAACTACATTATTTTTTATAGTTCTTCTCACAATTCCAGTTTGAGGCCCATGATAAGTACTCAGCATGAGAACTGTTCTTTTATCTCTCCATGCCAAACACATCATATCCTTTTTTTTGTTTCTAAACGCTTTTACTTCATGTTTCAAAAGTTTTAGTTTATGTTTTTTCTTACTCTTGTCTTTTTCCACCTTTTTCCCACTGATAGCAAGTGGTATACCAGAACGGTTCATTTGTATGGTTCCGGTCAAATAAACTCCAATATTTGCTAGTTCATTAGCCAATTCAATGCTCGTATAAAACCTGTCAGTGTAGCAGTGTTAGCCATTTTATCCTGTTGCGCGCTGAAGCTCCATGACTAATTGTAGGACAACTCTAGTAGTAAATGCCAATTCAGGACGTATCAGGTTTTTTGTTGTTATTGCACCGTAGTATGGAATTATGGAGAGCACATAACCAGTCGATGAATCAGCCAACACATAAAGCCTCAGTCCCCATTTTACTGGTTTTTGGGGATTGTACATTTTGAACAACACCCTACCTTTGAACGAAACTGTTGACTCGTCAGCACAAATGTATTTTCCTAGCCTAAAATAATCAAGGAATTTTGACCCAACATATTCTAAAACATTTTTTAGTTTCCGAGCTCTGCTTCTTTCATTACATGCGGTAGGATCAGAAACATGCAATGCCCAAAATATTTGTAAGAAACGCCTTCTACTAAAAACTTGTTTGTAAAATTGAGATGAGTCCAACCAGTCTTCTGAAAAAAAATCCTTCAGCGTCAATTTTGTGTTACGAGCCATGTTTAGAAGTACGCCATGAAATGCCTTCATTTCCTCTACCGTCACGTCAACCCAAGATGCCCACATAGAATACTGTCTAAGTGGAGTTGATTTTGTAATTTTTTCTTTGGCATAACGGTTAGTTTCATTAGTTATTTCTATAAATAGTTCATCACTAAAAAATAACTGAAAAAATTGAAAAGGGGTACTTGGTTTGCAGTTTCTTGGAGGTACGTAGCTAGTGCTTACATCAATAAAAGGCCTTACATCAAAATTAGGGTCTTCTTCTTCCCAAAGCTTCCAGTCAGGGTCTGTTGTCACACTCGAGTCCGTGTCTTATACCGGTTCGTCATCTCGTACCAATTGATCGTCATCACTATCACTTTCACCAATGTCACTATCATGGCGCAAATTAGGATTATGGCCGACATCACTGTCATTCACAATTGAAAAATCTGGATCGCGCAAACTGTCATCAGAATCGTAATCAAACACGAGATGTTTAATTTCCTCAGCACTCACCCGACTTGTTGAAGCCATCTCCTCATACTAACAGCGAAAAACACAGTGAGGGTTGTAGGAGGGGGGACTGATGAGGTGTAGTGAGCCAGTGGCGTGATGGAACAATGGGGCTCTTTGACAGGCGGCGAGTCGATTGTGCGGGGAGGGGCGGTTGAATGGCGGGATGAGTAAACAAACCGGTTAGTAAGAGGCCGGGACACATTCCTGATGTCAACATTCTCGGATAAAGATCGGCTCATTGTCAACAACAGAACTATCACGACAAGTATTGATTACAAAACTATGACTCTTCGTCGGCCCTACCTGCCGAATTCATAAACCCAACTAAAAACAAAAGATATATTTTATTTTTTATTTGTAAAAAATTCTTTTAAAATTTAATGTATATAATATTACGAAATTATCATAAACACTCTTGTAGAAAACGTGGATAAATATATATTTTTTCCGTCAAACTTCGCATAATGTAAGTAACACAACTAAACAGTGTAACAAAACGTATAGGGTTGCAAACGTACTTTTTTAATGTTCAAAAACAATAATAAATTGTATTAAAACGGCATTTTATTCAAATAATACGATCTAAAGATCTCTAAGGAACTTATTAATGTAGCTTAAAAATATTACAAACGTGTTACCTATATTGCAAAACCAGTAATATGCATGGCGCACCCAGTGCGCCAGTGGACTGGAACGGCATTTTACCGACGGCGCACCCGGTGCGCCGGTGAACCGATAGGGTTAAGATGTTTAATAAAATTTTGTAAATTGATAAATTTAATTGTGGATATTTTTCTTGTAAAATAATAGTAAACTAAATAAATTAGACCTAAACGACTAATTAAATTATCAAACTGGGTAATTTGCGTTCAGGAATTAAATAGAGGAAGTGTATTAAAAATAAAGTCTTGAAATATAACTTTCCTCAAAAGAAATCTGCCAATCTGCAACCTAGTTAAAGTAATTTGTAAAATAATAAAGTGTAATGTAAAATGTTTTCTTTTTTAATGTAAAATTATTTGATAAAGAGTTATATATTTTTGTTTGATTAATAATCTATTTGTTTCAAATATTGTAAAAATTGATTTGAGTTTAAAAAGCAGATTGAATAAATTACTTCATTCTTGTTAGTATTAACAATTATGTGTTGTTTAATTTAGATAATCCACACTTTTTGTATTAAATTAGAAGTTGAGGAAATCGAGATAAAATATATTGTGTGATAGAGGTATTTTTCAGAACACACTCCTTGGGGATTAGTAAAGTAAAATTAAAGTCGTGCTTTCCCTGAGAATAGTTAAAGTAAATTTAGTACTGGAAGTAATTGAATAAATAGGGGGGGGGGTACCAACGGTTTAGGGAAACTTAAACTGTTGAAGGGGTTAATCAATCCAGGCCAGATAATAAAAAGAAGCCAAAACTTCCAGTGGGTTGATTAATTCGTTCTCTATCTCTCGGGAACAAATCCTGGATAAAAAATTCCAGGGTTTGAGACTTGTGCGTTTATTAAAGAAATTAGGGGAAACGTACAGTCTGACTCAAAGAAAAGAACTTGAGTTTTTTCGTTGTACTACATTTCTCGATTCATGTTTGACGGTCATATAGATTAGAGCCAACGATCCTGACTAACATTGGAAGCGATGATAAATGATATTGCAAGTAATGTCCATAATTCTGTAGAGCCTAAGTTTGATAAAAAAACTAGATATTTAGACTTGCAACAGGCTGACTAGTTAGTCACAACAACCTAGGTGAAAGGAATTGGCAGGAATAATACAAGTTCTATACTGGTGAAGTTAATACGTAAATTCCTACTACTGCCAATCCATCAATGACCATCCTCAAAGACAAGTGATAGACTTGGTATCTCTGGTATCTTTGGCGAGGCTTGACGAATCAACTCAGTGGTGTTTAGCGAGGTTCTGCAACGGTTTAATTGAACCGTTCGCAAGGAACAATTTTGGAAAATAACCAAAATCCAAAATTTCAATAAAATCCAACAAAAACTATAGGAGTTAAGAAAATTAGTCAAATTATACATTAAGAGTTAGGCATAGCAGAGCTAAGCTGAGTCAAGGTCAACATGTTGCGACAAGAAAAGGTAAGCTGTCCGGTTTTAACACGAATAAAGTCCATTTAAACACATGTTAAAATTTCAAAATTGAAAACAAAATTAATGTCATCGTGTAGAGCTAGAAAAACCTAGTAATAAATAATAATAAAATAAACTTGTCAGATAAATAATTAAAAAGTTTTAACTAAAATAAAACGTAATAAAACGCAAAACTCTTCTAAAATAAATAAAACCAAAAATCTAATAATAACAGTACATGATCCTAAGATAAACTAATAATAAATAAGACTCGAAACCAAAATTCAATTAAAGGCATTAAAGTAATAAAACCATTAATAATCAAACATGCAAAAAGTGCCATGATTTGTGATCCAATGCAGCAAGGAAGAAGAGGGAAGCAGTTTTGGGACTTTCAAAATCAAACGAACAACATCCAAAAAGAAAAATTCAAAATTTTCCAAAAACTCAAAAAGTAAATCCGAAAAAAACCACGAGATCTTCAAGTCATCATAAGAGGAGAAATATACGTCGTATCGTTTCGAATGAAACTGGAAAACCATCAGGAAGAAAGGGGCTTCAAAATGAGATCACCAAAAAGAAAATCGAACGAAGCGAACGAGAGTTATGAAGAATTGAAGGAATCGACAGTCAAAATTCAAGATTTTCAGGAACAGACATGTGTTCAAGGTCGCGCGCAGAAGGTACTCTCGCCACTAGGAAGGGGAAGATTGCCAACCCGAGCACAATTTAACAACAAACAATTAAACTAAAATTAACTAAAAATAATAGAAAAAATTAATCTAAAGTAGTGGAGATAGCCAAATAATGAAAGGATAAGCCAAAAGGAGTTCATAAATAATTAAACTAAAATATAGAAACTTAAATAAATTGCGAAAGTAAAGAAGAACAAAAATAAGAAGAGTTGGCTATCCTGAATAGCTCAAACTTCGACGAGTTGACTTGCAGTAAGTTAATTCACCAGTCTCGTACCAGCTCCAAGAAGGATCACACGCTTTTACATAAGTCTGAAGAGGAAATCGTCGAAAACATAAATTGTCAGTGTTCAGTACTTCTCTGGGTTAAGAACGATATCCAACAGCAGGGTCGGCTTTTGAAGAAGACAGCACTACATCCTAAAGCAGCTTATAGAAGAGATCTTGACTACGGACTCCGGCAAATATCCAACCAATAATTGTCGTCATCGCAGAAGGAAGGAGATTCACCAGGAACTGGACTTCGGGCGATTCTAGAAAAGGAGACAGCTCTAGAGAAAATCTTCAGGATCCACCACCATCCTCAGAATCAGGACGAGCGGACTTGTGCAATTCACAAAAACAAGGTACTGCATAAATAGAGCTTTTTTAATAAATAAAAAAAATTTATTAAACTTGAGAAAAGTCCAAAATTCCTAAATTAATAGAATTCAATAATAACATTTTAAAGTAAACAAAGAGTCAGAAATAAAAGTCAATTTTAATTAAATAAAGTAAAGATTATCAAATAAAATTAATTCGAGTCAAGTTTTAAAATAAAAACAAGTAACAGATTGGAACAAAATAAAATAAAAGGGTTAAGAAAAATAAATGTGTTAGAATAAGAATATATATTGTTAGGTTAAGTATTGTTAGAATTACGTAGGATAAATATTTTTCAAGTTGTTTGAAGAAGAAACTTTTTGATATAAATTGAAGGAAAAGGAGACAAAAACTTGTTGTAAGAGATTTATTCATTAAATCCATAGTTTTCTGATATAAAAATTAAATTGTGCCTAATTCAATAAATTTGTAAAAAAAAAATTCATTGTCTTGTATTCTTAATTGTAACTATCCTACTCAAATAATTTCTTAAATTCAAATAAAGAAGAAGAAGTAAGTGCTCACAAGTAAATATAAATTAAAAAGAGCAAATTTTGATTTGATGAATTGATTAGCTCCAAAGGGCACACCACTTGAGAAAGAGTCTGAAGTTAAAAAGAGGTAAGATAGAATAAGAAGTGAATTTAATATATTTAAAAATTTCATATGTTAGCATAAGTTTGAAGAAAATAGTTTTGATCTTGTGTGTAACATAAATTAAGAGCTTTATCAGGGACTTAGAAAGGTAGGCATCGAAAAAAGCATTTTCTACCTCGCCGTAAAAAATTTATAAATAGTAGAGTTCCCGGTAGGGTCTTGCAAGCACCTAATCAGTGTCCCGCCGACAAAGTCGCCGGGGGGGGGGGGTGCGTTGCAGTTTGCCGACCAAAAAGACAGGTGGTTTTAACATGAAGATAGCTTGAAGATTAATGTATTTTTGGCGACGCTTAATAACTTACTCTGTGGTGTTTAGTGAAGCTTGACGAACAATGAGATGGGAGGCTTTAACTTCAAGATAGGTGATTTGGGAACGGGAAGAAATTTAAATGATATAAAAATGATCATATTTAATTAATTTGGAAGGTAGAATGGTAAATTGCATGGTTGTTCATAGTCTCACTTTACATTAAATACGATAGTTTAAAAGCTAAAAAATAAATAAATAAGTTTTAATTATATAATATAAAAGGTAAAAATATATGGTACAACGATATTTAAGGGTAAGAGGATGAGAATTTTATATGGCTAACAACGGAAAGTGGTGCACTAAGGAGACTAGGGCTTAGAACTAAGAAATTATATATATGTTTTAATGGGGGAAATTGCAGAGGAATATGTTATAAAATTATAGCCAGGAAATTAAAAGAGGCTGGTGAAGAGATGTAGGTAAACTAAACTATTGGGCAAAATATTTTTTGTTATAATTACATATATAAATATACATATTTTTTTATAAGGACATATCAGTAATAAGATGGAAATTTTATAGGTTAACAACGGGTATGGGTATATTAAGAAACTATGTATACTGTTACAATAAATTGTAAGTAGGAGGTGTAGAGATAAGGATTGTTGCATAGAACTGTATGGAGTAGTTATGTTAGGTAAGGTTGTAGTAAAGGGTGGGGGATGCTTAATTACCTATGAGCCACTTTATATACAATTCAAAATATATATAATTAAAATAAGAATACATATTTTAATTTCTTTAAATTTAAACACAAATAAAAAATTAGATATAAAATTATATATGGAGTTATTTAAGCATTTTATTTTATTCAAATATTATTTTTCATTATATAATAAATATTAATCATACATTTAAAATAATTCCATATACACACACAAACATTACACACACACAAAAGTACAAAATCTAATAGGCAAGTGCATAAAGATCATATGAGTGGAACAACAGTTAATTTAAATCATGTGAGTGAAACATCAGTTAAAAAATTTTATTATTCTTATGTGGATTATCAGAGTGTTCAGTTGCCTATTATGGTATGTGATGTATAATTGAAGAAATTAAATAGTTCAATTGAGATAAAATATTAAAGTTATGCCAAAAACATGAAGAAGAGTTCAATTAATTTAATCTAGACAATAACCAAGAAATATTATCAAAGGAAAGAAACATTAAACATTGTGGTGAGACCATTCTAATTATTATTAGGATAACTTATTAATTCTTTTATATAAATAGTGAGAAATTACAGACCATAATAAACTTTATGTTGTGAACATTGTTATCTGCACAATTAATGAAAATAACTTAAACTATTAATCTAGTGTCTCTTATATATACATTTTTTCACTCACATATCTTACATTCTATTAATTATTTTTTTTGTAATATATTTGATTCCCTTTTTTGATTTTTTTTTTTACAACTAGATATATATATATATATATATATATGTGTGTGTGTGTGTGTGTTATTCTTTTTTTTTTTATTATATTGATAAATTTGGGAAAAGACGGCACCAATCTAAACCCCGAGATAGAGTATTTAAGAACATAAATAAACAATTTTGAGAAATTTAATTATACTGAAATAGTTTATAAATAGATTCATATAAAAGACATTTTTTAATATTGAATATTTTTATTTTGTTATTAAAGAACATATTTATTTAGATAATTATTTTTTTTTGTTTATGATTTACTTAAATAAAATAATACAATAAAATGTATTACTGTAATATATATATATATATATATATATATAAAATTTTATTTATGATTTTTAAATTTTTTATTATTACTTAGGGTATAATTATCATTATTATTTATTTATTCATTTTTTTTTTTTTTTTGGCGTTAATATTACTACAATAAATATATGGGATATGCAATCACAGGGATGTTGCCCCCCCCCCATGATTATAAAACCATGGACCAGATATAGTATAAAGAAAGAAATGCGTGATTTACACTAAAAATTAGTGCAAATACACTAGATATAGGTGGTAAGTTGAGGTTGGAATGATGTAGCTTATTAGCCATAAAACATGTGTTATTACGGCGGGTTGAGCAGAGGGTAGAGAAAAAAAAGGATTGAGAGCTGGTTAAGGGGAAAGTAATGAATGAGCAACATGATCCTAATAATTACCCTAAATTATTTATATCTTTGATACCAACTATATAGCAAGTCATGTTGTATTTGACCTAACACAAAATGCCTAAGAGGAAAGAAAAATTATAACTCATCCTATACTAACAATAAGACAAAGATTAATAAAAAACGACTATGAGAAGAATACGAATGCTTGACCACTGACAAACAGTAAAATTGACTCATAGAACCTAAAATGTGAGTAGGTCAATAAGGGACTTAAGGAGTTGAAAAAGGGGGGAAGGGGTAGGGCTAGGTAAAGTCGCGGCAATGAGGTTCTTTGGTTTTGTCGGTATCGTGCTGAGGGGCATTAAAGCCGACAAAAAAGGCCTAAGGTCATACAGACACCGGTAACACATTGATCGAGGTCAAATAACGTGTTTACGTTTATATATATAAGTTATATGAACAATATTTAGCATAAGTAAACACAATAGAGGTAGTTTTCCTAGAATAAGATAGAGTAAGCATTTTGTATTTCCTAGCCTTGTAAGCCACTAGTTAGCCAGTGTTCTTTATAGATTCGCTCAGGACAGTTCGCTCTGTGAATAAGAGAGTACTTTCCATTTTATTGTAATAAAATTTAATTCATTTAAATAAAATTATTATAGTAAAATTAAGTTTTTTTTTAAAAAGAGATGTTTAAAGTGCAACTACATAACTGGCGCAGTCGGTAGGACTCTCCATGAAATTAGTGAAAATAATTATCTTCGGTTTTAACCGTTAATGGAGTGCGAACAATACTTAATAAACGGATATTATTAAGAATTAGTGTAGTGAATAACAACGCAATGAGCATAAAATTTTGGATTTTGTGAGTAATTAAAATAAGATAATTTGTAAAAATATATTGTGTAACCAATATTTTAATTTGCAAAACTTTAGCTGTTAGTTAATTAATAAAACACAATTTTTCTTTTGTAAAATTCTATAATTTATTTGGTCTAGCCGACCATGGTTTCGCTAGTTACGGCATTGACGAGGCTCTTACAAGACTAAATACAATGCACACCATAACTATTATAAAAGGTTGAGAAAGGCAGGAAATTCCCGTTAACAAACAAAGCACAAAGACCCGGGGGAAAAACCCCACAGGTCATTCACACATGTAATAACCAACCTTGAATAGAGGAAGTAAAGGAGAAAATGACAAAAATTCCTTCACTTCAACCTCTATTCAAGGTTGGTTAATACCTGTGTGAATAACCTGTGGGGTTTTCCCCTCGGGTCTTTGTGCTTTGTTTGTTAACGGGAATTTCCTGCCTTTCTCAACCTTTTATAATAGTTATGGTGTGCATTGTATTTAGTCTTGTAAGAGCCTCGTCAATGCCGTAACTGGCAAAACCATGGTCGGCTAGACCAAATAAATTATAGAATTTTACAAAAGAAAAATTGTGTTTTATTTGTTAAAATGGAATTCTATCAAGTACCGTCGGTCATCAGTGTAAACAATATGTTAGTTAATTAGTTATAAGAATTGTATTAGATTATTTAAGCTTTTATTATACAAAATGACGACTCCTGTCTTAAAGAAAGAGTACCTAGACATGATCCCGGAATTTTCGGGTCAACCTACAATGCTTAACCCTCCAACCGGCAATGTTAATTGTCTTGAAAATTCTTCGTTTGTTTAAAAATTAATAAAATATATTATTTGTATACAAAACCTAACTTATAAGACATCATTTTTCTCAGGAAGATGCATAGAATTCATCTATGTAATAAAAAAAAAATTTTTTTGAAACGGTTTTGGAGTAAGTATGTTAGATGTCAAAAATGATATTAACTTTTTTTTCAGAATAATCTGTATCACCCTAAATCAATAGCTTTCTACCTTTTTCTAAGATATACAAAAGTTTTGTGTAATATTTTTGAATATATTTAGAAAAAAAAAGAAAAAAAATGTTACATTTTAAAAATTAAAAAAATTATATACGAAAAAACTGAATTTTCTCTTTATTTTTTCCAAAAAACATAAAAAATAGTAAAATATATTTTATACAGAACTTCTATATATCATTATGTCCAGAAAGGTGCATAGAATTTAGTTGTGTAGTGCAAAAAAAGTTACATGTATTACATTTGGAGTTTTTTGGTCAAATACCAAAAAATCTAAGAGTAACGAAGCAGAAATTTCACAGAAATGGTAATCAAAAACATACTAATACATTTTTGCAATTTTTTTTAACCGTTACTTGAGATTTCTAATATATTTGTGAATATATTTAGGGGAAAAAAATAATAATATGTTACATATTCTAAATAAAAATGACGATTTTTCAAAAATTTGTATTCTGGCACTTGAAGGTTAGGGTGACACGTCAAACTTTTAGGCATAATTAGTATTTTTCTAAAGCTAGGCCTAAAACAAAAGCGTTAGATTTTACTAATACAATATACTTTACAAAGAATAACACACATATTCACTTGTATACTCATATACAACACTAAATATAAGAAAATATGCTTATAGCCTAAATTTACCATTGTTATTTATAGGTTATTCCATATACACACTCGAAATTCACTCAAAAACAAACTTTAGAAATAAAAACACATATATTGTAACTTGTATACACAAGTTATATACAATTTGTATACACAAACCTTCAAAATAACAAAAATCTAATCCCAAAACCAATATTTGCCACGCCAAATATTACAGTGTTCACGTCAGACATTTACTACGTTTGGAATTGCTTACAAAAAATTATTAGTAAGCAATTCTTCAACTCAATTGGTACCAAGTTATAGAATGGAATTTCCCCTACAACATAGAGTAAAAAGACAAATAATTTTAAAAACAGAGAGATATCAACTTCGTCTTTTTGTAAAGCGCATCGAACGCTAAATGAATTTCTTGTCTACGGTTTGTTCTATATTCAAGTACGAATATCTCTGGATCTGTTAGACGCAGAACAATTTGTAATCTACGGTTAGAAAGAGAAACATGTGATCTATATAACAGTGTTTTAGTTTACTTAAATGACAGAAAAATAGAGTTGTAATCACATCAGGAAAAATGGAGCCGCGCTATACGAAAAGGCGCAGAGTTGAAAATTACGATTTTACGCATCAAAAATACTTGAACTTCACCAATTTTTGGAATATTATTTATAACATTTTGTGGTAATTTTTTTTGCATGATATGCATCTACGGAACATTAGCTTTCCAACGGTATTTTATTTATCGCGATGGGACAATTTTAAGTGGGCGTAACGTTGAATGGCAAAATACGTGATTAAGAGTTGGTGAAATCACTTGGGAGCACGTGGGCGACCTACTGTAGGTCGCCGTGCCGGTTGGAGGGTTAACAGATTCATCTCGATTTGTGACAAAATAGTTAGTAAATTTTATGTATCTGCTAATCCAGATGATTTTCAAAACGAATATTTGCTTTCTAACATTTTGACTAAATTAAAAGGTGCAGCTTTGTTATTAATTGTAAGCTCAAATAGTTACTCGTGGGTAGATGTTAGAAAAACACTTTTATCAAGTTATTTAGATAAAAGAGATTGCTATACATTAAATCTAGAAATGTCGGAACTAAAGCAAGAAGCCGGCGAGTCACCATTTAAATTTTACGAGAAAATACAAAAATTGTTAAATCTTTAGATAGCATATTTTATTAACAAAGAACCAGCGGCACAAGGTGTATTGTGCAGTTATACACAAAATTTAGCTTTACGAGTTCTGTTAGGAGGGTTACATGAACCACTTGGCTCCCTCATGAGAACAAAAAATCCCACAACTCTTGGGGAAGCCCTTAGCATGTTAACTAATGATTTTCAATTTAAAAATAATAAAATGATAACTTATTCTAATAAGCAAAATGTTGTTCCTAAAGGCCAAAATAATTTTGTTAAAAAACCGTTTGTTGCCACGTTTAACCAAAATCCCAGACATATGTACCAACGACCAAACCCGTTTAACCAAAATCCCAGACAAATGTACCAACAACCAAACCCCAGACAAATGTACCAACAACCAAACCCGTACTATAAACCTTTTCCTACTACATCTGGTCAATCTCAACGTGGACAGTTTAATAATAACCACAATTCGAGACCTCAATTAAATCAAAAACAAACGTACCAACCCACTCCTATGAGTACGTCAACCAGACAATCGGATGGAATATCTAGGCAAAATCCTAAACTCTACCAGATGACGGGACGAAGTATGGAAGATAATAACGATTATACTATGTATCAAACACCGATCCATCAGACTACTGTGTAGAAGAGACAAATACTGAGACAGAACAGAATTATTTTTTAGACCAAACAGAAGAGAATCAATTTTTAGGATAACAGAATCTAAGAATCATTTTTCAATTATGAATATTCAAAATGACAATAATGAACTACCCTACATATATGACCCTAGCACCAATCTAAAAATATTAATAGACACCGGTAGCACAAGATATTTCATAAAGAAATCATTAGGATTCAAAAGTTTTAAAACAAGCCTAATTGAAGAACCATTTGAAGTAGCTACTGCACACAGAGTTTCAAAAGAAAATTACAGTTGTAAACTACCCCTATTAGGTCAAAAATTAACTGAATTCTACCTATTTGACTTTCACAAAAGCTTTGATCTACTATTTTAGGACTGGATAGTATTAAATATTTAAAAATAAATTTAGACTTTATAAATAATAAACTAATATGTTGCAATGAAAGGATCCCAATTCTTTATCTTAATACAGAAACGGATGTTCTAAAAACTAAGGACGTATCAGTCAAAGAAATGTCAAGCTATCATATCCAGGCTCTTATCAGCCAAATAGTGAAAAAAAAATAAAAGGTAAAAATAATGATGAAGGATTGTTATCTTATAAAAATATGGAAGGATTAGAAATTCCCCAATGTATAGTCACAGTACGTGAAGGGGAAGCCTATTGTCCTATAATAAATAACACAACGGAAAATAAGAGATTGTCGCTAAAACCACTTGAACTAGAAACTTTAAATAATTACAACATTTTTCAAACAAATACTTTCACAAAAAACCAAGAAAATAAAATAAATTTAAATATAATTGATCACAAGAACGAAAAACCTAGACTAAATCTATCCAAAATTAGGGTGGACCACATGAATTCTGAAGAAAGAAAAGCAATAATTAAATTAGTAGAAGAATATTCTGATATATTTTATGTTGAAGGGGATAATTTGACTTTTACCAACCAAATTAAACATGTAATTAGAACCACTGATGACATTCCTGTTTATTTCAAAAATTATCGATACCCGGAAATTTATAAAAATGAAGTAAACAATCAAATCGAAGATATGTTAAAACAAAAAATCATCCATCCTTCTCATTCCCCATGGAATTCTCCAGTTTGGATCGTACCAAAAAAACAAGATGCTTCTGGAAAACAAAAATTTCGACTTGTAATAAATAGATTTTAGGGGCTTAAATTCTAAAACCATAGACGACAGGTTTCCATTGCCAAATATTACAGATATCCTAGACAAATTAGGTCGATCTCAATACTTTACAACATTAGATTTAACTTCAGGATTTCACCAGGTAGAAATGGATCCTGCAAGCGTAGAAACAACTGCATTCTCAACGGAAACCGGATATTACGAATTTTTACGCATGGCATTTGGTCTTAAGAGGAGTCCTCCTACTTTCCAAAGAATTATGAATAACATTTTAAGGGGAATTCAAAACGAAACATGCCTAGTATATTTAGATGACATCATAATATATTCAACCAGTCTTCAAGAACATATAGAAAGACTTAGAGATGTTTTTGAGAGATTACGGAATGCAAACTTTAAAATTCAACTAAACAAAACAGAATTTCTTAGAAAAGAAGTAGCGTATTTAGGGCACATAGTAACCGCAGAAGGTGGGGTTAAGGGGCTAGATGAATAGTCCCAGGGGGGTAGTAGAGGATGTTGCTAACACATACACATCCGAGGACGCTACCCTCAGGACCGCTGTGCGCGAGCGAAGAGCCGCATCCTGCACGAGGTGACCCTGCTTTTACTAAACACAGCGGATCTAGACCGGGAGGTCAATAAATATCCCCCAATCCAAGGTGTCAGGTGTCTTACGTTAATCCGTGCCGATGGATGGATTCAGGGTAAAGTATATCAAACGGAGCCTGTGAGGTACAGGCACCATCTCACAGTAATCAGCCACTTGTTTAGAATGAAAAATACTCGTGGGAACTTTATGAATTCTCAAAAAAACAAAAACCTAAAATCAGAAGATGACCTAGAGTTATCTTCTGCTCAAACACTGGGAGAAGTAGCCATTAGAGCAGCTACTCCTAGTACCTCGGAAGGGCCTAAGAGCCGTCCAGCAGAACCCATCCCAATAGATGTGGAGAAAATGCTACTGGGGGAGACCGAACAGTCCTCCCAGGACGATTTGGACAAGACAGCCCAGAAGCTGGAAGGTCTTAAGGTCAGAATGACCACAGCGGAAAGGAAAAAGGCGCTCAGAGCAAGACTTGCTGAGCAAGGAATTGCCTGGAATCCTAAATTGTGGAGGAAACCCAAATCCTCCACACAACACTCAGAGGCAGGAAAAGCAGCCACCAGCGGCACCAAGAGAGCTCGCTCGAGTGGTAGCACTCCTCCTACAGAGAGCGAATGTAAAAAACCGAGAACAGCAGTCACCGAACAGCTGACTCAAGGTAAATACAAGGAGATGCTAACATCTATCAAGATGGCGGTAGTTCCAGAGGACTATCCAGAGAAAAGATTAACTGGAGAGTCACTGGAAAAACTGGAGACTTTCCTGTCACTGGAATTTAATATCCTTGAACATGGAGAATTCCCTCAGTTCAATGCTACCTATCTAGAGACATATTTGTGTGTGCTACCTACCTAGAGACAGGCATGCATATTTGTGTGTGCAAATGACCACACCCGGAAATGGCTGGAACAGGTTGTTCCCAAATTACAACCTTGGGAGAATGCTAAGTTACGGACAGGACCTAGGAAGGACATCCTGCGGGTGACCAAGGTGATTTTTAAAGCACCAAAAGTCTACTCAAAGGTAGATCCGTCCAAAGTCCTGGAAGTGCTTGGCAAACAAAACAAGTCCCTCAAGATAGAGGACTGGAAGATCATCAGTTCCAGTAAAACTGACAATGGGCAGACTATCGTAGCCCTAATAGACGACTCGTCTCTTAAAGCTTTGAAAGCAACAGACATGAGAGCTCATCTGGGATTTGGAAAAACTACATTTACCATCCTCCAGAAGCAAAGTAAAGAGAAGGTACTGGAGAATGCCTCTGAGGATACTCCAGTGCAATCTACATCACAGTAAGGATGCTTCTGCAGTCTTCTGTCAGAGGTTTCTCTCTGAAAACATTGACCTAGCCCTGATCCAAGAACCATGGATAAGCGGAGGACAGATCAGAGGACTAGGTAACAGCAAAGGTAAGCTTATTTTTAATTGTTCTATTAATAATTGGCGAACCTGTATTGTGGTAAAGACACATTTGCCCTGCTTACCGTTGATTGATTTTTGTTCCAGAGACATCACAACGGTGAAAATCACTCTCGCACATACGGATGGTAGAAGGAGCATTATTGTTAGCTCAGTATACCTTCCGTATGATGCGAGAGACCTTCCACCTTCTAGGGAACTAGAAAGTGTGATCGACTTCGTCAGGCGGAAGAAGGAGCAGTTCCTTGCGGGCATAGACTCCAACTCACACCACGAAGCATGGGGATCTAGTAACACCAACGCTAGAGGTGAGTCATTATTAGATTTCCTTAACAGTAATAATTTACTGATAGTTAATGTCGGTGATAAGCCTACTTTCAGAAATAGATTACGTGAGGAGGTCATTGACATTACAATAGCTACTGAATACGTGGGCTCCTTTATTAGTGAATGGCACGTATCAGACTACGTATCTTCCTCGGACCACTGTCACATTATGTGGCAACTAAACTTTGCTTCAGATGAGGACAGGTTTAGGAATCCTAGGAGAACAGATTGGAACTCCTATCACAAGGAGTTAAAATGTAAGCTGGCATCCCTAAATACATTCATTAGAGATGTAAATGATATTGAGTCCGTGACCTGTAACTTACAAGAAGCTATCATGGACTCATATTTCGATAACTGTCCTATCCAATCGGAGAGGTGTGGTATGGTGGAACGATGATCTGGAGAGGAAGAAAAAACAAACAAGGCGATTATTTAATGGCGCTAAACGAAACGGACAGTGGGAGAAATATTATACATCCCTCACCGAATACAATCTACTCCTAAGAAAGTCTAAAAGAACTTCTTGGAGAAATTTTGCGGGGAGATAGACAATACTAAATCAGTCTCCCGTATATACAAGGTTATTTCGAAGGGGTCGGTCTGCCCGACTGGCTCTCTCAAGAGCCGGGAGGGAGGACTGACAACCTCTGGATTAGAAACATTGAAAGTTTTGCTTCAAGCACACTTTTCAGATTGTAAACTTGTGGCTCATCTAGAGCCAGAGCAGAATCGGAGACATGTAAGAGCCTCACGAGCAGACTGGCAAATTGCTAGAAAAATCATAACGACCAATAATGTCAAATGGGCGATACATAAATTCAGCCCATTTAAATCACCGGGAGAGGATGGAATATTTCCTGCCTTGTTACAAAAGGCTCCAGACTCTCTACACACTCTTCTATGCGAGGTGTTCAGACCAAGTATGGCCCTAGGTTACGTGCCGTCTTACTGGACACTTAGCAGGGTAGTATTTATTCCGAAACCTGGCAAGGGTAATTATACAGACCCCAAGTCGTTTCGTCCAATCTGCTTATCATCCTTTCTATTGAAGACTATGGAGAGAGTGTTACAAGTTCACATACAAAATGAGGTAATATCAGTTAACCCTATTCATTGTAACCAATTCGCATATCAGTCAGGAAAATCCTGCGAAACAGCACTGCATCAGCTAGTTAGCAGGATTGAGGACTCGTTAGCGTCTAAAGAGGTGGCTCTTGGAGCATTTATTGATATTCAGGGCGCCTTTGATAACACGGCTTATAAGTCAATTGTTACTGCAGCTGAAACCCGAGGACTGGATATGACCACCTGCAATTGGCTTAGGTCATTGCTCAGTAGTAGAACCATCCGAGCAATCCAGTATGGCGAGGAACTTGATGTGTCCGCCATTAAAGGTACCCCTCAAGGTGGTATACTTTCTCCTCTACTGTGGAATATGGTAGTAGATTCCCTAATTACAAAATTAAATAATATGGGATATTACACGCAAAGTTACGCAGATGACATTGTCGTGATAATTAAAGGTAAACATACTAACATAATATCAGACCTAATGAACACAGCTCTGAGGATAATTCACAACTGGTGCAGGGATGAGGGCCTGGCCGTAAATCCGGAAAAGGCCATCATAGTACCCTTTACAAGGAGAATCAAACTAGATAACATTGATATCAGTCTAGGAGGAACACGTTTGCGCCTATCAGAAGAGGTCAAATATCTAGGGGGGATACTGGATAAAAGACTTACTTGGAACAAACACGTAGAACATAGTATCCAAAAAGCAACGAAATCTTTAATGAGTTGTAAACGCCTTTTGGGAAAGAACTGGGGACTTCGTCCAGCCATGATTAGATGGCTATATGAAGCAGTGGTTAAACCACAACTTCAGTATGGATCGCTGGTGTGGTGGACGAAAGCTCTCCAAACCGGTACAACTAACAGGCTAATGAGTATACAAAGGTTGGCCTGTCTATGCATCTCAGGAGCTTTCAGAAGCACACCTACTACAGCTCTTGAAACTCTCTTGGGAATAGACCCGATTAACTTCAGCATCATAGCAGAAGCAAGTCTGGCAGCATACAGAGTATATTGCTCTGGAATGTGGAGAGATAGCCGGTGGCCTAAGGGGCATGGCACAATCCGTACTTTTAAATCTTATGATTCAATTCTAACTATGAGACAAGATTATATGATTAATAAAATCTCATGGACACAGCCCTTCGATATGTGTATTCCACACGAGGAGGACATGATAGAAGGAACAGTGGCTATAGCTAAGAGCTTAGAATTCTACACTGATGGCTCTCGCACCGCCCAAGGAGTCGGAGCAGGAATCTTCAGTAAATCACCTAGGGTGGAAATAAGCATTGCCCTAGGTAGATATGCAACGGTATTTCAGGCCGAAGTTTATGCCATACTAGGTTGCGCACAACTGTGTCTAGAAAGAGGATATGATGACGAACATATCACAATCAGATCTGACAGTCAGGCCGCTTTGAAGGCTATTTGTTCACACGAATTCAACTCTAAATTAGTGTGGGATTGTAATCAAGCTCTAGCCCAACTCTCGACCCGAAACCAAGTAAGCCTATTCTGGATACCTGGACACAGAGGTTATGAGGGAAATGAGAAAGCTGATGAACTGGCTAAGTTGGGAGCAGACTCCATTCATCGGACCAGAACCTGCTTGTGGTATCAGTAAATCTGTCGCAAGAACCACTCTGAGACGATGGGTCGAACAGGAAACTCTCAACCGCTGGAGAGAGGCCTCTAGAGGAAAACTCTACGGGTCGCTGTACAATCCGAATCAGAAACTCTCTAGGTATGTAATATCATTGAATAGAAACAACCTAAGGAAAGTCTCAAGCTTCATGACTGGTCATGGAGCTTTCAGGGAACACTTAAACACCATGGGTCTAACTCAAGGCAGGACAACCTGTAGACTGTGTAACCAATATAAAGACACAGCAGAACACATACTTTTGTATTGTGAAGCTCTGGAGAGGAGAAGACTACAGATTTTCGGCCTCACAGGCATACCTACAAAGGAAGACGACCTAGCTGCACAAGTTCTAAGACTCACGAAGGATTTAGAACTACAGTGGATTGCCTAAGATAAGGAAGCGCACAAAAAGTCTTAAATGGCTGAAGTGCCTAGTGACTTCCAACATAATAAAAAAAAAAAAAAAAAAAACCGCAGAAGGTGTTAAATCTGGACCTAACTCCCAACAACCCCCGGAAGTTTTGTTAAGGGATGGAGGAGTAAAGAGGAGATATATGAACAATATTTAGCATAAGTAAACACAATAGAGGTAGTTTTCCTAGAATAAGATAGAGTAAGCATTTTGTATTTCCTAGCCTTGCAAGCCACTAGTTAGCCAGTGTTCTTTATAGATTCGCTCATGACAGTTCGCTCTGGGAATAAGAGAGTACTTTCCATTTTATTGTAATAAAATTTAATTCATTTAAATAAAATTATTATAGTAAAATAAAGTTGTTGTTTTTTTAAAAAGAGATTTTTAAAGTGCAACTACATAACTTATATATATATAAAATTGTGCACATAAAGTATGGGGGAGGGGGACATTACAAAATTGAATTACAAAATTATAGGTTAATGCCAACACCATTAGTATAACCCACAAAAAATAAGTATACAATTTAATTACTTAAACTAAAAAACCGAGATTGGTGATAAAAAAGAGAGGTAACGTGGTGTGTTTCAAGGGGTGAAATGTTTATATGGAAGGGAGGGTTTTATAAAGAATGTGATGGTAATTAAGGGGGGTGTATGAAATGATTAGGATATTAGGATGATATTGATAGGGTATGATGTTTGGGTGTGTGTGGAGGGGGGGGGGGGTAAATGAGTGATGAATGAGGTTTGAGGGAGGAAGCTCGGATTACCTCGAGGTTATCATCATGCAGTGGTAGACGGATCGGTCGGGCAACCCAAGAGAGGGGAAGGCACCACAAAAAAAAAATAATAATGGGGAATAGGAAAACAAAAAGGCTTTAAAAAAATCTAATTCCCCAAAGAATAAAAAAAAAAAGGTGTAATACCATTCCATCCACAACGGGAAGCTGAAGAACCCGAGACTGCATTGAGCTTACCCTCTCGAAGAGGTAGATAAAAAAAAGAGAGGAAAACCCCTAAATGGCTTCATCCGCCAAGGCGCCATTTCGTAGACGTGCGCCCTTGGCAAAGACGAACCTTAGCCATACTCGGCCCGCATGACAGACAAAAACCGAGTAAGGGGGTTTATTGGGGGAGTGTTAATGGACGGTGAAGGTATAGTGTTTAGTGTGATGTGTAAAATGTAGGGAGAAGGAAGAATTGGAAAAATACTAAACTAATATCACCTAAGCCTATTGAGATTGGCCCAGGTGTTGAGAAAAAAGGTATAAGGGGGTTGTGCTTGGGTTGTAATAACGGATGATGAATACCTAGGCCCGAAAATTCCGTCCACCCGCAAAACCTGAGTTGGACAAAAACCTAAACAACGGTGAGCCCGTTCAATGAAGTCCGCAAGGCGGGCGAAGAGTCTCAGACCTATAAAATAGATTTTAAAATGTCAGATATACGGGAATTACCTAAGGGTGAAAATGGATGCCATCATTCAAAAAACAAGAGTCCGGTAAAATCCGGTCGGCGGTCTCATCATATACTGTCATATCACTGGCTGCTAAGGTTGCTAGGAAAATATTAAATGTCTGAAAACTTGAAATTTGTTGAGTTTGGGTACAAATTGTAGGGAAAAACAGGAGTTTAAAAATGGAAAATGAACCAGCAGGGTTCACCTGACGAATAAGGCGCAGAAGTGACACTAAATGTTCATCTCTGCATCTCAAAATATCATTCGTACCAATAATAAGTACGACATGTGCAACCGGAAACCAGGAGTGACAGTTATCTTTAATAAGGGTTTTGAGCCAAGGGGCCGGAAAATCCCTGGAAACGGATTGAGCTCGGACCTGGGAGGTCTCGTACACTCAGAAATTTGGCTAATCTACGGACATGACTATCCCCCAGGACGGTAATTGAATGAGAGTCCCCGTCCGGGGTAACATGGGACCGTGTGATCATTGAAATCATTAATTTATTATTATTGGGCAATTGTAGAACAATAATTTTTTTGAATAATTTATGAATATATTGGAAAACTGAAGGGGCTTGCGGAAATCTGTGTGATGAAAAAAATATGACACAAAGGGTTGGGTAGCATGGGCAATAAAAAGGCGCATAAGTAAATAAACATAGTTGTTATTGGGAGAGTAGAGTAAAAGCAATAGTTAGTGGGGGTTAGTTAGGCTAGAGGAGAAAATTAAACAATTTTGAAGTAAAATAATCGAAAACAATTTAGACTGTATAACAATTAATTTAGGAAATAAGAATTTAATATATAAAGAAATGGAGTGAGGGGTTTCTGTGACCATCTGTGCAGAAAAAAATGTTGGATAAATTTCATCAACATCCTATCGTCGATGTATGAGCCACTACGTTTGGTTAAAGTTGCGGTGTCTAATAGAGATTATTTCCTAATATTAACTACTGTATAGACTGAGTTTGCTACCAGAGTGATATAAACTGTAGTGTCGATGTATTGGTTTGTTTTAAATTAAATAAGACTTAAATCTAACATTATCATAGCTTTTTAGCAGAAGTAGGTATTGAATAAGGATTTCTGCCTACAATGTGTTATCAACTGTATGAGATAAGCCGACCGAGGTCAATAGCTGAAGACTGGTTTGACCGGTATAAGTCAGTATAACAATGGAATTAATGCTTAAAACTACGTTATGTCGACCTAGGCTGGAAAAATATTTCAAGCCATAACATAATTCATACAAATATCTAAATCTATATACACACAAATTTATAAATGGATCAGTGAATAAAATAATGAAAACAAGTTATCTAATGAACTTACGCTGTATGCTAGTTGAACAGCAAAAAAGTTTTTGATTAATTTTTTAGAACAAACAATTTATTTATTCAGTAAAAAAAAAATATATTAATTTTCTTCTCTTTTGCTTGGCTTGTTTTTTTTGCAATCTTAAACTGTATTAACTGAAATATGATTACAGACGGAAATAATTTTTAACTGATAAATTACATGACAAACAATAAAATTAATTAAATTTGAAAAGCTATAAATATTTATAACAATAGATAATTAATGTAATTAAATAGCTAGCTCACCATTAAAGCAGACAGGATGTTAATAAGACTAGACCGAATTTGATATTGGTTACTTACCATTTTAGATATAAGTTCCTGAAATTAAAAGTTTAGTGTCGCGAGGGGATAAAAAAGGTTAATTTAATAGTTAAATAAGTTATATTTAAAGAGACGGAATTTAGATTTCGCGAAAAAAGGTTGGCAATACTAGTGTAATGTACTAGTATATGTTAGTTTAAATTATAGAAGAAAGAATTTAATTTAGTCGGAATTTGATATACTGGAAATTTAGCAAAAAGAAGGCACGCCGGCAAAGTGTAGCCAGCCGTTTGAGACATATCACCCAGTGCACAATAACCCTATTAAACTCTTAAAAATTAGGGGTTTTCATTATTTTTTAAATTTTTCATTTAGACACCACCAAAAGAACCCGGAACACGAGACAAAGCCCATTTCTCTGCTACCATTCTGTAAAGGTAGCAGTTGGGAGGTACATGGATCTACTTTTATTATGCGTTGCCTGGTCATCAGATCGTGTGCTAAAATTAATAAAAGTACACTGGGCGAATCTCAATCTAGGCTAGCCATTTTTGACGATTAATTCTAAACACAATTTTATTAAAACTAAGCCAACTACACTAAAACCCATATTAAACGAAACTACATTGTAGTGCCACAACCTGTTGGACGGTAACACAAAAGGCCTATAATAGCCGTGTATTAGTCCAACTAATAATATTATAATTAGAAAAATGTGATGAGCTCAGATATAAACCCTAGGGCCGTACCGGCCCTGTTCCATGGGATTTAAGCAGGCATAGTAAAATATAACGGCACTAAAATGAAGCAACGAAGAACCCTAAGCGGACATCTTCCCTTACTCGTGGTTGGAACACTACTCGGGGTTTTCTAGTCCCGCATGTACATACAAGGTAGCGAAGAGGAGGGGGGAATGGTGACTAATCACCACAAAATAATTATAACAACATAAATCACTTATTAGGTTTGGGTGCGGTTGACAAACAGTTGCCATCATAAACTTGACAACGCCTTAATGAATCAATGAGAGACTATATTCATATTCATGACTTAGGTTATAGAATGGAATTAATTGCAAAAGTGAAAATAGATAAAGACTAAATACAAACTTACAGTTTCTATAGAAGGAAATAAAGCCAAGGGATCTGCTTCATGTCCTGGAGGCTCAGTCCTGGAAAAATTACAATCACTGATATGTACCACAAATAATATAAAGATATTGTTAGGAATTAAATATTAGGATTAGGTTAAATAGTAAAGTTTCATTCTAAGTTCCAGAACAGTTATAAACAATATTTGTTACAATATTGAGCTGGCATCTATCAAACAAGTCACTCATTACTCAAAGATATATAAGGGTCATTATCAAATTGAAGGAAAATTTAAGTCTTCATTAAAAAAAAGGTATAAACAATTTAAAAATATCTATTTAAGTTTTGTATATAAAACATATACATAATTATATATAAACAACAAAATAAAACATATTAATTAAATAACAAAATATATATTTAAATTATTAGAAATCCTTAAAAACGTCAGATCGGTAACTGTCTTCCAAATGCCTTTGTAAAGTTTGAAATAGAAATTATTTCTTGTAAACATATTGGTGGATTATAAACTATAGTTATTTTGTTTATAAGAAACATCTGTTCCAATAAATAATACGAGAAGAAAGAAAAATATATGGATTTATAAAAATATTGGGCGAAAATCGCGTGTCTGAGATAAGCAACAGCTGTTGACGAGCATCTATAATGCGCCGCGATTTAATGTGAAAGCGGACCGGACCGGAACGGCGGACCGTTTAGTTTGAGCGGCATTGTCTAGTATGGTTGTGCAATCATTGTTTTTGCAATTATTTTAATCCTTGAGAGAGAATTAAATCATAATACAGGTAATTTCTTTATAGTACATTTATTATTCATCAGTCCGGTAACGCTAATAATTGTGGTGTTTTAAGTTTAAACACATTAACGTAAGTGTAAATACGATGGCCATGAGAAGCACATTGAAACATAGCCTATCTTTGTTTCGTCGCCATCTAGTTGCTCCCAGAAAAGAACAGTTTACCGAAAAACATCATACCGGTAACGGTCATTTCGGAAACGTTTCTTAACATGACGAAACGTTACCGGTATGACGTCATCCTTTGGTAACGTTACCGGACTGATTAAATATACCGCTCTACTAATAATTATTGGCTTTTAATAATTATTAGTAAATATTAAAAGTCAACCATTATTAGTCTTAATAATTATTGATTTTTAGTAGATCTTGCATTGCATTTAGTAATATTGATTTGGGAAAAAACTGTGAAATATTGTAAAATCATTTAAAAGCCCAAATGTTGATTTTGAAGAATAATGAACTTATTGATGGAACCAGAAAAGAATCTAATAATTTAATATAAATTTTTTTGTACCATTTACAATTGTGCTAGTATTTTTTTCAAATTTTAAATCCACCAATTAGCTAAATGTATTAAACAACACAACAAAAATAATGTTATAAAACTTAGCCATATATTACTGGGTCTCAACTTTTAAGCAGCTTATTTTTGGATAATAATCTAAACGAACTGAATATATTATTGGTCGATTTTCATTTGTTATATGCTGACTATCAATTTAGGCGTAATTGTTGTATGGTATTAAAACAAACAATTTGAGATTTATAAAAACTTGTTTTTTGTCACCAAATTGTTTTGGTCATTACCTTTTACCTAATTCTGAATAGGCTATTTGTTTTTTATATGTTCTTAGTGGAAAAATCTCCCTTTTTAAAACTTAAAACCACATACTTTGATTTTGTTGTTCTCTTGTTCATTTTTGGCCATTTTAAATACGGGTGTTTAACAACACCTGTTTTTTTTATATTAAAATTTCTGTTATAGAATTTTTTTTTTTTCAGATTTAATTCTGAAGATTACACAACATTTAGAAATATGGTAAAAACGAACAAAAAAACTTGTGCAAGTAAGGCGGAAAAATATGAAAAACAAAAACTCTTGACAGCAGAAAGAGTGAGAAGATGTAGGGCTAGAATGTCTGACGAACAAAGGGAAGAAAAAAAGAGAAAAGACAGAGATAGATATAGAAAACAAAAGGAACTAAATTTAGTCAAACCAATAAAAGATTTAACTCCTCGGGAGCAAAGAAAAAAGAGAAAGGATTGGCGTATAGCTTCTAAAAAATATAGAACTAAAATTCTAAATCAAACAACAGTGTTACAAAACACTCCACCTGAATCTAATGATGAAATGAGCGAGCCAAAGGAAGACTCAATACAAAAAATCAGAGGGCGAAAAATTGTACGGCGAGACCGGTCTAAAGCTTATAGGAAAATTAAATCTCAAGAAATAAAGATTAAAGAACTAGAAAAAAAACTAAGAAAGTATAAAAAAAGGCTTCAGAGAAAAGAAAAAGCTATGAAGTCCTTAAAGTCACCATCCCCTAATGCGAAAGTTCGGCATTTGTTAGGCAAAGATAAGGCTTCCCCCTTGGTTAAGAAAAGGCTATTTGTCAGCTATGTATTAGAAAAGCAATTACAAGAACAAGTGAAAAAGGCAAGCCCAAAATCTAAAGAGAGACAAATTGTTCACAAAGTAATCGGATCTAAAATTCTTCGGAAATATAGAGTGCAGAAGTACTTAAAAAACATAATAAACTACAAATACAACCGTGTACAAAAGACAGATAATTTAGAATTAACTTATTCTAGAAAAAAATACAATTGTAAAACTAAGAAGGAATGTGATCAGTTGCTCTCCTTCTTTGAAGACGACACTGTTTCGAAGATGTGTCCCGGTAAACGGGACTTCAAAAGGATGGGGAAAAAAAAGAAGCAACGAAGAATTCTTCTTGATTCTTTAAAAAACTTGTATACACGTTTTTTGAATGAAACAAAGTCAACTATATCATATACCACTTTTGCCAGATCTAGACCATTTTGGGTAACATTTCCATGTAACAAAGATAGAGACACATGTGCATGTTTAGTGCACAGCAACATGGACCTATTAATTTCTAGTTTAAAAACTGTGAATGCAATAAAGGAAAAAAATGGGAAGGAGGCAGTTACTGCAATTGTTTGTTCTTTTAAGGACAAAAAATGTATGTTCGGAATTTGTAACATCTGTAAGAACAAACAATTAGAGTTTACATCAGGCATTGAAGGTGACATAAACATAAAATTCTACCAATGGAAAACCATAACAGAGAGGATAAGTATCAAAGGAAAAGAAAAGGTAGTGAAACGAGTAAAAAAATCTAAAGAAATAGCTAAACTAACAGAACTTAAAAAAAAACTAAATACTATGATGGTCAAATTTAAAAAGCATGTTTTTAATATGCTACATCAGGCAGAACCGAAGAAATTTGTAAAGGAAAATCTCAAAGAAAATGAGTTGATGTTTGCGATTGATTTTTCAGAAAATTATAACACTAAGTACGAAAAGGAAATACAATCGATGCATTTTGGGGCTTCGAAAAAACAAATCTCTCTCCATACAGGAATGAGGTACCATCGAAATGGTGAACAAATTATAAGCCAATCTTTTTGTACCCTCTCAGATAACTTGGCCCACCAGGCTCATGGTGTTTGGGCCCACCTAGCACCTATACTTAAAGACTCTGCCAACTTATTACCTTTAACAGACACAATACACATATTTTCAGACAGTCCCAGTTCCCAATACCGCAATCGAGTCAACCTCTATTTTTTAAAAACATTATTGCCTTCATATTTTCCAAATTTAACAAACATAACCTGGAACTATTCAGAATCAGGACATGGGAAGGGCCCTATGGATGGGGTTGGGGGCTCGCTAAAAAGAAAAGCTGATAGCTTTGTCCTCTATGGCCGGGACATAACCTGTGCAAGTGATTTTGTTCAAGCATTCGCCCAAACCAAAACAAGAGTTCTTCTACATGAAATCCCTTTCAACAAAATTGAAAAAATGAAAACCAAAATTCCACAGCACATCCCTCCCATAAAAGGAATAATGGCAATGAGGCAAATAACTTATTCTAAAGGAATTACTAATGGACGCTCCTTATCTTGCTTTGAATGCCCTCCAAATAAGACATGCCTACATTGTATTACAGTACTAATCAATGATGAATCACCTATCACACCAAAAAGAAAACCTATAAAAACATACTCAAATGAACGCCTTCGTTTTTCAGAAGTGTACACTTCAGATGAAGACGAACACCAAAACGTTGATACACCTCAACCTTCTTCTAGTGTTCCTTTTTCAGATTCCAACAAAATGTCAAATGACTATGAACCCGAAATTAACCTGGGTACATATGTTTTAGTTAGATTTAACTATGGGTCCAAGAAATCTAAACTTCGCCAGTTCGTCGGAGTGTGCCAAAGGGAAATAGAGGATGGAGAAATCCAAGTCATGTTCTTGAAGAGCATTAATAATGAAAAAACTCTTTTTTCTGTAGATGAAAAGGACATAGCTTATATATCTACATCACAGATTGTAGCAACTCTTACACCACCAACGTTAATTGTAAAGGGTAATAGACTCTTTTATCAATTTAAAAGACCAATTTGTATATATTAATGTAAGACTTATCAAAATCACCAAAGTGACATTTATGTGAGTGACATCATCCTTAAAGTGACATCCTTTAAACTTGTGTTTTTTTTTTTAAGTTTCTTTATCTTGTGCTACCCTGGAGACTTTTTTATTACTTAAAAATTATTATTTAATTGGGAAACAAGATGCCAAAGTGACAGTTCCTTTATAAAGTTATTACTTTAATTGTTAATTTTACAAAAACACTTATTTTATTATACTGTTAAGACTGTTTATGGTAAGTTTCCTTAAGATGTTTATTCACCATTCAAGTGCTATTTTAATATCTAGTTTTTTTTAGTTTAGATGTTCCATTTTAGTAATTGCATCATTCCTGTAACGTTACATCATTTCGGTAACACAGTTAAAAACCACAGATTTTCCATTGAGAATTATTTTTTAGAATAAACTTCCCTTTTTGTATTGTTTGTATGAATGTTTGTAAAGTATGGATATAAAGTTTTAAAGAAAAATATTTTTTTCTGAATTTTAAAATAAAACTTTAGGTGTTCATTATGTAATAATTGATAATTTTAAAAGATTTTCTTGATTTATGTTCTAAAATATTAATTAATTTATTTTTATATTATATTGCATTTATTATTAAGCATTTCTTCTTAAACTTGATGCACTAAAAGTATAGATTGTTGTTTAATTTCCTATAGTTTTTCTTACAGTAAAAACGTTACAGAAATGATTTTTAAGCCTGTTGCTCAACTATAAAAATTATTTAAAAAATGTTAAAATAATAATTTTAGCTCTGTCTACATGATGATCATTTAGTTCAATATATTTTGGAACTAACATACTAAAATAAATTTTCTTTAAAATTTAATTTTAATTTTTTTTTTTTTTTACCTATTGTCTCTCAATATGAAAATGACCCATAAGCCAAGTTTGGTAGAAAATGGAGGTTAGACTTAGCAGGGCATTTATTGACAGTCAGTTTGAGACGGTTTAAATTTGTCATCAAACGGTTCTCAATGTAAATTTGAAAATTACCAATTAGTATCAACAGAAAAACCAAAAACAGTAATGTTAGACAAATTAAAAGAGTTTTTCATAAATAAAAAATGAATTTAGTAATTATCCAAATTTCTTGACTATAATTAATTAACAGCAATTACCGTCCTATAATTTGTGAAAGAAAAAACTATTAAAAAAACAAATACAGTTTAAAAGTGAAAAAACCATGATTTGAATAAGCATTATAAATAAATATATGTTAAAATGTTGAAAGAAATTAGAATGTATAAATAGGCATTCACATGTCTTAACAGGAAAATTCTTGTCGGGGAAATAAAAGCTGTATAAGAGCTTGTGTAAAATTTTATAAAACTCTATATATATTTATAAAATAGAGAAAATTACAAACAACTTTTGAGTAAATTTTAGGTATCTTAAGAATTAAAAACTTAGAGACACTATTAAAAGACGAAAAACGTCAAAATTCTGGATAAACATAAAATGTAGAAAAAGTAAATTAATAAAAAAGATAAGCCATTTTGAATAAAAAATAAACTAAAAAGCCAAATAATAATAGCCAAACCTATGAAAATGGTGGACAAAGTTTAAAGAGGATAGTAAGTTACGTAGGTCGGCTAGGGAGAAACCAAAACTAGTTTTGGAATTTTTGGACCAAGACGAACAAGAATCTATTTTCAACAATTGAAAAAGCTGAAAAATGAAAGTGTTAGAAATTCAAAATCATTGATTTCTTTAGGACGACATAACTCCAAAACTAAACATCCTAGAGACTCCAATTAAGTTTGTTTACAACCACAAGAAAAGGGGCTTCAAAATGAGATAAACATTTCAAGAATCCAGCAAAGCATTCGAGTGTAATGAAGAATTGAAGAAAAAAACTATAAAAAATCCAATATTTCCCATGTTAAGATGAAAAGCCGATCAAGCTCGATCTGGGCAGAAGAGGGATGAAGAAGCTGGGTAGCCAACTTAACTCTCACAAACAATTAAAGAAAATTAACAAATAATTTGAAAAAAATAACTTAAATAACTAAATCACAGAATTAAATTGACAGAAAGAACAATTATATCCATGAAGGAATATACTGCAGTAATCTAATTAAATAAAATAAAACACGAAGAAATAAGAAAACTACAATTTTTTTTATAGGGGTTACTAGAATTGATCTCCCACTCCAAACGTAGTTCTTTAGAACAACTGGAGACAAGTTTAGTATCGTTCAAACTCTTGAAACAAATCCACGCTTCTCAGGAGATCAAAAATTTCATAGTGTTACAGGGACTTGCAGGGTTAATAAATGCTGGAAAAACAGTGACTCGTGTAAAGCCTGCTACAAAAAACTGAAGAGCGAATTTGAAGTGAAAGAGTTATTGCATGCTCCGCCAAATAGTGTAATGTTGTCGTTATAAATAGTTCAACGAAACATTTCTTCAAAACTTTAAATAAAATAAAGAATAAATAATTCAAATGTATAGAAAAACTTACAATTGGAAACAAGACGAAAGGGAGAATCTTCTGTTTTGTGAAGGTACACAAAAACAAGGCTTTATTAAAATTTTATAGGCTTATTTGAATTTAATCTTTTAATTTTGAGAAATAAAGAATTTTAAAAGATAATGGCGAACTTATGAAAGTTAAAGAAATAAATCTAAATATAAAGGACAAATTGGTCAGAAATTAAATAAATAAATCCTGAAATACATATTTTAGTTGTTTACATATTGTTTGATGTAAGGATTTGATATACAATAACATTTTTTATCTTGAGGTAGGTGTGTTTATAAACTTTAGTTTGTAAAAAGTCAAGGAATTGTTTGTTTTTTTTTTATATGAAATTTCAAATTATTTGTGTTTTACCAAAAGAGCAAAAGAAAATCTTCTCTAGGGAAGAATGGGAGTCTGGAAAGAGGCTATACAACGAGAAGGATATAGTCTGGTTTACAGATGGCTTGAAAACGGAGATGGGTACGGGCGGTGGTATAAATGGGATTAACCCAGAGAGCTCCACCGTACTGTGCCTAGACAAGCATGCTACTGTTTTCCAAGCAGAAGTAGGTGCAATCTCCGAATGCATCAAGGAGAATCTAAGAATGGAATACAAAGGTAAGAAGATTCTGATCTTCACGGACAGTCAAGCTGCAATTAAGGCACTAAACACGACTAAAGTAAAGTCAAAGTTGGTATGGGACTGCATCTCATCATTGATAAAGCTGTCAGGTGAACATGGTCACTGTGGGCTGGGTTCCTGGCCATTCAGGTATCGATGGAAATGAGAGTTGCAGGAAATGTGGTTTGGCTGAAGAATCCACAGAACACATTCTCTTAGAGTGTGAGGCGTTAAGGACGAGCCAGGCTATACTCTCTAGGCCCTCCGGGGAAGGAAATGGAAACCATCCTAGAGAACTCGATAGGTAGCATCTGTTCCTTCATAAGGATGACAGGTATTACTGAGTGGGTGTAGGATGGAACTTGGGGCGGCAAAAGACCTTCAGGTCAACGTCGGTGAGGACTCTGACGGAGGTTATCACAGCCCAAAAAAAAAAAAAAGAGAGACAAATTTAACTTTCCTTTCCTTGCCCGTATATTGTAATAGGTGGAATAAACTGGTATATTTCGCTAGATACAGTAATTAATAACATTAGAAATAAAATCAAAATTTGCATTTTCAAAATTAGTGAAAATAAACATAAATTCAAAATTTAAGGAAAGAATGAAAAACAACACAGTAGGAGATACGGATGGGTCGTGGAGAGTTGTCAGCGATCGGAGTTGCCAATCCATCAGCAAGCGGATCGAAGGTAGGCAGTGAGTCTGCCGAAAGAAGGCGAGATTGTCAGAGTTATCTATTTTTTATAAACTGATACAATCATGTAAAATAAATTATTCCTTAAAATCAATAATTAATAAGTTAATTAAATAATTAATAAGTTAGTTAATTTATTTTGGCCATAACCAAAATTTAAATTTTATATCAGTTATTATAAATAGTTATTATAATTAATTGTTTAAATACACATTATTAACCAAAGTTCATTAGAAATAAGTATAATTCCCACATAAATAAATCAAAAACTTGTACAAAGAAAAACCATGAAAATTGTTAAAAAGTACAAGCGAGCATAATTCAGGTCGGGAGTACCGTTACCTAGTACATCATTACCCCAAAAAGCAGTTTGACCAACAATACTGATAACACACTGATATTGAGAAAAAACATTGGTCAGGTAATTAAAACAGTTTTAAGATAAATTTAACGTAGAATCCATTGGGGATCATGAGAAAAATTGAAGGAAAAAATCTATCTTAAAAGCTACAGAAGATATCAGCAAATTACCAAACTCAAAAAAGAGTACATTTGGTCATAATGTTTGATTGGGAAGTGGGGATTATAAAACTATTGTGTTCCCAGAGCTTAGAAAGTTATTTTGATTATCCTGTTATTACCATCAGCATCACTCTAACTTAATATTCTTAGATGTGAACAGTGTAAAATTTTCCACAAAAAACTAAAAGCCTAATAAATGTTAAAATTCAGCAAACTCTATAAATTGGCATAATATGGGAACATTAGTAGACACGACGAAAAACTTTAATTAATCACAAAAATCAAGAAAAAAAACACTCGAACTTCAGCAAATGCGTTCTTGAAGATAGGATCAATTATAAACATACATCTGCCGCTCTCTGGATTTCAAGCCAACAGTAGAACAGACCTAAGCCTCCTAAGAAACCGTGGACTTTGCAAATTGGAGGAATCCAGACTGAAAGAACGAGAATTCGATCATCATTTTTATAAGGTACCGAAATATCAAAATTAAACAATATAGAATCAATGACAATTTTAAATTCAGAATTGTCATAAAGAAACGTATGAGAAATCATTTGTTATAATATGTTTTCTCCAGAAACAGTTGCTTCAGTTTTTTTTTAAATAGTGTTATTTATAGTACAGGTATCTTAAATGTAGAATTTAACTGATTGTAAAATTTTATATCCTTATATAAAAGACTCCTTACCAGCAGGGTAAGCCTGTGAATCGTGTACAACATTGTTTCCAAGTTCCTTATTCCATACTTGTGGTGCAGAAAATAATTCAGTGTTAACAGAAAAAAACAAATAAAATATGGTCTACTAGATTCATTCCTATATTATAAAAGAAAGTCCATTATATTTCAGATAAATTATTTGGAGATAGAGTTAAACTTCTGATACAATATTGGTTATTTAGAATAAACAACACAAACTGCATGAAAATTATTTGTGAAAGAGATGATTACAAAAACCACAAAAGATGATTTTAATTATAAGTTATTGTGTAAAATAAAAGGAGTTGGGCCTCTAATGCCCAAGTAAAGTTACATCTTCTCTATCAAAAATTGGACAATTAGTATGTAAAAGTAAAAGAATAGTTTATACTGAAAGTTATAATATTAGGTAAAACAGTATAAATGAAACTGAAAATATTCAAACCTTAAGTCATAAATTATTTCAAACGTTGGTAACACTTTATATAATTTGTACTTAACCTACTTACCAAACAATATCTATTTCTTCTTCATCTTTCACATTGATGAATTCCATCATCTTGTTTTGGTAAACTTCATCTGTATTCTCCTTACCATCGTCTTCTTCCTTTATTTCATTATTTGATTCAGTCTCATCTTTGATCAAACAGCTTTCTTCTTCTTCTTCTTCTATTAACTCAAAACTAACCTCCTCTTGTTTTATTTCTATATCTAGATTTTCTTCTTTAATGTTATCCAAAAGATCTGAATGTTCCATGATGTAGTTCTGAAACAATATGAGATTTAACAACAAATTATATTTGCAAAGTCCAGATTATTATGTAATTTATAATAAATACTAGTTTACTCTAGAATGAATACCTTAAATAACTTGAATGAATAACAATGAATTATTTATTTATAAGAATTATGTACTATATTTTTAGAAAATATCAATTTCCAAATATTTGAAAGGTTACTTCCTTCTGCCCTAACAACTAGTAACCTACTCCCTTTAGAAGGATAGTAGCTAGCCAACCCTATACAAATGTTTAGAGGAAATTGTTCATCAGGAGTTGTCAAAACATGGAAGAAATAAATGTTCTCAGTCCATTTTGATTAAGCTTTCAGACAGGCAATAGCACTGCTAAAACACTAACATATGTATCTAATAATATACAATTAACAAAGGTCCGTAGAGAAGCTACTCTGTTAAAGTTATTTAATTTCTCTACAGCTTTCGATTGTCAATTATTCTTTGTTTTTAAAATTGAAAAGAATCGAGCTGTCATTTCAATGCATAACTTGAACCAAATCACGGAAGGGAGATAAGTGTATTTTTTATTCAATATGCAAAACTTTGACATTTTCAGTGGGATCATAAATATGACCAGAATCTAGTAAATGGTTAGTAAAATTTGAATCTGTTTGACCATACTTACAACAATGTACAAGTTCATTAATTCTAGTTAACTTTTCACGAAAATAAAACATAATTTCGACTTTTCTAGGTTAAGTTCTATTAAGTGAATTACGTGTTAAATTAGGAATAAACACATGAATTTTTACCTTACATGGTTAAGTAACGTAGCTATATATATATAGAAACCTTACCTGACCTATGTATAAATTTGTAAAAAAAAGAAGAAATTGTGTGTTATATCCTAAGCGGTCCCCATCCAAGTACTAACCGTGCTCGATGTTGTTTTACTTTGGTGACATAAATCCATTGAATTCTGTAGTTTAGAAATTGCGATTTTTCGGTGAAAATATTAGCACTGTGTTGAAAACTTATTTTATTATTAATAAATAAGATATGTAGAACACGTTAATAAAAATTACAAAAAAAGCAGTGACTTTCTTTATAAACAATTACCGGTAATTGTTTATTAAAAGTGGCGCTTTATTTTCTGGATTTTTTTTTTAATGTCACTACATATAATAAAAATAAATATGTATAAATAAATAAGTATAAATACACTTTTTACGAATAAATAATGTTTTCTTTGTGCAGATCACTTTTTTTTTCACTGAAAAATGGCAATCTAAAAACTATCAAATCCAAGCGTATTATTATAGGTTTAGACATAATGACAAATGTTCACATTTACATCTCATATGTTACTAAAGATATTTCAATGTATATATCCGTCAACACAAATCATGTGATATGCTCTGAATCCTCCATATTAATAATCTAATTTCAAAGTATTAACTTCAAAAAACTTACGAAGGTTTAAGGTTTGTTCAGGTGATTATATAATTATATATAATAAGCACCTGGATTTGCCAGGTGCTTATTTATATATAGCTACCCAGCGAAACCTGTAAAGATAGCCTATATAATTATATCGGAAATTAAACAAATTATTAACTTCAATAAACATATGAAAGGCACATGAACAAACATGTTATGATATGAAATAGCGATCTAGCATAGTTATAGTGTAATGTGTGTGCGTTAAACCATACGCTATTTTAAAAATATTTTTCATTGCTATTATGTCTTGCCATTATGTGTAACCTAAAAATGAATACATTATTTATTCTTAAGAAGTAAATTATGTAGTAGACGATACAAAAAAGTCTGGAAAATAAGATGGTACCTTTAGGTACACAACTACCGCCAGTATGCATTCAATTTCTGCTTTCGCAATGAGCCTATGCATCTAGGTTTCATACATTACTCGGAGGGAAGATAATAGCGTATCGTTGGTTGTATGCACATTACATGTCTTTTGATAGAACTAGGTCTTGGCAGGTCATTAGATAGTCAAGTAACCATATGTAGGCCTATATAGTTAACTTCCCAGACCTTTAGGTACTTAACTAGTATGTAAAAGATATTGGATGGGTAAATGTTTACTTTAAGATGGCATTATATTTTTCGGAATTTTTTTTAATCATCTACTACTTACCTTACTTTTTAAGAATAAATAATAATGTTTTCCTTGCGCAGATCACTATTTTCACTGAAAAATCACAATCTAAACTACCAAATCCGACATTTACAGGTTAAAACAATGGCAATGATAATAGCTTACGGTTTGACGTATGTGCATTACACAATGAGACTATGCTAGATCGCTATTTCAAATCACAACAGTTTGTCCAGGTTGCCTTTCGTTTGTTTATTGAAATTAATAATTTGCTTACTTGCGATATAATTATATATCACGACCAGTTTGTTCAAGTAGCCATATATATATATATATATATATATATAAACACCTGGCCAAACCTTACGTAAGTTTATTGATGTTAATAATTTGAAATTAGATTATTAATATGGAGAATTTGCAGCATATCATGTGATCTGTCATTACGGATATTATACATTGATATATTTGTAGTAACCTATAAAACATAAATGTGAACATTTAGCCATTATATCTAACCTATAAATACGTGAAATTTGATTGTTTTTAGATAGCGATTTTATAATGAAAATTAGTGATCTGAGCAAGAACAACATTATTTATTCATAAGAAGTAAGGTATGTAGTAGAAGATAAAAAAATAAAATATGGAAAATAAGGCACCAACTTAAAGTAAACTTTTTTTGGATGTAATAAGTCCACAAGATTAACCAGTAATGAGTATTTAGTTTGACAGTGGTGTGTATAAATCTAATTACCTAATCAGACATATTTTAGATGAATATAAACATCGAGTGATGAGACATTGACTAAAGTAGTAATACAGATGAACATTGGCATGTAGTAACCCAAACACATTATGGGTGGAAGAGAAACTGGGATTATAAATATAACATAACCTAACTCTAGAATAATACACTTCCATTTGCATATTCCAAGGGAGAGAGTAAATTAAGCTTAACAGCATAAACTCTACAGGTAATTCCTACAAATTTATCATCCCTAGGCTTAGTGTGTAACCTACAATTATAATCGAAAACAAAACTTAGAAGGTGGATTATTACACTAAAGAAATATCAAAATAAGACTCAAATCATTTTTATCACCAATCTTCCATAATAAATAAAACTAAGTAATATTACTTACATAATTCAAGGAGGTACTTTGTAGAAAAATAAAATAGAAAATATAGTTAAAACTAGGAAAACTACTAGCTGCAGTTAGGACATTAAAATTATAAAATATTACAACTACAATGGTAGAATGTGCAACAGCCTGCATCATAACTATTTCTTCTTCTTTTTCTCATCGCCTATACTTGAAGGAAGGGATTGGAAGAAACATTATTGCCCTTTTAACCATTTGTATTAAAAAAATATATATATTTTATATTAAATGCATTGTGAAATTCTTATTTTATACCTGTGTAATAAATTATATATGTTACGTTCATGGGGGGAAAAAAAAAGATTTTTGTTAATTTTTATTCTATGAATTTTTTTTTGAATACCTAGATACAAAATACTTGCTATTATTTATTTGTATATTTATCTATCCGTGACATTGATTAAATATGTAAACTTACACTAACTCTGCACAATTTATATGACTTTTGAAATGTTATATTTTCATAGCCTTGGCAATAATTTTGTATTGTTTTAATATTAGGTCGGCAGTACCTGTGGAGTAGAACTAAATACTTTTGTACAGCTGTTTTGTGTTTACAGTATATGAATAACCTATTTAGTAAAAGTAATTTGAAGAACTAAAAATAATGCCCAGAGTAAAAAAGTTTGGTAAGAGGAAGGTTTTATTTATAAAACCATGTGTTATTAGTGGTGTAAGTGTTGTAAATAGTTCAAATTGTGTAAATTTAATAAATAATATAACCTCAAATAATAGTGATCCTAGACCTAGCATGCCAATCAGAGCAGTAAAAGTAGTACTTTAGAAAACCCTTAGCATTGACTGTGTCCCAAACAGAAAGGTTCGTGGTGCAAATATAACCGATCTTTAGCACAACAAATTTGACCAATACAGTCTACACATAGTAGTTATGGAAACCATAAAAACTATTTTGAAAGCTCTAGCTGATCCTGAATTGTTAAAAAAATGTGTAGATGGTAAGACTCAAAATCAAAATGAATCGTGAATATGATTTGGACTAGAATTCCTAAAAATGACTTTGTTGGACTATCAACCCTAAAAAATGGTGTATTTGATGCTGTTATTTCTTATAATGAGGGAGTTTTGGGAAAGGTTAGAGTTTTAGAAAATGTTAAGACTGCTTGAAAATTAGGGGGACACAGATGACCATAGTTATGGATATGGAGCTCACTAAGGGCAATGCAAATAATAGTTGTAGTTATAAACCTGATATTTCACTTTAAACAGAGTTTCCCGTAAGTTTAGTTTTTCATGTTTCGGTACCATTATTTTTTTGTAAACCGCTTGTCCAAACTGAATGAAATTTTCAGCTATTACTCATTAAGTTATGTTTCATAAAAATAAGAAATATCTTTGTAATGTGATTTATTAAAAAAAAAAACTGTTTTTACAATTATTTTAAACACTATTTTAGGTAAGATCATTAAAAAATTTGTAAAGCTAAGTTTTCATTTGATAGAAACAATAGATCTTGTTATTGTTGCTAAGTAATAAATAAACACAAAAAAAATTTTACAGAATTATTTATAACACTTTTCAAGAAAATGGTACCGAAAAATAGTTAATTTAACATGGACAGCAGAGGGACAACTGGGTTCACTTAATAAAATGAAAGTCAAATGGGAATTGATTTATTTATTGTCTGTATGATTTGTATTTATAAAACTAGCATATAAAGGGGGACATATTTTGAATCGTAGAAAAATTGGGATGTAAAGGATGGAAGTTGTGTTTTCTTCTCCCCAGATTTCCTTCTAGCATTCCTTATGCAGTAAGGATAGAGGACTCTCCATATAAGGGAGTACATAAATATTAGTGTATTGTATGTCAGTTATGTTACCCAGTGGCGGCGATGGCGGGCCCGCGAGCCTTGACCGGGATTTTTCGGGAAATTTTACCGGGACTCGGACCCACGACGGGCCCCCCAATCATAACAATATTTTTATGAGTATAGTCAAGAAATTACTAAAATAAGGTAAAATGTCTTCAGACATTATTGTGCATCGTGCATCCAAAACGGCAATAACCATTATTTTTTAGAGAGCAGTATTTATTATTTAATGTCATGATACGAAGTATGTGTATTGTTTACCATTAGCCGATAAGTAATGCAGCTATCACTACGTCGCGCATCACGGTGAATCACCGGCGCCAGCCGGCGAAAAGATAAACATCCGGGAAAAGATAAACATCGGGAGAGGGGGGGCCGTGGGTTCTTATCGCCGCCACTGATGTTACTAAGGCCAGTTGAGTGGTTTTTCCCCCAATGGTCATCATCCTCGGTGGAACAGTCCATGTAGAACTCTGCCTGGCCTCCCTCCACTCTTCTCAGTTATCAGCTTTTCTTCTCCACCTCCGGATCCTCATCTTTCTCAAATCATTTCCAGCTTCACATGCCTTGTGGCTCTTTTCCTGTTATCATGCTGAAATTCATAATTTGCTCCCTTAATTTTTTCCAAACACAGAATCACCCAGGCTTATCCTTTATTGCTGGTAATGCTAAACTTTTCGTCATTGGCAATTCAAGAATTTTAAATATATACTTCAAATGTAGATTTTAAAAAATACCAGCAATGATCAAAACCCGTTTCCAATTATATCACATAATTATATCACACGGTGTAGACGCAGGTAGTCCCAATATTCTCCTATAGCAAACCTTTGCAATCCTTCTAACACTTCTAGCCATATGAAGCCCCAAACCTGAGCCCTGTACCCTATTACCGCTCTACAAATCGTATTGTGAACTGTCCACTTTGCAAAAACAGGTATGTTATTTTTAACAAATAAATCACTAAGGACGTTATTGAGGATGAATTTTGCCGTAGTTACCTTTGCCCTTGCATGCGCACAAAAACTCAGAGTAGGCGTCAATATAATTCCTAAATATTTGAACTCATTTACTACTTCTAAACGTTCTCCCTTCCCAAAAATATTTTTCATGTGCACCTAATTTCCCTCCTCGTCTAATAATCATTATTTTGGTTTTATCTTTATTTACCATAAGACCCCATTGTTTACAATAATTATTTAAATTAAAAATCATTTTTTGCTAGGAGCTTGGTCTATGGTCTATCAGCAAAGAAAACTATATCATCAGCATATAAAAGTGACAACTATAATATTTCCCACAGTCACGCTCTTTCCTAAAATGTCATCCAGATCATTTTGGTATATAATACAGTATATTATTTAGGTAATAATATATGACAGAGAAAATTAGAACAAAAAAAAGGCCTCGTATTATATCAAGAAACGTGATAATAAAAGTGATTTATTGAATGACTATATGATACCGCAATGACAATGAAAAATAACGTTGTGGACAAACCAAGATAAACAACCCTTACTTCAGTTGTTCTTGAACCGTCGGTATACACCTGTCTCGCATTTGAGTCTTATTTGTTAATTGTATGTGATTTGTACGTTTTGTAATGTTTTAATATTTTAAAAAACCTCTCAGGAGCGGGTCTCAAAGAAAAAGATTTGTATAGGCACTAAGAAACAAGTAAATCACACTTGGGTCTTAATATAATAAAAGTAAACTAAAATCCCGAGTCAACGTAAAATTTTGAAGGGTTATAAAATAATCAAAACACCAGTTTCATAAAACCTAGTTCACTTGGATATATAGATTTAATAAAAATTATACTACATAAATTAAAGTTTGTAAACATTCATTTTACAAAAAATACTTAATAAACTAAATTTAACACTTACCAAAGTAAAACTATAAACACAAGTTTACATGTTTAAATGTTGAATTCAACTGTAAGTGGTAATTAAAGAAATTCTGCATTTCAAAATGTGACATAAACAATCAACTGTGAGAACACATCACTGATAAGATAGTTCAAATTCCTATTCTAACGAAAAAAGAACATTTGAAATTCAACAAACAGTACAGTATCCTCAAGGTAGGAATGTGTCTGGGGTGGAGAGGAAAAGAGGGGCCTCCACACTTCATTTGTTGCCTTTGCTTTCAGAGATACAACCCCAATAAAAATAATATAGACCTCAAATGCTTCTGTGTAAACATGTACCCTACTTTCATTTCTTTTATCGGTGTAAATAAGAATAAAAGTTTAGAAAAGTACAGAAAGGTGCATATTAAAAGAGATAGGACACTTAAAGACATATTAGAGCTAAGCAGTAATTTGTGTACTTAGTTTTCTTGGAATGGTTTGTACCATCCAGTCAGGCTAGAGAAGCAAGTAGAAGGGAGGACACGCCCTTTACACCAGACACAATCCTAGTCTGAGGCTACTGTACATTCACATTCACTTGTATTGTTAAATGTACCTTTCTGGTTCCCAGAATTATAATACTTAACATTTTTTGAATCACGATTGCATATTTTCACTGTGATAAATAAAGGTTATATATTGGTTTTAGATTGTGATCAAATCTCATAATCAATTTAGCCTGTATTTAAACCAAAACAGTCTAGACACAGTGGAAAGTGGAAATCTCATTAGGCTTACGAAGTACAATAAGGTTTACACCTCCCAGACAGTCTAGATTTAAAATATCATCTTTATTGTCAAGAAATCTGTTTTACACACACAATGTGCAATTGTTAGTGCAAAATTAAAATGTAAGTTATATCATAAAATCAGCAATACTGCTGGAATAAAATATAAAATTAAAATAAAGAGATTATATTAACTAGAACTTAGGGGAAGCAATTTTTAGATTCTGTAGAAGTTATCAAAGTGTTACTAAGTCTAACAAGCTTAATAGAAATCTATCAAGTGTTACACCACAAAAGTAACATTGGTCATTTACCTAGCAAACAGTGTCAACAAAATGTGAATGTGATGATGGTGCTATAGTGAACATTTGTTACATGGGTCATTTTACACTCTGTATAATCATATGATATTTTGTAAAACTATTTCTAAATGGGAGAGAAAACGTTTCAGAACTTTTACATAAAATCAGAAATAATATCAGTCATACAGATACAGTTATGTAATTCATACTAAAGAAATGTTGACTATCATGTTAGGTAAGGTTGATATATTATTTTGTAAATCATTTTACGTAGTTTTAATTTCGACTTTTAAGTAAGGATTCCCAATAAAAGAGTAAAATAATACATAACAAAAAAATTTTTCAAAAGCTATGAGAACAAATTATAATTAATTTACAACAAATGTAAAAAGATATACAGTGATATACAGTCTACGTCATTTGTGTAGTTTTTATGTCAACTTTTCAGTAGGGATTCCCCTTAAAGGAGTAAAGGTAAAAATTAGACAAATATATATATATAACAAATACAATAAGATATGATACAGTCAATTAGTGAATATTGAATTTATACAAAACAAACTAGTTTTTTTTTCTAGAATATTTTATAAAAGTAAACTTTGAATTACAATAATAAATTATGCGTTTATGTTCTATGTCCTAGTTTACACACACGATTTCACAGAATACAAACAATCAAACAAGCAATTTCAGTTCTAATGTAACGGAAAAATTGTTCAATATATATTTATATTAATTCTACATATTGCATATATTATACACCAAACTACAGTTATTTGAAAGTACAGGAGAAATAATGGTTAATTACTTGTCAATTTGATTGTAAAATTACATATGAAGTGAAATGAAATGTTTACAATTTTAAGGAAAATTAAAAATAGTTTTTTACAATTTAAAAATATACTTAAATTTTAGACATTCAACTAAAAGTTAACTCTTATTATTTTTAAAATATTTAAAGAACAATAAAGAAAGAACTGAGTCCCTTATAGGATTAGCATTTTTTTAATAAGATATAACAACAACAAAGAACAAATTAAATAACACAATAATTAATTCTGTTTGATCCGAGAATCAGACCATTTAATATTTAAATACGTAGGTTGAGTTTAGAATAAAATAAAGATAAAAATATAAATTGCCCTACAAGTAGGATTTCAAAATTACTGCATAAAAGTGGAACTTACTAAAAAAATAGGTATGATTGGCAATCATCGTTTTGCTTAAATAGGAAAGTTATTCTAGTAATTTGTTGCAACACACATTAACATGGCAACATAAACAAACAAAGGCAGTTCAGTAGTTGTTGAACCATGGATACCATTTCTTACAAAAAATATTTAAATAGAGCCTAATCTGTTGTCATTGTACCATAAACATATCCTTCTACCATCAGGGGCACATTTTAGTGTATCAAGGGAACCTAGGTGGACCTGCACTTTTTTCATGTAGTTTTTAATGAGATCCCTTAACATCTTTTCTATCAGGTCTCTCTAAGACACTATTTGAGGGCTAGGGATCTTTATGTATGCTCCTTTTTCTATTTAACAAAACGAAAAACAACAAAGCATATCCTCCTATATTGTGCTTGATTATAAAATCAAGCTTTGAAAGACTTCAGTCAAGGTTAATTCTATTTCAAAAATATTCCTTAATTGTTATATTTTTTTAACTTGTGATTTGTCAGAGGGTTTGGGTCACACATCCTCACATTTGATTAAAATTTGAACAAAATTAATAGACCCAATGTTAAGAAATTAAGTCTTTTATAGCTACATGGCCGATAAGGTTTTTTTACCAAGAACACATGGACAAGTAAGTTTTATTTAGGTCCTTAGATGATACAATTGAGGTACAGCCGAATTTGAGGAAATAGTAATTATTTTGTGTTATTTATGAGAACTATTACGAAATTTTGAATTATCAAAAAACTAAAAACAAGTCCTGAGATATGACCTAAATATCTCCACATACCAAATTTTAATTTTATAAAAAACTAGTTCAAGAGTTTGGACTAAAGATATGATAGAGTGTGTAGAGATGATAGACAGACATCATTCCAAAACATCAATTAAAAACAGCAGCTATACTTAGTACACATTTATACATTTGAACACTAAGTTATCCAACTGACAATAATAACAAATCTGTACATTTATATTAGAATTGATTGTCAGTTTGCACTCTGGAATGTTTTGAAAAATCAGAAACAAAATAATCACTTTCCGTATAATTATATATATTTCCCCAGTATATATCCTCATGTGGACCTGACTCATAAAGAAAAACAATCTTCTGCAGTAGATTTGTAGGTTTTCTAGTATATTAACACTCAAGTGCCTCTTCAAATGATTTAATTGGTAAATAGAATAATTACATTTTGGACATTGATAGGTTGTTGTTTTACAGGAACTCACATGTGTCTTCTCAGATTGTCCAAATGTAAAGAAAAAGTTTCAACTGAACATTTATATAGCTTTTCTCCAGTTTGCTTTCTTATGTGCACTTTAAGTGCATTTGAATAAGAAGTTGAATAATCACAATTATTTGCACATTTATATGGTTTTCCTCCAGTATGCTTTATCATGTGCACTTTAAGTAGATTTTTATAAGAAGTAGAATAATTAAACTGTGCACATTTTAACGGGTTTTCTCCAGTATGCTTTCTCATGTGCACTTAAAGTTTATTTTTATAGAGTTAAAGCAGAATAATCACACTGTACAGATTTATATGATTTTTCTCCAGTATGCTTTCTCTTGTGCACTTTAAGGTTAGCTAATGAAGAAGCAGAATAATCACACTGTACACATTTTTATGGTTTTCCTCTAGTGTGCTTTCTCATGTGCACTTTAAGACTACTTGAGCAAAAAGCAGAGTAATCACAATTTGCACATTTATATGGGTCTTCTTCAGTGTGCTTTCTCATGTGCACTTTAAGTTTATATAGAGTAAAAGCAGAATAATTACACTGTACACATTTATATGATTTTTCTCCAGTGTGCTTTACCATGTGCAATATAAGTGCATTTTTATAAGAAGTGGAATAATCACACTGTGCACATTTGTAAAGTTTTTCTCCAGTATGCTTTCCCATGTGCGCTATAAGGTGAGCTGATGATGAAGCAGAGTAATCACAATTTGCACATTTATATGGGTTTTCTCCAGTATGCTTTATCATGTGCACTTTAAGTAGATTGTTTTTATAAGAAGTAGAATAATCACACTGTGCACATTTATATGGTTTTTCTCCAGTATGCTTTCTCATATGCACTTTAAGACTACTTGAGTCAAAAGCAGCATAATCACAATTTGCACATTTATATGGGTTTCCTTCAGTATGCAATCTCATGTGCACTTTAAGTTTGTATAGAGTTAAAGCAGAGTAATCACAATTTGCACAATTATATGGATTTTCTCCAGTGTGCACGCTCTTGTGTACTTTAAGGACAGCTGATGAAGAAGCAGAATAATCACAATTTGCACACTTATATGGTTTTTCCCCAGTATGCTTTCTCACGTGCACTTTAAGGTTTTCTGATCTAGAAGCAGAGTAATCACAGTTGGCACATTTATATGGGTGTTCTCCAGTGTGCTTTCTCATGTGCATTTTAAGGTTACTTGAGCTAATAGCAGAGTAATCACAACTTGCACATTTATATGGTTTTTCTCCAGTGTGCTTTCTCATGTGCACTTTAAGATTACTTAAGTCAAAAGCAGCGTAATCACAATTTGCACATTTATAAGGTTTTTCTCCAGTATGCTTTCTCTTGTGCACATCAAGGCTACCTAAACAAGAAGCAGAGTAATCACAATTTGAACATTTATATGGTTTTTCTCCAGTATGCTTTCTCATGTGCATTTTAAGGTGAGCTGATGTAGAAGCAGAATAATCACAATTTGCACACTTATATGGGTTTTCTCCAGAATGCTTTCCCATGTGCACTTTAAGTAGATTTTTATAAGAAGTAGAATAATCACACTGTGCACATTTATATGGTTTTTCTCCAGTATGCTTTCTGATGTGCACTTTAAGTTCACTTAAGAAAAAAGCAGAGTAATCACACTGTGCACATTTATATGGATTTTTTCCAGTGTGCACTCTCTTGTGCAATTCAAGTTTATATAGAGTTAAAGTGGAATAATTACATAGAGTACATTTGAAAGATTCTTTGCTTACATGTAGGGTTGGTTTCTTAAATAAAGTGAACCTGCTGCAAGTACTTGTGCCAATGAACTGCATATCTAAAACAAATTGAAAACACTATTTGTAAAATATATTTACAAGCATATTCATCGGATTAATTCACAAATAGTTGAAATTTACAAATTGTTTTTAACAAATTCCCTTTCAAAACAGTTTGAAGATGACATTGCAATAAGAATATTTTCAAGTTTTTTATCAGAGACATAAGATGTGAACTGAGTTCTTGTTTTCTTACACCAACACCAACAGTTGAAAAACACCACTTGACTCAAGTAAACGTTCATAGCGCTAGGTTGTGTCACTTTACCGCGGCGAGAAACATTATATAGTATGTTTCTTTCTCTTTCGAACTATGAAGTCGAAATTATCCTAAAGTTATATAGGTTATGAGTTATGTCCATTCTACGAAATGATCCTCTGTACTTTCAGACCGGTTTGCAATATTCAGTGTCTAGACAGTCTTGAAGAATCCGATCTTTATTTTTAAACAATCAAGTCGGTTTTGATATAACTGTAAAGAGGAGGTTTCAATGTTTAACCTTGTATTTGAAACACATCTGTAGAAGGAAAAAAACAAAGGCTGTGGTAAGTTAGAAAACCTAGAATAGCCTTATTTTGTTAGTTAGATCGCAATGGTTTTTGGTGATGTGGGAATTTCAAAGTGTAATAGCTTTGTTTTTATAGTGAATAAAAGTTTCATGAAGTGTTTTTTTTATTATAATTTGTTTATACAACTTAAAATAAATGTGTCAATGTTTGTAGAGTGTAGTTATTCGAGTGATAATTCATATTATCAACGTATTTTGCAAGCCTAGTCTAGCCTACATGTGCTTTTGGAATTTTTAGTTTTAAGAAGCCATTTATTTATTATAATATGTATATACATATTATATAATCGTATATACAACTTATAATAAATGTGTCAATGTTTGTAGTTTGTATTTATTAGAGTGATATTTCATATTATTGGTTTTTTTTCACAGCCCTAACCTCAATGTTTAGGCTATTGTGAAGGTAGATTTTTATTATAAATGACACATGTCTTATGAAAATTTTATAAATTGATTTTCCTTTTTAGCAACTTTTATCCACAAATATATTACAAATCTGTAGTAATTGTTGAATATTTTCAAAAAAAATTGTATGGTTTACATTACCATTTCTGTGAAATTCTTGCCTGCTTTTCTCTCCGATTTTTTGATATTTCACATAAAAACTCCAAATGTTTTGCATCTAACATTTTTTTTGACTACACAGCTAAATTATATGGACCTTTCTGAATATAATGATATAAAGAAATTGTGTATAAAATATATATTTCTATTTTTTGTGAATTTGTGAAAAAAAAGGATCAATTTATCTTTTTTGTAATTTTTTTTTAAATGCAACAAATTTTTATTTTATTTTTTCTAAATATATTCACAAATATTACAAAATTTTTTTTGTATATCTTAGAAAAAGGTGGTAAGCTATTGATTTTGGATAATACAGTTTTTTCTGAAAAATGATAACTTCATTTTTTGACATCTAACATACTTACTCCAAAACCGTTTTAAAAAGAATGATGTCATATAAGTTAGATTTTGTATAAAATAAATATTTTTTATTAATTTTTTAGGAAAACAAAACTTTTACAAAACCTTTAACATACGGCGAATTCAGGGTTAAAGTATACTCTACCTGTTATCGTTATACAACAGAGCTACAGAGCAGAAACCTCGGTTTGACATAAAAAAAGTATCGGTTTGTATAAATAAATTAACCATTTCCTATTATTTCTGCTGAATCTGTATTTTTTTTTTTTTTTTTTTTTACCTTGTCATAAAGTTCTACAACGGAAATTCGTTGTATGGGATTATATTTTGGTCAAAAAATAAAAAATCAAAATCTAATCTTAATACAAGGTTTAGCTAATTTGTAAGCGACTTTGCTGTTCACCGCGAGTCGGTGAAACTGACCTATGACCAGGTCTAAAGTCAGCTTTCGCCTACCCGTTATGATAGTAAAATCGTATGTCGGTAGATTTAGAATAAAATATCTGTATTTAATGAATTTTGAAAATATGAAATAATACTGTTATAGGATGTGTAATTGTAGTACAAGTGTTACGCAATACAGGTCAGTTACGGTTGTTTCATAATAATTAACACACGCTGCAATAAATTTGGATGAAGAATCGGAAAAATTTCAAAATTAGTCAAAAATAAAAAATTTGAATATTTTTGAGAATAAAAACAAATTCTGAGAATAAAATATTCTTAGTAAAATTTTGAAAAAAGTAATACATAAAAAGTTAGGTGAAATGGTAAAGATAAAAAATTGCATAAAACAGAAAGAAAAGTAAATTTTAATAAAGGGTTGTAAAGAAGTATTTTATAAGACAAAGGTTTACAAATAAATAAAGAAAAAATTTAAAAATAAAAGGTTATAATTTTCACACTTTTTTGGGGACAGGGATAGAGTAAATGAGTTAAGGTTTGGTAAACCTGGTTAGATTTGAGTATTTAACAACATATGTGAATCTCAGGGTAATCAGTATATATTAACCCCCCCCCCCCCAAATGAAGAGGTGTGAACACAGGTGTCAAAAACCCAGGATCTAGGAGGTGCAGAAGATCGGCGCAGCGGCTGTTAAGTTTGTTACACAAGAAGAACAATAATAATATAGTGAAGTTTCAGAACTGTAAAGTGAAAGGTGTGAGAATTCAAAATCGTAAATCACACAAAACGTTGCGGAACGAATTACAGGTGAACGGGCGGGCCGATAATCACCATGCAAACTTCTCGCGAAAGCTCAGATCAAGACCTACAAGATGCTGGCGTTTGAAACACAAAATAGTCATAAGTTAACCCAATAAATTAAAAATTAAGAAAAACAATAGCCAAATGTCTAGTTGCAAGTCGAAAGATGTAGACGCTGAAACGTCATGACTTCGTAACGTCAGAAGGGGTGGAGTTAGGGTTACCAACTAGTCTACGACTAAATAGAAAAGGATAATAATTAGAAATCAATTAAAATAAAAGAATATAAAGACGTGGACCATAGTAAACCAACCACAAATAAACAAATATAATAATAGAAGATGAAATTTACCTAAAAACTTCATGGAAAAAGTGAAAAAAGGAAATATCACATTATCCCTGTGAGGGAAATAAATTGGTACGAGAATATCGTATTTTTTGGCTATAAATATAGCTGCCGGCGACTCAGTCGCTCTCTTCTAAAAAATCAAGATATAAGTACTACGGGGTAGCTATGCCCGAGCGCGCTCTGTTCTTCAAAACTAGTTAAAAAGTACAAAAGTGTTACTATGCCCAAAGTTATGGTGCACAAATTTTAGAAAAGTTAAAACTGAGTCAAAATTAATTTCAATAAAATAAAATCGTATGATAGGAAGTGAGAAATGAAATGGCAAATTAATTAGTTTACAGCGAGTTCCAAAAAGTTACATCCAGTGTCAGTCCAGATCAACACGTCACCAGAACTTCGCTTAAACTCCATGGATCTGTAAATCATTTTCTACAACCAGCTGTCACCAGGACAACAACATTTTCCTTTATCCAGGAACCAGGATCATCCGATCATCAGTCAAGGTATCCCTTTTATTTGCAAGGCAAAATTGGCCGGAAATTAAATTAAATTCAACTAATTTTCCTGGGATATAGATTTAAGATGTTTTATAAAAATTTTTAAATTGATAAATTTAATTGTGGATATTTATCTTTTAAAATAATAGTAAACTAAATAAATTAGACCTGAACGACTAATTAAATTATCAAACTGGGTAATTAGCGTTCAGGAATTAAATAGAGGAAGTGTATTAAAAATAGAGTCTTGAAATATAACTTTCCTCAAGAGAAATCTGCCAATCTGCAACCTAGTTAAAGTAATTTATAAAATAATAAATTGTAAAGTGAAATGTTTTTTTTTTTTTTAATGTAATATTATTTGATAAAGAGTTATAAATTTTGGTTGATATTAATAATTTTATTTTGTTTCAAATATTGTAGAAGTTGATTGGAGTTTAAAAAGCAGATCGAATAAATTACTTCATTCTTGTTAATATTAACAATTATGTGTTGCTTAATTTAGATAATCCACACCATTTGCATTAAATTAGAAATTGAGGGAATCGAGATAAAATATATTGTGTTATAGAGGTATTTTTCAGAACACACTCCTTGGGGATTAGTAAAGTAAAATTAAAGCCGAGCTTTCCCTGAGAATAGTTAAAGTAAATTTAGTACTGGAAGTAATTGAATAAATAGGGGGGTACCAACGGTTTAGGGAAACTTAAACTGTTGAAGGGGTTAATCAATCCAGGCCAGATAATAAAAAGAAGCCAAAATTTCCAGTGGGTTGATTAATTCGTTCTCTATCTCTCGGGAACAAATCCTGGATAAAAAATTCCAGGGTTTGAGACTTGTGCGTTTATTAAAGAAATTAGGGGAAACGTACAGTCTGACTCAAAGAAAAGAACTTGAGTTTTTTCGTTGTAGGTAAAGATGGCGCCCATATGGTGAAGCCCGAATAATTACTTTTGGTTTAGCAATTATAAGTAAAGTACAGGTTAACCCTTAAAACGGCACGCGAACTACAAGTAGGTCGCCCACGTGCTCCCAAGTGATTTCACCAACTCTAAAACACGTATTTTGCAATTCATCATTACGCCCACTTAGAATTGTCCTTTCACAATAAATAAAATACCGTTGGAAAAGTAATGTTCCGTAGATGCATAATCATGCAAAAAAAAATATCACAAAACGTTATAAATAATATTCCAAAAATTGGTGAAGTTCACGTATTTTTGTTGCGTAAAATCGTAAATTTCAACTCTGCGCCGTATAACGCAGCTCCATTTTCCCCGATACGATTACAACTCTATTTATCTGTCATTTAAGTCAACTAAAACACTGTTCTATAGATCACATGTTTCTCTTTCTAACCGTAGATTACAAATTTTTCTGCGTCTCATAGATCCAGAGATATTTCTACTTGAACATAGAACAAACTTGACGAGACGAAATTCAATTGGCATTCGGTGCATTTTACGAATAGATGTAATCATTTCTCTATGTTTCTAAAATTATTTTTCTTTACAGTATGTTGTAGGGGAAATTTCATTCTACAAGTTGGTACAGTAGAACCCCTCTTAACCGGTCAGGTCGGGACTGACACCCGGGCCGGTTAATCCGAGGTTCCCGTGAAAAATCGGTTTTCGTTCAAAGAAAGCTTATTTAATCAGGTATCTGAGAATTATGCCATTAAGATGTTATTGCAACTCATTTTATTTTACATAAATGTATCGTATATATTATGTTATGTATATAATACATCAAACATGAAAAAATTAAGCACTACAAAGCTTTTTTACAGATTCCCCTCTGTCAAGTCTTTTGACACATTTAACCACGTCTCAAACGAAACCAACACACGCTTCCGTTTTCGTAACTCCCTCATCTTTATTTACTGTATATACTGTACTTATCATAACCAGTCAAAGACAAGAAGAAAACTGAAAAGAAATGTTATATTTTATTTTCCATAATGATTTGTGGAAAAAAAGCGGCCTATCAAACGTTTTTGTGGTGTATGTCTGCTATACCGACGGGTACCAATGCCGCGGTGTTTTATGCCGCCGACAATGGGATACCGCTATCGACATAATCGTTTGACTCGCCGCTGCTTTGGTGCCGCGGTGTTTTTACGCCGCCGACAATGGGATACCGCTATCGACAAAGTCGTTTGACTCGCCGCCGCTTTGGTGTCTCAATTACAATTTATTTTCGGAAACTCTCATCCAACCAGTACACTACGATATAGGCCGGTAAATCCGAGGACCGGTTAATCCGAGGCTGGTTAACAGAGGTTCTACCGTACTACTTAACATTCTCTACAGTTATTTTCAGATTCTTCTTTCCAAGACCAAACGTAGGCAATACTTCGCGATGCAATGAAATAAATTAGATGCAAAAGGTCGTGGCATTTGTGTAATATTTTTATTATTTCTTTTATTTTGAAGGTTTGTATAGACAAATTGTATATAAATTGTGTATACAAGTTACAATATATGTGTTTTTATTTCTAAAGTTTATGTTTTTGAGTAAATGTACCGTTTATATATGGATAACCTGAAAGGCAAGTTGTATATGTAGCCTATATGCATATTTTCTTATATTTAGTGTTTTATATGATCATACAAGTGAATATGTGTGTTATTCTTTATAAAGTATATTGTCTTAGTAAAATCTAATGATTTTGTCTTAGGCCTAGCTTTAGAAAGTTACTAATTACGCCTAAATGTCAAGAGTTCAAACCTAACCTCAAGCGTCAGAATAGCAATTTTTGGAAAATTGTCATTTTTATATTAAAAATCTAACAATTTTTTATCCCCTAAATATATTCACTAATATATTACAAATGTCAAGTAATGGTTGAAAAAATTACGATAAATCTATTAGTATGTTATTCTTTGCCGATTTTGTGAAATTTCTGCTCCGTTACTCTTCGATTTTTTGGTATTTGACCAAAAAACTCCAAATGTAATACATCTAACATTTTTTTTCACTACACACCTACATTCTATGCACCTTTCTGGACATAATGATATATAGAAGTTCTGTATAAAATATATTTTACTATTTTTAATGTTTTTTTGAAAAAAATAAAGAGAAAATTCAGTTTTTACGTAAAATATTTTTTTACATTTTGAAAATGTAACAAATTTATATTTTTTTTTCCCTAAATATATTCACAAATAATACACAAAAATTGTGTATATCTGTAGAAGAAAAATTGTAGAAGTTGATTGGATTTTAAAAAGCAGATTGAATAAATTACTTCATTCTTGTTATTATTAACAATTATGAGTTGCTTAATTTAGATAATCTACACCATTTGTATTAAATTAGAAATTGAGGGAATCGAGATAAAATATATTGTGTGATAGAGGTATTTTTCAGAACACACAAGTCGTGCTTTCCTTGAGAATAGTTAAAGTAAATTTAGGTTTGAGACTTGTGCATTTATTAAAGAAATTAGGGGAAACGTACAGTCTGACTCAAAGAAAAGAACATGAGTTTTTTCGTTGTAGTTCTTAGTACCAAAAAATGTTTTCATAACTAAGTTTTTTTTCAAAGAAGTTTAGTAAATTAATACTTTGCTAGATAAAAGACCACTTGCAAATTATGGACACAATGTGCATGGATCACTTCATGGTAAAGTCTGTGTAAACGTTTATTTTTCCTACATCAATTCTAAATGAACAGTGGAAAAATCTATTGAATTAAAAATGTCAACTACAAATAAAACACATAAAATTTACTTAATTTAAAATATGGCGTGACCAAGGGGATCATTCAAATTGTTGGGATCTCTGACAACAGATTTAATGTTGATTTTAAATTACTTATTACACAAAACTAAACACTGTTAATGTGACTCCAACCATTGATATTACATATACATCCGATAAGCTATCTAACTTCAAGAATAACGTGGTGTATTGAGTCTTCAACTCCTCCCAAGCTATCGCATTCTGTACTAAACTACAACCGTTCAGTTCACATATTGAGGCCTCATATTATAATAACCAATAGGACTTCTTCTCTTAGATATAAATTAAATGATGCAACTTACCCTGTGAAGTATTTGGACAGACATCTATTGTGGACATGTGTCCCTCCTCTGTAGAGTGAGGCTCTACTTTCTGCAATATAAGAAGAAATTATTTTAATTACCTTAACTCTAGGATTAGCTACAATAATTAAAAGCCTGTAAACTTCAATTTATCAATGACAACAATCTGTCTCAAATAGAAACACAAACATCTAAGCACACGTGTATACAATCAAAAATAACAGTTTCAATTTATTACGGTATAGAGAAAGTTATGTCATGGATCAATGTCAAGTTTTTGTGGATATATCGGTTATTTAAATTCGTTCTAAAAGAATGACGTCTGCTTGTGATGAAATAAATTACAGTGAGATTAGAGAGGAGTTCTAATATCTAATTAACAGCTAAATTATTATTGAAGTGTGCTAGTTTGATTGTACTAACTTGTTGTAACCACCCATAGGTCAGATCGTTCACCGAAACAATTATTTACAGCTATAGTCTTAATATACCCTAATGGTTAATACAGCCAGCCTATTGATGAACTAATATAAGAATTTTCATCAACACATTTACACAGAATAGTCCAAACGTAAAACAAAAAACTTGATCGAACAAAAAATGAACATGAGGCCTACTGAAATACATAGTTAATGTTTTTTCGTTAAAAACAAATTTCAGGAAAATGTACGAACAATGGAAATAACTACAGGATATGTACATAACAAGCAAAGGGGAGTACTTTGAAGGAGACGAACATTTGTAAAGTTTAAAGTATAATAATAAAGATTTTATGATGAAAGTTCTGCTTTTTTTTCTTTTTTTTTTTAACAAACCTTGTATTTAACTTTAACATAAACATGTTATGATAATCATAACAATATAAGAAATGTACAAACATAAAAAAAGACAAAATATAAATTATTACCACTCTAATAACAAGTCAAAGTTTAAAAATATAAAAGCGTCACTGGTGTAATCAAATTAAAGATGCTGTTTAAATTAAATAATATACTTATAACCTAGCCTCAATTTGATGTCAGCTATTTTACAATACTAACTGTATTTATTATTATAAATAAGGTCATGAGGACAAGCTAGTGGCTTCCTTACCTCTTTATCTGCAATGTTGCCACATTCTTAATATTGGTGTAGGGTTGATCCAAGACATTAACTATTTATTCAAAAAACTAATTTAGTATTGTGAAGTATTTTCTTTATAATAATATTGATTTTTTGGTTAACAAGAATGAAATTTTGTATGCATTTCTGTTATTTAATTGTTATAAACTGCAAAGGTAGCAGTTGAGGGTACGGTTTGATCTACTTTTATTACGCTTTGCCGGGTCATCAGATCGCGTGCTAAAACTAATAAAAGTACACTAGGCGAATCTCAATCTAGGCTAGCCATTTTTGATGATTAATTCTAAACACTAATTTATTAAAACTAAGCAAACTACACTAAAACCAATACTAAACTAAACTACATTGTTTTGCCACAACCTGTTGGACTAACACAAAAGGCCTATCATAGCCTTGTATTAGTCCAACTAATAATATTACGGTTAGAAAAACATGTGCGCCCAGATATAAACCCCAAGGCCATACCAGCCCTATTCCTTGGGATTTAGGCAGGCATAGTAAAATATAACGGCACTAAAATGACAAAAAAGTATTTATAACCATTCATATACTAAAATGAAATAATAGAGAACCCTTAGCAGACGTCTTCCCTCACTCGTGGTTGGAACACTACTCTGGATTACGCCGTGCGAGGAACGGGAGTGAGGGTTCGGGTAAGGTATACAATGGTGGTTAAGAAGTGAAGTTCTGAGAATGATCACCAGCTCATGAAAATAATCCGTAATATACCTTAGAAGTCATTCCCTAAACCAAACTGGGGGGGGGGGGAAATAAATAAAAAAAAAAAAGGTGAACAAGACAATAGATAAAGGAAGAGGGGTAACAAGGATAGAGAAAGTGTAAAAAAAGAGGGGGGAAATTCTCCCCCGGTGCCTAAAAAAAAAAATAATAATATATAGATAAAAAAATTAATGTGACAGCTGGTCACGAAAAATAACTGGTGGTATACCCCATCTTGGGAGAGGGGGGGGGGGTTAAATATTTAAAAATTATGGTAATTATATGAAGTGTTACAAGTAAAAGTAGTTAAAACTTACAGACTAGGTCACGGAGTGAGACTATGTAAGAAGAATGGAAAAATATAGGATTGGTGAGCCGTACATTTGTTTTTAAGGTAAAAAAAAGTGTACAATAATATTAGACAAAAATGGCTGATGGAGATCTATGTCGAAAATGCAAGGTGGAACAGGGTATGAGGAAGTCAAGTTTGGGGAGGGTTGTAGGAAATGGAAAATGCTAAGTGATTGAAGATCGCAGTTGTATGAAACAGGTAAATAGCTTGGCCAAAAATTCCTTTAATGTACATTTCTCGATTCATGTTTGACGGTCATATAAATTAGAGCCAACAATTCTGACTAACATTGGAAGCGATGATAAATGATATTGCAAGTAATGTCCATAATTCTGTACAGCCTAAGTTTGATAAAAAAACTAGATATTTAGACTTGCAACAGGCTGACTAGTTAGTCACAACAACCAAGGTGATAGGAATTGGCAGGAATAATACAAGTTCTGTACTGGCGAAGTTAATACGTAAATTCCTACTACTGCCAATCCATCAATGACCATCCTCAAAGAGAAGTGATAGACTTGGTATCTCTGGTATCTTTGGCGAGACTTGACGAATCAACTCAGTGGTGTTTAGTGAGGTTCGCCGATCAAAACGACAGGTGGTTTTAACATGAAGATAGCTTGAAGATTAATGTATTTTTGGCGACACTTGATGACTCGTACTCTCTGGTGTTTAGTGAAGCTTGACAAACAAGGAGATGGGAGATTTTAACTTCAAGATAGGTGATTTGGGAACGGGAAGAAATTTAAATGAGATAAAAATGATCACATTTAATTAATTTGGAAGGTAGAATGGTAAATTTCATGGTTGTTCATAGTCTCACTTTACATTAAATAGAGTAGTTTAAAAGCTAAAAAAAAAATAATAAGTTTTAATTATATAATATAAAAGGTAAAAATATATGGTACAAGGATATTTAAGGGTAAGAGGATGAGAATTTTATATGGCTAACAACAGAAAGTGGTGTACTAAGGAGACTAAGGCTTAGAACTAAGAAATTACAATTATGTTTTAATGGGGGAAATTGCAGAGGAATATTTTATAAAATTATAGCCAGGAAATTGAAAGAGGCTGGTGAAGGGTTGTAGGTAAACTTAACTATTGGGCAAAAATTTTTTTTGTTATAATTAAATATATAAATATATATTTTTTTTATATATAAGGACATATTATCAGTAATAAGATGGAAATTTTATAGGTTAACAACGGGTATGGGTATATTAAGAAACTATGTATACTGTTACAATAAATTGTAAGTAGGAGGTGTAGAGATAAGGATTGTTGCATAGAACTGTATGGAGTAGTTATGTTAGGTATGGTTGTGGTAAAGGGTGGGGGATGCTTAATTACCTATGAGCCACTTTTTTATCTTTATATATATTGTAACGTTGAGAAGCCCTAAGTAAAAGCTTTGTCCAATTCAAAATGTTTAAACCTTGTCAGTTAGAAATAAATGTCAAACATAAACGTCACTCCAACACATAATAAATTTTGTTAAAGGATTTCTAAGGAAACAATACTTCGAAACTACAAAATTATTGAAAGGGCGAGGGCAGCGTGACAAATTAAATAGGAAGAGTTGAGTTATGTAATGTGACAACATGGGAAATTAGAAAGTTTGTGTACGCCAAGTTAACAAAAGAAAAAGAGACAAAAAACTAGGCAGAGGTACGTTGAACTCAGCTAAGAAACAAGATTTAACGAACTTTGAAAGACGGTTAGAGTTTGAAAAATCAAATCCAACCAACCAAAAAGAAGCGTCATCCAGAAATAAGCGAAGAAGGGGTAAAACAGGAAAACTCTGCGTAAGAATTCAAAAATCAAAAAAAGGCAGTGAAGAACGAGCGTCGCAAGGGAGAGGAACTAGGAACAGGGCGAAGTTCGCCAAATCGTCGTAAAGTGAAGAAAAGTTTTAAGTCATCGAATTATATTAAAATCATCGTAAAGTTAAAGAAGAGTTTTGATTAATTGACCAAGAATTCAAGCAACAGAGTGAGGTAGTTCAAGCTTCGAGATCGTCAAAGTGCCTATAAATTGGATTAAGTTTCTTGTGATATCTGCCATAAGTTCGAGGGATCATCTCACCTGTAAAACTCCAAGAAGACATCATTCCATGCTACTGAACCACGATAAGTTATCTGATTAGTTATTGTAGTTTTTACTTCAGGTTACCAAAGAAACCACGCCCCACTTTAAATAAAATCTGAGCTAGGCCGAGAGCCATTTAAACTTAAATTTCAAAGAGCAATCAAAGTAACTTCATTATATAATTGGTAAATTATACCTGGCGCCCAACAAATCAATAAAACAATTGAGATATTAAAATATAAAGACTAAATTAAATTTACAATTAATGATACGATTTTGATGCACCTAATAATAATAAAATTGCTATGTTCTAGAATTAAGTATTTCATTGTGTTATAAATGTTTATGTCTAGTTTAAGTTGAATGGATGAGATTTAGTGATAAGATGAATAAATTTGAATACTCATATGTGCATCAATTAATTTGAAGATTTTAATTAATTCAACTGTTATATATTGGCACCCAACTTTAGGTGCAAATTGTATTTTAAAGAATAAATAATTTAAATATGATAACGTAGTTGTGTTTTAATCAAAGTAATTAATTAAAAATAAATAACAAAGGTTATAATTGGCGTCCAACTCGTGGTTTAATTAAAATTAAAATTTAGTTCACGTGGTGTAACCTGAAGGTAGCATTATAAGATAAGAGACAGAAAGACTATTAGATATAATTAATTTAATGTTAAGACGTAGTAATAGGATAAAAAATTATAAAAAGATGGCAAATAACCAAATAACAATGGGGTTTGATGAGGAGATTAATAATCAAATGGGGATAGAATCAGAAATGGATAGAGCTATAGGGATTAATAATAGTGAAAGTAATACTAATGAGGGTAATAATTCAGGGGAGAGTGAAAATTTAAAGGTGTATGGGACCCCAACGGTAGGATTAAACGAATTAATCGAAATCCTTAATAAAAAATTTGATGAAAGTAATAAAAATGCGGAAATCCTAAAAACAAGCATCGATAAAAAATTTGAAGAAAGTAGTAAAAATGCGGAAGCCCTTAATAAAAAGAATTTCGAAGAAATTAATAAAAATGCGGAAATTCTAAAAGCAAGCATCGATAAAAAATTCGCAGAACAAAATAAAAAGCTCGAGGAAAATAATAAAAAATTAGAAGAACTTAGTGGCAATGTTAGTCAAAATGCGGAGACAATGGACCGAAAATTTAATGAATTTGCGGAGAGATTCGAGAACAAGCTCGAAGAAATTAAATTAAGATCGGATACCACAGCCGAGACAATTAGGACGGAAATGAATGATAAATTAAATAAAATTGAAGAAAATTTCACCGATAAATTAGGTAATAGGTGCGAAGATTTAAGAGAAAATTTAAAAGAAATTGCAAGTAAAGTCGTGGAAGTAGAAAAGGATGTGCAAGAGAGCATTAAAGAAATCGAAATCACCGTAAACAAAAATTTAACTGAAAATCAAATTAACGTAGACGCTCAGATTGATAAGGTCAAGGAAAGTCAAGCTAGATCTAATAATAAAATTCTAGAAATCGAATCACAATGCCAAGAAAATTCACAAAAAATTAACCAATATCAGAAACAAACGGACGAAATGAAAAATAAAGTGACAGAAGTAGATGAAAGATTAAGTAATTTAAAAACAAGGGATGGTATCATAATAAGGGAACCAGAGATAAGGGATATTAGTTTTACAGGAAAAGAAAGATTCCCAATGCAATTTTTAAGGATCATAAAAGAAGTTAGCGTTAGTTACACACATCAAGGGAACATGTATTGGTTAGATAGATATTTAAAAGATGAAGCATGTGTATGGTGGTTTCTACACCGTAGGGAAGTTAAAAACTTCGAAGATTTTGAAAAAATATTTATGGATAAATATTTTAACGAAATGATACAAGCAAACATCCGAGACAGGTTGGAATTCGGAAAGTTTAAAGGAAAAATTGGGGATGAAGCTATCACATATGTGGAGAACATGATGTTGGAATGTTCAGAGTTAGAACCGCCGATTTTAGAAGCCCAGTTAGTCCAAAAAAATCGCTAAGCACTTTCACCCAACTACACTAATTGCTGTTATCACCAGGGGTGTGAAAACAAAGCAGGAATTTGTAAAACTATTGATGGAATTCCGACAGGCAGATGTACGACACATTAATAGTTACGAAGAAAGAAATGGTAATTATAAGGCATCCTATCCACGCGACGAGAGAGAGGGAGAAGTTGTAAACAGGCCTTGGGGACAAATGAATGGGTACAACAGTAGACATTTACCGTTACGTCAGAATAGGGATGTTTACAGAAAACCAGATGTGCGTGCCGACATAAAAAATGGACCAGGGAACCGTTGGGAAGGTCAACAACCTGCAGACAGGGACGGAAGAGGGCAAAAGTGAAAGTTGGAATGGAATGTAGACCTAGCGGATAAGAACAAGGCAACCATAAATACCTTATTCACCGATTTAAAAGATTATTTAGAGGACAATCACGACACAAGCGATATAATTAATGACATTAATAAATGTCCAGAAATTAAGTTAGTTTTTAATGAGTGTGTACAGGTCAGAGCGTTAATCGATACAGGTTGTGAGGTAAATTCGATATCTGAATCTTTCTACAACACAAATAAATTAAATTTAGGAGTTTTTGAAGAATTACCGGTAGCAGGAGTAAAAGTTATTGGAGCATTAGGTCTGCGTTCCAAAAGTGTTAAAAAACAAATTTTCATTAAAGTTAAGTTAGGAACAGAATTAATCGCCGTGCATTTTATAATAGTACCAGAACTAATTCGAGATTGTATACTTGGGTTAGAGTTTTTATCAAGAAATCATGCAATCGTCAATTTTATTAATAATAAGTTAGAAATAGGAAATAAATTAAACTATGGAGTTGGTAGAAAGGAAATTAAATTCGAGGATTCGTCAGAAGTTAATATTGAAAGTTTGAATAATTGCCTACAAATTGAAGAGGATAAATATGAATTTGATATAAACAAAATAAGCAATTTGGAACATGTACCACTTGAGAATAGGCAGCGGTTATACAGCATATTTAATAAATATAAAACAGTTTTCAGCAAAAAACCAGGATTAATTTCAACTTATTACCATAAATTTCAAGTAACTGATAGAACACCATACTGTCAGAGGAGTTGGCCAGTAGCAACTAAGTTTAGAGAAGCCGTTGATGCAGAGATTCAGAGAATGCTAAGTTATGGGATCATCGAGAGAGCAAACAGCGCATACATTAATCCTATAGTACCTGTATGTAAGAAAGATGGGAGCGTAAGGATCTGTTTAGACGCCAGGACTATAAATGCGAGAACCATACCGGATTACGAAGGGATTCGACCAATCCAAGAGTTATTGACAATCGGTAAGAAGATCAGTTGGATGAGTAGTTTAGACCTAACTAGCAGTTTTTGGCAAATCCCGTTGCACGAAGATTGCAAGGATTTCACGGCATTTCTGTACAAAGGATTGTGCTACAGGTACAAAACCGTTCCGTTTGGGTTGAGCACAAGCTTAGCAAGTTTAACGCGAGGTTTGGACTCAATTCTGACGGAAGAAGTTAAAAGGAATTTAATTATGTATGTGGACGACTGTTTATGTATTTCGCAAAACTGGGAAGATCATGTGGACCAATTAGAAAAAATATTAAAGGTATTTCAAGACGCCAACTTAACAGTAAATTTTGAGAAATCTATGTTCTGCAGGAAAGAAATAGATTATCTAGGTTTTGTTATCACCACAGATGGTATCAAACCGCAAGAGCAAAAAATGATGGCAATTCAAAATTTTCCGCGTCCTAAGACACCAAAACAATTAAAAAGCTTTTTAGGATTAACAAATTTCTACCACCGGTTTTCAAAAAATTACGCACAAACAACAGCTCCATTACAAGGACTACTGAAGAAAGGAACAAAATTTAAATGGACAAATAGTATTAACCAGAGTTTTTTAGCTGTAAAGGAGGAATTTATTGAGGCTGTAACGTTAAAGCACCCAAATATGGAAAAGATGTTTTACTTACAGACAGATGCGTCCGATATTGCGTCAGGAGCACAACTGTACCAACTCGATGACCAGAATAACATTGCTGTAGTAGGATTTACAAGCAGAACATTTAAAGGGGCTGAGAGATTTTATAGCACTGCCGAAAAAGAATTGTATAGTGTAGTATTAGGATTAAGGAAATTTAGGAATTATTTATTAGGGAGAAAAATAACCGTTATAACTGACAATAAGGCGATCACTTTCATTAACCAATGCAAACTACTTAACGCTAGAATGACGAGGTGGATCTTATTAATTCAGGAGTATAACATCCAAATTCGACACTGCAAGGGAAAAGAAAATATTGTTGCAGATACATTGAGCAGATTCCCAGAGGATGGAGAATGTTCACAAGAAAATGGGGAGGACCGACTTGTACAAATCCAATTAGTGTTACAGAAGTTTAATCCAGAAGTGGGCGAACAGTTACAAAATATAGAAGTTTTACAGAAGAAGGATACAAAATTTAGGAATATAGTAGGTAAATTAGAAGAAAATGATCCAAAAATTTTAGAATGTTATAAATTGTTTGAAAAAAAATTATTTCGCAAGGAAAGAGGAATGTGGAAATTAATGATTCCAGAAAAATTCATTGAAGTATTAATTAAGGAAATTCATGAAATTTGCGGACATATAGGAATAAGCAAATGTTACCATAATTTTAAGGAAGATTTCACGGGAGACAAAGTCGCTAAAAAGGTCAGGGATATAATAATTAAATGTTTACGATGTCAAAAATGTAAACATGACAACAAAGGTAGAAACGCAGAACTTACGCCTATTATACCAAAAGGTAAGGGTGAACTAGTGTGTGTAGACTATTACGGACCATTGCCTCGGTCAGTCTACGGGTCAAGGTACATCTTAGTAGTGATTGACGCATTTTCTAAATACACAAAATTGTATAAGGTAAAAAACACAACAACCGTAACAACATTAAATCAAATCAGGAAATACATTAAAGAAGTCCAATTACCAAAATACATACTTTCGGATAATGGTACACAATTTACATCCAAAAAATGGACAGAAGGGTTACAAGAACTGGGAATTAGACAAAGAACCGTTGCAATACGAAATCCACAAAGCAACTTGGCGGAGAGAGTAATGCGAAATCTAGGTCAACTTTTCAGGATCCTGTTACCTGACAATCACCAAGAATGGGGAAGGCTACTTGAAACTGTGGAAAGTTTCATGAACGAATCATACCATGATACAATTGAGTCAACACCATTAGAAGTACAATTTAATACACGTCCGACACGAATTTGGAAAAAATATTTAATTAATCCAGGCAACACAGAAACAAACGACATTGACCACGGAGAAATATACTTACGAATTAAAAATAAAAGGGAAAAATTCGCTAAGAAGTTCAATGAACTGCATCCACCAACCGAATATCAGATAAATGATTTAGTACTAGTAAGAGCTTGTATTCCGTCAAGCACAATTGAAAAACGATATCACAAGTTCTGTGAACTATATGAAGGACCATACACCGTAATCTCTAAGATAGGAAAAACTACTTATAAGTTAGCTAGTATTAAAAATAATAAAACTCACATCCGAGGTATATTTAATTGTAGATTATTAAAAAGGTTTCATAATTAATTAGAGAGTTAAGTAAACAAAAATAAATGAATTTAACTGTAAAATAAAATGTAAACAAACACATGTCCTACAGTTGAAGAGGGTCAAGGGAACAATGTTAATTGGGGTTTACAAGAAGGGTTTGTTGACGTGGGATTCTAGACAATGCCATTGTTAAGAAAAAAGGTTGACCGCAGTTTAGGTCATAAAGTCATTTAAAGGGACAGTAATTCTAGTGGGTTTTTAAATGAGAGTAAGAGTAGGTCATAAAGTCATTTAAAGGGACAGTAATTCTAATGGGTTTTTAAATGAGAGTAAGAGTAGGTCATAGTCCATGTTACGATATGTATATGTGTATTATTAAAATAAGTTTAGTGTAAAGGTGTATCAAAAGCAAATTTTATCATTAATTATGCAATTAACATAAAATTTCTTGGGACTTATGTAACGTTGAGAAGCCCTAAGTAAAAGCTTTGTCCAATTCAAAATGTTTAAACCTTGTCAGTTAGAAATAAATGTCAAACATAAACGTCACTCCAACACATAATAAATTTTGTTAAAGGATTTCTAAGGAAACAATACTTCGAAACTACAAAATTATTGAAAGGGCGAGGGCAGCGTGACAAATTAAATAGGAAGAGTTGAGTTATGTAATGTGACAACATGGGAAATTAGAAAGTTTGTGTACGCCAAGTTAACAAAAGAAAAAGAGACAAAAAACTAGGCAGAGGTACGTTGAACTCAGCTAAGAAACAAGATTTAACGAACTTTGAAAGACGGTTAGAGTTTGAAAAATCAAATCCAACCAACCAAAAAGAAGCGTCATCCAGAAATAAGCGAAGAAGGGGTAAAACAGGAAAACTCTGCGTAAGAATTCAAAAATCAAAAAAAGGCAGTGAAGAACGAGCGTCGCAAGGGAGAGGAACTAGGAACAGGGCGAAGTTCGCCAAATCGTCGTAAAGTGAAGAAAAGTTTTAAGTCATCGAATTATATTAAAATCATCGTAAAGTTAAAGAAGAGTTTTGATTAATTGACCAAGAATTCAAGCAACAGAGTGAGGTAGTTCAAGCTTCGAGATCGTCAAAGTGCCTATAAATTGGATTAAGTTTCTTGTGATATCTGCCATAAGTTCGAGGGATCATCTCACCTGTAAAACTCCAAGAAGACATCATTCCATGCTACTGAACCACGATAAGTTATCTGATTAGTTATTGTAGTTTTTACTTCAGGTTACCAAAGAAACCACGCCCCACTTTAAATAAAATCTGAGCTAGGCCGAGAGCCATTTAAACTTAAATTTCAAAGAGCAATCAAAGTAACTTCATTATATAATTGGTAAATTATACCTGGCGCCCAACAAATCAATAAAACAATTGAGATATTAAAATATAAAGACTAAATTAAATTTACAATTAATGATACGATTTTGATGCACCTAATAATAATAAAATTGCTATGTTCTAGAATTAAGTATTTCATTGTGTTATAAATGTTTATGTCTAGTTTAAGTTGAATGGATGAGATTTAGTGATAAGATGAATAAATTTGAATACTCATATGTGCATCAATTAATTTGAAGATTTTAATTAATTCAACTGTTATATATTGGCACCCAACTTTAGGTGCAAATTGTATTTTAAAGAATAAATAATTTAAATATGATAACGTAGTTGTGTTTTAATCAAAGTAATTAATTAAAAATAAATAACAAAGGTTATAATATATATATATATATATTATTTTATTTATGATTTTTTTTTTAATTGTTATTTGGGGTATTATTATTATTTATTGTAGCGTTAATATTACTACAATAAATCAATGGGATATGCAATCACAAGGATGTTGCCCGCCCCATGATTATAAGACCCATGGACCAGAAATATAAAGAAAGAAATGTGTGATTTACACTAAAAATTAGTACAAATACACTAGATATAGGTGGTAAGTTGAGGTTGGAATGATGTAGCTTATTAGCCATAAAACATGTGTTATTACGGCGGGTTGAGCAGAGGGTATAGAAGAAAAAAAAGGATTAAGATATATATATATATATATATATATATATATATATATATATATATATATATATATATATCTTGATACCAACTACAATGAAAGTAATGTTGTAGGTCAACAAGGGACTTAAGGAGTTGAAAAAGGGAGAAGGGGGTAGGGCTAGAAGAATTGGAAAAATACTAAACTAATATCACCTAAGCCTATTGAGATTGGCCCAGGTGTCGAGAAAAAAGGTATAAGGGGGTTGTGCTTGGGTTGCAATAACGGATGATGAATACCTAGGCCCGAAAATTCCGTCCACCCGCAAAACTTGAGTTGGACAAACCTAAATACTGGTGAGCCCATCCAATGAAGTCCGCAAGGCGGACGGAGAGTCTCAGAAATATAAAAATAGATTTTAAAATGTCAGATAAATACGGGAATTACCTAAGGGTGAAAATGGATGCCATCATTCAAAAAACATGAGTCCAGTAAATTCCGGTCGGCGGTCTCATCATATACTGTCATATCACTGGCTGCTAAGGTTGCTAGGAAAATATTAAATGTCTGACAACTTGTAATTTGGTGAGTTTGGGTACAAATTGTAGGAAAAAACAGGAGTTAAAAAATGGAAATAGAACTAGCAGGGTTCACCTGACGAGTAAGGCGCAGAAGTGACACAAATTTGGACACTAAATGTTCATCTCTGCGTCTCAAAACATCATTCGTACCAATAATAAGTACGACATGTGCAACCGGAAACCAGGAGTGACAGTTATCTTTAATAAGGGTTTTGTGCCCAGGGGCCGGAAAACCCCTGGAAACGGATTGAGCTCGGACCCGGAAGGTCTCGTACACTCTGAAATTTGGCTAATCTACGGACTAGACTATCCCCCAGGACGGTAATTGAATGAGAGTCCCCGTCCGGGGTAGCATGGGACCGTGTGATCATTGAAATCATTAATTTATTATTATTGGGCAACTGTAGAACAATAATTTTTTTGAATAATTTATGGCACATAAAGGGTTGGGTAGCCTGAGCAATAAAAAGGTGCATAAGTAAATAAACATAGTTGTTATTGGGAGGGTAGAGTAAAAGCAATAGTTAGTGGGGGTTAGTTAGGCTAGAGGATAAAATTAAACAATTTTGAAGTAAAATAATCGAAAACAATTTAGACTGTAAAATAATTAATTTAGGAAATAAGAATTTAATATATAAAGAAATGGAGTGAGGGGTTTCTGTGACCGTCTGTGCAGAAAAGAATGTTGGATAAATTTCATCAACTTCCTATCGTCGATGTATGAGCCACTACGTTTGGTTAAAGTTGCGGCGTCTAATAGAGATTATTTCCTAATATTAACTAGTGTATAGACTGAGTTTGCTACCAGAGTGATATAAACTGTAGTGTCGATGTATTGGTTTGTTTTAAATTAAATAAGACTTAAATCTAACATTATCATAGCTTTTTAGCAGAAGTAGGTATTGAATAAGGATTTCTGCCTACAATGTGTTATCAACTGTATGAGATAAGCCGACCCAGGTCAATAGCTGAAGACTGGTTTGACCGGTATAAGTCGGTATAACAATGGAATTAATGCTTAAAACTACCTAAAAATAGGTACAAATATTTTGTTTGTTTCATTGACTCTTAACAAACATTCCTGATTTTCTGACATAAAAAAAAAAAAAAAAAAATTTATAGGTCTTGTCACCCTAAAATCAATGATATAAAGATAATTTAAATCCGTTGAGTTTAAACAAAATAGCGGCCAAAATCTCTACGTTTGCAGTGAAGTCTCTTAATATGGAATTATTACCGTATTTAAATAGCCAAAAACATCAATTATGTTTGAACTAACAATGGTTGTAGTTATTACTCAAGAAATGTTTTAATACATCTTTTAGAAAAGTATCCCGAAGACCAATACGTTTTATTACTAATTTCAAATTTATGAGGTCTTTTTAAGGTGATATTAAAATAAAAAAGACTTTTTAATTATAGGAATTTATAAGTAAAAAGGAGAGATCTGAAACAAGAAAACGGAGATTTATTTTATAAATCAATAAAGTAGCTCTGGTTATCTCAGCTCCATGGGAATGCAGTACACGGTGTAGATAAAATGGGTTGGCTGAACAAAGTCCAAACTTGGAAATTTCTAATTACCCTTCCATGTTTGTTCTTGTTTGTGTTTGTTAAGCACATTCTTTGGAAAGTGTTTCATATCTTCATTCTGGTTTAGTTAATTTTGTAGAGAGGTCGGTATTAAATTGCTTCTGTAGTTTTGTTTAGCAATGTTTTTTTTTTATGTACAAAGCAGAAGATTGACATCCTCATCATTGTTGGGTATGGGGACAGAACACGTACGTATCAAGAAACTTGTGAGTTATTTAATGAACTGTACCCCGATCATCAAATAAATCGATCTACAGTAAGTAGGATCTGTACTAAGTTTTTGGAAACAGGGGATGTAGCAAATAAACCTAAAAGTGGTCGACCAAAATCAGTTTTAACAGAGGAGAAGTCATTGGATGTGCTTCTGAGTATTCAAGAAAATCCTCACTCATCTACTCGTCAGCTCAGTAGTAATCTACGTGTTAGTCACACTTCGGTACATAAAGTTCTAAAGGCCGAAAAATTTCATCCCTACAAGGTACAGCTAATACATGAATTGAACGAAGACGATTTTGATCGTCAAATTCAATTTTGTGAAGAAATGATGCATCGGTGTATCCAAGAACCGTTATTTAAAACGAAGATAGTATTTACCGATGAAGCCTCTTTCAGCCTCAACGGACATGTCAATAGACAAAACTCGAGATACTGGTCAGATGAGAATCCACATTGGGCTCAAGAATGCCATACACAACATCCTCAGAAAATTAACGTTTGGGCAGGAATAGTTGGATATAAGGTAGTTGGACCTTTTATAATTGAAGGTAATTTAAATGGTGCTCGTTATCTAGACCTGTTGCGTGAATATATTGTACCCGCTATTTCAAGAGAGTTTCCTCCTGAAGATGAGGAACATGCCGTGGACGAAAGTATTTGGTTTCAGCAAGATGGTGCCCCACCTCACTACGCTGTTGATGTAAGGGATTATTTGGACTTGACCTTTCCTGATCAGTGGATAGGTAGAAGAGGTTCCATAGAATGGCCTCTTCAGATCCCCCGATTTGTCCCCTTTGGATTATTTTTTATAATATCTCAAGAGTAAAGTGTATGTAAACCGACCAGAAAACTTACACGAGCTTTCAGATAGGATTTTAAGGGAAGCGCGGTCAATTGATCAACAGACAATTGGCAAAGTGTTACATGAATTTTACAATCGTTTAGGACTTTGTCAAGTTGCTCTTGGCCATCAATTCGAACATCTGTGAATATTTAAGGAATACCAAAAGTAAGTTAGTAATACATCTTACTTTGAGTGTGTTTTACATAGTAAATTAGAATTTTTTGTATTATTCATGGCTTAATACCATTGTTGTGTTTGTAAAACACCCTTTATTTTCATTATTTTGGGTAATTGCACTGTTTCGAATAACAATTATGCATTAAATGAATTGTCTTATACTTGTTGTCAAGTTCTTTTTTTTGATTTTGGTAAGAAACAACATAGCATAGATGTTTCACTTTAAAAACCAACTGTATTTTTTTTTTTTTTTTTTACAGAAGAATATGAAAAACCAATAACAACGTAGATTTTATTTTAAACACAAATTTAATAATGGAACACGGAATTCAAATACGGTAATAATTAATAATTCCATTTTAAGAGACTTCACTGCAAACATAGAGTTTTTGGCCGCTATTTTGTTTAAACTCAACGGATTTAAATTATCTTTTTATAATTGATTTTAGGGTGACAAGACCTATAAAATGAGGGGTTGCTATTTAAAAAATTTAAGTTACCCCCTACCCGCCATCCCCTTAGGGGGGTTGAATCTTTTTATTTCTTTTATGTCAGAAAATCAGGAACGTTTGTTAAAGAGTCAATGCCACAAACAAAATATTTGTACCTATTTTAGTTTGAAAAATACACATTTGTTTCGATACTTAATTTACACACTGTATATCTAAATCTATATACATATAAAATTAAATACAAAATTATAAATGGGTCAGTGCATAAAAGAATTAAAACAGGTTATCTAATGAACTTACGCTTAATGTATGCTAGTTGAACAGCAAAAAAGTTTTTGATTAATTTTTTAGAACAAACAATTTATTTATTCAGTAAAAAAAATATATTAGTTTTCTTCTCTTTTGCTTGGCTTGTTTTTTTGCAATCTTAGACTGTATTAACTGAAATATGATTACAGATGTAAATAATTTTAAACTGATAAACTACATGAAAAACAATAAAATTAATTAAATTTGGAAAGCTATAAATATTTATAACAATAGATAATTAATGTAATTAAATAGCTAGCTCACCATTAAAGCAGACAGGATGTTAATAAGACTAGGCCGAATTTGATATTGGTTACTTACCATTTTAGATATAAGTTCCTTAAATTAAAAGTTTAGTAATGCGAGGGGATAAAAAAGGTTAATTTAATAGTTAAATAAGTTATATTTAAAGAGACGGATTTAGATTTCGCGAAAAAAGGTTGGCAATACTAGTGTAACGTAATAGTGTATGTTAGTTTAAATTATAAAAGAAAGAATTTAATTTAGTAGGAATTTGATATACTGGAAATTTAGCAAAAAGAAGGCACCCTGGCAAAGTGTAGCCAGCCGTTTGAGACATGACACCCAGTGCACAAAAACCCTATTAAACTCTTCAAAATTAGGGTTTTTCATTATTATTATTTTTTTTTCCATTTAGACACGACCAAAAGAATCCGGAACACGAGACAAAGCCCATTTCTCTGCTACCATTCTGCAAAGGTAGCAGTTGGGAGGTACATGGATCTACTTTTATTATGCGTTGCCGGGTCATCAGATCGTGTGCTAAAATTAATAAAAGTACACTGGGCGAATCTCAATCCAGGCTAGCCATTTTTGAAGATTAATTCTAAACACAATTTTATTAAAACTAAGCAAACTACACTAAAAACAATATTAAACTAAACTACATTGTAGTGCCACAACCTGTTGGACTAACACAAAAGGCCTATAATAGCTGTGTATTAATCCAACTAATAATATTACGATTAGAAAAATATGATGCGTTTAGATATAAACCCCAGGGCCGTACCGGCCCTGTTCCATGGGATTTAGGCAGGCATAGTAAAATATAACGGCATTAAAATGAAGCAACGAAGAACCCTAAACAGACACCTTCCCTCACTCGTGGTTGGAACACTACTCAGGGTTATCTAGTCCCGCATGTACATACAAGGTAGCGAAGGGGAGGGGGGAAAGGTGACTAATCACCATAAAATAATTATAACAACAAAAATCACTTATTAGGTTTGGTTGCGGTTGACAAACAGTTGCCATCATAAACTTGGCAACGCCTTGATGAATCAATGAGAGACTATATTCATGACTTAGGTTATAGAATGGAATGAATTCCAAAAGTGAAAATAGATAAAGACTTAATACAAACTTACAGTTTCTATAGAAGGAATTAAAGCCAAGGGATCTGCTTCATGTCCTGGAGTCTCAGTCCTGGAAACATTAAAATCACTGATATATACTACAATTAATATAAAGATATTGTTAGGAATTAAATATTAGGATTAGGTTAAATAGTGAAGTTTCATTCTAAGTTCCAGAACAGTTATAAACAATAGTTGTGACAATATTGAGCTGGCATCTATCAAACAAGTCATTCATTACTCAAAGATATATAAGCCAAGTTTGGTAGAAAATGGAGGTATTGGAGCTAATGGAGACTTAGCAGGTCATTTATTGATGGTCAGTTTGAGACGGTTTAAAATTGTCATCAAACGGTTCTCAATGTAAATTTGAAATTTACCAATTAGTATTAATAGAAAAACCAAAAACTGTAATTTTAGACAGATTTAAAAGAGTTTTTCTGAAATAAAAAAATTAATTTAATAATTATCCAAATTTTTTGACTATATTTAATTAACAGTAATTACCGTCCAATAGTTTGTGAAAGAAAAAACTATTAATAAAACAAATACAGTTTAATAGTGAAAAAACCATGATTTGAATAAGCATTATAAATAAATATATGTTAAAATGTTGAAAGAAATTAGGATGTATAATATAGGGATTCGCTAGCCTTAACAGGAAAATTCTTGTCGGGAAATGAAAGCTGTATAAGAGCTTGTGTAAAATTTTATATACAGTATAACTTCGATTAACCGTCACACGTTTATCCATCAGTCTCTGTTAACCGTCAGGAGTAAAATTAAAAATAGTGATTTTAAATACTGTGCCGCAAAGCGACTGCACATGTCTATTGCCGCCCGGTAGTAACTGTACTGGAGGCGTAGTCAACCGGTCACTGAACCCAGCCCCCTCCCACCGCTGTCACCACACCTCTACTCTCGCCACGCCATCAGTCATCAATGTGGCAGTAGCTGTTGTAGTGTTTAACTCGTAGCGTTCGTGTTCGTCGTGTGTATTCTAGACTTAGCATGTGTTGCCTGTTTCATAAGTTTTACTGTAGTGTGAACTACTGTACTGTAAGTGTTTTATTTTTTGTTAAGTTTGTTATTTAACCGTAAAGTAGACTAATGTCTGAAAAAAGTAAACGGGTTGTGCTCGGGCTTGAGCAAAAACTGGAAATTATCAAACGTTTGAAGAAGGGAGAGACAGCCACTAGCTTAGCTCAGGTTGACGGAGTTGGTAGAACAACAGTTAATGATTTAAAACGTGATTCTGAAAAAATTGAGCAACACGTTTCAAAAATGCATGACGTAAAAGATAGGAAAACTTTGAAACAAGCCAAATTCGATCAGTTAGACGATGCAATGTATGAATGGTTTGTCCAAGCTAGGTGTCAGGGCATACCCCTTTCCGGCCCCATAGTAATGGCCAAAGCATCAGAGATGAACAAAAAATTACCAAATGGTGACCAAAATTTTAAAGCTAGTGTAGGCTGGATAGATAAATTTAAATCTCGTCATGGTATTCGTCAACTGGATATTAGTGGAGAGAAGTGCAGTTGTGGGAGAATACAAAGAGGATTTTTTATGGCACATTTCGAATCTTGACTTGGTTATGGAATAAGTGTACAATTGTGATGAGACTGGCCTCAATTGGAAAGCTTTGCCTCAAAAAACATTTGCATCCGTCTCAGAAAAAACTGCCCCAGGTTTGAAAATTCAAAAGGATCGCATGACCGTTATGGTTTGTGCAAATGCATCAGGTGAACACAGATTGCCTTTGCTTGTCATCGGTAAATCGAAAAAACCATGTGCGTTCAAAAATGTAAATATAAATGCATTACCAGTGAACTACTATGGACAAAAGAGCGCTTGGATGGACAAAACCATATTTTATGAATGGTTTTTCATAAAATCTTCGTGCCGCAAGTAAAGGCTAATCTTGCAAGAAAGCAGCTGCCTCAGGTAGCATTACTCCTTATGGACAATGCAACGACGCATCCCCTTACCGGTCTACAAAGTGATGACGGCAAGATAACATGTCTCTTTCTGCCAGCAAACACTACCCCTCTAATTCAACCCATGGACCAGGGAATAATAGAGAATTTGAAACGCCGTTACAGAAAAGCCTTTATTGAAAGTGTCCTATCAACTGATGACAGCATGAGTGTTAAAGAGTTTTGGAGGAACTACACAATAAAAGATGCCATCTACAACATCGCAGGCTCATGCGATGATCTCACGGTATCAAATCTGAAGAATGGTTGGAATAAATTGTGGCCTGAACCTACTGCTAATGTTCCTGAAGAAACTCAAAGCGTCAGTGTAGATGAAATTGTTAAACTGTGCAATAGTGAGATGCAAAATGAAAATCTAACAGCAGACAAAATTACAGACTGGTTGGAATGTGATCAATTGGATGGTGGCTTTGAAATGCTGAACGACGAAGAAATTATTTCTAGAGTGGTTCATGATGAAGTAGAAAGAAATGAAGACGATGATGAAGACTTCAGTCAGGAGCCAAAACCTACGACAAGCCACTCAGAAGTAGAAATAATGCTGACAAAATGTATGGATTGGTTCGAGCTGCAAGAGGAAGCTAATGCTACTCAGCTTCTACTTCTCCGCAAGATTCGTAGAATTGCCGCTCAAAAAGCTAGAGCTTCTAAAAAACAGAAGAAGATGACTGACTTTTTTGAGGCTTAGGCCAATTTGTAACAAAGTGTGAATATATATATTTTTTTTCGTTACATACTGTACTGTATTATTTTTGGTGCAATACAAACGTCTTTATTAGTCATTGTAAATGTTTTATTTGTATTTTTATTCCTTTATCCACCTTAAAATATGGTTTTTTATGAATTTACTATATAAAATGTATCACTTTGGTCATTTTAAAGACGATTTTCTGTTATAAGTCACCGTCTCGGTCCCGACAGTGACGGTTAATTGAAGTTATACTGTATATATTTATAAAATAGAGAAAATTTCAAACAACTTTTGTTAATGAGTAAATTTTAGAAATCTTAAAAATTATAAATTAAAATTAAAAACTTTTAAAAGACACTATTAAAAGACGAAAAAAATCAAAATTCTGGATAAACATAAAATGTAGAAAAAGTAAATTAATAAAAAAGAAAAGCCATTTTGAATAAAAATAAACTAAAAAGCTAAATAATAAAAGCCAAGTCAATGAAAATGGTGGACAAAGTTTAAAGAGGAAAGAAAGTTACGTAGCTCGGCTAGGAAGAAACCAAAACTAGTTTTGGAATTTTTGGACCAAGAATGAACAAGAATCTATTTTCACCAATTGAAAAAGCTGAAAAATGAAAGTGTTAGAAATTCAAAATCATTGATTTTTTTAGGACGGCATAACTCCAAAATTAAACATCCTAAAGACTCTGATTAAGTTTGTTTACAAACACAAGAAAAGGGGCTTCAAAATGAGATAAACATTTCAAGAATCCAGCAAAGCATTCGAGTGTAATGAAGATTTGAAGAAAAAACTATAAAAAGTCCAATATTTCCCATGTTAAGATGAAAGGCCAATCAAGCTCGATCTGGGCTAAAGAGGGATGAAGAAGCAGGGTAGCCAACTTAACTCTCACAAACAATTAAAGAAAATTAACAAATAATTTGAAAAAAATAACTTAAATAACTAAATCAAAGAATTAAATTGTCAAAAAGAACAATTATAACCATGAAGGAGTATACCGTAGTAATCTAATTAAATAAAAAAAAATATGAAAAAAGAAGCAAACTACAATTTTTTTTTTTAAATAGGGGTTACTAGAATTGATCTCCCACTCCAAACGTAGTTCTTTAGAAAAACTAGAGACAAGTTTAGTATCGTTCGAACTCTTGAAACAAATCCACACTTCTCCGGAGATCAAAAGTTCCATAGTGTTACAGGGACTTGCAGGGTTAATAAATGCTGGAAAATAAGTGACTCGTGTAAAGCCTGCTACAAAAAACTGAAGAGCGAATTTGAAGTGAAAGAGTTATTGCATGCTCCGCCAAATAGTGTAATGTTGTCGTTATAAATAATTCAACGAAACATTTCTTCAAAACTTTAAATAAAATAAAATAAAGAATAAATAATTCAACTGTATAGAAAAACTTACAATTGGAAAAAAGACGAAAGGGAGAATCTTCTGTTTTGTGAAGGTACAAAAAACAAGGCTTTATTAAAATTTTATATTTAAATTTAAACTTTTAATTTTGAGAAATAAAGAATTTTAAAAGATAATGGCGAACTTATGATAGTTAAAGAAATAAATGTAAATATAAAGGACAAAGTGATAAGAAATCAAATAAATAAATCCTGAAATACATATTTTAGTTGTTTACATATGGTTTGATGTAAGGATTTGATATACAATAACATTTTTTATCTTGAGGTAGGTGTGTTTATAAACTTTAGTTTGTAAAAAGTCAAGGAATTGTTTTTTTTTATATGAAATTTCAAATTATTTGTGTTTTACCAAAAGAGCAAAAGTTCAAAGAAATAATTTTACTCAAGAATAAATAAATTTTAACTCTAAATGTCACTCCTTGGAGTGTAGAGTCTCATAACCAAAGGTAAGGGCTAGTATAAGGATAAATAAAGTGTTAGAGTAAGAAATCTAAGAGAAGGAAATTCCTTAAGAGGAGAAAAACTTAACTTTCCTTTCCTTGCCCGTTTATTGTCAAAGGTGGAAAAAACTGGTATACTTCGCTAGATACAGTAATTAATAACATTAGAAAATTGATTGGAAAGTGGGGATTATAAAACTATTGTGTTCCCAGAGCTTAGAAAGTTATTTTGATTATCCTGTTATTACCATCAGCATCACTCTAATTACTTAATATTCTTAGATGTGAACAGTGTAAAATTTTCCACAAAAAACTAAAAGCTTAATAAATGTTAAAATTCAGCAAACTCTATAAATTGGCATAATTTGGGAACATTAGTAGACACGACGAAAAACTTTAATTAATCACAAATATCAAGAAAAAAACACTCGAACTTCAGCAAATGCGCTCTTGAAGATAGGATCAATTATAAACATCCATCTGCCGCTCTCTGGATTTGAAGCCAACAGTAGAACAGACCTAAGCCTCCTAAGAAACCGTGGACTTTGCAAATTGGAGGAATCCAGACTGAAAGAACGAGAAATCGATCATCACTTTTATAAGGTACCGAAATATCAAAATTAAACAATATAGAATCAATGACAATTTTAAATTCAGAAGTTCTCATTTGTCATAAAGAAAAATGTATGAGAAATGTATTTCAATGAGAAATCATTTGTGTTATAATATGTTTTCTCCAGAAACAGTTGCTTCAGTTTTTATTAAATAGTGTTATTTATAGTACAGGTATCTTAATTGTAGAATTTAACTGATTGTAAAATTTTATATCCTTATATAAAAGACTCCTTTCCAGCAGGGTAAGCCTGTGAATCGTGTACAACATTGTTTCCCTGTTCCTTATGCCATACTTGTGGTTGTTACGTTCATACAGATTTCTCTCGTGTAAAGCCTGCTACAAAAAACTGAAGAGCGAATTTGAAGTGAAAGAGTTATTGCATGCTCCGCCAAATAGTGTAATGTTGTCGTTATAAATAATTCAACGAAACATTTCTTCAAAACTTTAAATAAAATAAAATAAAGAATAAATAATTCAACTGTATAGAAAAACTTACAATTGGAAAAAAGACGAAAGGGAGAATCTTCTGTTTTGTGAAGGTACAAAAAACAAGGCTTTATTAAAATTTTATATTTAAATTTAAACTTTTAATTTTGAGAAATAAAGAATTTTAAAAGATAATGGCGAACTTATGAAAGTTAAAGAAATAAATCTAAATATAAAGGACAAAGTGTTAAGAAATCAAATAAATAAATCCTGAAATACATATTTTAGTTGTTTACATATTGTTTGATGTAAGGATTTGATATACAATAACATTTTTTTATCCTGAGGTAGGTGTGTTTATAAACTTTAGTTTGTAAAAAGTCAAGGAATTGTTTTTTTTTTTTTTTTTTTTTTTTTTTTATGTATATGAAATTTCAAATTATTTGTGTTTTACTAAAAGAGCAACAGTTCAAAGAAATAATTTTACTCAAGAATAAATAAATTGTAACTCTAAATGTCACTCCTTGGAGTGTAGAGTCTCATAACCAAAGGTAAGGGCTAGTATAAAGATAAATAAAGTGTTAGAGTAAGAAATCTAAGGAAGGAAATTCCTTAAGAGAAGAAATCTGGTGAAGTACCTAGGTATTGTGCTGGATAAAGGGCTCACCTGGAACCCGCAAGTAGAAAGGGTAGTAACCAGAGTCAAGTGTCTTTATGTTGGCGTGTAAGAGGGCTGTTGGAAAACGATGGGGTCTGTACCCAAAGGTGGTTATGTGGATATACACCATGATTATCAGACCACTAATTACCTATGCAGCGGTGGTTTGGTGGACGAAGACGGTACAAGGTGGTGTTGGAGTTAGAATGGATGGTGCAAGTAGGTGCAATCTCCGTATGCATCAAGGAGAATCTAAGAATGGAATACAAAGGTAAGAAGATTCTGATCTTCACGGACAGTCAAGCTGCAATTAAGGCACTAAACACGACTAAAGTAAAGTCGAAGTTGGTATGGGACTGCATCTCATCATTGATAAAGCTTAGTCAGGTGAACACGGTCACTGTGGGCTGGGTTCCTGGCCATTCAGGTATCGATGGAAATGAGAGAGCAGATGACTTAGCCAGGATAGGTTCAGAATCCCCTTTCGTGGGCCCGGAGCCGGTGTTCGGGATTTCCTATGGACATGCCAGAGCATCGGTCGATACATGGATACGGGAGAAGATGAATAAGGCCTGGACAAATTCAACTACAAGTAGACTTGCAAAGAGGTTACTTAGACCAAGCAAGAAACATGCTGACAAAATTTACTCTCTTAGAAGGGATAACATGAGGTGGGTCGTTGGGCTCTTAACGAGCCACTGTCACCTCAGGAAACACCTACATAGGATAGGGATTGCTGCAGAAAATATTTGCAGGAAATGTGGTTTGGCTGAAGAGTCCGCACAACACATTCTCTTAGATTGTGAGGCGTTAAGGACGAGCCAGGCTATACTCTCTAGGCCCTCGGGGGAAGGAGATGGAAACCATCCTAGAGAACTCGATAGGTAGCATCTGTTCCTTCATAAGGATGACAGGTATTACTGAGTGGGTGTAGGATGGAACTTGGGGCGGCAAAAGACCTTAGGATCAACGTCGGTGAGGCCTCTGACGGAGGTTATCACAGCCCGAAACAAAAAAAAAAAAGGAGAAAAATTTAACTTTCCTTTCCTTGCCCGTATATTGTAGTAGGTGGAAAAAACTGGTATATTTCGCTAGATACAGTAATTAATAACATTAGAAATAAAATCAAAATTTGCATTTTCAAAATTAGTGAAAATAAACAAATTCAAATTTTAAAGAAAGAATGAAAAACAACACAGTGGAGATACGAATGGGTCGTGGAGAGTTGTTAGCGATCGGAGTTGCCAATCCATCAGCAAGCGGATCGAAGGTAGGCAGTGAGTCTGCTGAAAGAAGGCGAGACTTCAGAGTTTATCAGAGTGCCATTGACATAGTTGGATTCTTCAGGAGAACATTTTATGGAATCACGATCACAGTGTTAAGCTCCAGCAACTGAGGTGAGCAAGCTTTGTGTGTATTTTGTTCTTAAGTGAGTTTCATATAGATCAGTCTACAAGGGTGAGATTGAAGTAAATTAACTTTCTTATCGCAACATTCCATTCGCTATGGGTTAAAAACAATTTTAATTAATTTTAAGTGATTAAATCGCCTATTGCATACGAAACATAATAAATTGCATTAAATGATTAAATTAGAAACATAATAAATTGCATTAAATGATTAAATTAAAAACATTTAACCAACTTGAGACAGACCAGACAGGCTTGGCCCGTATCAAGGTAACTAGTAAGGAATGACAAGGTTACAAGTACCAAAATAGAAAGAGTTACTTGGCAGAAACAAAGCAGTGAAAGTAGGTTACCCAAAAACCGTTACAAATCTAAAGGGCAGACTCTTATAATATTGAAATATTTACTTGTGCCCTAAGACAATGAAAACTCTTTTTCTTTTAAATGTGTTTTTTATTTTTTATAAACTGATACAATCATGTAAAATAAATTATTCCTTAAAATCAATAAATAATAAGTTATAGACCATAGGTCATAACCAAAATTTATATTTTATATCAATTATTTATAAGTAGTTATTATAATTATTTGTTTAAATTACACGTTATTAACCAAAGCCCATTAGAAGTAAGTATAATTCCCAAATAAATAAATCAAAAACTTGTACAAAGAAAAACCATGTAAATTGTAAAAAAGTACAAGCGAGCATAATTCAGGTGGGGAGTACCGTTACCTAGTACGTCATTACCCCAAAAAGCAGTTTGACCAACAATACTGAAAACATTGATATTGAAAAAAAAACAATAGTCAGGTAATTAAAACAGTTTCAGGATAAATTTGACGTAGAATCCAATGGGGATCATGAGAAAAATTGAAGAAAAAAATCTATCTTTTAAGCTACAGAAGATATGAGCAAATTACCAAACTCAAAAAAGAGTACATTTGGTCATAGTGTTTGATTGGAAAGTGGGGATTATAAAACTATTGTGTTCCCAGAGCTTAGAAAGTTATTTTGATTATCCTGTTATTACCATCAGCATCACTCTAATTACTTAATATTCTTAGATGTGAACAGTGTAAAATTTTCCACAAAAAACTAAAAGCTTAATAAATGTTAAAATTCAGCAAACTCTATAAATTGGCATAATTTGGGAACATTAGTAGACACGACGAAAAACTTTAATTAATCACAAATATCAAGAAAAAAACACTCGAACTTCAGCAAATGCGCTCTTGAAGATAGGATCAATTATAAACATCCATCTGCCGCTCTCTGGATTTGAAGCCAACAGTAGAACAGACCTAAGCCTCCTAAGAAACCGTGGACTTTGCAAATTGGAGGAATCCAGACTGAAAGAACGAGAAATCGATCATCACTTTTATAAGGTACCGAAATATCAAAATTAAACAATATAGAATCAATGACAATTTTAAATTCAGAAGTTCTCATTTGTCATAAAGAAAAATGTATGAGAAATGTATTTCAATGAGAAATCATTTGTGTTATAATATGTTTTCTCCAGAAACAGTTGCTTCAGTTTTTATTAAATAGTGTTATTTATAGTACAGGTATCTTAATTGTAGAATTTAACTGATTGTAAAATTTTATATCCTTATATAAAAGACTCCTTTCCAGCAGGGTAAGCCTGTGAATCGTGTACAACATTGTTTCCCTGTTCCTTATGCCATACTTGTGGTTGTTACGTTCATACAGATTTCTCTCGTGTAAAGCCTGCTACAAAAAACTGAAGAGCGAATTTGAAGTGAAAGAGTTATTGCATGCTCCGCCAAATAGTGTAATGTTGTCGTTATAAATAATTCAACGAAACATTTCTTCAAAACTTTAAATAAAATAAAATAAAGAATAAATAATTCAACTGTATAGAAAAACTTACAATTGGAAAAAAGACGAAAGGGAGAATCTTCTGTTTTGTGAAGGTACAAAAAACAAGGCTTTATTAAAATTTTATATTTAAATTTAAACTTTTAATTTTGAGAAATAAAGAATTTTAAAAGATAATGGCGAACTTATGAAAGTTAAAGAAATAAATCTAAATATAAAGGACAAAGTGTTAAGAAATCAAATAAATAAATCCTGAAATACATATTTTAGTTGTTTACATATTGTTTGATGTAAGGATTTGATATACAATAACATTTTTTTATCCTGAGGTAGGTGTGTTTATAAACTTTAGTTTGTAAAAAGTCAAGGAATTGTTTTTTTTTTTTTTTTTTTTTTTTTTTTATGTATATGAAATTTCAAATTATTTGTGTTTTACTAAAAGAGCAACAGTTCAAAGAAATAATTTTACTCAAGAATAAATAAATTGTAACTCTAAATGTCACTCCTTGGAGTGTAGAGTCTCATAACCAAAGGTAAGGGCTAGTATAAAGATAAATAAAGTGTTAGAGTAAGAAATCTAAGGAAGGAAATTCCTTAAGAGAAGAAATCTGGTGAAGTACCTAGGTATTGTGCTGGATAAAGGGCTCACCTGGAACCCGCAAGTAGAAAGGGTAGTAACCAGAGTCAAGTGTCTTTATGTTGGCGTGTAAGAGGGCTGTTGGAAAACGATGGGGTCTGTACCCAAAGGTGGTTATGTGGATATACACCATGATTATCAGACCACTAATTACCTATGCAGCGGTGGTTTGGTGGACGAAGACGGTACAAGGTGGTGTTGGAGTTAGAATGGATGGTGCAAGTAGGTGCAATCTCCGTATGCATCAAGGAGAATCTAAGAATGGAATACAAAGGTAAGAAGATTCTGATCTTCACGGACAGTCAAGCTGCAATTAAGGCACTAAACACGACTAAAGTAAAGTCGAAGTTGGTATGGGACTGCATCTCATCATTGATAAAGCTTAGTCAGGTGAACACGGTCACTGTGGGCTGGGTTCCTGGCCATTCAGGTATCGATGGAAATGAGAGAGCAGATGACTTAGCCAGGATAGGTTCAGAATCCCCTTTCGTGGGCCCGGAGCCGGTGTTCGGGATTTCCTATGGACATGCCAGAGCATCGGTCGATACATGGATACGGGAGAAGATGAATAAGGCCTGGACAAATTCAACTACAAGTAGACTTGCAAAGAGGTTACTTAGACCAAGCAAGAAACATGCTGACAAAATTTACTCTCTTAGAAGGGATAACATGAGGTGGGTCGTTGGGCTCTTAACGAGCCACTGTCACCTCAGGAAACACCTACATAGGATAGGGATTGCTGCAGAAAATATTTGCAGGAAATGTGGTTTGGCTGAAGAGTCCGCACAACACATTCTCTTAGATTGTGAGGCGTTAAGGACGAGCCAGGCTATACTCTCTAGGCCCTCGGGGGAAGGAGATGGAAACCATCCTAGAGAACTCGATAGGTAGCATCTGTTCCTTCATAAGGATGACAGGTATTACTGAGTGGGTGTAGGATGGAACTTGGGGCGGCAAAAGACCTTAGGATCAACGTCGGTGAGGCCTCTGACGGAGGTTATCACAGCCCGAAACAAAAAAAAAAAAAGGAGAAAAATTTAACTTTCCTTTCCTTGCCCGTATATTGTAGTAGGTGGAAAAAACTGGTATATTTCGCTAGATACAGTAATTAATAACATTAGAAATAAAATCAAAATTTGCATTTTCAAAATTAGTGAAAATAAACAAATTCAAATTTTAAAGAAAGAATGAAAAACAACACAGTGGAGATACGAATGGGTCGTGGAGAGTTGTTAGCGATCGGAGTTGCCAATCCATCAGCAAGCGGATCGAAGGTAGGCAGTGAGTCTGCTGAAAGAAGGCGAGACTTCAGAGTTTATCAGAGTGCCATTGACATAGTTGGATTCTTCAGGAGAACATTTTATGGAATCACGATCACAGTGTTAAGCTCCAGCAACTGAGGTGAGCAAGCTTTGTGTGTATTTTGTTCTTAAGTGAGTTTCATATAGATCAGTCTACAAGGGTGAGATTGAAGTAAATTAACTTTCTTATCGCAACATTCCATTCGCTATGGGTTAAAAACAATTTTAATTAATTTTAAGTGATTAAATCGCCTATTGCATACGAAACATAATAAATTGCATTAAATGATTAAATTAGAAACATAATAAATTGCATTAAATGATTAAATTAAAAACATTTAACCAACTTGAGACAGACCAGACAGGCTTGGCCCGTATCAAGGTAACTAGTAAGGAATGACAAGGTTACAAGTACCAAAATAGAAAGAGTTACTTGGCAGAAACAAAGCAGTGAAAGTAGGTTACCCAAAAACCGTTACAAATCTAAAGGGCAGACTCTTATAATATTGAAATATTTACTTGTGCCCTAAGACAATGAAAACTCTTTTTCTTTTAAATGTGTTTTTTATTTTTTATAAACTGATACAATCATGTAAAATAAATTATTCCTTAAAATCAATAAATAATAAGTTATAGACCATAGGTCATAACCAAAATTTATATTTTATATCAATTATTTATAAGTAGTTATTATAATTATTTGTTTAAATTACACGTTATTAACCAAAGCCCATTAGAAGTAAGTATAATTCCCAAATAAATAAATCAAAAACTTGTACAAAGAAAAACCATGTAAATTGTAAAAAAGTACAAGCGAGCATAATTCAGGTGGGGAGTACCGTTACCTAGTACGTCATTACCCCAAAAAGCAGTTTGACCAACAATACTGAAAACATTGATATTGAAAAAAAAAAACAATAGTCAGGTAATTAAAACAGTTTCAGGATAAATTTGACGTAGAATCCAATGGGGATCATGAGAAAAATTGAAGAAAAAAATCTATCTTTTAAGCTACAGAAGATATGAGCAAATTACCAAACTCAAAAAAGAGTACATTTGGTCATAGTGTTTGATTGGAAAGTGGGGATTATAAAACTATTGTGTTCCCAGAGCTTAGAAAGTTATTTTGATTATCCTGTTATTACCATCAGCATCACTCTAACTTAATATTCTTAGATGTGAACAGTGTAAAATTTTCCACAAAAAACTAAAAGCCTAATAAATGTTAAAATTCAGCAAACTCTATAAATTGGCATAATTTGGGAACATTAGTAGACACGACGAAAAACTTTAATTAATCACAAATATCAAGAAAAAAACACTCGAACTTCAGCAAATGCGCTCTTGAAGATAGGATCAATTATAAACATCCATCTGCCGCTCTCTGGATTTGAAGCCAACAGTAGAACAGACCTAAGCCTCCTAAGAAACCGTGGACTTTGCAAATTGGAGGAATCCAGACTGAAAGAACGAGAAATCGATCATCACTTTTATAAGGTACCGAAATATCAAAATTAAACAATATAGAATCAATGACAATTTTAAATTCAGAAGTTCTCATTTGTCATAAAGAAAAATGTATGAGAAATGTATTTCAATGAGAAATCATTTGTGTTATAATATGTTTTCTCCAGAAACAGTTGCTTCAGTTTTTATTAAATAGTGTTATTTATAGTACAGGTATCTTAATTGTAGAATTTAACTGATTGTAAAATTTTATATCCTTATATAAAAGACTCCTTTCCAGCAGGGTAAGCCTGTGAATCGTGTACAACATTGTTTCCCTGTTCCTTATGCCATACTTGTGGTTGTTACGTTCATACAGATTTCTCTCGTGTAAAGCCTGCTACAAAAAACTGAAGAGCGAATTTGAAGTGAAAGAGTTATTGCATGCTCCGCCAAATAGTGTAATGTTGTCGTTATAAATAATTCAACGAAACATTTCTTCAAAACTTTAAATAAAATAAAATAAAGAATAAATAATTCAACTGTATAGAAAAACTTACAATTGGAAAAAAGACGAAAGGGAGAATCTTCTGTTTTGTGAAGGTACAAAAAACAAGGCTTTATTAAAATTTTATATTTAAATTTAAACTTTTAATTTTGAGAAATAAAGAATTTTAAAAGATAATGGCGAACTTATGAAAGTTAAAGAAATAAATCTAAATATAAAGGACAAAGTGTTAAGAAATCAAATAAATAAATCCTGAAATACATATTTTAGTTGTTTACATATTGTTTGATGTAAGGATTTGATATACAATAACATTTTTTTATCCTGAGGTAGGTGTGTTTATAAACTTTAGTTTGTAAAAAGTCAAGGAATTGTTTTTTTTTTTTTTTTTTTTTTTTTTTTTTTTTTTTTTTTTTTTTTTTTTTTTTTTTATGTATATGAAATTTCAAATTATTTGTGTTTTACTAAAAGAGCAACAGTTCAAAGAAATAATTTTACTCAAGAATAAATAAATTGTAACTCTAAATGTCACTCCTTGGAGTGTAGAGTCTCATAACCAAAGGTAAGGGCTAGTATAAAGATAAATAAAGTGTTAGAGTAAGAAATCTAAGGAAGGAAATTCCTTAAGAGAAGAAATCTGGTGAAGTACCTAGGTATTGTGCTGGATAAAGGGCTCACCTGGAACCCGCAAGTAGAAAGGGTAGTAACCAGAGTCAAGTGTCTTTATGTTGGCGTGTAAGAGGGCTGTTGGAAAACGATGGGGTCTGTACCCAAAGGTGGTTATGTGGATATACACCATGATTATCAGACCACTAATTACCTATGCAGCGGTGGTTTGGTGGACGAAGACGGTACAAGGTGGTGTTGGAGTTAGAATGGATGGTGCAAGTAGGTGCAATCTCCGTATGCATCAAGGAGAATCTAAGAATGGAATACAAAGGTAAGAAGATTCTGATCTTCACGGACAGTCAAGCTGCAATTAAGGCACTAAACACGACTAAAGTAAAGTCGAAGTTGGTATGGGACTGCATCTCATCATTGATAAAGCTTAGTCAGGTGAACACGGTCACTGTGGGCTGGGTTCCTGGCCATTCAGGTATCGATGGAAATGAGAGAGCAGATGACTTAGCCAGGATAGGTTCAGAATCCCCTTTCGTGGGCCCGGAGCCGGTGTTCGGGATTTCCTATGGACATGCCAGAGCATCGGTCGATACATGGATACGGGAGAAGATGAATAAGGCCTGGACAAATTCAACTACAAGTAGACTTGCAAAGAGGTTACTTAGACCAAGCAAGAAACATGCTGACAAAATTTACTCTCTTAGAAGGGATAACATGAGGTGGGTCGTTGGGCTCTTAACGAGCCACTGTCACCTCAGGAAACACCTACATAGGATAGGGATTGCTGCAGAAAATATTTGCAGGAAATGTGGTTTGGCTGAAGAGTCCGCACAACACATTCTCTTAGATTGTGAGGCGTTAAGGACGAGCCAGGCTATACTCTCTAGGCCCTCGGGGGAAGGAGATGGAAACCATCCTAGAGAACTCGATAGGTAGCATCTGTTCCTTCATAAGGATGACAGGTATTACTGAGTGGGTGTAGGATGGAACTTGGGGCGGCAAAAGACCTTAGGATCAACGTCGGTGAGGCCTCTGACGGAGGTTATCACAGCCCGAAACAAAAAAAAAAAGGAGAAAAATTTAACTTTCCTTTCCTTGCCCGTATATTGTAGTAGGTGGAAAAAACTGGTATATTTCGCTAGATACAGTAATTAATAACATTAGAAATAAAATCAAAATTTGCATTTTCAAAATTAGTGAAAATAAACAAATTCAAATTTTAAAGAAAGAATGAAAAACAACACAGTGGAGATACGAATGGGTCGTGGAGAGTTGTTAGCGATCGGAGTTGCCAATCCATCAGCAAGCGGATCGAAGGTAGGCAGTGAGTCTGCTGAAAGAAGGCGAGACTTCAGAGTTTATCAGAGTGCCATTGACATAGTTGGATTCTTCAGGAGAACATTTTATGGAATCACGATCACAGTGTTAAGCTCCAGCAACTGAGGTGAGCAAGCTTTGTGTGTATTTTGTTCTTAAGTGAGTTTCATATAGATCAGTCTACAAGGGTGAGATTGAAGTAAATTAACTTTCTTATCGCAACATTCCATTCGCTATGGGTTAAAAACAATTTTAATTAATTTTAAGTGATTAAATCGCCTATTGCATACGAAACATAATAAATTGCATTAAATGATTAAATTAGAAACATAATAAATTGCATTAAATGATTAAATTAAAAACATTTAACCAACTTGAGACAGACCAGACAGGCTTGGCCCGTATCAAGGTAACTAGTAAGGAATGACAAGGTTACAAGTACCAAAATAGAAAGAGTTACTTGGCAGAAACAAAGCAGTGAAAGTAGGTTACCCAAAAACCGTTACAAATCTAAAGGGCAGACTCTTATAATATTGAAATATTTACTTGTGTCCTAAGACAATGAAAACTCTTTTTCTTTTAAATGTGTTTTTTATTTTTTATAAACTGATACAATCATGTAAAATAAATTATTCCTTAAAATCAATAAATAATAAGTTATAGACCATAGGTCATAACCAAAATTTATATTTTATATCAATTATTTATAAGTAGTTATTATAATTATTTGTTTAAATTACACGTTATTAACCAAAGCCCATTAGAAGTAAGTATAATTCCCAAATAAATAAATCAAAAACTTGTACAAAGAAAAACCATGTAAATTGTAAAAAAGTACAAGCGAGCATAATTCAGGTGGGGAGTACCGTTACCTAGTACGTCATTACCCCAAAAAGCAGTTTGACCAACAATACTGAAAACATTGATATTGAAAAAAAAACAATAGTCAGGTAATTAAAACAGTTTCAGGATAAATTTGACGTAGAATCCAATGGGGATCATGAGAAAAATTGAAGAAAAAAATCTATCTTTTAAGCTACAGAAGATATGAGCAAATTACCAAACTCAAAAAAGAGTCTACAATTGGCCATAGTGTTTGATTGGAAAGTGGGGATTATAAAACTATTGTGTTCCCAGAGCTTAGAAAGTTATTTTGATTATCCTGTTATTACCATCAGCATCACTCTAACTTAATATTCTTAGATGTGAACAGTGTAAAATTTTCCACAAAAAACTAAAAGCCTAATAAATGTTAAAATTCAGCAAACTCTATAAATTGGCATAATTTGGGAACATTTGTAGACACGACGAAAAACTTTAATTAATCACAAAAATCAAGAAATAAACACTCGAACTTCAGCTAATGCGCTCTTGAAGATAGGATCAATTATAAACATCCATCAGCCGCTCTCTGGATTAGAAGCCAACAGTAGAACAGACCTAAGCCTCCTAAGAAACCGTGGACTTTGCAAATTGGAGGAATCCAGACTGAAAGAACGAGAATTTGATCATCACTTTTATAAGGTACCGAAATATCAAAATTAAACAATATAGAATCAATGACAATTTTAAATTCAGAAGTTCTCATTTGTCATAAAGAAATGTATGAGAAATGTATTTCAATGAGAAATCATTTGTTATAATATGTTTTCTCCAGAAACAGTTGCTTCAGATCTTTTTTAAACAAATAGTGTTATTTATAGTAGAGGTATCTTAAATGTAGAATTAACTGATTGTAAAATTTTATATCCTTATATAAAAGACTCCTTACCAGCAGGGTAAGCCTGTGAATCGTGTACAACATTGTTTCCAAGTTCCTTATTCCATACTTGTGGTGCAGAAAATAATTCAGTGTTAACAGAAAAAAAACAAATAAAATATGGTCTACTAGATTCATTCCTATATTATAAAAGAAAGTCCATTATATTTCAGTTAAATTATTTAGAGTTAAAGTTAAACTTCTGATACAATATTGGTTATTCAGAATAAACAATACAAACTACATGAAAATTATTTGTGAAAGAGATGATTACAAAAACCACAAAAGATGATTTTAATTATAAGTTATTGTGTAAAATAAAAGGAGTTGGGCCTCTAATGCCCAAGTAAAGTTACATCTTCTCTATCAAAAATTGGACAATTAGTACATAAAAGCAAAAGAATAATTTATACTCAAAGTTATAATATTAAGTAAAACAGTATAAATAAAACAGAAAATATTCAAACCTTAAGTCATAAATTATTTCAAACGTTGGCAACACTTTATATAATTTGTACTTAACCTACTTACCAAACAATATCTATTTCTTCTTCATCTTTCACATTGATGAATTCCATCATCTTGCTTTGGTAAACTTCATCTGTATTCTCCTTTCCGTCGTCTTCTTCCTTTATTTCATTATTTGATTCGGTCTCATCTTTGATCAAACAGCTTTCTTCTTCTTCTTCTATTAACTCAAAACTTACCTCCTCTTGTTTTATTTCTATATCTAGATTTTCTCCTTTAATGTTATCCAAAAGATCCATGATGTAGTTCTGAAACAATAAGAGATTTAACAACAAATTATATTTGCAAAGTCCAGATTATTATGTAATTTATAATAAATACTAGTTTACTCTAGAATGAATACCTTAAATAACTTGAATGAATAACAATGAATTATTTATTTATAAGAATTATGTACTATATTTTTAGAAAATATCATTTTCCAAATATTTGAAAGGATACTTTCTTCTGCCCTAACAACTAGTAACCTACTCCCTGTAGAAGGATAGTACCTAGCCAACCCTATACAAATGTTTAGAGGAAATTGTTCATCAGTCGTTGTCGAAACATGGAAAAAATAAATGTTCTCGGTCCATTTCGATTAGGCTTTCAGACAGGCAATAGCACTGCTAAAACACTAACATATGTATCTGATAATATATGTTTAGCAAAGGTCCGTAGAGAAGCTACTCTGTTAAAGTTATTTAATTTCTTAACAGCTTTCGGTTATGTCAATTATTCATTGTTTTTAAAATTGAAAAGATTCGAGCTGTCATTTCAATACATAACTTGAACCAAATCATTATCGTATGGAAGGGAGAAAAGTGTATTTTTTATTCAATATGCAAAACTTTGACATTTTCAGTGGGATCATAACTATGACCAGAATCTAGTAAATGGTTAGTAAAATTTGAATTTGTTGACCATACTTAGAACAACGTACATATTCTTTAATTCTAGTTAACTTTTCACGAAAATAAAACATAATTTCGACTTTTCTAGGTTAAGATCCATTAAGTGAATTACGCGTTAAATTAGGTATGTACATGAAGTTTTACCTTACATGGTTAAGTAAAGTAGGTAGTTATATATATATGTGTATATATATATAAATATATATATATATATAAATATATATATATATAAATATATATATAGCCACCTTACCTAACCTATGTATAAATAAGAAGAAATTGTGCGTTATTTCCTAAGCGGTCACCCAGCCAAGTACTAACCGTGCTCGATGTTGCTTGATTTTGGTGACATAAATCCATTGAATTCTGTAGTTTTGAAATTGCGATTTTTCGGTGAAAAAATTAGCTCTGTGTTGAAAACTTATTTTATTATTAACAAATAAGATATGTAGAACACGTTAATAAAAATTGCAAAAAAAAAGACTTTCTTTATAAACAAACTGGTAGGCCTAATTGTTTATTTAAAAGTGGCGCTTTATTTTCTGGATTTTTTTTCTATCGTCATTACATATCTTACTTTTTAAGAATAAATAATGTTTTCTTTGCGCAGATCACTTTTTTCATTGAAAAATGGCAATCTAAAAACTATCAAATCCAAGCGTATTTATAGGTTAGACATAATGACAAATGTTCACATTTACATCTCATATGTAACTAAAGATACTTCAATCTATAAATCCGTCATCACAAATCACGTGATATGCTCTGAATCCTCCATATTAATAATCTAATTTCAAAGTATTAACTTCAATAAACTTACGAAGGTTTAAGGTTTGTATAAGGATTTGCCAGGTGCTTATTTATATATAGCTACCCAGCGAAACCTGTAGAGATATATAATTATATCGGAAATTAAAAAAATTATTAACTTCAATAAACATATGAAAGGCACATGAACAAACATGTTGTGATATGAAATAGCGATCTAGCATAGTTATAGTGTAATGTGCGTGCGTCAAACCATACGCTATTCTCAAAATATTTTTCATTGCTATTATGTCTTGCCATTATGTGTAACCTAAAAATGAAAACATTATTTATTCTTAAGAAGTAAGGTATGTAGTAGACGATACAAAAAAGTCTGGAAAATAAGGTGGCACCTTTAAGTACACAATTACCGCCAGTATGCATTCAATTTCTGCTTTCGCAATGAGCCTATGCATCTAGGTTTCATACATTACTCGGAGGGAAGATAATAGCGTATCGTTGGTTGCATGCACATTACATGTCTTTTGATAGTACTTGGTCTCGGCAGGTCATTAGGTAGTTAAGTAACCATATGTATATAGTTAACTACCCAGACCTTTAGGTACTTAACTAGTATGTAAAAGATATTGGATGGGTAAATGTTTACTTTAAGATGGCGCATTATTTTTCGGAATTTTTTTTAATCATCTACTACTTACCTTACTTTTTAAGAATAAATAATAATGTTTTCCTTGCGCAGATCACTATTTTCACTGAAAAATCACAATCAAAGCTACCAAATCCGACATTTACAGGTTAAAACAATGGCAATGATAATAGCTTACGGTTTGACATATGTGCATTACACAATGAGACTATGCTAGATCGCTATTTCATATCACAACAGTTTGTCCAGGTTGCCTTTCGTTTGTTTATTGAAATTAATAATTTGCTTACTTAAGATATAATTATATATCACGGCCAGTTTAGTCAAGTAGCCATATATATATATATAAACACCTGGCCAAACCTTACGTTACAAGTTTATTGATGTTAATATGGAGAATTTGCAACATATCACGTTTATGCAACATATCAAGTTTATTGATATGTAATATGGAGAATTTGCAACATATCACGTGATCTGTGATCACAGATATTATACATTGACATATTTTTAGTAACCTATAAAACATAAATGTGAACATCTAGCCATTATATCTAACCAATAAATACATAAAATTTTATTGTTTTTAGATTGTGAATTCTTTACTGAAAAATAATGATCTGGGCAAGAAAAACATTATTTATTCATAAGAAGTAAGGTATGTAGTAGAAGATAAAAAATAAAATATGGAAAATAAGGCACCAACTTAAAGTAAACTTTTTTTGGATGTAATAAGTACACAAGATTAACCAGTAATGAGTATTTAGTTTGACAGTGGGGTGTATAAATCTAATTACCTAATCAGACATATTTTGGATGAATATAAACATCGAGTGATGAGACATTGACTAAAGTAGTAATACAGATGAACATTGGCATGTAGTAACCTAAACACATTATGGGTGGAAGAGAAACTGGGATTATAAATATAACATAACCTAACTATAGAATAATACACTTTCATTTGCGAGATTCCGAGGGAGGGAGGAAATCAAGCTTAACAGCATAAACTACAGGTAATTCCTACAAATTTATCATCCCCAGGCTTAGTGTGTAACCTACAATTATTATAATCGAAAACAAAAATTAGGAGGTGGATAACACTAAAGAAATATCAAAATAAGACTCAAATAATTTATCACCAATCTTCCATAATAAATAAAACTAAGTAATATTACTTACATAATTCAAGGAGGTACTTTGTAGAAAAATAAAATAGAAAATATTGTTAAAACTAGGAAAACTACTAGCAGCAGTTAGGATAGGACATTAAATTAAAATATTACAATTACAATTTACAACGGTAGAATGTGCAACAGCCTGCATCATAACTATTTCTTCTTCTTTTTCTCATCGATTATACTTGAAGGAAGGGATTGGAAGAAACATTATTGCCTTTTTAACCATTTGTATTAAAAAATATATACATATTTTATATTAAATGCATTGTGAAATTCTTATTTTATACCTGTGTAATAAATTATATGTGTTACGTTAATGAAAAAAAAAAGTGATTTTTGTTATTTTTAATTCTATGAAATTTTTTTGAATACATAGATACAAAATACTTGTTATTATTGCATTATTTATAGTATTTATTTGTATATTTATCTATCCGTGACATTGATTAAATATGTGTAAACTTACACTAACTGTGCACAATTTATATGAGTTTTGAAATGTTATATTTTCATAGCCTTGGCAATAATTTTGTATTGTATTAATATTAGGTCGGCAGTACCTGTAGAACTAAATATTTTTGTACAGCTGTTTTATTGCATTTGTGATTATATTTACAATTTTGTGAATATGAATAACCTATTTAGTAAAAGTAATTTGAAGAACTAAAAATAATGCCCAGAGTAAAAAAGTTTGGTAAGAGGAAGGTTTTATTTATAAAACCATGTGTTATTAGTGGTTTAAGTGTTGTAAATAGTTCAAATTGTGTAAATTATGTAAATAATATAACCTCAAATAATAGTGATCCTAGACCTAGCATGCCAATCAGAGCAGTAAAAGTAGTACTTTAGAAAACCCTATGCATTGGCTGTGTCCCAAGCAGAAAGGTTCCTGGTGCAAATAATACCGATCTTTAGCACAACAAATTTTACCAATACAGCCTACCCATAGTAGTTATGGAAACCATAAAAACTATTTTGAAAGCTCTAGCTGATCCTGAATTGTTAAAAAATGAGTACATGGTAAGACTCAAAATCAAAATGAATCCTTTAATAATATGATTTGGACTAGAATTCCTATAAATGACTTTGTTGGACTATCAACCCTAAAAAATAGTGTATTTGATGCTGTTATTTTCAGCTATTACTCATTAAATTATGTTTAATAAAAATAAGAAATATCTTTGTAATGTGATTTATTAAACAAAAATTAGGGTAATTCTGCGCAATTACTTGGTCAACCCCAAATTTTTTCATATTTTACTACGGTCATAAGGATGTTCTCAGAAAGCAAGAAACATATAATTCAAGGCCCGCAAGGCCATCGTACAGGTTGCCGAGCGATAAGAAGGTTCAAAGTCCACGCTATAACAGTGGCTTGCGGGAGACGCAAGGAAGGCCTATAATGACAGGTTTGGCCAGGTAGCTATATATATAGCTACCTGGCCAAACCTGTCATTATATATAATTATATAACGGTACTGTCACAACTGGCCTTCCGCGCGTCTCCCGCAAGCCACTGTTATCGCGTAGACTTTGAACCTTCTTATCGCTCTGTACGATGGGGAGACGCGCGGAAGGCCTATAATGACAGGTTTGGCCAGGTAGCTATATATATAGCTACCTGGCCAAACCTGTCATTATATATAATTATATAACGGTACTGTCACAACTGGCCTTCCGCGCGTCTCCCGCAAGCCACTGTTATCGCGTGGACTTTGAACCTTCTTATCGGTCGGCAGATGGCCTTGCGGGTCTTAAATTATATGTTTCTTGCTTTCTGAGAACATCCTTATGACCGTAGTAAAATATGAAAAAATTTGGGGTTGACCAAGTAATTGCGCAGAATTATCAAAATTAGAACTGTTTTTACAGTTATTTTAAACACTATTTTAGGTAAGATCATTAAAAAAATTGTAAAGCTAAGTTTTCATTTGATAGAAACAATAGATCTTGTTATTGTTGCTAAGTAACAAATAAACACATAAAAAATTTTACAGAAGAATTATTTAAAGAACACTTTTCAAGAAAATAGTACCGAAAAATAGTTAATTTAACATGGACAGCATAGGGACAACTGGGTTCACTTAATAAAATGAAAGTCAAATGGGAATTGATTTATTTATTGTCTGTATGATTTGTATTTATAAAACTCGCATATAAATGGGGACATATTTTGAATCAGAAAAATTGGGATTTAAAGGATGGGAGTTGTGTTATAGTGTTTTTTCTTCTCCCCAGATTTCCTTCTAGCATTCCTTATGAAGTAAGGATAGAAGACTCTCCATACAAGGGAGTACATAAATATTAGAGTATTGTATGTCAGTTGTGTTACTAAGTCCTGTTGAGTGGTTTTTCCCCCAATGGTCATCATCCAAGGCGGAACAGTCCATGTAGGACTCGTGCCTCCCTCCACTCTTCTCAGTTGTCAGCTTTTCTTCTCCACCTCCTGATCCTCATCTTTCTCAAATAATTTCCAACTTCACATGCCATGTTGCTCTTTCCCTGTTATGCTGAAATTCATAATTTGCTCCCTTAATTTTTTCCAAACACAGAATCACCCAGGCTTGTCCTTTATTGCTGGTAATGCTAAACTTTTCGTCAATGGCAATTCAAGAATTTGAAATATATACTTCAAATGTAGATTAAAAAAAAAAATACCAGCAGTGATCAAAACCCGTTTCCAATTATATCACGTAAATCGGTGTAGACGCAGGTAGTCCCAATATTCTTGTATAGCAAACCTTTGAAATCCTTCTAACACTTCTAGCCATATGAAGCCCCAAACCTGAGCCCTCTACCCTATTACCGATCTACAAATCGTATTGTGAACTGTCCACTTTGCAAAAACAGGTATGTTATTTTTAACTAATAAATCACTAAGGACGTTATTGAGGATGAATATTGCCGTAGTTACCTTTGCCCTTGCATGCGCACAAAAACTCACAGTAGGCGTCAATATAATTCCTAAATATTTGAACTCATTTACTACTTCTAAACGTTCTCCCTTCCCAAAACCATTTTTCAAGTGCACCTAATTTCCCTCCTCGTCTAATAATCATTATTTTGGTTTTATCTTTATTTACCATAAGACCCCATTGTTTATAATAATTATTTTAAATAAAAATCATTTTTTTGCTAGGAGCTTGGTCTATCAGCAAAGAAAATTATATCATCAGCATATAAAAGTGACAACTACAATATTTCCCACAGTCACTCTCCTTCCTAAAATGTCATCCAGATCATTTTGTTATATAATATATTATTTAGGTAAAAATATATGACGGGGAAATTTAGAACAAAAAAAAGGCCTCGTATTATATCAAGAAACGTGATAGGCATAATAAAATGTGGAATAAAAGCTAAACTTGCAAAAAATAGCAAAGAAAAGATTTGTATAGGCACTAAGAAACAAGTAAATCACACTTGGGTCTTAATAAAATAAAAGTAAACTAAAATCCCGAGTCAACGTAAAATTTTGAAGGGTTATAAAATAATCAAAACACCAGTTTCATAAAACCTAGTTCACTTGGATATATAGATTTAATAAAAATTATATTACATAAATTAAAGTTAGTAAACATTCATTTTTGAGTTTCATTTTACAAAAAATACTTAATAAACTAAATTTAACACTTACCAAAGTAAAACTATAAACACAAGTTTACATGTTTAAATGTTGAATTCAACTGTAAGTGGTAATTAAAGAAATTCTGCCTTTCAAAATGTGACATAAACAACCAACTGTGAGAACACATCACTGATAAGATAGTTCATATTCTAACAAAAAAAGAATTTGGAATTCAACAAAAAGTATAGTATCCTCAAGGTAGGAATGTGTCTGGGGTGGAGAGGAAAAGAGGGACCCCCACACTTCATTTGTTGCCTTTGCTTTCAGAGATACAACCCCAATAAAAATAATATAGACCTCAAATGCTTCTGTGTAAACATGTACCCTACTTTCATTTCTTTTATCAGTGTAAATGTGACCGTCTCCACTTCTTTCGACCAGCTGGAAGCTCCGGCTGGCTGGAGACCGCGTACACTTTAGCCGAATCTTGTCAGGAAGGGCCAAGGAGTCGGGTTAGGACGCTAATGAACGCACGCAACGCAAGTGAAATTAAATATTATATTTTATTATATGGCCGAATTAAAGATTACAGAATTGATTATAATTTATGAAAAAGACATAACGGCAAGATTAAGCCTTAAAAGTGGCCGAAAAGCATACCGTTGAATTTACTAGCACGTGGCCGAAAATGGACTGACCTCGTCCTGTGGCGGTCTTCCATCTAGCGGCTCTCGGAAAAGACTGTCGGTCGGCTCGCTAGCTCAAGCCCTCCTCCACTCCTCGTCTCTCCCCTCCCCTTCTTCTACGTCATATTGCACTGCTCATCAAAATCGCAAGTGCCAATTCATATTTTATTAATTAAAAATCCTTTTTCATTACATTCTAATTTATAATTATTGTGATTTTGGTTTGGTGGGCTCCTTGGCTGGGCCACATAAATAAGAATAAAACGTTTACAAAAGTACAGAAAGGTGCATATTAAATAGATAGGACACTTAAAGACATATTAGAGCTAAGCAGTAATTTATGTACCTAGTTTTCTTGGAATGGGTTGTACCATCATGTCAGGATAGGGAAACAAGTAGAAGGGAGGACACGCCCATTACACCAGACACAATCCTAGTCTGAGGCTACTGTACATTCACTTTCACTTGTATTATTAAATGTGCATGTCTGGTTCCCAGAAATATAGCCCTTAAAATTTTTTGAATCACAATTGCATATTTTCACTGTGATAATTAAAGGTTATGTATTGGTTTTAGATTGTGATCAAATCTCATAATCAATTTAGCTTGTATTTAAACCAAAACAGTCTAGACACAGTGGAAAGTGGAAATATCATTAGTCTTACGAAGTACAATAAGGTTTACACCTCCCAGACAGTCTAGATTTAAAATATCAATTGTCAAGAAATTTGTTTTAAACACACAAAATGTGCAATTGTTAGTGCAAAATTAAAATGTAAGCTGTATCATAAAATCAGCAATACTGCTGGCATAAAATATTAAATTAAAATAAAGAGATTATTTTAACTAGAACTTAGAGGAAGCAATTTTTAGATTGTGCAGAAGTTATCAAAGTGTTACTAAGTCTAACAAGCTTAATAGAAAGCTATCAAGTGTTACACCCGAAATGTAACATTGGTCATTTACCTAGCAAACAGTGTCAACAAAATGTGAATGTGATGATGATGCTATAGTGAACATTTGTTACATGGGTCATTTTACACTCTGTATAATCATATGATATTTTGTAAAACTATTTCTAAATGGGAAGGAAAACATTTCATCACTTTTACATAAAATCAAAAATAATATCAGTCATACAGATACAGTTATGTAATTCCTACTTAAGAAATGTTGACTATCATGTTAGGTTAGGTTGATATATTATTTTGTAAATCATTTTATGTAGTTTTAATTTCGACTTTTCAAGTAAGGATTCCCAATAAAAGAGTAAAATAATACATAACAAAAAAAAAAATTTCATAAGCTATGAGAAAACAAATTAAAATTAATTTACAACAAATGTAAAAAGATATACAGTGATATACAGTCTACTTCATTTGTGTAGTTTTTATGTAGACTTTTTCAGTAGGGATTCCCCTTAAAGGAGTAAAGGTATAAATTAGACAAATATACCTTCAAAAACATATGAAATATATATTTAAAAACAAATACAATAAGATATGATACAGTCAATTTGTGAATATTGAATTTATACAAAACAAAATAGCATTTTTTCTAGATTATTTTATAAAAGTAAACTTTGAATTAAAATAATAAATTATGTGTTTATGTTTCTATGTCCTAGTTTACATACACGATTTCACAGAATACAAACAATACAATTTCAGTTCTAATGTAACGGAAAAATTGTTCAATATATATTTATATTATTTCTACATATTGCATATATTATAGACCAAATTATAGTTATTTGAAGGTACAGGAGAAATAATGGTTAATTACTTGTCAATTTTATTGTAAAATTACACATGAAGTGAAATGAAAAGTTTACATTTTTACAATTTTAAAGAAAATTAAAAAAAGTTTTTTACAATTTAAAATTATACTTAAATTTTAGACATTCAACTAAAATAATAACTCTTATGATTTTTAAAATATTTAAAGAATAATAAAGAAAGAACCGAGTCCCTTATAGGATTAGCATTACCTTAATAAGATATAACAACAACAAAGAACAAATTAAATAACACAATAATTAATTCTGTTTGATCCGAGAATCAGACCATTTAATATTTAAATACGTACGTTGAGTTTACAATAAAGTAAAGATAAAAATATAAATTGTCCTACAAGTAGGATTTCAAAATTAACTGCATAAAAGTGGAACTTACTAAAAAAAGGTGTGATTTGCAATCATCGTTTTGTTTAAATAGTAAAGTTATTTTAGTAATTTGTTACAACACACATTAACATGGCAACATAAGCAAACAAAGGCAGTTCAGTAGTTGTTGAACCATGGATACCATTTCTTACAAAAAATATTTAAATAGAGCCTAATCTGTTGTCATTGTACCATAAACATATCCTTCTACCATCAGGGGCATATTTTAGTGTATCAAGGGAACCTAGGTGGACCTGCACTTTTTCATGTCGTTTTTAATGAGATCCCATAACATCTTTAATATCATGTCTCTCTTGACCAATGGCCTTTTCGACCCTGACTCTATTTGAGGGCTAGGGATCATTATGTATGCTCCTTTTTTCTATTTTATAAAGTGATGATGACAGAGAGGTTGAAAACCGTGTGCACTCTCTTGTGCACTTTAAGGTGAGCTGATGACGAAGCAGAATAATCACAATTTGCACATTTATATCAATTTTTTTACAGTATGTTTTATTTTGTGCACTTTAAGGTGAGCTGATGAAAAAGCAGAATAATCACACTGTGCACATTTATATGGGTTATTTCCAGTATGCTTTCTCATGTGCACTTTAAGGTTATCTGATGTAGAAGCAGATTAACCACAATTTGCACATTTATATGGGGTTTCTCCCGTATGCTTTATCATGTGCACTTTAAGGTGATGTAATCTAGAAGCAGAATAATCACAATTTGCACATTTATATGGTTTTTCTCCAGTATGCTTTCTCATGTGCACTTTAAGACAACTTGAGTCAGAAGCAGAGTAATCACAATTTGCACATTTATATGGTTTTTCTCCAGTATGTTTTATCATGTGCACTTTAAGGTGATCTGATCTAGAAGCAGAGTAATCACAATTTGCACATTTATATGGTTTTTCACCAGTATGCTTTCTTATGTGCAATTTAAGACAACTTGAGTCAGAAGCAGAGTAATCACAATTTGCACATTTATATGGGTTTTCTCCAGTATGCTTTCTCATGTGCACTTTAAGGTGAGTTGATCTAGAAGCAGAGTAATCACAATTTGCACATTTATATGGTTTTTCTCCAGTATGCTTTCTCATGTGCACTTTAAGACAACTTGAATCAGAAGCAGAGTAATCACAATTTGCACATTTATATGGTTTTTCTCCAGTATGCTTTCTCATGTGCACTTTAAGGTGAGTTGATGTAGAAGCAGAATAATCACAATTTGCACATTTGAATCGTTTTTCTCCAGTATGCTTTCTTATGTGCACATTAAAACTACTTGAGCTAAAAGCAGAATAATCACACTGTGCACATTTATATGGGTTTTCTACAGTGTGCACTCTCCTGTGCACTTTAAGTTTATGTAGAGTTAAGGCAGAATAACTACATAGAGTACATTTGAAAGATTCCTTGCTTAGATGTAGGGTTGGTTTCTTAAATGAAGTGAACCTACTGCAAGTACTTGTGCCAATGAACTGCATATCTAAAACAAATTGAAAACACTATTTGTAAAATATATTTACAAGCATATTCATTGGATTAATTCTCAAATAGTTGAAATTTTCAAATTGTTTTTAACAAATTCCCTTTCAAAACAGTTTGAAGATGACATTGCAATAAGAATATTTTCAAGATTTTTATCAGAGACAGAAGATGTGAACTGAGTTCTGGTTTTCTTACAGAGCTGAAAGTTCTTTCACATCCTGCATTACTATGGGTAAGTACACCAGAAGCAGAGAGTGGGGTTCCGCTTTGCTGTTGCATTTCTTCCCACTGTTATGAACGGCCCTCAAAATATGCCTGGGTTCTCAGTTTCAATAAATTATCATCTCAGTGGTTCAGTATTTTATTAACTCTTATCTTTGACATGAAACTTATGTCTATTTCCCTGATACTTTAATACAACACTTTAGTACAATACTTTAATACAAAACTTTAATACAAAAATAGGAATTCAATTAAACAATAAAACAAAACAATATTATTTATTCAAAGCCCAGAAGTATTCCAACTATTGTTATATTTTAAATGAAAGAAATTACAAGTCTTCTAAGTGGTGACTTTATGTATAGAAATGCTTGCTTACGGTTTGTTGCGTAGATTTCCTGGACCATCTTCCACCACGGCTAGCAACACAGCCGTGTATCTTCCAAGCTCCAAAAAGACAAGAGACCTCCTCCAAATCATGCTGACCGCTTATATACCTTTTGTTTTCTCTGGTAACCTAGTTGAGTTGCAAGTCAAGCATTTCAACATTTTTTTAATTGTTTCACAATAGTTGGGTCATTCGGAGCTTTGTGAATGTGTTCTTCCTAATATAACCTTAATATTAACCTAATATTAACTTATTCCTAACACCACCCTAAACAGCTCTATCTGTATTTGTTACAAAACATATATATTTCTTTTTTTAATGTGTTAACTATTTATCACACTGCATAACATATGTTAGAATGTTTATGTTTAAAGTATACTCTACCTGTTATTGTTATACAACAGAGCTACAGAGCAGCAAACTCGGTTTGACTTAAGAAAAGTATCCGTTTATATAAATAAATTAACCATTTCCTATTATTTCTGCTCATTCTGTATTTTTTTATTATTATCTTTTTACCTTGTCATAAAGTTCTTAGTACCAAAAAATGCTTTCATAACTAATTTCTTTCTCAAAGAAGTTTAGTAAATTAATACTTTGCTAGATAAAAGACCACTTGCAAATTATAGACACAATGTGTATGGATCACTTCATGGTAAAGTCTGTGTAAATGTTTATTTTTCCTACATCAATTCTAAATGAACAGTGGAAAAATTTATTGAATTAAAAATGTCAACTACAAAGAAAACACATAAAATTTACTTAATTTAAAATATGGCGTGACCAAGGGGATCATTCAAATTGTTTGGATCTCTGACAACAGATTTAATGTTGATTTTAAATTAACTTATTACACAAAACTAAACACTGTTAATGTGTCCTCCAACCATTGATTTTACATACACATCCGATAAGCTATCTAACTTCAAGAATAGCGAGATGTATTGGGTCTTCAACTCCTCCCAAGCTAGCGCATTCTGTACTAAACTACAACCGTTCAGCTCACATATTGAGGTCTCATATTATAATAACCTATAGGACTTCTTCTCTTAGATATAAATTAACCTTACAAGTGGTAACTGTCCACGTACGTGGACAATGAACGACGCATAGTTCAATTAAAACACGTATTTTGCAATTCAACATTTCGCCCACTTAGAATCGTCCTATCGCAATAAAAATAATAGTGTTGGAATGCTAATGTTCCATGGATACATAATCATGCAAAAAAAGACCAAAAAAGTTATAAATAATATTCCAAAAATTGCTGAAGTTCGCTTATTTTTTATACATAACGTCAAAGATTTGCGCAGATAACTTGTTTACAAAACTAACGTCATGTTTGTCTAATAGTCCCAATACGAAATTTCTGTCAAACAGATTTAACATAACACTGCTCGATAGATCGCATCTTTCTCTTCCAATATGTGCTTTTCAAATGTTTCCACGTAATATAGTTTTTATTATATAAAAACTAAACAAAATCATAATTTTAACGCTATTTTACACGCTAAAAATTACATTTTTTGCAATTCATCTTTTATCCTAGTAGATATTATTTTATCAAAATGTATAATATACCATTGTAAAGGTAATGTTTTAATGTTTCATAACCAAGTTTAGAAATTTTTTTGACACCAGTTGAAAAACACTACTTGACTCAAGTAAACGTTCATAGCGCTAGGTTGTGTCACTTTGCCGCAGCGAGAAATATTATATAGTATTTTTCATTCTCTTTTGAACTATGAAGTCGAAATTATCCTAAGTTATATAGGTTATGAGTTATGTCCATTCTACAAAATGATCCTCTGAACATTCAGACCGGTTTGCGATATTCAGTGTCTAGACAGTCTTGAAGAATCCGATCATTATTTTTATACAATCTTGTTGTTTTTTATATAACTGTAAAGAGGAGGTTTCAATGTTTAACCTTGTATTTGAAACACATCTGTAGAAGAAAAAATATAAAGGCTGTGGTACGTTAGAAAACCCAGAGTATATCCTCATTTTGTTAGTTCAATCGGAAGGTTTTTGCCGACGTGGAAATTTCAAAGTGTAATAGCTTTGTGTTTTTATAGTGAATATAAGTTTCATGAAGTGATTTTTTTATTATAATTTGTTTATACAACTTAAAATAAATGTGTCAATGTCTGTAGAGTGTAGTTATTTGAGTGATAATTCATATTATCGATGTATTTTGCAAGCCTAGTCTAGCGTACATGTGCTTTTGGAATTTTTAGTTTCAAGAAGCCATTTATTTATTATAATATGTATATACATAATATATAAATGTATATACAACTTATAATAAATGTGTCAATGTTTATAGAGTGTATTTATTAGAGTCATATTTCATATTATTGGTTTTTTTTCTCAGCCCTAGCCTAGCCTAACCTCACCGTCTAGGCTATTGTGAAGGTAGCTTTTTATCATAAATGACCCATGTCTAATGAAAATTTTATAAATTGATTTTCCTTTTTTAGCAATTTTTATCCAAAAATATATTACAAATCTGTAGTAATTGTTGAAAATTTTCAAAAAAAATGTTGTATGGTTTACATTACCATTTCTGTCAAATTCTTGCCTGCGTTTCTCTCCGGATTTTTGGTATTTCACATAAAAACTCCAAATATTTTACATCTAACATTTTTTTCACTACACAGCTAAATTATATGCACCTTTTTGAATATAATTATATATAGAAGTTGTATGTCCATACATATTATCATTTTTGGTAAATTTTTGAAAAAAAGTATAAATATACCTTTTTTAGAAAAATATTTAATTTTTTTTTGAAAATGTAACAAATGTATTTTTTTCTTTTTCTAAATATATTACAAATCTCTAGTAATACTTGAAAAAAAATCAAAAAAAAAAAATTTTATGGTTTACATTACCATTTCTGTGATTCTTGCCTGTGTTACTATCAGATTTTTTAATATTTCACATAAAAACTCCAAATGTTTTACATCTAACATTTTTTTTTGACTACACAGCTAAATTATATAGATCTTTCTGAATATAATGATATAAAGAAGTTGTGTATAAAATATATATTACTATTGTTTGTGAGTTTGTGAAAAAAATAGGATCAATTTATCTTTTTTGTAATTTAAAAAAAAATTTTCTAAATATATTCACAAATATTACACAAAACTTTTGTATATCTTGGAAAAAGGTAATAAGCTATTGATTTTGTATGATACAGGTTTTTCTGAAAAAAGTTAATACCATTTTTGACATCTAACATACATACTCCAAAACCGTTTCATATATATATATATATTTTAAATAGATAAATTCTACGCATCTTTCTGAGAAAAATGATATCTTATAAGTTAGGTTTTGTATAAAAATAATATTACCACTTGTAGGGTTAAAGTATACTCTACCGGTTATTGTTATACAACAGAGCTTCAGAGCAGAAAACTTGGTTTGACTTAAGAAAAGTATCCGTTTATATAAATAAATTAACTATTTCCTATTATTTCTGCTGATTCTGTATTTTTTTTTACCTTGTCATAAAGTTCATAGTACTAAAAAATGCTTTCATAACTAATTTCTTTCTCAAAGAAGTTTAGTAAATTAATACTTTGCTAGATAAAAGACCACTTGCAAATTATAGACACAATGTGCATGGATCACTTCATGGTAAAGTCTGTGTAAATGTTTATTTTTCCTAATCAATTCTAAATGAACAGTGGAAAAATCTATTGAATTAAAAATGTCAACTACAAAGAAAACACATAAAATTTACATAATTTAAAATATGGCGTGACCAAGGGGATCATTCAAATTGTTGGGATCTCTGACAACAGATTTAATGTTGATTTTAAATTAACTTATTACACAAAACTAAACACTGTTAATGTGACTCCAACCATTGATTTTACATATACATCCGATAAGCTATCTAACTTCAAGAATAACGTGGTGTATTGGGTCTTCAACTCCTCCCAAGCTAACGCATTCTGTACTAAACTACAACCGTTCAGCTCACATATTGAGGCCTCATATTATAATAACCAATAGGACTTCTTCTCTTAGATATAAATTAAATGATGCAACTTACCCTGTGAAGTATTCGGAGAGACATCTATTGTGGACATGTGTCCCTCCTCTGTAGAGTGAGGTTCGACTTTCTGCAATATAAGAAGAAATTATTATAATTACCTTAACTCTAGGGTTAGCTACAATAATTAAAAAGCCTGTAGACTTCAATTTATCAATGACAATAATTGTACAATCTGTCTTAAATAGAAACACAAACATCTAAGCACATCTATATACAATCAAACATAACAGTTTCAATTTATTATAGTATAGAGAAAGTTATGTCATGGATCAATGTCAAGTTTTTGTGGATATATCCGAATTTTTAAATTCGTTCCAAAAAAGAATGATGTCTGCTTGTGATGAAATAAATTACAGTGGGATTAGAGAGGAGTTCTAATATCTAATTAACAGCTAAATTATTATTGAAGTGTGCTAGTTTGATTGTACTAACTTGTTGTAACACCCATAGGTCAGATCGGTCACCGAACCAATTATTTACAGCTATAGTCTTAATATAACCCTAATGGTTAATACAGCCAGCCTATTGATGAACTAATATAAGAATTTCCATCAAGACATTTACACAGAATAGTCCAAACTTGATCAAACAAATAAATGTACACGAGGCCTCCTGAAATACATAGTTAATGTTTTCTCGTTAAAAACGAGTTTCAGGAAAATGTACGAACAATGGAAATAACTTCGGGATATGTATAAAACAAGCAAAGTGGAGTACTTTGAAGGAGACGAACATTTGTAAAGTTGAAACTACAATAATAAAGATTTTATGATGAAAGATCTGTTAAACCCGTATTTAACTTCAACATAAACATGTTATGATAATCATAACAATATAATAAATGTACAAACATAAAAAAGACAAAATATAAATTATTACTACTCTAATTACAAGTCAAAATTTAAAAATATAAAAGTGTCACTGGTGTAATCAAATTAAAGATGCTGCTTACGTTAAATAATATACTTATAACCTACCGTCAATTTGATATGTCAGCTGTTTTACAATACTAACTGTATTTATTATTATAAATAAGGTCATGAGGACAAGCTAGTGGCTTCCTTACCTCTTTCACTGCAATGTTACCACATTCTTAATATTGGTGTAGGGATGATCCATGACATTTTCTAATTTTATTGACATTAACTATTTATTCAAAAAACTAATTTAGTATTGTGAAGCGTTTTCTTTATATTGGTTTTTAGGTTAACAAGAATGAAATTTTGTATGCATTACTTTATATTCTGTTATTTAATTGCAAAGGTAGCAGTTGAGGGTACAGTTTGATCTACTTTTATTACGCGTTGCCGGGTCATCAGATCACGTGCTAAAATTAATAAAAGTACACTAGGCGAATCTCAATCTAGGCTAGCCATTTTTGACGATTAATTCTGAACACTAATTTATTAAAACTAAGCCAACTACACTAAAACCAATATTAAACTAAACTACATTGTAGTGCCACAACCTGTTGGACTAACACAAAAGGCCTATCATAGCCTTGTATTAGTCCAACTAATAATATTACGATTAGAAAACACGTGCGCCCCAATATAAACCCTAGGGCCATACCGGCTCTATTTCTTGGGATTTAGGCAGGCATAGTATAATATAACGGCACTAAAATGAAGCAACAGAGAACCCTAAGCAGACGTGTTCCCTCACTTGTGGTTGGAACACTACTCTGGATTACGCCGTGCGAGGGACGGGAGTGAGGGTTCGGTACATATGTTTTCAAGGTAAAAAAAAGTGTACAATGTTATAAGAAAAAAATGACTGATGGAAATCTATGTCGAAAATGTAAGGTGGAACCGGGTATGAAGAAGTCAAGTCGTTTGGGGAGGGGTGTAGGAAATGGAAAATGCTAAGTGATTGAAGATCGCAGTTTTATGAAACAGGTAAATAGCTTGGCCAAAAATTCCTTTAATTTACATTTCTCGATTCATGTTTGACGGTCATATAAATTAGAGCCAACGATCCTGACTAACATTGGAAGTGATGATAGATGATATTGCAAGTAAATTACATAATTCTGTACAGCCTAAGTTTGATAAAAAACTAGATATTTAGACTTGCAACAGGCTGACTAGTTAGTCACAACAACCTAGGTGAAAGGAATTGGCAGGAATAATACAAGTTCTGTACTGGCGAAGTTAATACGTAAATTCTTACTACTGCCAATCCATCAATGACCATACTCAAAGAGAAGTGATAGACTTGGTATCTCTGGTATCTTTGGCGAGGCTTGACGAATCAACTCAGTGATGTTTAGCAAGGTTCGCCGATCAAAAAGACAGGTGGTTTTAACATGAAGATAGCTTGAAGATTAATGTATTTTTGGCGACGCTTGATGACTCTTACTCTGTGGTGTTTAGTGAAGCTTGATGAACAAGGAGATGGGAGGTTTTAACTTCAAGATAGGTGATTTGGGAACGGGAAGAAATTTAAATGAGATAAAAATGATCATATTTAATTAATTTGGAAGGTAGAATGGTAAATTGCATGGTTGTTCATAGTCTCACTTTACATTAAATACAGTAGTTTAAAAGCTAAAAAATAAATAAATAAGTTTTAATTATATAATATAAAAGGTAAAAATATATGGTACAAGGATATTTAAGGGTAAGAGGATGAGAATTTTATATGGCTAACAACGGAAAGAGGTGTACTAAGGAGACTAAGGCTTAGAACTAAGAAATTACAATTATGTTTTAATGGGAGAAATTGCAGAGGAATATTTTATAAAATTATAGCCAGGAAATTAAAAGAGGCTGGTGAAGGGTTGTAGGTAAACTTAACTATTGGGCAAAAATTTTTTTTGTTATAATTACATATATAAATATATAAAGATAATAAAACACAATTTTTTATTTTGTACTATCCACTTTTTATTTTAAAGATAATAAAACACAATTTTTTATTTTGTACTATCCACTTTTTATTTTTTTAAAAAATAATTAAAAAAAAGTGGATAGTACAAAATAAAAAATTGTGTTTTATTATCTTTAAACGTGGAATTCCACCAAGAACCATCGGTCTTAACAGTAATGAAAAAAATATATATATTTTTTTATATAAGGACTTATCAGTAATAAAATGGATATTTTATAGGTTAACAACGGGTATGGGTATATTAAGAAACTATGTATACTGTTACCATAAATTGTAAGTAGGAGGTGTAGAGATAAGGATTACAGTATAACAAACACACAGAACACAATTCTCATAAAAAAAAATACGCCTAAGTATCAGACACGTTTCAACGACAAGGTCGTCCTCTTCAGTGATACACCAGCTACACCAACCAAACCACAACCACAGTGAAAGAGGTTATTATTATTATTATTTAGGGTATTATTATTATTATTTATTTATTTTTATCGTGGCGTTAATATTATTACAATAAATCAATGGGATATGCAATCACAAGGATGTTGCCCGTCCCATGATTATAAGACCCATGGACCAGATATATAAAGAAAGAAATGCATGATTTACACTAAATATTAGTGCAAATACACTAGATATAGGTGGTAAGTTGAGGTGGAATGATGTAGCTTATTAGCCATAAAACATGTGTTATTACGGCGGGTTGAACAGAGGGTATAGAAAAAAAAGGATTAAGAACTGGTTAAGTGGAAAGTAATGAATGAGCAACATGATCCTAACAATTACCCTAAATTATATATATATCTTTGATACCAACTATAATGAAAGTAATGTTGTACTTGACCAAACACAAAATGCCGAAGAGGAAAGAAAAATTACAACTCATCCTATACTAAATAAGACTAAGATTAATAAAAAACGACTATGAGAAGAATACGAATGCTTGAACACTGACAAACAGTAAAATTGACTCATAGAACCTAAAATGTGAGTAGGTTAACAAGGCACTTAAGGAGTTGAAAAAGGGGGGAAGGGGTAGGGCTAGGTAAAGTCACGGCAATGAGGTTCTTTGGTTTTGTCGGTATCGTGCTGAAGGGCATTACAGCCGACAAAAAAGACCTAAGGTCATACATACACCGGTAACACATTGATCGAGGTCAAATAACGAGTTTACGTTTATATATATATATATATAAAAAATTGTGCACATAAAGTATGGGGGGGGGGACATTACAAAATTATAGGTTAATGCCAACACAATTAGTATAACCCACAAAAAATAAGTATACAATTTAATTCCTTAAACTAAATAGACCGAGATTGGTGATAGAAAAAAAGAGGTAACGTGGTGTGTTTCAAGGGGTGAAATGTTTATATGGAAGGGAGGGTTTATAAAGAATATGATGGTAATTAAGGGGGGTGTACGAAATGATTAGGGTATTAGGAAAAAATTGACAGGGTATGATGTTTGGGTGTGTGGGGGGGGGGTAAATGAGTGATGAATGAGGTTTGAGAGGAACCTCGGATTACCTCAAGGTTAATCATCATGCAGTGGTAGTTCGGATCGGTCGGGTGACCCAAGCGAGGGGAAGGCACCACAAAAAAAGTGGGGAATAGGAACACAAAGTCTTTAAAAAAATTTAATTCCCCACAGTAAAAAAAAAGTGTAACACCATTCCATCCACAAGGGGAAGCCGAAGAACCCGAGACTGCATTGAGCTCGCCCTCTCGAAGACGTGGATAAAAAAAAGAGCGGGAAACCCCTTAATGGCTTCATCCGCCAAGGCACCATTTCGTAGACGTGCGCCCTTAGCAAAGACATGCCTTAGCCATACTCGGCCCGAATGACAGACAAAAACCGAGTAGGGGGGTTTATTGAGGGAGAGTTAATGGACGGTGAAGGCATAGTGTTTAGTGTGATGTGTAAAATGTAGGGAAAAGAAGGAAGAATTGGAAAAATACTAAACTAATATCACCTAAGCCTATTGAGATTGGCTCAGGTATCGAGAAAAAAGGTATAAGGGGGTTGTGCTTGGGTTGTAATAACGGATGATGAACACCTAGGCCCGAAAATTCCGTCCATTCGCAAAACCTTAGTTGGACAAACCTAAATACCGGTGAGCCCGTCCAATGAAGTCCGCAAGGCGGACGGAGAGTCTCAGACCTATAAAATAGATTTTAAAATGTCAGATATACGGGAATTACCTAGGGTGAAAATGGATGCCATCATTCAAAAAACATGAGTACGGTAAATTCCGGTCGGCGGTCTCATCATATACTGTCATATCACTGGCTGCTAAGATTGCTAGGAAAATATTAAATGTCTGAAAACTTGAAATTTGGTGAGTTTGGGTACAAATTGTAGGAAAAAAACAGGAGTTTAAAAATGGAACCAGCAAGGTTCACCTGACGAGTAAGGCGCAGAAGTGACACAAATTTGGACACTAAATGTTCATCTCTGCGTCTCAAAACATCATTCGTACCAATAATAAGTACGACATGTGCAACCGGAAACCAGGAGTGACAGTTATCTTTAATAAGGGACTTGAGCCCAGGGGCCGGAAAACCCCTGGAAACGGATTGAGCTCGCACCCAGAAGGTCTCGTACACTCTGAAATTTGGCTAATCTACGGACATGACTATCCCACTGGATGGTAATTGAATGAGAGTCCCCGTCTGGGGTAGCATGGGACCGTGTGATCATTGAAACCATTAATTTATTATTATTGGGCAATTGTAGAACAATATTTTTTAAAAATAATTTATGAATATATTGGATAACTAAAGGGTCTTGCGGAAATCTGTGTAATGAATAAAATATGACACATAAAGGGTTGGGTAGCCTGGGCAATAAAAAGGTGCATAAGTAAATAAACATAGTTCTTATTGGGTGGGTAGAGTAAAAGCAATAGTTAGTGGGGGTTAGTTAGGCTAGAGGAGAAAATTAAACAATTTTGAAGTAAAATAATCGGATACAATTTAGACTGTATAATAATTAATTTAGGAAATAAGAATTTAATATATATAAAGAAATGGAGTGAGGGGTTTCTGTGGCCGTCTGTGCAGACAAAAATGTTGGATAAATTCCATTAACATCCTATCGTCGATGTATGAGCCACTACGTTTGGTTAAAGTTGCGGTGTCTAATAGAGATTATTTCCTAATATTAACTACTGTATAGACTGAGTTTGCTACCAGAGTGATATAAACTGTAGTGTCGATGTATTGGTTTGTTTTAAATTAAATAAGACTTAAATCTAACGTTATCCATAGCTTTTTAGCAGAAGTAGGTATTGAATAAGGATTTCTGCCTACAATGTGTTATCAACTGTATGAGATAAGCCGACCCAGGTCAATAGCTGAAGACTGGTTTGACCGGTATAAGTCGGGATAACAATGGAATTAATGCTTAAAACTACGTTATGTCGACCTAGGCTGGAAAAAAATTTCAAGTCTTCATACATATATCTAAATCTATATACATATAAAATTAAATACAAAATTATAAATGGATCAGTGCATAAAAGATTTAAAACAGGTTATCTAACTTACGCTTAATGTATGCTAGTTGAACAGCAAAAATGTTTTTGATTAATTTTTTAGAATAATCAATTTATTTATTCAGTAAAAAAAAATATATTAATTTTCTTCTCTTTTGCTTGGCTTGTTTTTTTGCAATCTTAGACTGTATTAACTGAAATATGATTACAGATGTAAATAATTTTAAACTGATAAATTACATGAAAAACAATAAAATAAATTAAATTTGGAAAGCGATAAATATTTATAACAATAGATAATTAATGTAATTAAATAGCTAGCTAACCATTAAAGCAGACAGGATGTTAATAAGACTAGGTCGAATTTGATATTGGTTACTTACATTTTAGATATAAGTTCCTGAAATTAAAAGTTTATTGTCGCGAGGGGATAAAAAAGGTTAATTTAATAGTTAAATAAGTTATATTTAAAGAGACGAATTTAGATTTCGCGAAAAAAAGTTGGCAATACTAGTGTAACGTACTAGTGTATGTTAGTTTAAATTATAAAAGAAAGAATTTAATTTAGTCTGAATTTGATATAGGCCCCCTACTGGAAATTTAGCAAAAAGAAGGCACGCCGGCAAAGTGTAGCCAGCCGTTTGAGACATGTCACCCAGTGCACAAAAACCCTATTAAACTCTTCAAAATTAGGGTTTTCATTATTATTTATTTTATTTTTTTTCATTTGGACACGACCAAAAGAACCCGGAACACGAGACAAAGCCCATTTCTCTGCTACCATTCTGCAAAGGTAGCAGTTGGGAGGTACATGGATCTACTTTTATTATGCGTTGCCGGGTCATCAGATCGCGTGCTAAAATTAATAAAAGTACACTGGGCGAATCTCAATCTAGGCTAGCCATTTTTGACGATTAATTCTAAACACAATTTTATTAAAACTAAGCAAACTACACTAAAACCAATATTAAACTAAACTACATTGTAGTGCCACAACCTGTTGGACTAACACAAAAGGCCTATAATAACCGTGTATTAGTCCAACTAATAATATTACGATTAGAAAAATGTGATGCGCTCAGATATAAACCCTAGGGCTGTACCGGCCCTATTCCATGGGATTTAGGCAGGCATAGTAAAATATAATGGCACTAAAATGAAGCAAAGAAGAACCCTAAGCGGACATCTTCCCTCACTCGTGGTTGGAACACTACTCGGGGTTATCTAGTCCCGCATGTACATACAAGGTAGCAAAGGGGAGGGGGGAAAGGTGACTAATCACCATAAAATAATTATAACAACAAAAATCACTTATTAGGTTTGGTTGCTGTTGACAAACAGTTGCCATCATAAACTTGGCAACGCCTTGATGAATCAATGAGAGAGTATATTCATGACTTAGGTTATAGAATGGAATGAATTCTAAAACTGAAAATAGATAAAGACTTAATACAAACTTACAGTTTCTATAGAAGGAATTAAAGCCAAGGGATCTGCTTCATGTCCTGGAGTCTCAGTCCTGGAAACATTAAAATCACTGATATATACCACAATTAATATAAAGATATTGTTAGGAATTAAATATTAGGATTAGGTTAAATAGTGAAGTTTCATTCTAAGTTCCAGAACAGTTATAAACAATAGTTGTGACAATATTGAGCTGGCATCTATCAAACAAGTCATTCATTACTCAAAGATATATAAGCCAAGTTTGTTAGAAAATGGAGGTTAGACTTAGCAGGGCATTTATTGATAGTCAGTTTGAGACGGTTTAAAATTGTCATCAAACAGTTCTCAATGTAAATTTGAAATTTACCAATTAGTATTAATAGAAAAACCAAAAACTGTAATTTTAGACAGATTAAAAGAGTTTTTCTGAAATAAAAAAAAATTTTAGTAATTATCCAAATTTCTTGACTATATTTAATTAACAGTAATTACCATCCAATAGTTTGTGAAAGAAAAAACTATTAATAAAACAAATACAGTTTAATAGTGAAAAAACCATGATTTGAATAAGAATTATAAATAAATATATGTTAAAATGTTGAAAGAAATTAGGATGTGTAATATAGGGATTCGCATGTCTTAACAGGAAAATTCTTGTCGGGAAATGAAAACTACATAAGAGCTTGTGTAAAATTTTATAAAACTTTGTATAGATTTATAAAATAGAGAAATTTTCAAACAACTTTTGTTAATGAGTAAATTTTAGAAATCTTAATAATTAAAAACTTAGAGACAATATTAAAAGACGAAAAACGTCAAAATTCTGAATAAACATAAATTATAGAAAAAGTAATTTAATAAAAAAGAAAAGCCATTTTGAATAAAAATAAACTAAAAAGCCAAATAATAATAGTCAAGTCTATGAAAATGGTGGACAAAGTTTAAAGAGGAAAGAAAGTTACGTAGCTCGGCTAGGAAGAAACCAAAACTAGTTTTGGAATTTTTAGACCAAGAATGAACAAGAATCTATTTTCACCAATTGAAAAAGCTGAAAAATGAAAGTGTTAGACATTCAAAATCTTTGATTTCTTTAGAAGGACATAACTCCAAAAATAAACATCCTAGAGACTCCAATTAGGTTTGTTTACAAACACAAGAAAAGGGGCTTCAAAATGAGATAAACATATCAAGAATCCAGCAAAGCAGAGTGTAATGAAGAATTGAAGAAAAAACTATAAAAAATCCAATATTTCCCATGTTAAGATGAAAAGCCGATCAAGCTCGATATGAGCAGAAGAGGGATGAAGAAGCAGGGAAGCCAACTTAACTCACAAACAATTAAAGAAAATTGACAAATAATTTGAAAAAAATAACTTAAATAACTAAATCAAAGAATTAAATTGACAGAAAGAAAAATTATAGCCATGAAGGAGTATACTGCAGTAATCTAATTAAATAAAATAAAACATGAAGAAAAAAGCAAACTACAATTTTTTTTTTTTAATACGAGTTACTAGAATTGATCTCCCACTCCAAACGTTGTTCTTTAGAAAAACTGGAGACAAATTTAGTATCGTTCGAACTCTTGAAACAAATCTACGCTTCTACGGATATCAAAAATTTCATAGTGTTACAGGGACTTGCAGGGTTAATAAATGCTGGAAAAGCAGTGACTCGTGGAAAGCCTGCTATAAAAAACTGAAGAGCGAATTTGAAGTGAAAGAGTTATTGCATGCTCCGCCAAATAGTGTAATGTTGTCGTTATAAATAATTCAACGAAACATTTCTTCAAAACTTTAAATAATTTTTTTTTTTTTTTTTTTTTTTTTTTTTTTTTTTTTTTTTTTTAATTTTATTTATTCATAACCAATTTATAAACAAAATCGACCAATGATTCATTCTTAAATACTAAATCACATTAGAGGATAATCATTATAATAATAACTTCCTTATTATTACTGAAGCAGTTCGTGAGGCTTAATCCTCTTGAGGCGGCGAACATTATCGGCCACTTCAAGCACTGCTCTCATTTCTAAATTCTCATGAGTGAGAAGACGCAAATTGTGACTTATTGCACATTTCTTGATTTCCTCCTCAACAAGTCTGATGTTCAAGTCGCGATGTAAATCACCATTTCTAATATACCATGGGGCATTGACTATTCCCCGTAATACCTTGTTCTGGAATTTTTGAATTATTTGGATATTAGACTGCTTTGTGCAGCCCCATAGTTGTATGCCATATGTCCATACTGGTTTCAATATTTGATTGTATATTAAGATTTTATTCTGCACTGTAAGCCCAGAGTTACGTCCAAGCAGCCAGTAAAGTTTTCTATATTTTATTCTAAGCTCTTCAACTTTTTTCTTTACATGGACTTTCCATTTGAGCTTAGTATCTAAGGTCATCCCCAAGTATTTGGCATTGTTGGAGTAAGGAACAGCTTGAGCATTGATAAACAATGGATGGGTGATATTCTTCCTATTCGTAAAGTTTATGTGCGTTGATTTTGCCTCATTTAGTTTAATTCGCCAGCACTTTGTCCAGGTACTTATCTTATCCATTGCACCCTGTAGTCTACTCGTGGCCTTCTCAATACAAGCATCAACAGCAAGGATAGCAGTGTCATCAGCAAATGTGGCAACAATTGAATCAACAACATCTGGAATATCACGCGTATACAACAAATAGAGCACAGGTCCAAGGACACTACCTTGCGGTACACCTGCTGTTATCCTCTTTAATTCTGAGTAGTCACAGCCATGACGAACTCGAAAGTACCTTCCTTTAATATACGATTGTAATAACTCAAAGTACTGAGTAGGCCTGGGCAACATCAAGAAAAACAGCTGAACATATTTTTTTCTCTTCAAGAGCTTTTTCAATTACATTGATAATACGGTGAATCTGATCTATAGTAGAATGCCTACGTCTAAACCCAAACTGATGTGTAGGAATCAGCTGTCTGTCTCGAATGATCGGCTCAAGCCTTCTTAGAAGCAGCTTTTCGAAGATCTTAGACATGACTGGTAGTAATGATATCGGACGGTATGATGTTACAGCGGAAGAGGGTTTTCCTGGTTTTAATATTAGTATTACCTCCGCAATTTTCCAATGGTGAGGTACATATTTCACCTTAAAGCAGGCATTTATCATATGTTGAAGCCTTATGATAGCCATGTCTGGGAGCTCTTTCATTATCTGGCCAGTTATAAGATCATATCCTGGTGATTTCTTTGCTGATATGTTGCACCTTATCATATTCTTAAGCTCTTTTAGGGTCACGAATTGGATGTCTTTTTTGTCATTTCTATCTAAAGAACTGATATTTTCCTGATCTGTACTTTTTGGAAAGGGACTAAAAACACCGGCTAGATATTTAGCAAACAGATTCGCTTTCTGCATAGAGTTTGTGGCCCACAAACCATTCTCCATCTTTAATGGTGGATTTTGAATTTTAGGCCTCTTTATTTTTTTAGCAGCCTTCCAAAGTGAATATTCTGTATTTTCATCAGCAGTTAAATTGCTGAGAAATCTACACAACGCTTCATTTTTAATTTCCTTGATACGTTTTTTTAGTTGGTTACTGAGTCGATTAAATCTAACTTTATCGTCTGGATATCTGGATTGCTGCCACTTTCTTCGAGCGCGTCTTTTTTCTAGAACCAGCTCTCTGACCTCCATTGGGTAACTCGTATCCAATCCAATGTTTCGACTTTGAGGTGGTGTACTTTCTTCTGCTGCCTGCTGTATGTCAGCAATGAATTGTTCGACCCCTCTATCAATCTCTTCCTTGGTTTCAAGTGGAACTTCAAGGTCCAAGTACATCTGCAACTTTGCTCTAAACTCGTCCCAGTTTGTTTTCTTTGTACATAGTCTTGGGAGATTTGGTTTCTGTATTATTGATTTACTGACTGTTAAAATCACTGGCGTGTGGTCAGATGACAAATCGTGGTTACTTTCAACAGAAATATAATTACAGTTTATGCCCTTGGCGACAAAGAAATCAATCAAATCAGGCAATTTTTGGGGATCGGTGGGCCAGTAAGTTGGTGATCCAGAGGAAAGAAATGTGCATTTATATTCTAGTCCTGCATGATATAGCTCTTTACCTTTTGTAGTGATCAGTCTAGAGCCCCAGTGTGTATGTTTTGCATTATAATCTCCTCCAATAACAAAACATGAACCCAAGGTTTTAAAGAGACTTTTGAAGTCATCTTTGGAGGGCGAGTGTCTTGGCGGACAGTAAATTGCAGAAATTTTAAGCAATTTCTTCTTAGACTGTATGCTGACTGTTGTTACTTGCATCATTTCTTCTTCAACTGCAGGTTCCTCCCAATGTAGTATATTATCTTTTATCAGTACAGCTGATCCTCCTCTAGCTTTGTTGGCTGGGTGTGGACTGTGATAGCAAACAAAGCCACGAATATTAACAAATGAATGCTTTGTAAAATGAGTTTCAGAGATAAGGCAGACGTCTATTTTCTGATGTTTCAAGAACAATTCCAATTCAGATAAATGTTTCAGTAAACCATTAGCATTCCAATTTCCAATACGGAGAGTAAAATTCATTTCTTCTTTGAAGCGGTTGATTTTTTAGAATTTGTGTTTAGCATACTTATTGTTTCAGTTAGAAATTTAATCGATTTATCTTGACTGTCTAACCGTTGTATAATAGATGTCCACATGTCTTTCATTGAATTCTCTTCATCTTTTCTTCTATTTTTAATAATTTCGGAATATGTTTTTGTATTTTGCTCTTTGTTGTTTTCATCTACTTTCGCTTGTTCGCTACCCGAGACACCACTGTGTTTTTTATCAGAAATAGCTCTAGCATAATCTTTTTGTCGATGACCAATCTGTCTATTTCGTCTCTCCTGATTTTCCTTCGCTATCAGACAACCCCTGTAGTTTGCAGGGTGCTCACCTTTACAGTTAATACATTTAGGCTTTTGATTTATCTTCAAAGTACATACCTTTGTAGGATGCTTACCAGCACACTTCACACAGGCATAATCTCTTTGGCAATAACGTTGTGTATGCCCAAATGCTTGACATCGCTTGCACTGTGGAATAAGATTTACGTTTCTCCTCAGTGCCTCTATTTTTACCCCTATTCCCAATATTGATTTAATAGCATAAACTTGGTTAATATCTTCCCCGTTATGAAATGTAAGCATGAACAATTGCAAACCTCTTCTATGTGCAATGTATTCACCATTTCTATCTTCTATTGTTTCTTTTTTGATGATATTCTTAGCTTCCAATATCTTAAAGCCCTTACCGGATAGATCCTGAATAATGTCATTTTCCTCACACGATGGGTGAAGTCCTCTAGCCATTACCTTTATAGGTCTCGCGGTTTTATCCTCATATGAATGCCACTGTATCTTTTGATTTGTTAGTTCTGCAGTAACTGATCTATATGTGTCACTGTCTGGAACATTTATTTTCCAGACATTATTATTATAAGAGACGTATTTGCATTCATTATTTGTTACTTTATTGATAAGATCCTTCAAAGTGCTAAAGGTTTCTATTCTAGAAGCAATTATAGGTGGAGGTGTATGACACTTTTTAGATGGTTTTTCATTTACCTTTTCTCTGTTGCTGTCACTTATTGGCAGCGATTGGTGTTCCTTTTCTTTAGTTCTACATTGGTTAATTGGTGTATTCTTAGATTTTGTTTGTCCAAATTCAGGTGAATACTCTGCCTTCCGTTTCTTTGCAGATAGTTTATACTTCTTGAGCACCCAATCGGTTTCCCGTGTCAGTTCTTCTTCATCAGTGAAGTATTCTGCCTGTTCATTGTCTTGACTAGTCGTTGGTTTTTGTATAACTGCACTTGATTTAAGTTCAGTGATTTCACTTCTTAGTGCACTACACAGCAACTCAATTTCATTCAGCTTCTTACGAAGTTCTCTATTTTCCTTAACCAGAGTGGATAAGTCACTGCTTTCAGAAGGAGGCGAGGATCCACTCTCCTCGATGTCCATGACAGGAAGGCCTGACCCCAACTTGGCCATACCCTTTGGAGATCTTTGAGTAACGCTACTTCTCTGAAATGGATTTTCTTTATTTTTGGTATTTTCACTTGTAGTACTCTGGGTCAAGTGAGCCACCCTCTCCGACATTCCATCGTGTGTCTGGTCGCCCCCAGAATCCTCGCGACCTACACCGGCCACCGGGGCTCTCACCCGATCGGAACCAGTGGTGGGATTCACCTTTGCAGGCTTACCCACCTGGGGTATTTCAGTATTTAGATCACACATCATGGTTGCTATTCGACGAGTTAGAAGAATTAGAAGGAAGAATAAATTAGAGACCCCTAGCCTTCGGAAACCTAACAGCGTCAGGGTCGGAAAAAAAGGCTTAGTGCCCAATAGAAAAGAAGAAAAGAGTAGGGAATTCACCAAAGACAAGATGAAGAATGGTGAAGACCAGCTCGGGTACCCCGGGATTGCCAATCCCGTACCCACAAGATGTGGGCCCCTGGGGGAATTTAAATAAAATAAAATAAATAATAAATAATTCAACTGTATAGAAAAACTTACAATTGGAAACAAGACGAAAGGGAGAATCTTCTGTTTTGTGAAGGTACACAAAAACAAGGCTTTATTAAAATTTTATATTTAAATTTAAACTTTTAATTTTGAGGAATAAAGAATTTTAAAAGATAATGGCGAACTTATGAAAGTTAAAGAAATAAATGTAAATATAAAGGACAAAGTGATAAGAAATCAAATAAATAAATCCTGAAATACATATTTTAGTTGTTTACATATGGTTTGATGTAAGGATTTGATATACAATAACATTTTTTATCTTAAGGTAGGTGTGTTTATAAACTTTAGTTTGTAAAAAGTCAAGGAATTGTTTTTTTTTTTATATGAAATTTCAAATTATTTGTGTTTTACCAAAAGAGCAAAAGTTCAAAGAAATAATTTTACTCAAGAATAAATAAATTTTAACTCTAAATGTCACTCCTTGGAGTGTAGAGTCTCATAACCAAAGGTAAGGGCTAGTATAAGGATAAATAAAGTGTTAGAGTAAGAAATCTAAGGAAGGAAATTCCTTAAGAGAAGAAAAACTTAACTTTCCTTTCCTTGTCCGTTTATTGTCAAAGGTAGAAAAAACTGGTATATTTCGCTAGATACAGTAATTAATAACATTGGAAATAAAATTTAATATTTTGTCTGAAAATTATTGTTATTTTTATCGAAGACAATTTATGTAGGATATGTCTCAAAAATTGATTTTAGTATGGACTAAAATTCGGGCATTTTGAATATGTTGTTAACGAGTAATGGTAAAAAAAAAATTAATAAATAAAAACATTACCTTAGCCGCTGTCATTAACATTTTCATATCATATTACAAAAGTGTATTAAGTGTATTATATTTCTTAAAATGTCAATTTTTTGCGCTTTTGGTATGGATAATTGTGAAAGTTCATGTATCATTGATAGGTTTTCAATTAAATAGAATTGAAGGAAATTCCTAAATATTTATATTTACTACAACAGTGTTCAGTAGCGTTTTAAAATCCACCCTGATATTTATTTATTAGCCAAAATTTATACCCAAATTATTTTTTTGAATAAATTTCTTGTATATACAAATTTACAAAAGTGTTTTAATTAAATGTACTAGTTGTGATGCAAAAAAATGAGACATATCCATTCATATTATTTTTACAATTCAAAAATTATCTGTAAATAAAGTTTAATTTATAAACTGTATCAACTTTATAAATTGTAATTATGTTTCTGTAAATATTGTTACTGTACATAAAAAAAAAAAAGAAATAAAAAATAAATAAATAAAAAAATTTAAAAATCAAAATTTGCATTTTTAAAATTAGCGAAAATAAACATAATTTCAAAATTTAAAGAAAGAATGAAAAACAACACACTAGGAGTTACGAACAGGCTCGATAATATAGCAAAGTTTGAACAACCTGTTGCATAGGGCTTGTGAGATATGATGGTTATATGGAAGGAAAACCACAATCTTTTCATGTAACCAAAATATGTTTTTGACAATTAAGTAGTTATTATAATTGTTTAAATACACATTAATTAACTAAAGCCCATTAAAGTAAGTATAATTCCCAAATAAATAAATCAAAAACTTGTACAAAGAAAAACCATGTAAATTGTAAAAAAGTACAAGCAAGCATAATTCAGGTGGGGATTACCGTTACCTAGTACGTCATTACCCCAAATTTGACCAACAATACTGAAAACATTGATATTGAGAAAAAAACAATAGTCAGGTAATTAAAAAAGTTTTAAGATAAATTCGACGTAGAATCCATTGGGGATCATGAGAAAAATTGAAGAAAAAAATCTATCTTAAAAGCTACAGAAGATATGAGCAAATTACTAAACTCAAAAAAGAGTCTACAATTGGCCATAGTGTTTGATTGTAAAGTGGGGATGATAAAACTATAAAACGACTTTCCCAGAGCTTAGGGAGTCATTCTGATTATCCTGTTATTACCATCAGCATCGCTCTAATTACTTAAAATTCTTAGATGTGAACAGTGTAAAATTTTCTACAAAAAACTAAAAGCCTAATAAATGTAAATTCAGCAAATTCTATAAATTGGCATAATTTGGGAACATTAGTAGACAATCACCAAAATCAAGAAAAAAACACTCGAACTTCAGCATATGCGCTCTTGAAGATAGGATCAATTATAAACATTCATCATAAACTCTGGATTTCAAGCCAACAGTAGAACAGACCTAAGCCTCCTAAGAAGCCGTGGACTTTGCAAATTGGAGGAATCCAGACTGAAAGAACGAGAATTCGATCATCGCTTTTATAACGTAGCGAAATATCAAAATTTAAGAATATAGAATCAATGACAATTTTAAATTCAGAAGTTCTCATTTGTCTTAAATAAATCATCAACTTTAGAAATACTTATATCTCATTGGGTTATTTAGAATCATTATCATTGTTAACGATAAAGGTAATTCCAATTATATAAATTCATAGAATAATCAAATGTCATGTCATATTAATATATTGTGTGCATAAATCAATATTCAATCATTTGTCTGTAAATGTTAAAATATAGAATTGAGGAGATAAATTTTGACAAATTAATTCTAAAACCATTGACTACTTGATTTTAAATACTTTCCTGATCTACTTTTGTTAGGGATCATATTTCTCCAAATGGCACGACTTGAGAGAGGTATAAATTGGCTCATACTGCGTAAGCAAAATTCAAATCATTAAAATCCTTACTTATAAGATTTTTTTATATAAATTACGGCTCAAGAGGTGTATTACGGCAATTTCTTGTGTTCGATTTTTGTTTTCTTTAAGAAAGGGCTGGGTATTAGATAATAACCCTGAACATATCAGTCTATTATAATGATTAATTTCTAACAAAAAGTGTATCGGCCAAAGTGATAACAGTATTCGGAATTAAAATTAATTAACATTTACAGACAAATACCATAGTTGTATAAGGAAAACCTATTTGCATCTCAATATTCTGTCAGTACAGACATTATGGTAGAATTTAACAAAACTGTAAATATAATTGTAAAAAACTTTAGCGAATTATGGAATAAGATGTTACTTATAAATAAGAAGTTAGATGATTTTAAAGAATTAAACAAATTTATAGATGCACTTAATAAATTTAATATTTTATGAATATCTTGCTAAGTTTAGTACAAAATATAGAGAACTCACTAAATTCTGTAAACTAGGAACTAACTAAACTCCGCCCACCAAGAATAATTTAAAAAAAAAAAAAATTTAAACTCGAATATTCACAAATACTATAATAATCAATTGCCATTAGAAGCACAAATAGAAAATATTTGGGAATTCAAAAATTTGTTAGAAGTTGTTTCTAAAATTGTTTTAGTTTGTTCAAGAAATAAATATTAAATATCTTTAAAAATACACTTACATACAGATGAGCACATTTTATTCACACATATAACAATACCTAACAAAAGCAATAAACATAACAGTAACAAATATATACATGATTGATAATTTCTCAGATTTTACCTACATACTACAAAATGAGAAATCATTTGTGTTATAATATGTTTTCTCCAGAAACAGTTGCTTTAGTTTTTTTGAATAGTGTTATTTATAGTACCGGTATCCCCTACAGATGGCACGCGACCTACAAGTAGGTCGCCCACGTGTTCCCAAGTGATTTCACCAACTATAAAACACGTATTTTGCATTTCAACATTTCGCCCACTTAGAATCTTCCTATCACAATAAATAAAATACCGTTGGAAAGCTAAGTTCCGTAGATGCATAACTTAATTACGCAAAAAAAAAAATAATACCACAAAACGTTATAAATAATATTCCAAAAATTGGTGAAGTTTGCATATTTTTGATGCGTAAAATCGTAAATTTCAACTCTGCGCCTTTTCGTAAACGCGACGCTATTTTTCCCAATTTGATTACAACTCTATTTATCTGTCAAACGGGTTGACCAAAACACTGTTCTATAGATCACATCTTTCTCTTTCAAACCGTAGATTACAAATTTTTCTGCGTCTTAAAGATCCAGAGATATTTCTACTTGACGAAACTAGAAACTTGACGGCACGAAATTCAATTGGCATTCGATGCAGTTAACGAAATGGCATAATCGATTACTGAGTTGAATTTTTGTAATCGAACTTTACAGTATGTTGTAGAGGAAATTTCATTCTACAAGTTGGTACTACTTGACATACTGTACAGTTATTATCAGATGCTTCTTTTCAAGACCAAACATAGGCAATCTTACGCGATGCGGTGACATAAAATAGACGCAAGAGGGCGTGGCATTTGTGTAATATTTTTATTATTTCTTTTATTTTGAAGGTTTGTGTATACAAATTGTATATAAATTGTGTATACAAGTTACAATATATGTGTTTTTATTTCTAAAGTTTATGTTTTTGAGTGAATTTCGAGTGTGTATATGGAATAACCTAAAAGGTAAGTTGAAATTCTAGTATATATGCAAATTTTCTTATATTTAGTGTTTTATATGATTATACAAGTGAATATGTGTGTTATTCTTTGTAAAGTATATTGTCTTAGTAAAATCTAATGATTTTGTCTTAGGCCTAGCTTTAGAAAGTTACTAATTACGCCTAAATGATCGAGGTGTCAACCTAACCTTCAAGCTTCAGAATATCAATATTTTGAAAATCGTCATTTTTATTTTGAAAATGTAACAAATTATTATTTTTTTCCCCTAAATATATTCATAAATATATTACAAATCTCAAGTAATGGTTGAAAAAATTCCAAAAAATCTATTAGTATATTATTCATTACCATTTCTGTGAAATTTCTGCTCCGTTACTCTTCGATTTTTTGGTATTTGACCAAAAAACTCCAAATGTGATACATGTAACATTTTTTTTTCACTACACAACTACATTCTATGCACCTTTCTGAACATAATGATATATAGTAGCCTACTCTTGTATAAAATATATATTACTATATTTGGTAAATAATTGAAAGAAAAAATATTCTTTTACATCTTTTTATAAAATATTTTTTTAAATTTTTAAAATGTAACAAATTTACATATTTTTTTTTCCTAAATATATTCACAAATAATACACAAAAATTGTGTATATCTTAGAAAAAGGTAGTAAGCTATAGATTTTGGGTGATACAGGTATTTCTGAAAAATGATAACATCATTTTTTGACATGTAACATACTTACTCCAAAACCGTTTCAAAAATTTTTTTCTTATTACATAGATGAATTCTATGCACCTTTCTGAGAAAAATGATATCTTATAAGTTAGGTTTTGTGTAATATTATATATTAATGTGTATATATATATTAATTTTTAAACAAACGAAGAATTGTCAAGAAAATTAACATTGCCGGTTCCAGGGAAAATGTAGAATTTAACTGATTGTAAAATTTGATATCCTTATATAAAGGACTCCTTTCCAGCAGGGTAAGCCTGTGAATTATGTACAACATTGTTTCCCTGTTCCTTGTGCCATAATTGTGGTGCAGAAAATAATTGAGTGTTAACAGAAAAAAAAATATATATATAGGCCTAGTCCATTATATTCCAGTTAAATTATTTGGAGATAGAGTTAAACTTCTGATACAATTTTGGTTATTCAGAATAAACAATACAAACTGCATGAAAATTATTTGTGAAAAAGAAATTATAAAAACCACAAAAGATGATTTATTTATAAGTTATTGTGTAAAAATAAAAGGAGTTGGGACTCTAATGTCCAAGTAAAGTTATATCTTCTCCATCAAAAATTGGACAATTAGTATGTAAAAGTAAAAGAATAAGTTATACTCAAAGTTTTAATATTAGGTAAAACAGTATAACTGAAACAGAAAATATTCAAACCTTAATTCATAAATTATTTCAAACGTTGGCAAGACTTCACATAATGTTTGTCTACTTACCAAGCAATATCTATTTCTTCTTCATCTTTCACATTGATGAATTCCATCATCTTGCTTTGGTAAACTTCATCTGTATTCTCCTTACCGTCGTCTTCTTCCTTTATCTCAATATTTGATTCAGTCACATCTTTGATCAAACAGCTTTCTTCTTCTTCTATTAACTCAAAACTAACCTCCTCTTGTTTTATTTCTATATCTAGATTTTCTTCTTTAATGTTATCCAAAAGATCTGAATGTTCCATGATGTAGTTCTGAAACAATAAGAGATTTAACAACAAATTGTATTTGCAAAGTACAGATTATTGTTTAATTTATAATAAATACTAGTTTAATCTAGAATGAATACCTTAAATAACTTGAATGAATAACAATAAAATATTTATTTATAAGAATTATGTACTATATTTTTAGAAAAGATCATTTTCCAAATATTTGAAAGGATACTTCCTTCTGCCCTAACCACTAGTAACCTACTCCCTTTAGAAGGATAGTAGCTAGCCAACCCTATACAAATGTTTAGAGGAAATTGTTCATCAGGAGTTGTCGAAACATGGAAGAAATAAATGTTCTCAGTCCATTTCAATTAAGCTTTCAGACAGGCAATAGCACTGCAAAAACACTAACATATGTATCTGATAATATACAATTAACAAAGGTCCGTAGAGAAGCTACTCTGTTAAAGTTATTTAATTTCTCTACAGCTTTCGATTGTGTCAATTATTCTTTGTTTTTAAAATTGAAAAGAATCGAGCTGTCATTTCAATGCATAACTTGAACCAAATCATATTCGTATGGAAGGGAGAAAGGTGTATTTTTTATTCAATATGCAAAACTTTGACATTTTCAGTGGGATCATAACTATGACCAGAATCTAGTAAATGGTTAGTAAAATTTGAATTTGTTGACCATACTTAGAACAATGTACATGTTCTTTAATTCTAGTTAACTTTTCACGAAAATAAAACATAATTTCGACTTTTCTAGGTTAAGGTCTATTAAGTGAATTATGTGTTAAATTAGGAATATACACATGAATTTTTACCTTACATGGTTAAGTAACGTAGCTATATAGCCACCTTACCTGACCTATGTATAAATTTGTAAAAAAAAGAAGAAATTGTGTGTTATATCCTAAACGGTCCCCATCCAAGTACTAACCGTGGTCGATGTTGCTTGACTTTGGTGACATAAATCCATTGAATTCTGTAGTTTAGAAATTGCGATTTTTCGGTGAAAATATTAGCACTGTGTTGAAAACTTATTTTATTATTAACAAATAAGATATGTAGAACATGTTAATAAAAATTACCAAAAAAGCAGTGACTTTCTTTATAAACAATTACCGGTAATTGTTTATTAAAATTGGCGCTTTATTTTCTGGATTTTTTTTTTTATCATCACTACATATAATAACGATAAATATGTATAAATAAATAAGTATAAATACACTTTTTATGAATAATAAATGTTTTCTTTGTGCAGATCACTTTTTTTTTTCACTGAAAAATGGCAATCTAAAAACTATCAAATCCAAGCATATTATTATAGGTTAGACATAATGAAAAATGTTCACATTTACATCTCATATGTTACTAAAGATATTTCAATGTATAAATCGGTCAACACGTGTCACGTGATATGCTCTGAATCCTCCATATTAAAAGTCTAATTTCAAATTATTACCTTCAATAAACTTACGAAAGGTTTGTTCAGGTGATTACATATATATAAGGATTTGCCAGGTGCTTATTTATATATAGCTACCCAGTGAAACGTGTAGAGATATATAATTATATCGGTAATTAAACAAATTATTAACTTCAATAAACGTATGAAAAGCACATGAACAAACATGTTGTGATATGAAATAGCAATCTAGCATAGTTATAGTGTGATGTGCGTGCGTCAAACCATACGGTATTCTCAAAATATTTTTCATTGCTATTATGTCTTGCCATTATGTGTAACCTACAAAAGGAAAATATCATTTATTCTTAAGAAGTAGGCTAAGGTATGTAGTAGACGATACAAAAAAAGTCTGGAAAATAAGGTGGCACCTTTAAGTACACAATTACCGCCAGTATGCATTCAATTTCTGCTTTTCCACCGACCTCCACATACCCAACCGGATGCAATGAGCCTATGCATCTAGGTTCATACATTACTTGGAGGGAAGATAAAAGCGTATCGTTGGATGCATGCACATTACATGTCTTTTGACAGAAGTAGGTCTCGGCAGGATTAGGTAGTTAAGTAACCATATGTATATATTTAACTTCCCAGACCTTTAGGTACTTAACTAGTATGTAAAAGATACTGGATTGGTAAATGTTTACTTTAAGATGGCGCCTTATTTTTCGGAATATTTATTTTATCGTCTACTACTTCCATTACTTTTTAAGAGTAAATAATGTTTTCATTGCGCAGATCATAATTTTCACTGAAAAATCACAATCTAAAAACTAACAAATCCAACATTTACAGGTTAAAACATAATGGCAATGATAATAGCTTATGGTTTGACGCATGCACATTATACAATGAAACTACGCTAGATCGCTATTTCATAACAAGAGGTTTGCCCAGGTTGCTTTTCGTATGTTTATTGAAGTTAATAATTTGCTTACTTTGCGATATATATATATATATCACGACCAGTTTGGTCAAGTAGCCATATATATATATATATATATATATATATATATATATATATATATATATATATATATAACACCTGGCCAAACTTTACGTAAGTTTATTGATGTTAATAATTTGAAATTCGATTAATTAATATGGAGAAATTGCAGCATATCACGTGATCTGTGATCACGGATATTATACATTGACATATTTTTAGTAACCTATAAAACATAAATGTGAACATCTAGCCATTATATCTAACCTATAAATACATCAAATTTGATTGTTTTTAGATTGCGAATTCTATACTGAAAAATAGTGATCTGAGCAAGAAAAACATTATTTATTCATAAGAAGTAAGGTATGTAGTAGAAGATAAAAAAATAAAATATGGAAAATAAGGCACCACCTTAAAGTAAACTTTTTTTGGATGTAATAAGTCCACAACATTAAGCAGTAATGAGTATTTATATTGTTTACACTGTGACCAACAGTACTTGATAGAATTCCATTTTAACAAATAAAACACAATTTTTCTTTTGTAAATTCTATAATTTACAAAAGAAAAATTGTGTTTTATTTGTTAAAATAAGTATTTAGTTTGACAGTGGACTGTATAAATCTAATTACCTAATCAGACATATTTTGGATGAATATAAACATCGAGTGATGAGACATTGACTAAAGTAGTAATACAGATGAACATTGGCATGTAGTAACCTAAACACATTATGGGTGGAAGAGAAACTGGGATTATAAATATAACATAACCTAACTCTAGAATAATACACTTTCATTTGCCAGATTCCGAGGGAGAGAGGAAATTAAGCTTAACAGCATAAACTCTACAGGTAATTCCTACAAATTTATCATCCCCAGACTTAGTGTGTAACCTACAATTATTATAATTGAAAACAAAAATCAGAAGGTGGATAACACTAAAGAAATATCTAAATAAGACTCAAATCATTTATCACCAATCTTCCATAATAAATAAAACTAAGTAATATTACTTACATAAATGAAGGAGGTACTTTGTAGAAAAATAAAATAGAAAATATAGTTTTAAAACTAGGAAAACTACTAGCAGCAGTTAGGACATTAAAATATTACAACATTTACAACTGTAGAATGTGCAACAGCCTGCATCATAACTATTTCTTCTTCTTTTTCTCATCGCCTATACTTGAAGGAATGGATTGGAAGAAACATTATTACCATTTGTATTAAAAAAATATACATATATTAAATGCATTGTGAAATTCTTATTTTATACCTGTGTAATAAATTATATTTATGTTACGTTCATGAAAAAAAAAAAAGTGATTTTTGTTATTTTTTATTCTATGAAATTTTTTTGAATACATAGATACTACAAAATACTTGCTATTATTGCATTATTTATAGTATTTATTTGTATTTTTATCTATCCTTGACATTGATTATATGTAAACTTACACTAACTGTGTACAATTTATATGACTTTTGAAATGTTATATTTTCATAGCCTTGGCAATAATTTTGTATTGTTTTAATATTAGGTCGGCAGTACCTGTAGAACTAAATATTTTTGTACAGCTGTTTTATTGCATTTGTGTTTATATTTACATTGTGAATAACCTATTTAGTAAAAGTAATTTGAAGAACTAAAAATAATGCCCAGAGTAAAAAAGTTTGGTAAGAGGAAGGTTTTATTTATAAAACCATGTGTTATTAGTGGTGTGAGTGTTGTAAATAGTTCAAATTGTGTAAATTTAGTAAATAATATAACCTCAAATAATAGTGATCCTAGACCTAGCTTGCCAATCAGAGCAGTAAAAGTAGTACTTTAGAAAACCCTATGCATGGGCTGTGTCCGTCCCAAACAGAAAGGTTCATGGTGCAATTTAGCACAACAAATTTGACCAATACAGTCTACCCATAGTAGTTATGGAAACCATAAAAACTATTTTGAAAGCTCTAGCTGATCCTGAATTGTTAAAAAAATGTGTAGATGGTAAGACTCAAAATCAAAATGAATCGTTAAATATGATTTGGACTAGAATTCCTAAAAATGATTTTGTTGGACTATCAACCCTAAAAAATGGTGTATTTGATGCTGTTATTTCTTATAATGAGGGAGTTTTGGGAAAGGTTAGAGTTTTAGAAAATGTTAAGACTGCTTGAAAATTAGGGGGACACAGATGACCCTAGTTATGGATATAGAGCTCACTAAGGGCAATGCAAGTAAGAGTTGTAGTTATAAACCTGATATTTCACTTTAAACAGAGTTTCCCGTAAGTTTAGTTTCGGTACCATTATTTTTTTGTAAACCGCTTGTCCAAACTGACTGAAATTTTCAGCTATTACTCATTAAGTTATGTTTCATAAAAATAAGAAATATCTTTGTAATGTGATTTATTAAAAAAAAATTAGAACTGTTTTTACAGTTATTTAAAACACTATTTTAGGTAAGATCATTAAAAAATTTGTAAAGCTAACAGTTTTCATTTGATAGAAACAATAGATCTTGTTATCAAATGCTAAGTAACAAATAAACACGTAAAAAATTTTACAGAATTATTTATAACACTTTTCAAGAAAATGGTACTGAAAAACAGTTAATTTAACATGGACAGCATAGGGACAACTGGGTTCACTTAATAAAATGAAAGTCAAATGGGAATTGATTTATTTATTGTCTGTATGATTTGTATTTATGTAAGTCGCATATAAATGGGGTCATATTTTGAATCATAGAAAAATTGGGATTTAAAGGATGGGAGTTGTGTTATAGTTTTTTCTTCTCCCCAGATTTCCTTCTAGCATTCCTTAAAGAGTAAGGATAGAATACTCTCCATATAAGGGAGTACATGAATATTAGTGTATTGTATGTCAGTTATGTTACTAAGTCCTGTTGAGTGGTTTTCCCCCTCAATGGTCATCTTCCAAGGCGGAACTGTCCATGTAGGACTCTGCCTGGCCTCCCTCCACTCTTCTCAGTTGTCAGCTTTTCTTCTCCACCTCCGGATCCTCATCTTTCTCAAATCATTTCCATCTTCACATGCCTTGTGGCTCTTTCCCTGTTATCATGCTGAAATTCATAATTTGCTCCCTTAATTTTTTCCAAACACAGAATCACCCAGGCTTATCCTTTATTGCTGGTAATGCTAAACTTTTCGTCATTGGCAATTCAAGAATTTTAAATATATACTTCAAATGTAGATTAAAAAAAAATACCAGCAATGATCAAAACCCGTTTCCAATTATATCATGTAAGTCGGTGTAGACGCAGGTAGTCCCAATATTCTCCTATAGCAAACCTTTGAAATCCTTCTAACACTTCTAGCCATATGAAGCCCCAAACCTGAGCCATGTACCCTATTACCGCACTACAAATCGCATTGTGAACTGTCCATTTTGCAAAAACAGGTATGTTATTTTTAACAAATAAATCACTAAGGACGTTATTGAGGATAAATTTTGCCGTAGTTACCTTTGCCCTTGCATGCGCACAAAAACTCAGAATAGGCGTCAATATAATTCCTAAATATTTGAACTCATTTACTAATTCTAAACGTTCTCCCTTCTCATAACCATTTTTCATGTGCACCTAATTTCCCTCCTCTAATAATCATTATTTTGGTTTTATCTTTATTTACCATAAGACCCCATTGTTTACAATAATTATTTAAAATAAAAATCATTTTTTGCTAGGAGCTTGGTCTATCAGCAAAGAAAACTATATCATCAGCATATAAAAGTGACAACTACAATATTTCCCACAGTCATGTCCCTTCCTAAAATGTCATCCAGATCATTTAGGTACAATGAAAATAACACTGGGGAACCTCCCCCACTAATAACATTATTAATACAAAATCAAATTATGCATGCCACAAACGGACAACAACCATTTTTCACCAATTTCAATACTAACTTCCAACCATTGAATATATGTAGGAAGGGCAGATACATGGATGCCATTGAGGAATTTGAAATTTATAAAGCTTTCAAAGATAATAAAAGTGATTTATTGAATGACTATATGATACCGCGATGACATTGATAAATAACGTAGTGGACAAACCAAGATAAACAACCCTTACTTCAGTCGTTCTTGAACCGTTGGTATACACCTGTCGCGCATTTGAGTGTTATTTGTATGTGATTTGTACGTTTTGTAGTGTTTTAATATTTTAACAACCTCAGGAGCGAGTCTGAAGATGGAACATACATTCTGAAATGTGTAAAATATGTTACAAAATAAGTCACAAGACAGAGTAAGTATGAAATAACTTGGAAAAATATATGATAGAGAAAATTAGAACAAGAAAAAAGGCCTCGTGTTATATCAAGAAACGTGATAGGCATAACAAAATATGAAATAAAAGCTAAACTTGCAAAACAATAGCAAAGGAAAAGATTTGTATAGGCACTAAGAAACAAGTAAATCACACTTGGGTCTTAATAAAATAAAAGTAAACTAAAACCCCGAGTCAACGTAAAATTTTGAAGGGTTATAAAATAAACAAAACACCAGTTTCATAAAACCTAGTTCACTTGGATATATAGATTTAATAAAAATTATACTACATAAATTAATGTTAGTAAACATTCATTTTACAAAAAATACTTAATAAACTAAATTTGACACTTACCAAAGTAAAACTATAAACACATGTTTAAATGTTGAATTCAACTGTAAGTGATAATTAAAGAAATGCTGATTAAAGAAAACGTAAATTCTAAACATGTTTCCAGGTTTACCTGCCCATATCCTAGAATGCCTGTCAAAATATGACATAAACAACCAACTGTGAGAACACATTACTGATAAGAAAGTTCAAATTCCTATTCTGACAAAAAAAGAACATTTGGAACCAAAACAGTCTAGGGAAAGTGGAAATATCATTAGGCTTATGAAGTACAAAAAGGTTTACACCTCCCAGACAGTCAAGATTTAAAATATCAATTGTCAAGAAATCCGTTTTACACACACAATGTGAAATTGTTAGTGCAAAATTAAAATGTAAGCTATATCATAAAATCAGCAATACTGCTGGAATAAAATATAAAATTAAAATAAAGAGATTATATTAACTAGAATTTAGAGGAAGCAATTTTTAGATTGTGTAGAAGTTATCAAAGTCTTACTAAGTCTAACAAGCTTTATAGAAATCTATCAAATGTTACACAACAAAAGTAACATTGCGTCGGCTTTATGAGCAAAGGTCGTAACTCCACTTTTTTTTTTGTTTTTGTACTATATAACAGCTATTTTTTGTTCTGCATTGGTATGGAAAAGATTGTAACTCCAAAAAATTTGCTTAACCTATAAATTCACTTATTAGCAAAAGTTGTATTAAAACTGGTTAAGGTCGTAGCTCCAGTATGGCTGTTGTTTATAAGTGGGGTTAATAGAGAAGTTGAACAGTGCTCCTAAAATATTGCCTGTTGTTATTATATAATGTTTTATTGCGAAAGTTTTTATGTTGACAAAGGCACTTACAAGGTAAGAACATGAAAACAATTACTTAAATGTTTAAAACAATGATTATCAATATGCATTTGACTATACCATACTTAGTATGAAACGTACTAATACCATATCTACGTACTTATTTGGGTAGATATGCCGATCTGTAGACCCCTCTCCAATTTGAGTTTTGGTACTTGATATGGCAAGGGAACAATGTCAGTAGGCCTAGACAAACTTTTTTCCCGGTTCAAAAGAGGCATTTTTATTGTCACTAGTTAGGGACAGAGGACTATTTATCATAACTTAACCAAATATAACCTGACTTTGTTACTGAGACCAATCACGACTCTACTAGTAACAGATCACGAGCACCTACTGCAACTGAGGGGCTGAGGTGGGCTGGGGTAGGGGCTGAACTTGGTTGGGGGCTGGGCTGGGAATGATGCTGAGCTGGACTGGGGTTGAGGCTGAGCTGGGTTGGGAGCTAATAATAAAGTACTCCACAAAGTACATAATAAGTACCAAAAACGGTATACAGTAGGCCTATTTATTTTTAAAACAATTCCATTATTTTTAGGTTACAGATGTTTTCAAGAGGAGAAAAAATTTTGGCATTACTAAAAAGCCAAATTCACTCAGTTAGTCAAGAAAAGGTGGAAAATGTTTCACTCACCCAAGAAGCTTTAGATGCTGACTGCATGTTACTGGTTGATGATAGTGGAACTTTAAGCAGCTTTGGTGTGTTGTCTAATGACTGTAGTTCACAAAACAATGAATTACCTAATGTTGAGGAACAGTTAAATAGCAAATGCCCAGCAAACAGTGATGTTAGTGTTAATACTGATGTAAATATTGAAACATTTCCTTTGTTTCTAAATAATGATGAAACAATTATTTATGCGGATGTTTCTAATTCTGGTGTAAATACTCATCTTAATATTTTACATACAGAAACATCCCCTTTGTCTCTAAATAATGGTGAAACAATTGTTTATGCTGACGATTCTAATTCTGAGTTTTTGATGGATACTAAATCTAGCCAGTTTTATTTGTATTCAGAAGAAGTTGTATACACAGAGGTAAGTGAAGTGATTGAAGAGAACAGACAGCAATTAAACGAGAAAATTTAGAAGATACAAGAAGTGTTAACAGTGATAATGATTATATCCCTTCTCTTAGTAACGAAAAAGACCATGACCTGACCTCAGGATCAGACTCTCAACCAGAAAACAATTCACAATCAGACCACAGTGTTCAAGTACAAAGAAGGAAAAGGCGAAAACTTCATCAGGTAAATCAAAATGATTGGGCCATCAACAAAAACAAAAAGGCTTGAGAGTGTGGAGAGGCGTACAAGGGCAAAACAAATTGATGGAAAATGGAACTATAAAGTCCCTAAGCACCCAAAAATACTTAAAGAGCGGTGTAAGTGTAATAAAAAGAAAAATTCACTTATAAAGTGCAGCAGTATCTCTAACGAGGAAAGAAAAACTATTTTTAATAGATATTGGAACGTTGTGGGAAGAAAGGAGACTATACGTAAGGTTACACACCGTAGTCAAACCAGCAACAAGAGCCAGAGATAGAAAAAATGACTCCAGTAGAAGACAGTTTTCGTATATATATTTTTTAGAAAAAATAAGGATTTGTAAGAAAATGTTTTTAACCCTTAACTACTATACTGACGTCTCACAGACGGTGCCAATTTTTACTTTCAATTCTCTTCCCCTCCCCCATCCCCTAGGAATTGGTCCGGCCGTTTACCTCTAAGTTGAGTCAAGGTCTTTGACCAGAGAAAGTTGGTCCAATCTACTCATCTTTGTTTGTTCGTTATAGTGAATTTCCGTCTGACAGACGTGGTTTAGTAGTTAGGTTATTTTGCACTTGTAATGGTGACATCTGGTTGACGTGGTGTAGTAAGCGCCAGACCCGAAATCCTATCCGTGCTAGACTAGAAACCCTCTTATAACTAAATTTTAATAATAATATTAGTTTACTGTTTAATTTATCTAAGTAAAATAATTTTTGTTCATAATTTAAATGTATTAGTACTTACTTTCCCTATTTCTGGTGATCAAAAGCAGCAAAAACAAGATAAATATTTTTGTTTTTTTATTGTTCATAATGAACAAGACCAAAGCCAAAAGCGTTCATATTCATTATAAAACTTATCTTCCTCAATGTATAAATATTTTAGCTTTATATATTACAACCTTTATAATTTCAAATTAAAATTTAAAAATCCAACCCAATATTTTGTAACTTTTTTTAAAATAAGGCAGTGATGGGCAATTTTTAATCAAAACGAAACCGTTTTGAATTTTTGTTTGTTTTCATATTACCATTTAACTAAAATAAGGTAAAAAAACTTTTTTACAAAAAACTTAAACTTAAAAAAAAAAAATCAAAAAATGACGTCTGACAGATGTTGTATAGTATTTAAGTGAGTATTTGAGCATATAGTAGTTAAGGGTTAAATACATTGTCAATAAGTGAAAAATCTGTAAGGAATAGGAAAAATTCAGAAGACAATGTTGAGGATGATTCTGAATGTGAGGAAGGAGTTCTAGAGAGCAGTGGTCATACCAATGGTGAAAGACAAAATATCAGAAGCTAGAATAAAATGGAATCTCATTACTGTCGCCAGTCTTCAAGTAAGCTCTATTTAGAACCGATTTGGAAGTCCACAAAAGAGATTTATAGAGAATATTGCAATTTGTGTAGTAATTAAAATGTAAAGCCTTTGTCACTGACTATGTTTTTTCACAGTTTCTGTGATAAAAATCTTAGCTTGTTTTGTCCAAAAAAAGATGAATGTGAAATGTGTGTTGGTTATAAAACAGGAAATGTTACTGCAGAAAAAAGAAGTGAGGTCAGAAAAAGAGAAAGACAAAGAAAATGAAGAATTTGTTTACACAATGGACTTGCAGAGCACACTTTTATGTCCTAAGTCAAATGCATCAAGTTTGTATTACAAGAGGATACTAGTTGTGCATAATATGATATTTTATAATTTAAAGAACAAAAATGTTACATGTTATGTTTGGAATGAAACTGAAGGGGTTCTAAAAGCTAATGATTTTGCTTCAATTATATGTGATTTTCTAGATCATCAGTCTCAAATGGACAGTGAATCTAAGTTGATTATTTACAGTGACGGATGTTGCTACCAAAACAGAAATGCTATTCTAGCAAACACACTGCTGAATTTGGCCAAACTCAAAAATATTAAAATAGAACAAAAATTTTTAGAAAAAGGCCACACACAGATGGAAGCAGATTCGGTTCATTCAACCATAGAAAGAAAAATCCGAAACCGAATCATCAATGTACTTGTACCTGCTGATTATGTTGTCGCAATTGAACAAGCTGGAATAAGTCCTGAACAATACACAGTAAAGTATATTGACCATACGTTTTTTAACAAGTATGATGTAATTAAATTTGTAAAATCAATTCGACCTGGCAAAAAGGTAGGTAACCCATGTGTGGTAGATCTGCGTGGGATCCAGTACAAACTTCGTTTTCAAGACGATTGGTGTGACCTACCAGTGAGGGCAATGTCCAATATTGCTGCCATAAAAAATAAAGAAATTCCAAATTTGTATATGACAGAATAAAAATTGATAAATCAAAATTGAATGACCTACAGAGTCTGAAAACAACATTACATGTAGATTATCACAATTTTTATGACAATTTACCAGTGTAAATCTCAGTTAAGTTCAAAGTAAACAGATATGTCATATAAATAAGAGTATTTTATTGTATCCTACAAACTTGGATCATAAAAAGTTGTTTTTTTTTAGCACAAACAGGTTTTCAAAAATCCTTAACTAAAAACAGCCTTTTAAAATCCATAACTCCAATTAAAATCTACCAATTTGAAATTATATGCAAGAAAAAGCTGTAACTACATTAACAAAAACAAATTTTCCAAGGAAAAAGTTGAAATAAAACAAGGCCCACTGAAATAAATCAGAAAACAATTTTGAAACACAAATTCCACTTTTCATGATGGTTTTTTGAGTTTACTCGAAAATTAAAGTGTTAAATTAAAAAAGTCTTAATTCCATTGAAAAAATAGATTTTAGAGATAAAAAGTCGTAACTCCAATAAAAAATTTCATAACTATCAATAAGCTCAAATTCAACAGAAAACGTGTTTCACATAACACAATGTAAGCATTATGCAGTTTTAGATTCAATTGTGACCAAATAATTTGAAATTAACAAGTTTTTTCTCATTCCTGAAAAATTTACCTTTTTGGAGTTACAACCTTTGCTCATAAAGCCAACGATTGGTCATTTACCTAGCAAACAGTGTCAACAAAATGTGAATGTGATGATGATGCTATAGTGAACATTTGTTACATGGGTCATTTTACACTCTGTATAATCATACAATATTTCGTAAAACTATTTCTAAATGGGAGAGAAAACGTTTCAGAACTTTTACATAAAATCAGAAATAATATAAGTCATACAGATACAGTTATGTAATTCCTACTAAAGAAATGTTGACTATCATGTTAGGTTAGGTTGATATATTATTTTGTAAATCATTTTATGTAGTTTTAATTTCGACTTTTAAGTAAGGATTCCCAATAAAAGAGTAAAATAATACAGTAGAGTCCCGCAAACTCAGCATAATGTGGACCGGAAGTGTGCCGAGGTTGTGAAATGCCGGGTTATCGGGAATAAGGGTAAAAAATAAATTGTAATTTAGACCCAAAGCTGCGGCGAAATCAAACGACTTTGTCGATAGCGGTATTCCATTGTCTGCAGTGTAAAAACACCGCAGCACCAAAGTGGCGGCGATATCAAACGACTTTGTCGATAGCGGTATCCCATTGTCGGTGACGTAAAAACACCGCGGTACCAAAGCGGCGGCGATATCAAACGACTTTTCCGATAGCGGTATCCCATTGTCGGCGGCATAATAACACCGCGGCATTGGCACCCGTTGATATAGCAGACATACACCTGCAAAAACGTTTGATGGGCCGCTTTTTTTTCACTAATAAATTTAGTATACATTATGGAAAATATAACATTTCTTTCAGTTTTCTTTGACAGCTACGCACAGTATATACAGTAAAAAAAATGAGGGAGTTACGAAAACGGAAGCATGTGTTGGTTTCGTTTGAGACGCGGTTAAATTTGTTAAAAAGACTTGACAGAGGGGAATCTGTAAAAAAGCTTTGTGACGAGTTTAACGTGGGAAAAGTACCATCAACAATTCGAGTGATCGAAATTAATGCCCGCTTTGGGATCTGCCGAACTTTTATGAACATCTCGGTTTTTAGAAATATATATTTTTTCCCGTCGGGGTCGCCGGGTAATCCGGACTGCCGGGTTATCGAGTACCGAGTTTGCGAGACTCTACTGTACATAAAAAAAATAAAAAAATTTCAAAAGCTATAAGGAAACAAATTATAATTAATTTACAACAAATGTAAAAAGATATACAGTGATATACAGTCTACTTCATTTGTGTAGTTTTTATGTAGACTTTTTCAGTAGGGATTCCCCTTAAAGGAGTAAAGGTATAAATTAGACAAATATACCTTCAAAAACATGAAATATATATTTAGATCAAATACAATATGATATGATACAGTCAATTTGTGAATATTGAATTTATACAAAACAAAATAGTTTTTTTTTTTTTAGAATATTTTATAAAAGTAAACTTTGAATTACAATAATAAATTATGTGTTTGTTTCTATGTCCAGGTTTACATACACAGTTTTATAGAATACAAACTATCAAACAATACAATTTCAGTTCTAATGTAACGGCAAAATTATTCAATTTTTTATATTTATAATAATTCTACATATTGCATATATTATACACCAAACTACTGTACAGTTATTTGACGGTACAGGAGAAATAATGGTTAATTACTTGTCAATTTTATATTGACAAGAATCAGGCCATTTAATATTTAAATACATAAGTTGAGTTTAGAATAAAATAAAGATAAAAATATAAATTGTCCTACAAGTAGGATTTCAAAATTACTGCATAAAAGTGGAACTTACTAAAAAAAGGTGTGATTGGGAAATCATAGTTTTTCTTTAATAGGAAAGTTATTCTAGTAATTTGTTACAATACACATTAACATGGCAACATAAACAAACAAAGGCAGTTCAGTAGTCCATGGATACCATTTCTTACAAAAAATATTTAAATAGAGCCTAATCTGTTGTCATTGTACCATAAACATATCCTTCTACCATCAGGGGCACATTTTAGTGTATCAAGGGAACCTAGGTGGACCTGCACTTTTTTCATGTAGTTTTTTTGAGATCCCTTTTCATCTTTTCTATCCGGTTTCTCTTGACCAACGGTTTTTTCAGACCCTGACACTATTTGAGAGCTAGGGATCTTTATGTATAGTCTTTTTTCCCATTTTATAAAGTGATGATGACCGAGAGGTTGTTGCCTTTAAACAAAACGAAAAACAACAAAACATATCCTCCTATATTGTGCTTGATTATAAAATCAAGCTTTGAAAGACTTCAGTCAAGGTTAATTTTTATTTCAAAAATATTCCTTAACCCTTAGCACGCTGAATAACAATTTAGGCTATTTACTCATAACGTGCTATTAGGAAACAAAAAAAAATTTGTAATTGTTTAAAGTTCTATTTGATTTTGGGTTCTTACGGATATATTTGGTAAAAAAAATGTAGATTGGTTTTAAAATTATTTTTTTATTTTTTTTACAGATTAAAACAATTGGAAAAATACTTGATTTCACATTTTTTACCGCCCTATGAAACAGATTATTTATTTTTTTTATATTTACAAATAAATCATTAATTTTTTTTATATAAAAGTAGGCCTACTATTTAATTCAAAATAACCTGAATTTCATCAAACAAATAAATTTTAATAAAAAATGATTTTGAGAAAAATCAACATACCGTAGGCTATCAAAAATATCTTTCTACTCCTCATAATAATTACTTACATTCAGGACATCAAAAAAATTAGTGATATAGACTAAATATACATATAAACACACAAACAATATTTGCAGATAATACTGTGTCCATAGAAACTGTCTATATTTCAAAATGTATTCTGTAGTTGAAAAAGGTGCATTCATTATTTCATCAATAAATTGATCAAATCCATGGTAGTCAGGGTTTGCCATTTTTATAACTAGCCTATTTTACACAAAATAAAAATGTATAATATAACCTAAAATATAAATAATACGGCCTAAACAAATCAACAATGAACAGTAATAGCAGTGATAACGCTGACAAAACATTTCACAACTGACAGTCATAGCTTACTAGAACGAGAAATCACGGTATACGTGCTGGGGCTGAGCACAAAATGGCGACTGGTTGCTATAACAACCAAATAAAGTCCAATGACAGGTGATTGAGAACAAATACTGTAGTGGGAGTGTCACTTACACCAATAGGACATTTCCCTGCACTCTATTGGACTTTAAACGAATTAAAAATACCTGCAGAAGTCAAATAGTGTTGAATCGAAATATCCCGTCATAAGCGTTACCAGCCAAGTTGGGGGTTACGTGAAATCCCGTCATACGCGTGCTAAGGGTAAAATGTTATTTTTTTTAACTTGTGATTTGTCAGACGGTTTGAGTCACAAATCCCCACATTTGATTAAAATTTGAACAAAATCAATAGACCCAACCTTAAGTAATTAAGTCTTTATAGGTACATGGCCGATAGGTTTTTTTTACCAAGAACACTTGGACCAGTAAGTTTTATTTAGGTCCTTAGGGGATACATTTAATGTACAGCCAAATTTGAGGAAATAGTAATTTTGTGTTATTTATGAGAACTACTACAAAATTTTGAATTATCAAAAAACTAAAAACAAGTCTTGAGATATGACCTAAATATCTCCACATACCAAATTTTAATTTTAATAAAAAACCAGTTCAAGAGTTTGAATTATAGATATGGTAGAGTGTGCATAAATGATAGACAGACATCATTCCAAAACATCAATGCAAAAACAGCAGCTGTACATAGTACACATTTATACATTTCAACACTAAGTTATCCAACTGACAATACTAATAAATCTGTACATTTATATTAGAGTTGATTGTCAGTTTGCACTCTAGACATTTTGAAAAATCAGAAACAAAATAATCGCATTCAGTATAATTATATATATTTCCCCAGTATATATCCTCATGTGGACCTGACTCATAAAGAAAAACAATCTTATACAGTAGATTTGTAGGTTTAAGTGCATCTTCAAATGATTTAATTGGTAAATAGAATAATTACATTTAGGACATAGATAGGTTGTTGTTTTACAGACACTCACATGTTGTGTCTTCTCAGATTGTCCAAATGAAAAGAAGAAGTCTCAACTGAACATTTAAATAGGTTTTCTCCAGTATTCATACTCATGTGCATTTTAAGTTTACTTAATTCAGAAGCAAAAAATCACAATTTTGCACATTTAAATACTTTTTTCTCCAGTATGCAATCGCATGTGCACTTTTAGCCGACTTGATTGAGAAGCAGAATAATCACATAGTACACATTTATGTGTTTTTCCCTGGTATGTATTCTCATATGCACTTTAAGTGTATTTGAATCAGAAGAAGAATAATCACAATTTGCACATTTATATGGTTTTTTTTCCAGTATGCTTTATCATGTGCACTTTAAGGTAACCTGATGAAGAACCAGAATAATCACAATATGAACATTTAAATGGTTTTTCTCCGGTATGCTTTCTCATGTGCACTTTAAGGTGAGCTGATCTAGAAGCAGAGTAATCACAATTAGCACATTTATATAGTTTTTCTCCAGTATGCTTTACCATGTGCACTATAAGTACATTTTTATAAGAAGTAGAATAATCACACTGTGCACATTTGTAAGGTTTTTCTCCAGTATGCTTTCTCATGTGCACTTTAAGACTGCTTAAGATAGAAGCAGAATAATCACAATTTGCACATTTATATGGGTTTTCTCCAGTATGCTTTCTCATGTGCACTTTAAGGTGAGCTGATCTAGAAGCAGAGTAATCACAATTTGAACATTTATATGGGTTTTCTCCAGTATGCTTTATCATGTGCACTATAAGTAGATTTTTATAAGAAGTAGAATAATCACACTGTGCACATTTATATGGTTTTTCTCCAGTATGCTTTCTCATGTGCACTTTAAGTAGATGTTTATAAGAAGTAGAATAATCACAATTTGCACATTTATATGGGTTTTCTCCAGTATGCTTTATCATATGCACTTTAAGTAGATTTTCATAAGAAGTAGAATATTCACACTGTGCACAATTATATGGTTTATCTCCAGTATGCTTTCTCATGTGCACTTTAAGACTACCTGAGTAAAAAGCAGCGTAATCACAATTTGCACATTTAAATGTTTTTTCTCCAGTATGCTTTCTCATGTGCTCTTTTAGCCGAGTTGATTGAGAAGCAGAGTAATCACAATTTGCACATTTATATGGGTTCTCTCCAGAATGCTTTCCCATATGCACTTTAAGACTATTTGAGTCAAAAGCAGCGTAATCACAATTTGCACATTTTAATGGTTTTTCTCCAGTATGCTTTCTCATGTGCACTTTAAGACTACCTGAGTAAAAAGCAGCGTAATCACAATTTGCACATTTAAATGGTTTTTCTCCAGTATGCTTTCTCATGTGCACTTTAAGACTACCTGAGTAAAAAGCAGCGTAATCACAATTTGCACATTTAAATGGTTTTTCTCCAGTATGCTTTCTCATGTGCTCTTTTAGCCGAGTTGATTGAGAAGCAGAGTAATCACAGTTTGCACACTTATATGGTTTTTCTGAAGTATGCTTTTCCATATGCACTTTAAGACTATTTGAGTAAAAAGCAGCATAATCACAATTTGCACATTTAAATGGTTTTTCTCCAGTATGCTTTCTCATGTGCTGTTTTAGCAGAGTTGATTGAGAAGCAGAGTAATCACAGTTTGCACACTTATATGGTTTCTCTCCAGTATGAGTTCTGATGTGAGCTTTAAGGTTACTTGATTTAAAAGCAGAGTAATCACAGTTTGCACACTTGTATGGTTTTTCTCCAGTATGCTTTACCATATGCACTAAAAGACTATTTGAGTCAAAAGCAGCGTAATCACAATTTGCACATTTATATGGTTTTTCTCCAGTATGCTTTCTCATGTGCTCTTTTAGCCGAGTTGATAGAGAAGCAGAGTAATCACAGTTTGCACACTTATATGGTTTTTCTCCAGTATGCGTTCTGATGTGCACTTTAAGGCTACTTGATCTAAAAGCAGAGTAATCACAGTTTGCACACTTATATGGTTTTTCTCCAGTATGCGTTCTGATGTGCACTTTAAGGTTACTTGATGTAAAAGCAGAGTAATCACACTGTGCACATTTATATAGGTTTTCTCCAGTGTGCACTCTCTTGTGCACTTCAAGTTTATATAGAGTTAAAGCAGAATAACTACATAGAGTACATTTGAAAGATTCTTTGCTTACATGTATGGTTGGTTTCTTAAATGTAGTGAACCTGCTGTAAGTACTTGTGCCAATGAACTGCATATCTAAAACAAATTGAAAACACTATTTGTAAAATATATTTACAAACATATTCATCGGATTAATTCTCAAATAGTTGAATTTACAAATTGTTTTTAATAAATTCCCTTTCAAAATAGTTTGAAGATGACATTACAATAAGAATATTTTCAAGATTTTTATCAGAGACAGAAGATGTGAACTGAGTTCTTGTTTTCTTACAGAGCTGAAAGTTCTCTCACATCCTGCATTACTAAGGGTAAGTACACCAGGAGTGGATGGAGTGGGGTTCCGTTTTGCTGTTACATTTTTTCTCACCATAAACAGCTCTATAATGTGTTAACTATTTATCATACTGCGTAACAAATGTTATAATGTTTATGTTTAAAGTATACTCTACCTGTTATTGTTATACAACAGCTACAGAGCAGAAAACTCAGTTTGACATAAGAAAAGTATCAGTTTATATAAATAAATTAACCATTCCCTATTATTTCTGCTGATTCTGTTTTTTTTTTTACCTTGTCATAAAGTTCTTAGTACCAAAAAATGCTTTCATAAATAATTTCTTTCCCAATGAAGTTTAGTAAATTAATACTTTGCTAAATAAAAGACCACTTGCAAATTATGGACACAATGTGCATGGATCACTTCATGGTAAAGTATGTGTAAATGTTTATTTTCCTACTTCAATTCTAAATGAACAGTAGAAAAATCTTTTGAATTAAAAATGTCAACTACAAAGAAAACACATCAAATTTACTTAAATTAAAATGTAGCTTGACCAAGGTTATCATTGATTTTAAATTACCTTAACAAAACTAAACACTGTTAATGTGACTCTAACCATTGATTTTACATACACATCCGATAAGCTATCTAACTTCAAGAATAGCGAGATGTATTGGGTCTTCAACTCCTCCCAAGCTAGCGCATTCTGTACTAAACTACAACCGTTCAGCTCACATATTATAATAACCTATAGGACTTCTTCTCTTAGATATATATTAAACGATGCAACTTACCCTGTGAAGTACCCGGACAGACATCTATTGTGGAGATGTGTCCCTCCTCTGTAGAGTGAGGCTCTACTTTCTGCAACATAAGAAGAAAATATTATAGTTACCTTAATTCTAGGATTAGCTACAATAATTAAAAAGCCTGTAAACTTCAATTTATCAATTACAATAATCTGTCTTAAATAGAAACACAAACATCTAAGCACATGTGTATACAATCAAACATAACAGTTTCAATTTATTACGGTATAGAGAAAGTTATGTCATGGATCAATGTCAAGTTTTTGTGGATATATCCGAATTTTTAAATTCGTTCCAAAAAAGAATGATGTCTGCTTGTGATGAAATAAATTACAGTGAGATTAGAGAGGAGTTCTAATATCTAATTAACAGCTAAATTATTATTGAAGTGTGCGAGTTTGATTGTACTAACTTGTTGTAACACCCATAGGTCAGATCATTCACCGAACCAATCATTAACAGCTATAGTCTTAATATAACACTAATGGTTAATACAGCCAGCCTATTTATGAACTAATATAAGATTTTTCATCAACACATTTACACAGAATAGTCCAAACGTAAAACAAAAAATTGATCGAACAAAACAATGAACACGATGCCTCCTGAAATACATAGTTATGTTTTTTCGTTAACTTAGAAGTCTTTCCCTAAACCAAACTGTAAAAAGAAAAAAAGGTGAACAAGACAATAGATAAGGGGAGAGGGGTAACAATGATAGAGAAAGTGTAAATAAAGAGGGCGGAAATTCTCCCCCAATGCCTAAAAAAAAAATATATAGATAAAAAATTAATGTGACAGCTGGTCTGTAGGTGTAAACTATAGCTTAAAATTAATACAATTAGTAAAGAGAATAAAGAAATTAATACAATATTGAATTCATAAGATAGTTTTTTTTTAAAAAAAGGTAAATATCAAAACATATTATAATGTGATAATTTTGATTTAAGAAAAATAACTGGTGGTATACCCCATCTTGGGGGGGGGGTAAAATATTAAAAAATTATGGTAATTATATGAAGTGTTACAAGTAAAAGTAGTTAAAACTTACAGACTAGGTCACGGAGTGAGACTATGTAAGAAGAATGGAAAAATATAGGATTGGTGAGCCGTACATATGTTTTTAAGGTAAAAAAAAGTGTACAATATTATTAGAAAAAATGACTGATGGAGATCTATGTTGAAAATGCAAGGTGGAACAGGGTATGAGGAACTCAAGTCGTTTTGGGAGGGATGTACGAAATGGAATATGCTAAGTGATTGAAGATCGCAGTTGTATGAAACAGGTAAATAGCATGGCCAAAAATTCCTTTAATGTACATTTCTCGATTCATGTTTGAAGGTCATATAAATTAGAGTCAACGATCCTGACTAACATTGGAAGCAATGATAGATGATATAGCAAGTAAATTCCATAATTCTGTACAGCCTAAGTATGATAAAAAAAACAACATATTTAGACTTGCAACAGGCTGACTAGTTAGTCACAACAACCTAGGTGAAAGGAATTGGCAGGAATAATACAAGTTCTGTACTGGCGAAGTTAATACGTAAATTGCAACTACTGCCAATCCATCAATGACCATCCTCAAAGAGAAGTGATAGACTTGGTATCTCTGGTATCTTTGGCGAGGCTTGACGAATCAACTTGAGTGGTGTTTACCGATCAAAAAGACAGGTGGTTTTAACATGAAGATAGCTTTAAGATTAATGTATTTTTGGCGACGCTTGATGACTCTTACTCTCTGGTGTTTAGTGAAGCTTGACGAACAAGGAGATAGGAGATTTTAACTTCAAGATAGGTGATTTGGGAACAGAAAGAAATTTAAATGAGATAAAAATGATCATATTTAACTAATTTGGAAGGTAGAATGGTAAATTGCATGGTTGTTCATAGTCTCACTTTACATTAAATACAGTAGTTGAAAGCTAAAAAATAAATAAATAAGTTTTATTTATATAATATAAAAGGTAAAAATATATGGTACACGGATATTTAAGGATAAGAGGATGAGAATTTTATATGGCTAACAACGGAAAGTGGTGTACTAAGGAGACTAAGGGTTAGAACTAAGAAATTACAATAATGTTTTAATGGGGGAAATTGCAGAGGAATATTTTATAAAATTATAGACAGGAAATTATAAGAGGCTGGTGAAGGGATGTAGGTCAACTTAACTATTGGGTAAAATTTTTTTTGTTATAATTACATATATAAATATATATTTTTTTATATAAGGACATATCAGTAATAAGATGTAAATTTTATAGGTTAACAACGGGTATGGGTATATTAAGAAACTATGTATACTGTTACAATAAATTGTAAGTAGGAGGTGTAGAGATAAGGATTGTTGCATAGAACTGTATGGAGTAGTTATGTTAGGTAAGGTTGTGGTAAAGGGTGGGGGATGCTTAATTACCTATGAGCTACTTTTATATCTTTATATATATATATATATATATATATATATATATATATATATATATATAATTTTATTTATGATGTATTAATTTTTTATTATTATTTAGGGTATTATTATTATTTATTTATTTTTATTATTATATTTTCTTATTGTGGCGTTAATATTACAGTACTACAATAAATCAATGGGATATGCAATCACAAGGATGTTGAGCGCCCCAAGATTATAAGACCCATGGACCAGAAATATAAAGAAAGAAATGCGTGATTTACACTAAAAATTAGTGCAAATACACTAAATATAGGTGGTAAGTTGAGGTTGGAATGATGTAGCTTATTAGCCATAAAACATGTGTTATTACAGCAGGTTGAGCAGAGGGTATAGAAAAAAAGGAATAAGAATTGGTTAAGCGGAAAGTAATGAATGAGCAACATGATCCTAATAATTACCCTAAATTATATATATATATATTTGATACCAACTAGATAGCAAGTCATGTTGTACTTGACCTAACACAAAATGCCGAAGAGGAAAGAAAAATTACAACTCATCCTATACTAACAATAAGACAATGATTAATAAAAAACAACTATGAGAAGAATACGAATGCTTGACCACTGGCAAACAGTAAAATTGACTCGTAGAACCTAAAATGTGAGTAGGTCAACAAGGGACTTAAGGAGTTGAAAAGGGGGGGTAGGGCTAGGTAGAGTCGCGGCAATGAGGTTCTTTGGTTTTGTTGGTATCGTGCTGAGGGGCATTAAAGCCGACAAAAAAGGCTTAAGGTCATACACCGGTAACACATTGATCGAGGTCAAATAACGAGTTTACGTTTATATATATAAAATTGTGCACATAAAGTATGGGGGGGAACTACAAAATTATAGGTTAATGCCAACACCATTAGTATAACCCACAAAAAATAAGCATACAATTTAATTACTTAAACTAAAAAGACCGAGATTGGTGATAGAAAAAAGAGGTAAAGTAGTGTGTTTCAAGGGGTGAAATGTTTATATGGAAGGGAGGGTTTATAAAGAATGTGAGGGTAATTAAGAGGGGTGTATGAAATGATTAGGGTATTAGGATGAAATTGATAGGGTATGATGTTTGGGTGTGGGGGGGGGGTAAATGATTGATGAATGAGGTTTGAGAGAGCAAGCTCGGATTACCTCGAGGTTAATCGTCATGCAGTGGTAGACGGATCGGTCGGGCGACCGAAGTGTGGAGAAGGCACCACAAATATATATATATATATATATATATATATATATATATATATATATATATAATGGGGAATAGGAAAACAAAAAGGCTTTAAAAAAATCTAATTGCTATAGGGAGGGTAGAGTAAAAGCAATAGTTATTGCGGGTTAGTTAGGCTAGAGGAGAAAATTAAACAATTTTGAAGTAAAATAATCGAAAACAATTTAGACTATAATAATTAATTTAGGAAATAGGAATTTAATATATAAAAAAATGGAGTGAGAGGTTTTTGTGACCGTCTGTGCAGAAAAAATTTTTGGATAAATTTCATCAACATCCTATCGTCGATGTATGAGCCACTAAGTTTGGTTAAAGTTACAGCGACTAATAGAGATTATTTCCTAATATTAACTAGTGTATAGGCTGAGTTTGCTACCAGAGTGATATAAACTGTAGTGTCGAAGTATTGGTTTGTTTTAAATTAAATAAGACTTAAATCTAACATTATCATAGCTTTTTAGCAGAAGAGGTATTGAATAAGGATTTCTGCCTACAATGTGTTATCAACTGTATGAGATAAGCCGACCGAGGTCAATAGCTATAGACTGGTTTGACCGGTATAAGTCAGTATAACAATTGAATTATTGCTTAAAACTACGTTATGTCGACCTAGGCTGGAAAAATATTTTATGTCATAACATAATTCATACATATAGCCTATCTAAATCTAAAAATGCATTAAATTTGAAGAGCTATAAATATTAATAGGTAACAATAGATAATTAATGTAATAAAATAGCTAGCTCACCATTAAAGCAGACAGGATGTTAATAAGACAAAGCTGAATTTGATAATGGTTACTTACCATTTTAGATATAAGTTCCAGAAATTAAAAGTTTAGTGTCGATAGGGGATAAAAAAGGGTAATTTAATAGTTAAATAAGTTATATTTAAAGAGACAGAATTTAGATTTCGCGAAAAAAGGTTGGCAATACTAGTGTAACGTACTAGTGTATGTTAGTTTAAATTATAAAAGAAAGAATATAATTTAGTCGGAATTTGATATACTGGAAATTTAACAAAAAGAAGAAACGCCGGCAAAGTGTAGCCAGCCGTTTGAGACATGTCACCCAGTGCACAAAAACAGTATTAAACTATTAAAAAGTAGGGTTTTTCATTATTTTTTAAATTTATTTTTCATTTAGACACGACCAAAAGAACCCGGAACATGAGACAAAGCCCATTTCTCTGCTACCATTCTGCAAAGGTAGCAGTTGGGAAGTACGTGGATCTACTTTTATTATGCGTTGCCGGGTCATCAGATCGCGTGCTAAAATTAATAAAAGTACACTGGGCGAATCTCAATCTAGGCTAGCCATTTTTGACGATTAATTCTAAACAAAATTTTATTAAACCTAAGCAAACTACACCAAAACCAATGATAAACTAAACTACATTGTAGTGCCACAACCTGTTGAACTAACACAAAAGGCCTATAATAGCCGTGTATTAGTCCAACTAATAATATTACGATTAGAAAAATGCGATGCGCTCAGATATAAACCCTAGGGCCGTAACGGCCCTATTCCATGGGATTTAGGCAGGCATAGTAAAATATAACGGCACTAAAATGAAGCAACGAAGAACCCTAAGCAGACATCTTCCCTCACTCGTGGTTGGAACACTACTCGGGGTTATCTAGTCCCGCATGTACAGACAAGGTAGCGAAGCGGAGGGGGGAATGGTGACTAATCACCACAAAATAATTATAACAACATAAATCACTTATTAGGTTTGGGTGTGGTTGACAAACAGTTGCCATCATAAACTTCACAATGAATCAAGGAGAGACTATATTCATGACTTATGTTATAGATTGGAATGAATTTCAAAATAAAAGACTAAATGCAAACTTACAGTTTCTATAGAAGGAAATAAAGCCAAAGGATCTGCTTCGTGTCTTGGAGGCTCAGTCCTGGAAACATTACAATCACTGATATAAACTACAATTAATATATAAATATTGTTAGGAATTAAATATTAGGATTAGATTAAATAGTTAAGTTTCATTCTAAGTTCCAGAACAGTTATAAACAATAGTTGTGACAATATGTAAAAAGTTATGAAACAGCTGAGCTGACATCTATCAATCAAGTCAATTACTCAAAGATATATAAGCCAAGTTTGGTAGAAATTGGAGGTTAGACTTAGCAGGGCATTTATTGATAGTCAGTTTGAGACGGTTTAAAATTGTCATCAAACGGTTCTCAATGTAAATTTGAAAATTACTAATTAGTATCAACAGAAAAACCAAAAACAGTAGTGTTAGACAAATTAAAAGAGTTTTTCATAAATAAAAAAAATTAATTTAGTAATTATCCAAATTTCTTGACTATAATTAATTAACAGCAATTACCGTCCTATAGTTTGTGAAAGAAAAAACTATTAATAAAACAAATACAGTTTAAAAGTGAAAAAACCATGATTTGAATAAGCATTATAAATATATAAATGTTAAAATGTTTGAAAGAAATTAGAATGTATAATATAGGGATTTGCATGTCTTAACAGGAAAATTCTTGTCGGGAATTGAAAGCTATATAAGAGCTTGTGTAAAATTTTATAAAACATTTTAAAACCATATTAAAATTTTTTTTGATTTTTTAAAAATATTACTACAGATTTGTAATATATTTGTGGATAAAAGTCGCTAAAAAAAACAATCAATTTTTTAAATTTTCATTAGACATAGGTCATTTATGATAAAAATCTACCTTCACAATAGCCTAGACGTTGAGGTTAGAGCTGTGAAAAAAAAACCAAAAATATGAAATATCACTAATAAATACACTCTTCAAACATTGACACATTTATTATAAGTTGTATATACATTTATATATTATGTATATACATATTATAATAAATAAATGGTTTCTTGAAACTAAAAGTTCCAAAAGGTCATGTAGTAGCCTAGACTAGGCCTGCAAAATACGTCGAAAATATGAATTGTCACTCAAATAACTACACTCTACAAACATTGACACATTTATTTTAAGTTGTATAAACAAATTATAATAAAAAAATCACTTCATGAAACTTATATTCACTATAAAAACACAAAGCTATTACACTTTGAAATTTCCACATCGGCAAAAACCTTGCGAGATCGAAGTAACAAATTGAGGTTATTCTAGGTTTTATAAAGTACCACAGCCTTTGTATCTTTCCTTCTACAGATGTGTTACAAATACAAGGTTAAACATTGAAACCTCCTCTTTACAGTTATATCAAAAACGACAAGATTGTATAAAAATAGAGATCGGATTCTTCAAGACTGTCTAGACACTGAATATCGCAAACTGGTCTGAAAGTTCAGAGGATCATTTCCTAGAATGGATATAACTCATAAACTACATAACTTAGGATAATTTCGACTTCATAGTTCGAAAGAGAAAGGAAAATACCATATAATATTGTCAACTTGTAACATTTGGACAAGTTTTACCATTTTGAAAAAATATATGAACATATAGGTGATATTTTCTATATAAAACTCGCCGTGACAAAGTGTCGGAACCTGGCGCTATGAACGTCAACTTCAGTCAAGTCGTGTTTTTCTATTTTACGCAACTTTAAATTTTCTAAACTTGGTTATGAAAGATTGAAAGATTACCTTTTCAATGGTATATAATACATTTTGATAAAATAATATCTACTAGGATAAAAGTTGAATGGCCAAAAATGTAATTTTTAGCGTGTAAAATAGCGTTAAAATTCATGATTTTTTTTTTTTTTTATATAATAAAAACCATATTACGTGGAAACAATTGAAAAGGACGGATTTGAAGAGAAAGACACGATCTATCAAGCAGTGTTATGTTCAATCTGCCTGACAGAAATATCGAATCGGGAATATAAGACAAACTAGAGGCAAGTTTTGTTTAAAACTTGTTAATGTAAAACTTAGACGTAACGTATCAAAAATATGCAAATTTTACCAATTTTTGGAATATTCATTATAACGTTTTGTGGGTTTTTTTTGCATGATATGCATCTACGGAACATTAGCTTTCCAACGGTATTTTATTTATTGCGATAGGACAATTTTAAGTGGGCGTAACGTTGAATTGCAAAATACGTGTTTTATAGTTGGTGAAGTCATCCATAACAGTTTCCACGACCCGGTCATTTGTTAAAATCGGGCTGTCTACCAGTACGAGGGTTAAGAGACGAAAAATGTCAAAATTCTGAATAAACATAAATTATAGAAAAGGTAAATTAATAAAAAAGATAAGCCATTTTGAATAATAATAAACTAAAAAGCCAAATAATAATATTCAAGTCAATGAAAATGGTGGACAAAATTTAAAGTTTTGGAATTTTTGGACCAAGAATGAACAAGAATCTATTTTCAAAAATTAATTGAAAAAGGTGAAAAATGAAAGTGTTAGAAATTCAAAATCTTTGATTTCTTTAGGATAGCATAACTCCAAAAATAAACATCCTAGAGACTCCAATTAGGTTTGTTTACAAACACAAGAAAAGGGGCTTCAAAATGAGATAAACATTTCAAGAATCCAGCAAAGCATTCGAGAGTTATGAAGAATTGAAGAAAAAACTATAAAAAAATACAATATTTCCCATGGTAAGATGAAAAGCTGATCAAGCCCGATCTGAGCAGAAGAGGGATGAAGAAGCAGGGTAGCCAACTTAACTCTCACAAACAATTAAAGAAAATTGACAAATAATTTGAAAAAAATAACTTAAATAACTAAATCAAAGAATCAATTAAATTGTCAAAAAGAACAATTATAGCCTTGAAGGAGTATACCGTAGTAATCTAATTAAATAAAATAAAACATGAAGAAAAAAGCAAACTACAATTTTTTTTTTTAAATACGGGTTACTAGAATTGATCTCCCACTCCAAACGTAGTTCTTTAGAACAACTGGAGACAAGTTTAGTATCGTTCAAACTCTTAAAACAAATCCACGCTTCTCCGGAGATCAAAAATTTCATAGTGTTACAGGGACTTGCAGGGTTAATAAATGCTGGAAAAACAGTGACTCGTGTAAAGCCTGCTACAAAAAACTGAAGAGCGAATTTGAAGTGAAAGAGTTATTGCATGCTCCGCCAAATAGTGTAATGTTGTCGTTATAAATAATTCAACGAAACATTTTTTCAAAACTTTAAATAAAATAAAATAAAGAATAAATAATTCAACTGTATAGAAAAACCTACAATTGGAAACAAGACGAAAGGGAGAATCTTCTGTTTTGTGAAGGTACACAAAAACAAGGCTTTATTAAAATTTTATATTTAAATTTAAACTTTTAATTTTGAGAAATAAAGAATTTTAAAAGATAATGGCGAACTTATGAAAGTTAAAGAAATAAATCTAAATATAAAAGACAAATTGTTGAGAAATCAAATAAATAAATCCTGAAATACATATTTTAGTTGTTTACATATTGTTTGATGTAAGGATTTGATATACAATAACATTTTTTTATCCTGAGGTAGGTGTGTTTATAAACTTTAGTTTGTAAAAAGTCAACGAATTGTTTTTTTTATATGAAATTTCAAATTATTTGTGTTTTACCAAAAGAGCAAAAGTTCAAAGAAATAATTTTGCTCAAGAATAAATAAATTTTAACTCTAAATGTCATTCTTGGAGTGTAGAGTCTCATAACCAAAGGTAAGGGCTAGTATAAAGATAAATAAAGTGTTAGAGTAAGAAATCTAAGGAAGGAAATTCCTTAAGAGGAGAAAAACTTAACTTTCCTTTCCTTGTCCGTTTATTGTCAAAGGTAGAAAAAACTGGTATATTTCGCTAGATACAGTAATTAATAACATTGGAAATAAAATTTAATATTTTGTCTGAAAATTATTGTTATTTTTATCGAAGACAATTTATGTAGGATATGTCTCAAAAATTGATTTTAGTATGGACTAAAATTCGGGCATTTTGAATATGTTGTTAACGAGTAATGATAAAAAAAAAATTAATAAATAAAAACATTACCTTAGCCGCTGTCATTAACATTTTCATATCATATTACAAAAGTGTATTAAGTGTATTATATTTCTTAGAATGTCAATTTTTTGCGCTTTTGGTATGGATAATTGTGAAAGTTCATGTATCATTGATAGGTTTTCAATTAAATAGAATTGAAGGAAATTCCTAAATATTTATATTTACTACAACAGTGTTCAGTAGCGTTTTAAAATCCACCTTGATATTTATTTATTAGCCAAAATTTATACCCAAATTATTTTTTTGAATAAATTTCTTGTATATACAAATTTACAAAAGTGTTTTAATTAAATGTACTAGTTGTGATGCAAAAAAATGAGACATATCCATTCATATTATTTTTACAATTCAAAAATTATCTGTAAATAAAGTTTAATTTATAAACTGTATCAACTTTATAAATTGTAATTATGTTTCTGTAAATATTGTTACTGTAAATAAAAAAAAACAAAGAAATAAAAAATAAAATTAAAAAAAATAAATTAAAAAATTAAAAAATCAAAATTTGCATTTTTAAAATTAGTGAAAATAAACACAATTTCAAAATTTAAAGAAAGAATGAAAAACAACACAGTAGGAGCTACGAACAGGCTCGATAATATAGCAAAGTTTGAACAACCTGTTGCATAGGGCTTGTGAGATATGATGGTTATATGGAAGGAAAACCACAATCTTTTCATGTCACTTTTCATGTCACATTTCATACAATGTTTTTGACAATTAAGTAGTTATTATAATTGTTTAAATACACATTATTAACTAAAGCCCATTAAAGTAAGTATAATTCCCAAATAAATAAATCAAAAACTTGTACAAAGAAAAACCTTGTAAATTGTAAAAAAGTACAGTACTACCTCGTTTATCCGGACCTCATTCAACCGGATGTCCGGATTATCCGGATCAAAAAATAAAAAAATTAATCAAGGATAAAATAAAGCAAAAGCTTAAAGTTTCAAAATATTTTAATAATTACTGTATTTTGAATAATATTTTAAATAATATTTATAATATTTTGAAACTTTAAGCTTTTGCTTTATTTTATCCTTGAATATGGAGTTTCAACAAGAAATATCTGCTATTACATTAATGTTGATAAAAACGTGATTTCCTCAACACTACAGTGTCGCCTCGAGGTATTAGGGCGGGTTGTTGATGCACTGGAAAGAGAAAGTGGAGGAGCAATGACCTCTGCGTCACCATCCCCCTACCCCGATGCGGCATGACAGTGACCTTGTCTATTGTCTAATGTCTATGCCGGCGGGTAGTCTATCACGTGCTAGCGACCGGGATACATCATTACCATATCGTATTGTGCCGTGTTTAGTTTCTTTACATTTTTGATAGGATACGGTTAATAGTATTTCAGGGTGTCTAGCGACCGGGAAAAGTCAGGGAATTTGAATTTTCTGGAAAAGTCAGGGAATTTGAATTTTTTGGAAAAGTCAGGGAATTTTTTAAAAAACCGGGGAAAAAATAAAGAATGCCTGATATTTTAGAAAGTGTAATACAATGACGATGCCTTAAACGGTCCTTAAAGAAAATGTACAACTGTGAAATAAATACAAACTAGGTGCATGTTTACAACACATCATAAACCATCATGTCAACTTTTACAACTTTATTGTTGTCGGGTTGCTAAGACTCGAGGGTGTAAATCAGTAAATGTGAACATTTTGTCACATCTTAAAGCGGTGCCGCCAGCTTTGGGAACCCCCGTTCTTTTTTTTGGCAGTTGGCACATCACATCCTGTCGGGAGTATCGAGGACATGAATGAGAATCAGCATAGTATTTAGAGGTGGGCGTTGTTACTGCTATTTATTTATATTCGTGTTAGCGTTTGTGCGTGGAAATGGCGACGAAACGAAAACGTAATGTGCTTACACTGGCCCAAAAGTTAGACGCATTGAATCGTATAGACAGGGCCGCATTGAAACGTCACACCAAATTAAAACAGAGGAAGATAAATGACTTTTTTGTAAATAACAACTAAACCCTGTGTAAATTAAAAGCATGTGTAAATATTTCAGGTGTGTAAATAAAATGTTTTTCGTCATTTACAGTACATTGTGTAATTTTGTGTATTGTATAAATTGAATGACTGTGTAAATATTGTGTTTTTTCATGACTTATAAATGGTAAGTTATCATTTTATATTTTGTTTTATTTATCTTTCTATAATTTCGGATTATCCGGATTTTTGATTTAACCGGATCACTTCCGGTCCCAATTAGTCCAGATAAACGAGGTTGTACTGTACAAGCGAGCATAATTCAGGTGGGGATTACCGTTACCTAGTACGTCATTACCCCAAAAAGCAGTTTGACCAACAATACTGAAAACACTGATATTGAGAAAAAAACAATAGTCAGGTAATTAAAAAAAGTTTTAAGATAAATTCGACGTAGAATCCATTGGGGATCATGAGAAAAATTGAAGAAAAAAATCTATCTTAAAAGCTACAGAAGATATGAGTAAATTACCAAACTCAAAAAAGAGTCTACATTTGGTCATAGTGTTTGGTTGGAGAGTGGGGATGATGAAACTATAAAACAACTTTCCCAGAGCTTAGAGAGTCATTCTGATTATTCTGTTATTACCATCAGCATCACTCTATTACTTAAAATTCTTAGATGTGAACAGTGTAAAATTTTCTACGAAAAACAAAAAGACTAATAAATGTAAATTCAGCTAACTCTATAAATTGGCATAATTTGGGAACATTAGTAGACACAACAAAAAACTTTAATCACCAAAATCAAGAAAAAACACCCGAACTTCAGCAAGTGTGCTCTTGAAGATAGGATCAGCTATAAACATTCATCAGCCGCTCTCTGGATTTCAGCCAACAGTAAAACGGACCTAAGCCTCCTAAGAAGCCGTGGACTTTGCAAATTGGAGGACTCCAGACTGAAAGAACGAGAATTCGATCATCGCTTTTATAACGTAGCGAAATATCAAAATTAAACAATATAGAATCAATGACAATTTTAAATTCAGAAGTTCTCATTTGTCTTAAAGAAACATAAATCATCAACTTTAGAAATACTTATATCTCATTGGGTTATTTAGAATCATTATCATTGTTAACGATAAAGGTAATTCCAATTATATAAATTCATAGAATAATCAAATGTCATGTCATATTAATATATCGTGTGCATAAATCAATAGTCAATCATTTTTTTGTAAATGTTAAAATATAGAATTGAGGAGATAAATTTTGACAAATTAATTCTAAAACCATTGACTACGTTGTTTTGCATACTTTCCTGATCTACTTTTGTTAGGGATCATATTTCTCCAAATGGCACGACTTGAGAGAAGTATAAATTGGCTAATATTGCGTAAGCAAAATTCAAATCGAAAGGGATGGGTATTAGATAATAACCCTGAACATATCAGTCTATTATAATGATTAATTTCCAACAAAAAGTGTATCGGCCAAAGTGATAACAGTATTCGGAATTAAAATTAATTAACATTTACAGACAATTACCATAGTTGTATAAGGAAAACCTAATTCCATCTCAACATTCTGTTAGTACAGACATTATGGTATCACAATAAATAAAATACCGTTAGAAAGCTAATGTTCCATAGATGCATAATCATGCAAAAAAAAACAACAAAACGTTATAAATAATATTCCAAAAATTGGTGAAGTTTGCATATTTTTGATGCGTAAAATCGTAAATTTCAACTCTGCGCCTTTTCGTAAACGCAACACTATTTTTCCCAATTTGATTACAACTCTACTTATCTGTCAAACGGGTTGACAAAAACACTGTTCTATAGATCACATCTTTCTCTTTCAAACCAAAGATTACAAATTTTTCTGCGTCTCAAAGATCCATATTTAAAGAGATATTTCTACTTGACGAAACTAGAAACTTGACGGCACGAAATTCAATTGGCATTCGGTGCAGTTAACGAAATGGCATAATCGATTACTGAGTTGAATTTTTGTAATCGAACTTTACAGTATGTTGTAGAGGAAATTTCATTCTACAAGTTGGTACTACTTGATATACTGTACAGTTACTATCAGATGCTTCTTTTCAAGACCAAACATAGGCAATCTTACGCGATGCGGTGACATAAAATAGACGCAAGAGGGCGTGGCATTTGTGTAATATTTTTATTATTTCTTTTATTTTGAAGGTTTGTGTATACAAATTGTATATAAATTGTGTATACAAGTTACAATATATGTGTTTTTATTTCTAAAGTTTATGTTTTTTAGTGAATTTTGAGTGTGTATATGGAATAACCTAAAAGGCAAGTTGAAATTCTAGTATATATGCAAATTTTCTTATATTTAGTGTTTTATATGATTATACAAGTGAATATGTGTGTTATTCTTTGTAAAGTATATTGTCTTAGTAAAATCTAATGATTTTGTCTTAGGCCTAGCTTTAGAAAGTTACTAATTACGCCTAAATGATCGAGGTGTCAACCTAACCTTCAAGCTTCAGAATATCAATATTTTGAAAATCGTCATTTTTATTTTGATAATGTAACAAATTATTATTTTTTTCCCCTAAATATATTCATAAATATATTACAAATCTCAAGTAATGGTTGAAAAAATTCCAAAAAATCTATTAGTATATTATTCATTACCATTTCTGTGAAATTTCTGCTCCGTTACTCTTCGATTTTTTGGTATTTGACCAAAAAACTCCAAATGTGATACATGTAACATTTTTTTTCACTACACAACTACATTCTATGCACCTTTCTGAACATAATGATATATAGTAGCCTACTCTTGTATAAAATATATATTACTATATTTGGTAAATAATTGAAAGAAAAAATATTCTTTTACATCTTTTTATAAAATATTTTTTTAAATTTTTAAAATGTAACGATTTTACATTTTTTTTCCCCTAAATATATTCACAAATAATACACAAAAATTGTGTATATCTTAGAAAAAGGTAGTAAGCTATTGATTTTGGTTGATACGGGTATTTCTGAAAAATGATAACATCATTTTTTGACATGTAACATACTTACTCCAAAACCGTTTCAAAAAAAAATTTTTTTTATTACATAGATGAATTCTATGCATCTTTCTGAGAAAAATTATATCTTATATGTTAGGTTTTGTGTAAAAATATTATATTTTATTAATTTTTAAACAAACGAAGAATTGTCATTAAAATTAACATTGCCGGTTTCAGGGTTAAATGTAGAATTTAACTGATTGTAAAATTTGATATCCTTATATAAAGGACTCCTTTCCAGCAGGGTAAGCCTGTGAATCTTGTACAACATTGTTTCCCTGTTCCTTGTGCCATAATTGTGGTACAGAAAATAATTGAGTGTTAACAGGGAATATATATGTGGTCTACTAGACTCTTTCCTATATTATAAAAGAAAGTCCATTATATTCCAGTTAAATTATTTGGAGATAGAGTTAAACTTCTGATACAATTTTGGTTATTCAGAATAAACAATACAAACTGCATGAAAATTATTTGTGAAAAAGAAATTATAAAAACCACAAAAGATGATTTTATTTATAAGTTATTGTATAAAAATAAAAGGAGTTGGGACTCTAATGTCCAAGTAAAGTTATATCTTCTCTATCAAAAATTGGACAATTAGTATGTAAAAGTAAAAGTATAATTTATACTCAAAGTTATAATATTAGGTAAAACAGTATAACTGAAACAGAAAATATTCAAACCTTAAGTCATAAATTATTTCAAACGTTGGCAAGACTTCACATAATGTTTGTCTACTTACCAAGCAATATCTATTTCTTCTTCATCTTTCACATTGATGAATTCCATCATCTTGCTTTGGTAAACTTCATCTGTATTCTCCTTACCGTCGTCTTCTTCCTTTATCTCAATATTTGATTCAGTCACATCTTTGATCAAACAGCTTTCTTCTTCTTCTATTAACTCAAAACTAACCTCCTCTTGTTTTATTTCTATATCTAGATTTTCTTCTTTAATGTTATCCAAAAGATCTGAATGTTCCATGATGTAGTTCTGAAACAATAAGAGATTTAACAACAAATTGTATTTGCAAAGTACAGATTATTGTTTAATTTATAATAAATACTAGTTTAATCTAGAATGAATACCTTAAATAACTTGAATGAATAACAATAAAATATTTATTTATAAGAATTATGTACTATATTTTTAGAAAAGATCATTTTCCAAATATTTGAAAGGATACTTCCTTCTGCCCTAACAACTAGTAACCTACTTCCTTTAGAAGGATAGTAGCAAGCCAACCCTATACAAATGTTTAGAGGAAATTGTTCATCAGGAGTTGTCGAAACATGGAAGAAATAAATGTTCTCAGTCCATTTTGATTAAGCTTTCAGACAGGCAATAGCACTGCTAAAACACTAACATATGTATCTGATAATATATAATTAACAAAGGTCCGTAGAGAAGCTACTCTGTTAAAGTTATTTAATTTCTTTACAGCTTTCGATTGTGTCAACTTGTGACGGATTAGAAAGTTAGAAAGTCCTAATCCGCCACAAGGCAATTTGAAAGAAAGTCCAGTTACAGGTACCGCAATAGAAAGTAGGTCAACCTGGTACCGTTAGATTTACAAGTAACTAACCCCAACAATTATGAAATATTCCTTTGAACCTAACTAACTATTATTTAAAACAGAACTTATTATAAAAGAAAAAAAAAAATTTTTTTTTTTAATGATTAGTTATGTATAAGCATGTTGTTTTGTATAACCCAGGAGAAATAAGTATGAATTTAACGAAAATTGCTCCAAAATATTGTCATAATAATTTAAATAAAATTCATAAAAGTTTATTTAAAAACCATGATAAAATGTAAAGGGAAAGTAGGCAGAGGTGGGGAGGAGTGAAATCTTTGCGTTAAACGGGACAACCCCAAAAATCAGAGAAGGGGAGTGACGTCACATAACAAAACTATAAAACTCCCTGCCCAAAGCCAACAGCTCTCTCTTCTTACCACTCTGTTAACACTCTTCTTCGCAAGTTTTAAGTTAAATATTTTAGTGACGATTCATTCAGTCTTTCGGTCATTCTTTTAATTCTAAAATGTTAAAGTAAAATAACAGTTTTATTTTCAATGTAGCCTATTAATTTCAACTAACGAATGTAGATTCGATAAAACATCACAAATTGGCATAATTTGGAAGCATCAGTAGACACAGCAAACAACTTTAAACGTTCATCGGAAGCAGATTGGAGAAATTCAGACTGGCAATACGAGGATTCAATCATCGCTTTTTTTATAAGGTACCAAAATATCGAATCTGAACATTATAAGATCAATGACAACTTTTAAATTCCATAAATTATCATAAAGTTTAAAGTCAGTAAATTCATTAATACTTATTTCTCATTGGGTGGATTAGAAGCATTAATATTGTTTATATCATTTTAATTAAAATTTGTAATATAAGAAAATGTTCCTATAAATATAGATTTTTGTACAAATAACTAAGAATTTTAGTTAGTATTTATAAGTTGTATAAATATCAATTAAGGAGATAAATTCTTACAAGTTAATACTATCACCCTTGAGTACGTTATTTTGCATAGTCTCCCGTTCTACTTTTGCTATCCTATATTTATGTTAATTTGTAAGTACATTAATAAAACCTATACTAAAGTCAGGAATCATAGTTCTCCAAATGGCACGAGTCGAGATAGAGTCAAAAATCGGCTCAAATTAAACTTAAATTTATACAAAAACCTTACACATAAGAATTTATTGTATACACCACCGGAAAAAGGGGTTAAACAATATTTTCTTGCGTTCGATCTTTTTGATTCCAATAATCAGTACCATATATATATAAAAAACCATCTGCGCGGAGCCGGGTAGATCGTCGTACGAGGCTCTACATAGATATAATCGTGCGGGGAATAGAAGAAGATCGTCGCAAACTATTCTTTGTTTTTAAAATTGAAAAGAATTGATCTGTCATTTCAATGTATAACTTGAACCAAATCATATTCGTATGGAAGGGAGAAAAGTGTATTTTTTATTCAATATGCAAAACTTTGACATTTTCAGTGGGATCATAACTATGACCAGAATCTAGTAAACGGTTAGTAAAATTTGAATTTGTTGACCATACTTACAACAATGTATATGTTCTTTAATTCTAGTTAACTTTTCACGAAATTAAACATAATTTCGACTTTTCTAGGTTTAGGTCTATTAAGTGAATTACGTGTTAAACTAGGAATATATACATGAATTTTTACCTTACATGGTTAAGTAACGTAGCTATATATATATAGCCACCTTACCTAACCTATGTATAAATTTGTTAAAAAAAGAAGAAATTGTGTGTTATATCCTAAGCGGTCCCCATCCAAGTACTAACCGTGCTCGATGTTGCTTGACTTTGGTGACATAAATCCATTGAATTCTGTAGTTTAGAAATTGCGATTTTTCGGTGAAAATATTAGCACTGTGTTGAAAACATATTTTATTATTAACAAATAAGATATGTAGAACACGTTAATAAAAAATACAAAAAAAGCAGTGACTTTCTTTATAAACAATTATCGGTAGGCCTAATTGTTTATTAAAAGTGGCGCTTTATTTTCTGGATTTTTTAAAATTTTTTTTTATCATCACTACATATAATAACGATAAATATGTATAAATAAATAAATATAAATACACTTTTTACGAATAAATAATGTTTTCTTTGTGCAGATCACTTTTTTTTCACTAAAAAATGGCAATCTAAAAACTATCAAATCCAAGCGTATTATTATAGGTTTAGACATAATGACAAATGTTCACATTTACATCTCATATGTTACTAAAGATATTTCAGTGTATAAATACGTCATCACAAATCATGTGATATGCTCTGAATCCTCCATATTAATAATCTAATTTCAAATTATTACCTTCAATAAACTTACGAAAGGTTTGTTCAGGTGATTACATATATATATATATATATAAGGATTTGCCATATGCTTATTTATATATAGCTACCCAGCGAAACCTGTTGAGATATATAATTATATCGGAAATTAAACAAATTATTAACTTCAATAAACGTATGAAAGGCACTTGAACAAACATGTTGTGATATGAAATAGCGATCTAGCATAGTTATAGTGTAATGTGCGTGCGTCAAACCATACGCTATTCTCAAAATATTTTTCATTGCTATTATGTCTTGCCATTATGTGTAACCTACAAAATGAAAACATTATTTATTCTTAAGAAGTAAGGTATGTAGTAGACGATACAAAAAAAAATCTGGAAAATAAGGTGGCACCTTTAAGTACACAATTACCGCCAGTATGCATTCAATTTCTGCTTTCGCAATGAGCCTATGCATCTAGGTTTCATACATTACTCGGAGGGAAGATAATAGCGTATCGTTGGATGCATGCACATTACATGTCTTTTGATAGGACTAAGTCTCGGCAGGTCATTAGATAGTTCCTTTACTAGGTCTGGTTAAGTAACCATATGTATATAGTTAACTTCCCAGACCTTTAGGTACTTACCTAGTATGTAAAAGATATTGGATAGGTAAATGTTTACTTTAAGATGGCGCCTTATTTTTCAGAATTTTTGTTAATCATCTACTACTTACCTTACTTTTTAAGAATAAATAATAATGTTTTCCTTGCGCAGATCACTATTTTCACTGAAAAATCACAATCTAAACTACCAAATACGACATTTACAGGTTAAAATATAATGGCAATTATAATAGCTTACGGTTTGACGCATGTATATTACACAATGAGACTATGCTAGATTGCTATTTCATATCACAACAGTTTGTCCAGGTTGCCTTTCGTTTGTTTATTGAAATTATTAATTTGCTTACTTTGCGATATAATTATATATCACAACCAGTTTGGCCAAGTAGCCATATATATATATAGGCTATATAAACACCTGGCCAAACCTTACATAAGTTTATTGATGTTAATATTTTGAAATAAGATTATTAATATGGAGGATTCGCAGCATATCACGTGATCTGTGATCACGGATATTATAGATTGATATATTTTTAGTAACAAATAAGATGTAAATGTGTACATCTAGCATTTATAACTAACCTATAAATACGTCGAAATAGATTGTTTATAGATTGCGATTTTTTAGTGAAAAATAATGATCTGAGCAAGAAAAACATTATTTATTCTTAAGAAGTAAAGTATGTAGTAGACGATAAATTAATAAAATGTGGGAAATAAGGCGCCACCTTAAAGTAAACATTTACCATTAGATGTAATAAGTCAACCAGTAATGAGTATTTAGTTTGACAGTGTACTGTATAAATCTAATTACCTAATCAGACATATTTTTGTGGATGAATATAAACATCGAGTGATGAGACATTGACTAAAGTAATACAGATGAACATTGGCATGTAGTAACCTAAACACATTATAGGTGGAATAGGAACTGGGATTGTAAATATAACATAACCTTACACTAGAATAGTACACTTTCATTTGCCAGAATCTGAGGGAGAGAGGAAATCAAGCATAACAGCATAAACTCTACAGGTAATTCCTACAAATTTATCATCCCCAGGCTTAAAAGAATTTCTCTTCCACAGAGTATGTAACCTACAATTATAATCGAAAACAAAAAATTAGAAAGCTGGTAACACTAAAGAAATATCTAAATAGCATAAGACTCAAATCATTTATCACCAATCTTTCATAAAAAATAAAATTAAGTTATATTACTTACATAACTCTAGGAGGTACTTTGGAGAAAAATAAAATACAAAATATAGCTAAAACTAGGTAAACTATTAGCAGCAGTTAGGACATTAGACAATTAGACATTACAAAATTACAATATTACAACGGTAGAATAAAATGTGCAACAGCCTGCATCATAACTATTTCTTCTTCTTTTTCTCATCGCCTAAACTCGAAGGAAGGTATTGGAAGAAACAATATTGCCCTTTTTAACCATTTGTATACACAAAATATATATATATATATATTACTGTATATGCATTGTGAAATTCTTAGTTTATAAATGTGTAATAAATTATGTATGTTACTTTTTTATCATTGAGAAATTGTCATTTATTAGTTAGTTTGGTAGTAATTTTTTCGGATTTGGATTAGTATGTGATAAATAGTATATAATCTAAGTAATGGGATTTAATAAAATGAAAGTCAAATGGGAATTTATTTATTTATTTTCTGTATGATTTGTATTTATGTAATTCGCATATATATGGGGACATATTTTGAATCATAGAAAAACTGGGATTTAATGGGAGAACACCAATATTTTGGTCAAAAACGTGATTTTTATATTTTTACACTAAAAAATTCCCTGTTACTTTCTGTTTACTGCAATATATAATACTATATACTTATAAATAATAACTACTTGGAATAATAAGAACTACGTATATTTCGTTTTTTGCAAACTTCTAGCAACAATTAACAATATTAAGACAGCCATTTAATTGGCCCAGCATGACCAATCCATCACTTATTAAAGAATTCGTTAACTCCTGTGTGAATGTGATATAGACGCATTTTTGCTATTAGTGAAGAAATCCACTTTGTCAAATTTTGAAATGAGAAAATTTAGATATCCAGATATATAATACCATTTATAGTTTTCTCCATGAAAAAGAATGGGCCATACACTTTTGGAGTCGTAGAGAAATGAATTATACACCATTGAAAAGCTTGTGTTTCAATCTTTCAGAGCTGTGTAAACTGAATTTCACTCTATAGTGAATAGAAAAAATATATATTTCTTGAAATTCGTTAGTTTTGCCGGCAGGCAGCACCATGTTACGGCCGTCGAAAAGGTTACACGTTTTATACCTCTTTGTTTTTTTTGTAAAAATTCATTCTTGTTCAAAGAGCATAAGTTGGCACAATTTTATAGTATTTTTTCTTCCTCTTTCAAACTTCGTATTCCAAATTATCCTCTTTTATAGTGTATATTATATTTTATGAACCAGTAACCAAAACTCTAAGATATTTTCGGATCTGGAATCAGTTCACTAGACGTGAAACATCAATTAGTTATATCTATCTATGCTCACAGATTTTTGAAGTTATACTTCTATGCGCTCGTTGGGAATTGAGATGAGGTGTTGGTCGAGAAACGGCGTCACGGTAAAACTATGAAAAATCGAGCGTTCGGGTAGACTCGGCGGCAGTCGTGAACGCTCGGGCAATCCCCATTTGCTACAAAGAGACACAGGTGTTCGTATCAGCCTAAGCAAAACCGAGTAAATGATACTTTCTAAACCATGTGTTTTAGTATATTGTTATTGATTGTAAGAAAAAACCTTGAATATTGTAACCGCACAATTATACATTTTTGTGTTATCATGAAATGCTATAGACTGATACTAGTTTAGTTTATTCAAAACAGACCTAGGCTAGAAAAGTCGATTAAGATTTTTACTGCCCGCCTGATATTGTCGTAAATTAATATTACACTATATAAGGTTATAATATAGCAACGGTTGCATAATATAACAAGAGAATGGTCAAAGAAGTATAACTTCCACCGTCTAGTCCGACTCAGACCATTTTTTTATATCTTTGAATAGATGAAATTCAGAGCTTTACAATGCTATAAACGAATTTATGTCATAGACTTACTATTGTAAAATATATTGGCTGCCCAAAAACCACGTTTTAGAAAGCAAACAGGATAAAATTTGAAACTCGTCTCACATTTTTATGTTTTATTCTTGTGAAAATAGTTTCTTATTTGGAGTGTTTTATTATTATAATTCGTTTATACAAGGTACAATATATGTGTTAATGTTTCTAAAGTTGATTTTTTGAGTGAAGTTCTAGTTTTTGAATGATTTATATTTATATTTATAACCTAGATAAGTTACAAGCCTATGCCTAAAAGCATAATTTCTTATATGGAGTGTTCTATTTGATTAAACAAGTGTATAATATGTGTTATTGTTTGTAGAGTTTATTGTTTTAGTGAAATCTAGTAATTTTGTTTTAGGCCTAGCTTAGTTAGTTACAAGTTAGGCCTAAATTATTTTCCCTAACTTTTGTCGATTTCCACTTTTTACGGGGAAAATGTTTTTTTTTTTTGAAAATTTTAGAATTTAATTTTTTTTTACTAATTGTTATTCACATTTATACTAGAAAACGTTTGTAATACTCGGAAAAATGAAAAAAAAAAAAAATTCTATTCTCAATTGGACTTCTAAGTGAAATTGTGCCTTTGATTTTTGTGTTTTTTATTGTTCTTTGTCATACTGACTCCAAAATTATTTTTCAAACTTTTTTATTCATTACACTACTAAATTCTATGAACTTTTTTTTTTTGGATATAATGATATATAGAAGTTGTGTTTTCCATAAATATTACTATTTTTGAAATTCTTATCAATTTCCCTTTTTTTCATAATTTTGAAAATGTAACAAATTATTATTATTATTTTTTTCTTCTAAATATATTCACAAATATTATACAAAACTTTTGTATATCTTGAAAACAGTGTTAAAAATTTTATTTTGGATGATAGAGGTTTTTCTGAAAAATGTTGACATCTAACATACTTACTCCAAAACCGTTTCATATAATTTTTTTTTTTTGTGTACATTGATAAATTCTACACATCTTTCTGAGAAAAATGATAGCTTATAAGTTAGATTTTGTATAAAAATAGTATATTTTATTAATTTTTAAATAAACGAAGAAAATTAACATTGCTATGATCTAGAGTTAAGATTATTCAATAATTATATTTTTAAATAACTTAAAATTTGATAAGATACTGCTACTAGGCGAAATCTCAAAACTCCAATAAAAACAACTATAATGAATTTATAATATCTCTGGAGGTTTGGGAGATAGGAGTTTAAAAGAGAAAAGAACCATGGTCACCATCTTATTAGCTCCAATATATCAAAATTATTTACAGCGATTTTAAAAATATTGGATGAAATGTGTAGTTTTATAAATTTAAATAAAATAAGATTAAAGCTATTTGATTGCATTGCTTCATTTAAACATTCGCATATCACGTTAATTTTATATAACATGTCTCTATAACTATTTGCGATTTTTTAAAACAATATCGATAAATCGAAATGTTTGTAACGAGATTCGAGATCTGAAATGTTTCTTGTAACAAACGTTGTTTTCAAATATTTACAGTTAATAGTTGTTCGTTTTTCTGTTTTTGTTTGTATTTATTGTGTCTGAGTCAGTTTAGATAAACAAATGAGTTATATATATAAATTAAGCGAAAGTGATATTGTTGAACCAACTATTGATGATAGCGATTTGATGGCTAGATCTTTATTATATAGATTCGAATATTGAAGGTTATAAACATAACCTAACAAACAAAATATTCTGTGTTTTAGTTTACCAAGTTTATATTGTTCTATTGAAAAATAATAATGGTTACTAGTTAAAATAACCTATAGATCCTCAATGTTACCATTTTTTTTGGTTTTGTGTATATATTTTTGGTTTTGGATACTTGTTGGATATACTTTTTTTGTAACTTGGGTTAGATCCCACTCTTTTTGTCTTATAAATTCTCTTTTGACCATCTCTTGTTCTTTCCCGATTCTGATACTTTTAGAGTACTCGAGGGCTAGGGGTCTTTATTTTATGTTCTTTTCTTCCTTTTTATAAGGCAATGACTACCAAGAGGTTTTTTGCCTTTTAAAAAAGGAAAAAAATCAAAATTTTAATAAATGTAATGGGTACACAATAATTTTACATACAATACAAAGTTACACTAATTTTTGAAAAGTTAAAATAATAATTTAAGGTTTCTTGATTATGAGGTATGGATAGGCTCAGTAATCAAACCTCAGTCATGCTTGTTGGTTTTTCCTTTGCGGCAATTCTGGAATGTGGATTTCGTGTACAACGGATTTTTAAATTAAAGATTATAAATTGTTAGAACCTGTGTATATTGTGAGATTCATATGATTGTAATGGTTACTGCACATCGACAGCTGTTCATATTCACAGTAACAAGGTCATCATCAAAGTGACATCAATTGGAATAGAGCAAGTTTCTTGGTTAATATCTTTTAGATTTGTTATTTCTAGTTACTCTATTGAAAACTTCTTTTTGGATTAATTTATATCCAAAAACAGAGAAAACTTAACACTAGGCCAGTATTTGACAAACATAAATAATATATATTATGAATTAATTTGTCCTTGAACTTATAACCTAACCTCAAATTGATTTATGGTTATTATAGTGAATAATCTGTTATTAAATTTGTTATTTATTAGTGAAACATAACTTGTTTTATACCAAATTGTATTTCTAAAAAAAAAAATTTATTTGATGTCTAAATGTAATATTTTCTAAAGAAAAAATTCTAAACATTAAAAAAAAAAGCATAATTATTGATAATTTACCTTGTATTTTGTCATTTATGTTGTTCACCATCTTCTATCTTGAGTAATTGATGTCATGTGTTACTCTATGCACTAATACAATAGTTGCCATTCAAGACGAAAATCTTCTCTAGGGAAGAATGGGAGTCTGGAAAGGGGCTATATAACGAGCAGGATATAGTATGGTTTACAGATGGCTCGAAAACGGAGATGGGTACGGGCGGTGGTATAAATGGGATCAACCCAGAGAGTTCCATCGTGCTGTGCCTAAGTAAGCACGCCACTGTTTTCCAAGCAGAAGTAGGTGCAATCTCTGAATGTATCAAGGAGAATCTAAGAATGGAATACACAGGTAAGAACATTCTGATCTACAGACAGTCAAGCTGCAATTAAGGCACTACTGAAGCTGGTTTGGGACTGCATCTCATCATTGATAAAGCTTAGTCAGGTTAACACGGTCACTGTGGGCTGGGTTCCTGGCCACTCAGGTATCGATGGAAATGAGATAGCAGATGAATTGGCCAGGTCAGGTTCAGAATCCCTTTTCGTGGGCCCGGAACCGGTGTTCGGGATCTCCTATGGACAAGCTAGAGCAGCGGTTGATACTTGGATATGGGAGGGGATGAACAGGGCCTGGATAAATTCAACTACAAGTAGACTTGCAAAGAGGCTACTTAGACCATGCAAAAAACATGCTGAACAACTAATATCTCTCAGAAGGGATAACATGAGGTGGGTGGTTGGGCTCTTAACGAGCCACTGTCACCTCAGAAAACACCTACACAGGATAGGGATTGCTGCAGATAATACTTGCAGGAAATGTGGTTTGGCCGAAGAGTCCGCAGAACACAATCTCTTAGAGTGTGAGGCGTTAGGACGAGCCAGACTATACTCTCTAGGCCATCCGGGGAAGGAGAAGGAAACCATCCTAGACAACTCTATAGGTAGTATCTGTTCCTTTATAAGGATGACAGGTATTACTGAGTGGGTGTAGGAAGGAACTTGGGGCGGCAAAAGACCTTTAGGTCAACGCTGGTGAGGCCACTGACGGAGGCTATCACAGCCCAGTACAAAAAAAAAATACAATAGTTTGTTAAAGTACTGGGATTATTCGTAAATAATTATTTAGTAAGCCGATGTATAGATTATTATAAAATATATCTAATTCTTTTACTAGGCCTACATACCTTTTTTTTTGAAATTGTAATAATTCAAAAGTAACCGCAAGTAATTCTACATTTATTTTTTGACCCATCATATAACTTACTTTATACTATGATGTGAGAAAGTAAAATGACAGACTAATTTTGTTTGCTCTTTGGATAGAAAACGTGAAGACCAATCAAAGTTCGTAGATTTGTTTACCTTTTTGGATATACATAGTATAGGGATAGTTATGTGAGTTATCCGTTTCAAGGTTCCCTGAGTCCAAAAAGGTGGTTTTTAAAATATCTCTCCGGCATCTGTACCTACTCTAAAGCCCAAATGTGTGGACCGATTTACGAGGTAATACAATTTTTACAATTAACCAACTTCTTGCATTGTACGGTCATACTGCTCTCAGGTTACCACCGTATGATCCCGACCTCAATGTTATTGAAAAGATGTGGGTACAACTTAAAGGTGATGTATCACACAAAAATGTATCATTTCAACTTGACAATGCATAAAAACTGTTGATTGAAAAGGTAAATATGACTGGAAACCAGGAATGGTCAGCACTATGCAATTAAGTTGTTCGGATAGAAAATGAATACATGATGGCAGAGCATATTATGGATAAAGTTAGTGAGCGAATAATTATAAACCTTGGGGAAGAGGAAAGCGATGAACAATACAAAGACAATAATATGGGAACAGATGGTGATTTTGATGATATGCAACCTGTAAATACTTAATTAAAATTAAATTTACATACTTAATGTGATTTAGAAAATTTAAAAAGTAAAAATTAATTGTGTTTTTTATTATAAAATCTACCTATCTCGCTGTTAAAAATTTATAAGGAAATAAGTGAAATAATGTTTGTATCCTTTATCGAATACAAAAATAAATTATAGAATAAAATCATATGTGATGAAAATTAATAAGTCCAAAAAAATCAGCTTTAATTTTCTTAAATTTTGAAAAGAGTAGGCCTATGTAAATCTTATTTTATAGTCAAAAATCTTGACAACTGAAAGGCAAAGTCAGGTTCAGCAAAATAAACCTGTCAATAGTTTAAACACATTGACGTTTATTTTGTTTGGTTAAAAAAATTTTACAGTGTTTACCTTTCATTAAGGCTACGGCCACGCTAGCGACCTGGTCGCCGCGACCAGGTCGCTGCGACAAAGAAAAAAAGTAGAAAACGTTGAATGATAGGGGCACGGCCACGGTAGGCGACCAGCGACAGCAAATCGAACGCGACCGAGAGCGTTTTCTGGTCGCGGCGACAAATACGCTCACCATGTTATCCTATTGGAACCGGCCACGCTTTGGCGACAGGTCGCTACATGTCGCCCCCTCCACCCTTCCCTGCTCCATCTGATTCATGTGACGACTTACCTTAAGGTAACGGCCAGACGTTCTCCTGGTGAAATTGGAATTGAAAAGCTTGTGTTCTTTTTCTCTACGCCGTCTTGAATGTATGACAGAAGTTCGTCAAACGATGCTAGGCTCATTCGAAAATAAGAAAAAACTTTTCTCCATCTTCCCTGAGTAATGTCATTATGGTGTGAAACTGACCTTCGCTCAAACGAGCACTATTCAGCGGATGGACTCCAAATCTACGCATTTTCTTCTTTTTTAAGTAAGACCGTACGGCAATCATTAGCAATAATTCATCCTCACTCAAAGAACTCATTTTTACAACTGTGATACCTTTGTGGCATCTTACCGAGACCAGGTCGCCTTAGTGTGGCATCTAACCGCAACCAGGTCGCGGATAAAAAATTCTACGCGACCTGGTCGCCTAGCGTGGCCGTAGCCTAATAGAAAAGTTTGGTTCTAGTTTTAATATTAAAATATCTGCTAAATTCGTTCAAACAGCAGATGTTTTATATTCCAAAGTACTCTCATTACAACATGACATTTTCATGTCAGTCAGTCTCCTACCCGCTGATGTTATTGAAAATAATAGTATACTGATTAAAACCCGAACCCACCCGAGTGGTTGGCGCAGTTCGGCTGGTCCATTTTTTAACCTCAGACTCTAGGCTACTTCACAAGTACTGTAAAGGTATTTTCCAAAGTGTAACAACTAAATTAGTAAATATAACATAAATCTACACGTTATTAGTGTTTATAAAGTATACAGTTAGATCTTTAAAACGATATAAAACTTTTATTTTATCTTTAATATTCAGTATTATAATTTTTTCTCAAAAGCATAGAAACTCACAAGTAACTAGGCCAAGCGTAGGCAGCCAGATCTGACAGTGTTGGATCATACTTTACCGTATGTGAAGTCAAAAATAACAAAAATGTTGGTAAATTAAAATAATAAGCTATTTATTATTAAAAAATGTACAATAATTTATTTTACTTTTTTTTTAATTGGCAAGATTTACGAATAACTCAAATAGCTTGTCCGCATGGTCTGAGTTGAAGATATACTTTGCTTAGAATGTGGTCTTCCACCTATAGATGAATCCCTCCTCTCATCGTATCTTTGCTCTGGACAATATCTTGGAAACATTGCTAACTGTTTAGCCAGTATTTCTTTCTGCACAGAATATGTTATATATATATATATATATATATATATATATATATATATATGTGTGTGTGTGTGTGTGTGTGTGTGTGTGTACTGAAGAATATCTCCAAGGGATGAGGTTTTAGATAAAAGTTGTAGGGCTCAATAACGAGCACTTGATGATGACCAGATCAAGTTTAGAAGACATCTGTAGATCAAATTTTTTCAAAGTGCTTTACAGGTTATCTAGGATATATATTCTAGAAACCCATTGGTTGAGGATATTCTGTGCTCAGACTTTAGCTACATTGGAGTATCATTTTGCTGGATGCATTGTGGAATAAATGGAAACACAAAAGTAGCAACGAAGTTGGATGTCAGTCATGCAGCAGGTTATGTCATCTGACTTTCCAACGGTAATAAAACATATATTGTATGTTTAGTTGGAGGAAGAACGAATAACAATTGTGTCTAATAAACTCAAAGGAAATCAAAGATACCGTCCGTCTGTGGAATTCATCTTCTCGTTCCTGTCATAGAGAGGAATTGTGATGATTGCCTGTGTTTGTATTGTTCATTCCATGGTCACTCATCAATTTTTGATGGAATACAGGAATCCATCGCAATGATCATTTTGTAGGCTGTTCTATCGGTTGAACAGATCTTAATGGACTGTATTGTTTTGAAAGCGGTGCATAAGACATATTTGACCTACCTAACTCCATTCTCAATGTTGGAGGTTAATACTGAGATACTTATCGGGCATTGTCCTCTGTGTTTCGCTTGAAAATTTTTGATAAAAATATTCCGATTTGATTCCATTTTATAGCTCTGTAATATTATATTTTGTTATCTATTCAATTTCATCAAATTTTATCCTTGTTAACTCGTTGCAGGGCCCTTTTACAGCCCTGATATATTTTATTCTGTTATTTATTAAATTTGATCTTAGTTTATGTTTGTTATTTAGTTTATAGTGTTGTTGATTATGTTAAAATTTCATTGTTTTAATTCCATTTTTTGCTCATTTTTGTATTGGCAATAATGACTGCGATAGTTTTTCAACCAAAAAAAAAAAGGAAGAAAAAAAAGAACGATGAATTTTAAGAAATTATATTATTGGATGAAGTAGCTTTTGTAGGTCATTTCAAGCTAAATCTTTTTTTTCAATGAAACTCCTTTATTATATTTATTTTGGAAATAAATCCATTATAGAATATACTCCAGTTAGTCAAAAGAATTCCCTTTTCAAATTTAGTTTGATCTTGAAATGATATGTGTGTATGAACCAGTAATGTTAACATTTAGAGTCAAGGTTGAGTCTACCTTATGAGTGCAATTTTACATTCATAGACTACATCTGAAGTTCTACTTTGGCTTTGTTCACGGGTTCACTTCTAGTATCATCTTTAAGATGGAGCGGTTCTTCAATTTTGCAGTCACAGGACCCTCAAATCCACCACCACATTCCGCATCCAATGCTATCGAGGTTTGCTCGTCCTCACTTCATAAAGATCTTTAAGCATTTGTCTCGCCAGCGCTTCTCTTGATATTCTCTCCACGTAGGCTAACCTAACCTAACCTTTTTGACTTTATGAAGCGTACAATCTTCAACGTTGAGATTCCTTAAACCCCTATATTTTCAAGGAGTGATTTTCAGAAAAATAGTTCTTATCACAATTTCATGGTTTGATTTTGAGGTGACTCCCAGAAATGTTTTGCCCCAATGTATGAGTAGATAGCTGAACGTCTTTTTAATCTTAAAGTTAAAAATAAGGTACCTCTAGAAGTTATTTCACACCATAACATAGATACATAGTTGAAAATTAAAATTTTCCATTAGTTTTATTCAGAAATATGTATTACCTTTATACAAAATCAAGGTTACCTTCAATTGCTCCTTGGTCCTAAGAGCAAGGTCACCCACAAGTGCCCCTTTTTGTGTCCTTCAACTTTTGTTACAAACTTATTTCCTTAAAAAACCTCATCCTTTTGAATAGTTCAACAGTCCTGGTGGTAAAGCACTTTTTAAATACTTATATCAGACACATCATAAAGCAGTTGTTAAAATAGTCACCTTCCCTACATTTTAATATGAGCTGTCGTTAGATTTAATAGAGAAATTAAGAAGTTTTGGAATGGCCCTAACCTTTCAAAATCAGATTTTTTTTTTTTTTTTTGTTGATACTGTTATATAACTACAGATTATAATAGTTTTTATATATTTGGTTCGTTCATTCAGTAAATTATATCAGTGGTTCAGTTTTATTTTAATACTGTCACAAACTACAATAATCATCAGTGTTTCAGCTATGATAAAAAATATATAAAATAATATATAATACATAAACACTGTGTTGGTTTAACTTTAAACTTCCCTGAGCAAACTTGTGTCAATAATTGTTGACAGAGATCATCAGAACTTAAAATTCACTCAAAAACACTTCATAATAAATTACAAAAGTACTCAGATAAAATTAAAATACCTTTAAAAAACACTATTTACACATTAAAACAGTTGGTTAAAATAACTTTGTCAGGTACACATTTCATGACGGGTTTACTCATTTGACTTTGTACAGAGTCAATTCAAGGACCCTCAAGGAGAATTCCCATAGTACTACTAAAAGAAATTCCTCTAGGCAGATCTCGAGGGACAGAACTGACCTTGGGTAGGAGGCTAATCGATCAAATCGCGGGACTTGTCACGGGACACTGTGGCCTGAGGTCACACTCGCACAGGATAGGTGCATACTGTGCGGTACAGGAGAGGAACTCCAGGTCACAATCTTCGATTGTGAGATTCTTGGGAATAAGAGGCATAGGGGTTTTGGCTTCCAAACTCCTAGTGAACTCTCATTGGACAAACTAATGAGTGGACTACTGGAACTCATTAAGAGGACTAACTTGCTGAGTTAGGATTAAAAGGCTTAGTTGGACAATAGACCAATAGTTGTGGTGCCTAGGTCTCTCTACTTTAATCTAATTTAAAAAAATACACATCTTAAAAATTTAATTTGTGGTCACCTAACTCCTTTAAAATTGTCTCTGAAAAACCTAATTTTTGAGGCAATTAAAAAGGAAAAATTGGCAAAACACCAAAATATAATTTCTTTACTCCTAAACACACACATTATTTTATTCGCTCATTAAATTTGTGAACTTTTGGTATAAAGAAAAAAAAAATTTTTTAACCTTACCTGTTTAACAATATCAATGACAACAGAGTCGATGGTTTTACATATCTTGATGTTGGACTTTAGCGATGAATCGGCACAGCAACGTGTAGCAAGGGATTTTATTCTGTAATTTTTCCTACTTTGGACTCCTATATATAAAAACAGTGTAATAATCGAGAATAATAATAATGACATTATAATGTTAGATATAAATTTTTTTCTAGTTTTTTAAAGGCAAAAAAATCTCTCGGTCATTATCGCCTCATATAAACAGGAAAAAAAGAACAGGTAGACATTCAACCCTCGAATACTCTAATAGCATCAGGGTCGGAAAAGAACAAGAGTTGGTCAAGTTACATTTAAAAAGTTTTGTACCACCTTGTAAACAGCTCAGGTTAAGAGTTCTAAAATGAGAGGTCGAATATTTTTTCTATCTAAAGCAGTTCTTCAAATATTAAACATTTCCGTACTTTTTACACACACTGTAAATGTTGTTCTAGTGATGAACGGAAGAATAAATACAGTTTATATTTATTTTACTCTAATTAATTGATAGGGTACTAAGTGTTCAAAAAACCAGGAAAGGTTAAATAACTAGGGAGATAGAAAACTGAAATCTTAATCACGGTGTCTCTCATGTGTTCTCTCACCCCTAACTTAACCAACTCTTGTTCTCTTCCTACCCTGACGCTATTAGAATATTTTGGATTAAGGGTCTTTATTTTATGCTCTTTTTTTTTTTTTTTTTTCTTGTGGCAATGATGACCGATAAATTTTTCACCTTTAATTATATATTTTTTAAGTTAGATTAATTTGTAAGATCTTAAACATATCTTAGAATATGAAGTGCAATCTAATTTCTGTACGCTAACAAGCTCCATGTTAGTTTAAAAAATATTGCTTCAGTGTTTTGCCTCTCAGAAACAAATATAAATGAACCTGTAAAAAAAAGTCTATGTGTCTCATGGTACTTACCCAGCTCCTTCATAAAATGTAATACAAGCAGATCCTCTTAATGTAATGCCTAAAATTTGATCTCTTGAGCCTTGTACGAAATGTTAAATTGTATTGGTAGATCCAGGGCTCTTACAGGTAGTGTAAATTTGTTTAAAACAGTTGTTACACAGGTTTTGTGAACCTCGTAATTGTGTATATCACTATTTTCTTGAAGTCGGCTGGGCCTTAGAATGTGTAGATTATAAAGCCTTCTTACTTACTTTGCTCATGTCAGTATCTCGGCCTTAATGGGCATCGAAGCTCTATGTGTGAATGAATCTCTATACTCCCTCCGGCTCTTCTGGATTTTGTAACTATACGAATATCATAATTTCATGGGATAACATTGTTCGAAATTCTATTTTTCACAATCACTTTGGTATTTGTCATTGTCAAGAGTTGGGTTTGCTCACCTTCCTATTAATGACCTCTGGTGGTCCGTATTGATCCCTCATATCGAATTCTCTTCGATTAGCGATCTTATCCCGCAACAACACACTGGTCATGTTCCAGTCTCCCACAGGTCCTCCCAGGAACCTCGTGCCAACTCCAGCCGGCGAGAGCCGACTGTCGATACATCCTTGCATCTGATTCCGATTTTCTACCAACTTTGGCTTAATATGTTCTTTGTCATTTGTCAATTTGTCACACGTTAGTAGGTTACAAGTCAAGCAATTACCTAACTTTTATACTATGTCATAACGATTGTTAAACTCTTGTGTCTATCGAGTGGACTTACAATAATATTCTACTTAACTTTAAATTCTAAATTAACTCTAAATCCTAACAATGCTTATATACAGATGACAAGTACAATGGATGGAGACATATCGAAAATCATAAAAAGGCCATAAAACGGAGAATATTTCTATAAATATAGTATCACTGGCAAAGTTCGAATTGTTTAAGTTAAACATACATTATATAATTTTTAACAAAAAAAAAAAAAAAAAATCTCACTCGACATCGAAATGATTTTAACTTTTAATGCAGATAATTATAAAAACTATACAATTTTATTGAACCATTTTAAAAATATTGTAGTTTGACCGTGTATTTACATTTATCAAATACGAAATAACAAGAAACATACACATTTTTATCAAATAATAATGAGAAATTAACATTCAATTGTTATTTGGGGAAATAATATTGTTATTCATGAAGTGATTGATTTTTAATTTTTGTTTGTACAATCATAACAATTCTCACCGTAGAGCAAAAAGTAAGTACTTAAAATAGAGGCGATCAAGGTAAAATAGATATTTTTAGTATTTTTGATACGATGTATAGTTCTCGAGTTATTAACAATTAAAGTTCTTAAACATGTTTGTAACATTGGGTAATTTTAGTAATCTTTTAAAAGTTATAATTTGGTCAATTATAATTGTATCGAAACTAGTATAAACCAAATTATAAGGAGTCTTATTGTTAATAAAAATATATATATATTTTCGAAAAAATTACCGTTTTCATACTTTGAGAAACAATCGTAAAAATATCACAAGTGTTTATCAAATGATGAAACTATCATACAAATACGATAGTTATGGTACACCTGGCAATACACCACACACTTACCTTTACAAGCAGAACTTAATATTTTTCTTATGTGGGCCTCGCTTACTGGGAATTCCAAAACTTGTATTTGAGCATCAAAGTTTAGTATTACCTTTGTACAAACAAGAAAGAAATGTAATCAATTTTGTTCTCACATAAACATAATATTGAAAAACTTAGGGTTTTGTATTACAGCAATTTATACCTCTCACTATTATTGTATACATACATGGTATCTGAAAAAGAATATCAATGCCTCTCTTAAAATATTTGGGATATTTGAATTCTGTTTGCCTCTGTGAGGCAAGAAAAATGACAAAGAAAATTAAATTCTGACCACCCAAAAGAATTATTTTATTTACAAAGTTAGATTGCTACAGGTACCATCGCTCTGTATGACATTAATGTGGTCTTACTTCATATTAATTAAATGTACAAATTGTTCTCTCTATACCTCTACATGCAGTAGTACAATCTTTGTTCAAACATGTTTTAGGTTAGGTTAGGTTACGTTAGTTGGTGATTTAAGAGATTCCCCACAAAACAAGGAGGTCTTGTATTTGAAGCTGTGAACCAACATTTAGAAAAATCTATTGTCTTGCTTTCCAAGTCGATCTTCCATACTAGTTTCCATCTAACTTTATAAATTAAATAACTCTTTTAGCCGCCATTTTGTTTTCAATGGTTATAATTTAATTTTAATTAAAAAATATTAAGAATACATTTTTCTATAATTTTTAATTTCAAATTAAACAGTACATGTTTCAAATAGATAGAACGAAAAACAACGAAGTCCGAATTCTTCGTCCGATCTATTTGAAACAAAAACAAAAAATTATTATTATTATTACTATTAAAAAACATCATAATTCGAAAATTTTGGTTTTAGGCTAATTCTTAGGTGTTGTAGACAATCACCCAGAAAAAATGTTTTCTACAATAACTAAGTTAACCCTCAAACTATTGAAAAATTACAAAATTCATTTTGTTTCTCATTAAAAAAGAAAACTTTTTGGCCTCTTGTAAAGTTAACAGTTTTTGATATATTCAACATTAAAAATTTTTAAACGCTCCATATTTTGAAGACGTACAAAACAAAGTCCTGGTTTTTGGTATATTGATGTCACATACAAAATATGTATACCAAATTTGAACTGTGTATCTAATTTGTATCCAAAAATGTAATGTTTTCTTGTAAAAAAAACAAAATGGTGGACAGATAGAAAAATTAACCATTTTACGACAAAAATGTTTTAGTAATTATATCATGCTATAATTTTGTTACAAGTTTTAATATTATATATTGTCACTATAAATTAATATGTTTACATATGTATTATGATGTACCTTGATATTATCAATGTCTCTGAAGCTATGTATCGCTCTCAACTCTCTAAACTTGAGCTGAAATGTTCTCAATCTTTCTGCCGTTTTTAAGTTCCACAAGTAGAGACTCCCATTAATACATCCGCAGAATAAAGTATTCCCAAATACACACAAACATGTTACGAATTTTCTGTACAAATATGTATTTTTATATTTATTTACAAAGTAATAGTTTGCTTTAAAATACACTTAGAATAAACAGTGCAAAAATATTGCACACATTTTCTAACTCGTCCATCCCCGAAACCAAATAAAACTAATTGTCATCAAAAATGACAGTTCAGTAGTTGTCAATTTATTTATTTTTATTTATACTTTTGGTCAAAATACAGCATACAATAGGGACATTCCCATGCCAGGTGCCGAGTTAATCATTACATTTACATATCATTCACAAAGCAATGTCAATTATACATAATTTTTATAAGATAATATACAAAAGTTAAAATATAATATAAAATTAGAGATGTAGGCTCTACAATACAAAATACACAACAAATCACATCACAATGAAATAATGCTACAAAATACATCATTTATACCTACAGAATACTATGAAATATTTGTACAAATAAGAAAGGAGAGACTTTTAAATTGTTGAGTCTACAACTTGTGGCAGTTTATTGTATAGTTTCATGCCGCTATAGTAGAGCGATTGTTCGTGTATTATATCGTGAATAACTAAGTATATCCTTGTTTCATGTTGAATACTAATGATTTTTTTTTACTAGTAAATTTAAAAAAAAATAGTTTTCATAAAATATGGTATATTAAGTCAAAAAATACAATGAACAGATAATTTTTTTTGCTTCTGGAAAGTTGGTTAGTATGATTCTTAAAGTTTCAATTTGAATATATCACTGATTATCTTCTTTTGTATAATAATTTTAACTGAATTTCTCCAAAAAATAATACCATACGACAAGTGTGAACGTACATAAGCATACAATCATGGTGGTACTTAAATTGGTGACCCTCTTAATATTTTAAATTATATAAAATGCCTTGTTTAATTCACCAATCACGTTTAAAACGTGTTGTTCCTATATGAGTTTGCAGTTAATTTTAATATCAATGAGTTTTACATGATTTGAGGGTACTTTATTGCAACTCATGTGGCTGTTATCTGGTACACATCTTGTATAGACTGGAACCGAACAACGTGTGGCTCTAAACCACATATTTATAGCCTTAAGGTCATGCAGTGGCGGCGATAGAGGGCCCGCGAGCCTTGAAGGGAATTTTTCGGGAAATTTAACTGGGACCCGGACCCGCGACAGGCCCTACCACATGGGCCCCCCCTATCATAACAATATTTTTATGAATATTGTCAAGAAATTACTAAAATAAGCTAAACTGACACTTGACCGATCGATAGAAATTCTCTACTAACCTAGGTCAAAAACATTGTCTGCAGTCATGCGGGTTGCATCAACTGTCCTTGCTGCCTGCGTGAAGGCGCTAGAATAGGTGAAATACGAAATTCTATTAAGTGATGTCTACACCAGTAGTTAAAACTAATAAAACTTAGTATGTTGTGAGTCAGTAGTGCAATGTTCGCAGAAAGGTCTTTGCTTAGCATCCACCCACCCCCGCCAACACTGCCGCGCCAAGCCCAAGTGCAAGCTTAGATGGAAATACCCGTAATAATGTTTTTAAAGATTATTGGGAGAAGGGGGGGCCCGATGAACAAACTTGCGAAGGGGGCCCGCTTGTTCTTATCGCGGCCACTGAGGTCATGCTATAAGATCAGCTCCAACTGTAACTTGTTTGGGTTAGAAATAACTGACGTTGTGTCATGAATTAAAAAGTTAAAATGAATCATGTACGACGTCTTTGACAAAAGATATTTATATAAGTGCCTAAACAACCTTCACATTTGTCATATTTGTGTCATCAGGATAAATCATATTATTAAAATCAAGCTTTTAAAGACGGGAGTCGAAGTCTACTTATGTTTTTTGCTAATGATTCCTGAACTGATATGGTTAATATGATAAAAATAAGGTTTATATTGTGTTAACTTAAGATTATGTATACGAATTTGGGTCATTACTTCACATTTTACTAAAATTTAATCGAAATCAATAGAGTTGATATTGATAAATTACGTCTTTTAAAACATTAAGTCCAAAGAAGCTACACTTGAGCAAAATTTTTAGACCAAATTTTGAGAAAAAACTAAATTTGTGTTTTTTTCTCAAAATTTGGTCGAAAAATTTTGAGAAAAAACTAATTTTGTATTTTTTTCTCTTACGGCAGCTACTCTTAAATTTTGAGCTATCAAAAAAATATAAGAACGTCCTAAAAAATGACTACAATATTCTCACATATCAAAGTTGTTATAAATCAGGTTAAGCTGTAGAGCATTGCACATATGCCAGACATGTATCATTTCAAAAATCACTTGTTTAAACTCAGGGAATCTAGTCCTATCCGCTAAAAAATAAACATCGACTTTTAACCCGTCACATTTTTTTTCTAGACTGAGAAAGTAATAAGGGAATCGTTCACTATTCCTTGACATGTTATTTCTTGTTAACCTGTTGTTGTAATATAGCTTATTTTTAACATACATATTATACAACATATATATATATATATATATATATATATAATATACAACATATTATATTGGTTGTGGTCTATGTGTTTCTAAATAGTTTTGTAGGCATATTTAAAAAAAATTCATAACACATATTTGCAAAGAGATAAATGTCTAATTTACTTCCTTGTGTGTCAGAAAAATTCATAGAATAAAGTAAAGTACTTGTTTGGAAGATTGGATGGAGTTATATGAATTGGTTCAACAACATGACCACAAGGTTAATTTTGGTTGCAATATTCAGTTCTCAGATGAGACAAGGTTTGGTGGCCACACTCACCCCATATTTAAGATGGGCGTAAAAGTGTAATTTTAGTCGATAAAATGTTTACAAAAAACCTGTTACCATCTTCCAAAAAATCTTATTCACTCAAAATAGGGTGTATTGGGGTAAAATATATCTTGTGGATCTCTCACAAACCTCAATTTTTTTTTACGCGAAAATGGGCAAAACTTTATCGACATGTAAATATAAAAGCATAATGGTTTTAACAGCTCATCTAATGGCTGATATGATAAGCAAGAAAGTAATTTTTAAATCGTTTATAGGGTCTAGCAGTTTTTTTAAAATTTTTAGAAAGGGGCCGTACAACATAATGACATACACAAACTATGCTGTTATAATAATTGTTCCACAGCTCGGTAATACAAATTGCACATGAGCTGAAAGCTTGTGTTCTATGCTTTGAATTTGTGAAGAGATAAAGGCGATATAACTAATAGTATTTTTAGTACAAGCATAAAGAGAGAGAGAGCTGCACCACAGAAAAACTAGAGTCGATCATAAAGTGACTGATCAGCAGTTTTAGGTTTAAACTCTAACAATGATTGATTCACAGTCTGATGAGTTACCTCTCATGATCCAACGCTGCCATTGGCGTTTCAGTGTCCAAGCAATTCCACATTCTAACGTAACCATCATTACCACTAGTCAATAGCAACTCTCCATCTAGTAGCAGACAATTTACAATTCCCTTGTGTGCGATCACAGTCTACAACAGTTAGACAAACGGATGATCAAATATACACAAGAATTTATCATATAAATTTTTTTTTAAATTAATATAATGACATTTTTCCTTACAGATTGGTAATCGTCAAAAATGTTGGCCTCTGTTTTTTGACTGATCTTTATGTTCCATGACCTCAGGAAATTGAAAAAGTGATTTTCAACATGCCCGTCAATCTGTCGTCATTGTCGCCTGTATGTAAGCACAATAGTGGCCACAAAAATAAAGAAAGGAAGCTGAAATTTGGTACAGGGGACTAGAGTATGCTCATATAAAATCCTATTAAAATTCAGAAAAATCTAATTGTAAAATGACAAAACAGCGGTTGTTTAAAATAAGATAATCCTATAGTCCAAAAACTTTTTTTTTTAACAGCCGCCATTTTGTTTGCATGCAGGACATTTACTTGAACATTCTGCGGTATTACGTCTACAACAATCATGCAAAATGTTTACCACATCAGTCCAAAAACTACTGTTCCACGACAATTTGAACATTGGAATACCTTCATATGCGACACACTGTACAAAATAGATAAAACCATCACGTTGGCATTGTTTGAAGCTCAGAAATTAGAAGTTCTAGTGCTGCTATCTAGCTGTCTACATGCTCAATAGACTCCTCTCCCACACTAGCGCAATCTGAACTGAACCCACGGAACTACAACTAACATACATTGGAATATCTTCACATTATATTTAAAGTTAATTTAAAACTTGGATTTGTGCTAAATATTTAAATTTCTTCCCTTTGTTTCAATTAAAAATTTTTTTTTTACAATAAGCAAAAGTAACATACCACAGGCGGAATTTCTTTCCAAATATTATAAATTCCAACAAAACCTTGTTCACTGCCAACATAGAGTACACCATTGTCTGACATTTGCAAGTCTGTTGGAATATTAGTTGTCCACTCCGTTGTCCAAACACAGTAACCTCCGTCCACATGGAATACTGAAATTATTTTAGATATATTATAAGACAAACTGTTGATACATTGACATAATATGATCAATTAAAGATAAATTTAATTGATATTATCTATTAGTAGCTCCACCCATGTTGAAATCTGACTTTGTGCGCATACCTTCGGCTCTATCCATGCGGAATATACACAATTAGTGTGAAGCTCAGACTAGCTTTGATGTTTGATTTTAATTTCTGTAGCTAGATTGATAAAGTACAAGATATTTCAATGAAATAAATCTACTAACATTTAAAAAATTTCTGTTTACATTTTTTTTTTTACTCTTAACAAATTATAATAGAAAAAAATAAGATATAATAGAAAATCTTTTTGTCTGAGTGTCTGTTTATAAACAATATTATCATTAGGTGCTAGCAGATAGAGATTAGAACTTGTATGCAAAGATGTCAAGTGTCCATGTGAGAAGCACGGGCTTCGCAGATCAACGAGATCACTTAAACCAGTGGTCACCAATTAAGTTTCATGAAGGTCCGTTTCAAAGTCTTGCCGAGCTTCCGCGGTCCATTTAGGGGAAACCACCCGAAAAATTAACAGTTTAACTACATTAATTTTAATCATTATTCAAATATTTGGGATAGTTATTACTCTGTATCAATTTCGATATAATGTTCTTCAAATATATTGAAGTTTGATATTATGCCATTGATCGATTAAAATAAAGGCCATTATTTAAATCAGATTTGACAATAAAAATTACTTTATTAAGTATGTTTACTTATAAAATTGTCAAAACATATTCTCGAATTTAGTCCTCGACTATATCTCTTTTGCTACGGTATTGAAATACCAAGATAAATCAAATTAAACGTTTTACTAGGCATAAAATAATTGGGTAACCGGTAAAATAATGCAACAATATTAAATCAATAGCCTACTTTTTATTGAGAGTTGTATAATAAGAAATAAGGTACATATAACTAACTCTAATAAAGAATCAAACTAGTTTAAAAAGTTAAAAAATCAGTGAGAAAAATGACAAGTTTTATTTTTAACAATCATCTTAAAACTTGGAGTGTAGTTTGTGCAGCTGATTCTCATTAATGTGTCGAGATGGTCATCTGTGAGACGGGATCTATAACGATTTTTAATAAAAGTTATTCGCACACATATGTCGATCAAAACATAGTACACAGTTTGATGGCTAAAGTTTTCAATTCTCGATACTTTTTGTCACTGACATATTTGATCAAAACTGGTCGCATTCAAGAGTGTCTGGAACTTTAGAAAAAATTGTCTTTTAGAACAAAATCTTCCTGGTACTCGATAAGTTCCATCTGCAGGGCAGCTTTGTTACTCTTGAAAATATCTGACGCTTCACTGGTCCACACACCATTAGGTTTAAGTGAAAAACTGTTGTTTAACAGTTGCACAACATTTTCAATTTTGTTGAAATCTGTAAATCTTCTTTGAAATTATAATTTAAGTTTATTCATGAAATCAGTGAACTCAGTGATGTCAATGTCCTCATTGCTCTTACAAACAGATTTAAGGAGTGGAAAGTGCAGCAGTGCTCCACTGATATCTTCAGTGAAAGGTCGATCTTTTTAGAAAAACCTCTGATTTCAGAGAAAAGTTCACACACAAGTTTCCCTTTCCCTTGCAGCTTGAGATTTAAGAAATTTATATGCCGAAATATGTCTGTTAAAAAAGCTATGGAAGCCATGTTTTCTTTAGTGTCGAGGAAGCCTAAATGCTCCTTTGCTACTTCTTGATCACTACTTGAAAGAAATTCTTTTAATGTCCTCCAATACCGCAAAAAATCGTTCTAACACCATGCCTTTGCTTAGCCATCTGACGTTGTTGTGGAGAAGCAAATCGTCAAACTGAGCATTGGTTTCTTCAAGAAATGATTTGAACTGGCGATGCTTGAGAGATGATTTCGCACGTAAAAAGTTGATTATTTTGATAACAGCTTGCATTATACTCTGCAGATTTGGATTCAGAGTGAAACACAAGACACTTTGGTGAATGACGCAATGGTATGAAATTAAATTTACATTGCATTTAGGGTCACTGCTAAGTCTCTGAACTAAGCCTTTTCTGCATCCTATCATTGCTGCTGCGCCGTCTGTGGTTACCGATATCACTTTTTTCATATCTAATTTGGTTACACTGCTGGTGTTTATTTATTGTTTCGGTTGTTTAATAATTTGATTTTATTTAGAGTTTAGAGGGTTTCTTATAGGTTTTATGTTTTAGGATTTATTTTATTTTTTTCGTTGATCGGTATGTCATCGCGGTCCGCACAAAACTAGCCGGCAGTCCGGATCCGGACCGTGGTCCGCCATTTGGTGACCACTGACTTAAACTACAATACTACAGCTTTAGGTTGGAGTTTAATAGGGCTCATAGCCTATTAGTTTAGATTTTGTATGGATAGGATACACAGGATTACCTTGGAAAGTGGTCTGTGATATTACCTAGTAGTACACAAATAGAAAAACACAAAAAATACTCTCTACTGATTGCAAAATTGAACAGCGTTTATGAAATATTTCAGAATTTTAGTGTTTTCCTATTTGTGTACTACTAGGTAATATCACAGACCACTTTCCAAGGTAAACATGTGTCTCCTATCCATACAAAATCAATACTTACGGCTTTCAAATTTACTACCTAATACCTCAAACAATTTTAATAATTCGAATCTGTTCAAGAAAAAAACTGCTACTCATAAAATGTTTTCTATTGATATAAATAGAACAGGCAGAACCTGACCTGAAACAACAGCTGAAATGTTGGCGTGTATTAAGGATGGTATTTTACTAAGAATAGAAAGAAAGAGAAACCAGTAGAGATTTGTTAGATTTCTACTTGTGTGAATTCATATGGCGTCGTAGGAACAAGGATGAAGATGTGTTTGACACCACCTGGAAGGACATCAATTTATATTGAGCTCCAGAACAATAAAGTGTGTATTCATATATTAAATGTATAAAGTTGGTTAGCTTAGGTTAGGAAACCTTCTGAGTGCCACTGTTTCAGTGGTAGTCCTCTTCGGGAACAGACCCAATAATTATTTAATCGATTTAATTTTATTGATATAAATGTATACTATATTACTCTAGTGATAAAACATACACTCGTCTCACCTTTAATAACAGAGTTTTGTGCCGCAGACGCCAGATGGTTGTGAGTAACACAGAGAGCAACGATTGGTTCTGTGTGACCTTGATAGATCACTGAAGGTGTGTGATCCCAAATGGACCATCGCCTAAACAACAAATTCCACAAATCTATAAAAAAACTTTTAAAGAATTCATTTAAATTTAATGATGGAAGAAAGAGTGTCTTTTATTTGGGGAGGTTTTTTAAATAAACTGTCAAAAAATATTGCAAACTTTCAAATGGTCCAAAATTATTCATCACTAAAAATGTCAGTTAGATAATTGTCAAAAAGTGAAAATGAATCGTGGACAATGTCTTTGTAAAAACATGTACATATTTAAATAGGGCTTGAATTTGCGTCACTTGTGTCATAAACACGTCCCGAACTATTAATGACGGGGGTGAAGGTTCATTTATTTTTTATTTTTTTTGGAAATGATTCCTAAACTGAAATATTTGTTTGCTTGCAATTTTGCACACGAATTTGTGTCATTCATCTTCAGATTTCATGAACTTTAACATATAGGTAGAGCCGATTTTGAGAAATTAATTTTTTTTATAACAGCCCCATGACCGATTATTTATTTTTTACTAACACGATCCGATATTTTCTGGGACCAGTACGTTTCATTGGTTTCCTAGAGGCTATACTTGAACAAATTTTGATCAACATTATTAAAACAGATTTTAAGAAAATTATAATGTTTTGTATTTTTTTTTTTTATCTTATGGCAAGTACACCCAAATTTTGAGTTAATGTCCTGAAATATGGCTAAAATACGCCCATAACTAATCATCCATAACTTTGTGCTATAAACCACTGCATATTTGACAGACAACAGTCATATATTATAAATTACCTTTATGGACTCAAAACACAACACCGAATTACCGTAGCCGTTAAACTCAACCTAAACGGGTATCAGCTTTGGGATAACCAGATCTGCACCTGCCTACAAAAGAGCAGAAAAAGATGCTATCAACCCCCACGAGATTTAAAAGGCTGAAATGATTTTAAAACCTATTATATTCCACTATATTTGAATACAGATTTGGTACAACTCCTATCTTCTCGAGATACTCGTTGCCATTGCCTATCTACTTTGGTCTCCTTCTGGGTTTTGTACTCTGTAATTACAATATCAGTTAATGCAAGAAGTATATTTATTTAGATAACTAATTATATAAAATCATATCCCAAATATACTTATTGGAACACAATCAAATATTTATCTCTTCGCAAACACACAATTGCTAAGATTATCAATTACTTCTAGCTTACATAAAACAGATATTAACTGACACAGCTAAGCTTAAGTTATTCTTAACCCCAAATATATCAACTAAAATTTTATCTCCAAAAGAATATATTGCGGCACCATTTTAGAATATTTCAACACTGAATTTGACTTTATAGACTATATCCTCAAAACAAAACATAAATGGTCTCCTTACTTTTCCCCCATTTTTCTTTCTTTGGAGTCGATTAACTCTATACTGTCTGACACCTCAAACATTAGATCCTAATTTACCAGCATTCTCTCCTCTGGCAAGACCTTCCACACTTGACCTCTTCCCAGAAACAACTCCCTTTTGTCGCTACACCCAAATCTGCTCACGATTTCTCGTGAGAGAGACTGTCCCACTTCGCTGATCCCCCAGAAAAAGCCTCTTTCTTTGTGCTCTCAGGTTACTTAAAAAACCTCTCCATCTCGCCTCCTCAACTGTGTCATTTTCACATCAAATATTGGCTATACAAGCAGGCCTATTGAGAATTTGCACAATTTCTCACTTTATGCTACCACAACTAGACCCCGTGGCCTACATACATTCTTAAACTGTAAACCTCTCTCTTGCTTAATCATTATTCTAACAGATTTATTTACACCATATACCAAATTTCATGTTGCTATTTTAATTTTTGGGATAGCTATCGTGCTTAATTTGGCTCTATTAATTTTGTTTAAGTTTTAGTGAAATGTGAAGATTAATAACCCAAACCCATTTGTGAAATAGGAAGTAAAAAAAATATATCCATTCTGGAATAATTGTAAAAAAATAAAATTGAACATTGACTGCCGACGTTAAAAACTCGAGTTTAATCAAAATACTATTTATGTTATGTACATGTTTATTACTCAAATGAAACAAGTTTTATATCCAATTAAAATACAGAGTTAAATACAATATGTACAGAGTGTCTATAAAAGAGCTTGGGAGTTTTGAAACCCATTATTTTATTGAAAAACACAAAATGAAGTGAAAATATATTCTGAAAGGTTATATTCTTAAGTGTTTTTTAACGTTTAATAAAGTTCAATGTGTGACCCATAGCTGATCTGCACACATCCAAACATTAATCGACCCCTTTTCCACATTCTTACTAACATGTCTGTAGTTAGTGCCGCAATGATCCTCTGTCGAAGATGGTTTAAATCACGTATGTTTTCTGCGTTTACCATGTTATTGATGTGTACCCCCCAAAAGAAACCTACAGGAGTAAGGGCCAGGCTTCGTGGTGGTCATGGAATAAGCCACAACAAACATTTACCTTTGAAGAATCACTTTGATCTTCAATGAAATTATGAGATGACGGTGAGCCCCAAATCCTACAGTTATGGCGGTTCCATTAATGTGGAATGTTGCCTCATCATTAAAAAATTGTCTTTTTTAAAAAAAAAAATCTTCATTTCCCTCAATTTTATGAAGCAAAAACTAATCTCAAACTTCTGTCTTAAGGTTAGAACTCGTGCAACAGTTGATCTTGTAATCTGTCATCCGAAGCCTTTTACATTACCACTTTGTGGTATATTTGGGTATCTCAAAGTGTACCGTGCCATGGCAAGGACTTTTTCGGGCTCTGTAAACATAAAGTGCAAATCCTATCTACGTTTTCTTCAGATATGGGTAGGCTTTCCTGTTAACTTCTGTTATAAGACAATTACAGGTATTTTTAATAGCTTTGAGCATTGATGAATGGCGTCATCGGTAGGCATGTTACCACCAAACTAACATAGTAAGTTACTCTGAACGGTAACAACGCGAAACTGGTTTCAATTATCCAAAAAATGCACTGTGCTATCTTTTGTGACATTCCCATTGCAATGAGTAACTGCAGACTAGCTTAATCAAAACCAGCGGACCAGCATATTTATCTCTTCAAGGTCACAGTGTTGCCACCCTTTGATGAACTAACATAAAATATTCAAGACTAAAACTTGATGAGTGACCGACAAACATATTAATTTAATGGTTCTTTCTCATAAAGTGTGTTTATAGTAATTTTTATTAATCAAAGGTCTTTTAGAGTCACTCTTTATAACTATTCTCCAGGTTTATTTATTATTTTTTTACTGCCAACTACCAAACTAACATTTTTGGTGTGGAATAGATTTGAGTATGGATGATTCAGTGTTTATGTTTTATTATCAACACAAAAACATTTGACTAACATTCCCATATACACATTTTAAAAAAGAAATCAAAAAGTTTCCAACCTTGTATAGTTGTAGAGTTTCAAAATGGCTGTTGTTTGTACTTTTCTTCAGATAGAACATTCTATCTAAAAATGTAAAAAACCTATATCCATCTTAATTTGTTTAACTAAATTTTCATCTCTAGTTTATCAAAGTCTATAATTATCACACTTCACCAACTAACCTGATTGTCTTGTCACTGCTAGCACTCAACAAGTCACCTCCAGGATGAAACTTAACGACTGTCACTCTTCCTGTATGACCTTCAAACGTTATTGGTAAAACATTGCCAGAATGTAATGAATAGAACTTGATGTTATTGCCATCTGGGAGTGCCAATAACGGTTTTGCAGGGTTTATACAGCTGACTTGAGTGCCTGTAAAACTATCAAGACAAACAAGTTAGTGAAACTCTGCAAAAATAAAGTGAAAATATAATATTTTTCGTATAATTATATACTTGGTTGGTTAACATGACACACTTGATCCACTACAAATACCCTCCTCAGACCCCTATATTGTAAAAAGGTCTTTCCTGTAACATGCACTATTCCCCACTCTTCTGCATGTGCATCTTTGATGAACTATTTTGTCAGAACGTTTTTACCTTAATCCCCCCCCCATTTTCTTCTGTTTTCATCCCAACCCTACAATGTAAACTAACTTATGCTGATGGAGTGATTGGTATCATGCAAAAAGTATCACATACGGAGCCTGCGTTCTACTTGGTCACCTCACAATTTTTAGCCTTACCAAGTGGGATTCTGGCCGGGTGGACTATTATTTCATTAGCGCTGATAAGCTTGTACAAGAAGTCACAGCAACTCAACATGCTGATAAAACAGAGCACATCCTCTGTTATGACTATCAACATGAGGAGTCCTCCAATTTGTCAAGATTTCCTCAGGAAGAATAGTACTTATTATATATTTTAATTGTTTGTTAATTTCTTTTATTCATTTATTAATCATGATGCTGTGGATAGGAGACAATACCTGTGTAATAAATATTCCTTTGTTATTGTAATTATATTATTTGTTATATTTTTTTTACAGTATTTATGTTTAAACTGAAACAAGGCAAGAAAGATAGCAAAACAAAAACTGAACACAATTTCTTTAGATAAAAATGGGAAAGTTTTACCACCACTCCATGCTCAAATAAAAAGCGACACTAACTTGTGTACATTTATCCCGTTCTAACTCCACTACTTAATTGAAAGTGTTATCCCAGTTTTAGCTTTTATAGCTATTTTATGTTATCACTGCACTTCTCTCTATTTACAACTTCCATATCGATTTCTCGTAATTTCTTTTGTTACGTACAAATCTGTGACACCTGTTACAATTCATAAACTACTGTATTACTGTTTTGTGTTTACCACATTAACAATGTACGCCATCTTGACTTGGTTTAGATTTTAATTTTAATTAGTAATTGTTATGAATTACATACCAACAAGTATAAGTTCATTTAATTATGGGTTCTAAAACTGTATCAATGAATTTAAATCTTGCGTGAAACAGATAGCTGTACACAAGTGGGGTGCACTTTAAATAAACTTGGGACATTGCTACACAAGTTACAGTACAGGTATTGTGCAAACACTTTCTATACTTGTTGAATTTATTTCATAATTGTAACTAACGGTCAAATATCTAAATCATACTCAATAGTCCTTGAATATATTACTCATATACCCAACAGGAACCTAACCTAACCTAACTAGTAACTGAATTGTAAATGTTTTACTATATAAAGTCGTTTACTTAGTACCATTACCATATAAATATTTAATAAGAACAACAAGGGGAGAAAAACAACCTGAATATATCAAAAACTGTAGTCCCATTACAACATGTATAACAAATTTCATGTTCTTATTTTAATCATTGTGGTCGCTATCGTGCCTACTTATACATGACAACGACTTCGTGTACTTTGTAAGTAACAAAAATTTTAGTAGATTTAATTCAATATATGTCCTGTACGATCAATCTACAAAACTTAAAATCAAACATTAATTCTAAAATACGATATCCTAAGCTTCACATACTAAATAATGCAAAACATGTATTCCAACCTGACAAGAGTAATCCTAAAAAAATAAAAGCTCAGAGCAATCCTAGCTAGATCTACACCATTTTTCAGGTAGCCTTAGGTTGGATCCTTCTCTTTCATCTTTTCAATCAAGTCTCTCTTGGACCAACTCGTGTTATTCTCTTCTTTCCTTGAAGTTCTTACAATATTTGAAGGGTAGCAGTTTATAAAACATCTTTTCCTCTAATTTTATTTGTTTTTGTAAGACGATGATGACCGAGTGGTTTTTTGGCTTGAAACAACAATAAAAACCACACGGCGAAGCGGTAAGAAAATTATGGATACACACACAAAGCCGTATTTCCACAGTCAAGGGAAAAACCATTACAGTATAAATTATCAGAAAATACAAGCTTACCTGGTTGAGATAACATATCTAGTGAAGATAAAACTTGAGAAATCTTTAGGATTTGAAATATCTTCAGATATGGGAAGACCAGAAGGTTCTGAAAAATAGACATGACCACACATTAGTTATTGAAAATATTAACTTTTCCAATTTTATATATTTTTGAGACCATTATATATATAATCGGATCAAATTTAAACCATTGTATAACGGGGATTTTCATGATCATAATACCAGAGGAACAAAATTTCAAAGAGATCAGCCTCATCGGTTAAATATTTGTACAAAGCTACCCTAACAGGTTGGTGTCGCATTTATTAACAAACACCCAGAGAGCATAACACTAGAAGAAATACAATTAAAATTAAAAACAGTATAAGACAACTTTTATTGTCTAAATCCCAGTGAGAGAGTATAAGACATGAATTACTGGGATTTACTAATTTGCACTTACTTAGAGAGGTCTGCTTTCTGATTATGTCTTTGTCGTTGATTTGGTGCGCGTAATCATTGTGCACATGTGCGATGACCTGAGGTAATATGCTATCTTGATACTTCACTTGTGTAGTCGGGCAGCTAGGAAAATTTCGGGTTCCCAAGGGCCAAGCCAAGGTGACACCGCTGTTTCTGGCTCAAAAGGGTGCCAGTTTATATTTAAAATTTTGTTTTTATGATGTAAATATATTTTAAATTACTTTTAAGGGATTTATTTTTAAACTACCAATTTCACATTTACCCAAATAATAAATTTTCTAACTTATACTATTTCACTACAACGGCAATTTTTATGCTTGCTGGTTAGACTAAAAATTGAGTAAAAGAAACTTAACAACTATATTGTCCAGTAAGTTTTGAACTAAAATAATGTTTAAAACTACACTGCTCTACTTTTGTAAATTTCTATTCATTTTAACTTATGCATTAGTATACTATTTTGTGTGTGTGTGTGTGTGTTTTAATTTTTCATTTTATTTCTTTTTAACATAATTTTCCATTTATTCAGAATTAAACTCGTAAAACTTCTCACTGCTACAGAAGAGATTTTCATGAAAAACGTTTTTAATTGTCAAAGCTGTGTCTTAGGCAGTAAATGTATTTCGTTAGAGACTTTAATACAATACAATTGGATCCATTGCAAGTTCAGACAGTCTAGTTGCCGGTAAAACCAGATTAATTTATCGTTTATCGTATTTAACGTTTATCGAGCTATAGATAAATTCATCAATAATGTGAAATAAATATTCAATAAAATATTTACAAATATTATCAATACACAACATAACACTGTGTGGCATTCACCCCACCCTCAAAGGCTCGTTTATGCTAAAAGTTTAGCAATCCCGAGGTACTCAAGCTAGATATACACCTGTCTTTATCTAGTCTTAAGTTAATTCTTTCTCTCTCAACTCTCCCATCAGGTTTCTCTTGACCAACTCTTCTTCTCTACCGACCTAACCTAACCTAACCTAACCTAACCTAACTTCCGACCATGACGCTATTTAAGTATTCGAGGGCAAGGAGTTTTTATTTTAGCTCTTTTCTCCTTTTGGCCTTCTCACATATAATATATATGGCATAAAAAAGTTATGTGATGGGGTAAAAAATCAAGATAATGTCTCCCAAGAAAATATGATATTAATACAGTACAAAGATCTGGCAGAACCGAGTAACAGACACGAGAAGTTAAATTTTCATATATACACATCTACGAGGTTCATTAGGGCCTAAGCCGACATCAAGAATGTAGTGACTAAACAAATTTACCCTGCAGAATAAGACTCCTTGATCTACCAGTAAAATTTAACATTTCCTATAAAGGGCAAGAGATTCTATGATAGGTCTAACTAAGTTTCATTATGATACCCACCAACTTATTTTCTATATAAAATCAATTATTTTATTTAAGCTAATGTCATAGATTTTTACCTGGTGGATTATTGTCTGATTTGACAACTTGAGCAGTATGTGACATCTTTTTAGATGATTTTGGAGTTTTGACTGATTGTGACTTTTTAGACTTAATTGACTTTTTCTTTCCTTTAACAGTTTCTGGCATATCTGTTGGTTTTTCGTTCTGAAAAATAAATATTGAAACCGTTTAATTATACCTTAAATTTTAAATTCTCATATAAACACAGTGATGTACAAACACCATCGTGGTAATTTTACCTAGCCCCATCATACAATGTAATACAAGCAGACCCTATAAATATAAATTTAAAAGTTTCTTGACTTTTGTACATATAGCGTTCATAACAAACACTACATACAAACAATAAAATTTTGAACCTAAATAGATATTATTTAGCATCCCAGCTTTGCTTGCAGCCACTACGATCGGCAAGCGCCACACTGGTGTGTCGTGTTATCAAGTCACGTTGATACACTAGCCTATAGAAACAGAAATGTTCAGATCTAGCCTCACCTCTAAACATGGTGATTGTGAACAAACCATTTTCTTAATTTCTAATTTCAGTTTTTAAAAAACCACCGTGTAAAAAAAAAAAAAAATAAAGAATGTTAAGTTCATAGAACATCCCGACTTTGATGATTGTCACACACATTAAAACAACTTCCAGGTAAAAAAAAAATCTTACGCTTGTAGTTATAAGTTTAAAACCAAGGAGGGTTTTTGAAATGAGTTTTCTGTAGTTAATAATTTTCAAACTATAAAACAATTGTAATTTAAATTAAAACTTTTAATTGTTCAAACATGTATAGAACTGCGGCTTGTAACAAAGAACTCTTTTAAAAGAACATTATAACTTCTTTTTATAAATACATAATTCTCAAATATCTTTTAAAGTACGGAGGTCGACATTTTTTGAGATTACCAAATCTACCATATACTTCGTATACCTTGTAAAAAAAATAAGAAATATTTAACTTACCAACATCTTTGCTAAACACTTATCAATGGCTACCCTTGCAGTTTGTTCTTTCTTCAGGTTGTCAATCATGTTCGACCAATACAAGTTGACTTTCTTCAAGTTCGGCAAGTCTTTAGGGTTCAACTGTGACAATATTCTACGGTTTACCCACAAAGGTAACAGCTGCACCTACACAACACCAGCACAGTCTGTTGGAAATATTAGTCATCATAAATAAATCTTACTTGTTAGGTTGAAATTTGATACACTCGTATTAAACATAAATTTAAACTTGTTTTTTGTCCAAATAAAAACCAACCAAAATATCAATTCAATAGTTGTCAGTCAAAAAGCAAAAAGGGACTTCGTTGGGAAAAATATACACTTAATTAGGGTCTAAACTTGCTTCACTTGTATAATAAATGGATCTTTACTTTAATCGTATTTGGTTAAAAGCTAGCTTTTAACAACAATAGTCAAGGTTAATTTTTTTGCCCATTATTCGTGAACTGTAATATTATTTTACTTGCAATTTTGCACATGAATTTTAAGTCATTATTTTTCACATACCAATAAATTTTAACGAATCTGCAGTTTTAGAAAGATGGCGATCAATACATTTTATTTGGGCCTTTAGAAGTTATACATGACCAAAATCGTTAGTCAGTTTTGAAAATAATTATTTTAATTTTATTTTTCTTAACCCTCCAAGTGCTGATTATATTAGTCCTCAGTGCTAAGTAAATTCAACGCTCTGCTCAAGGCTTTTATTATTACAGGAAATAATACACTTTTATTGGTTGAAATATGACACATTATACATCAATATTTTCAGGAAAAACCATAGAACAAAATGAAATAAAATTTAAACATACCACTTTAAAACTGAGGTCTGCTTCAACTCATATCCGCAAAAAATAAAAAATAAAAAATAAAAATTTCTTTTGTCCATTTAGTGACAACGTAGGTAATAACTAAATTATGATAATCCAATTTCTAATATATACAAAATGTAGCAAATTTGGTTACAAAACTAGAAATGTAACATAAGTAACACTTTATTTTCTTCATAATGTCAACATCGTTGTAAACATTCATACATACATACACAAACTTCAAATTCAGTAATTTCGCCCACTGTGTGACACCTACATCCAACATTTGCAAATTAGTGTGCTCTATTACTGTGTCTTTAGAAAGTATTGGCATTCAACCTTTGAATATCATGTATTTACTAAAATTAGTTATTATAAATATGTAATACACACACAGAAAAACAAAACAGAAACAAACATTTTGATTCCTACATCGGAGTTACCGCTTTCATCACTAGCGGTATCACTTTCACACAAACAGTAAAGTTATGAATATCACTTGAATTGCCAAGTTCACTCATTACTATATGTGTAATACTACACTAAAAACACTACTGATACACTAAATAATCATAAAATAAATTGTACCTACCAAAATAATATAGACAAAAACACTAAACAACCATTCACTGCCGGGACGCAGCAGTAAACATCAAATTGTCTTTTACAGGCTTGCTAATATTGATTTTTTCTTATAACCATCGATAAAATTGAGCAAAATGAATAGATCGTCTTTAACTCAGAGTTACTATATAAAATACATGTAGTTTGGATAAAAGTTACCGGTTTTTATATCGATTTTAGCAAACCTTGTTTAATTAGATCGCGATTACGACTTTAGCACTGTAGCGGCGGCCAAATAGATCGCGATCGCGACTCTTAGCACTTGGAGGGTTAAAGCAGCTACCCCCAAATTTTGAGTTCTAAAAAAGCCCCCAGATATGGTTATGTCTATGTACCAAATTTTATTAAAGTCTTTGCACGTGTTTGGGTTGAAGAGCAGTGACAAGACACTAGATAGACATAACCCCCTAAACCCACTTTTTAAATCCAAACTCACATATGTAATTAAATAAAAATCGGTCCACTTAATTTGGACTTAAAGCGTTGTACAGAAGACAGATGGACATCACCCAGTCTATGTTAACTCGGGATACTTCAAAATAGATACAGTAAAACCTTGATAACTCAAATCTTAAGAGGATTAGTAACTACTTCGGTTATCAAATAATTCGAAATAGTAAGGATCGAGTTACTGATGGCAAAAATCACCAACATCTTGCAAATTTCACTATTAATCTACACTTTTTAATAGGTTTTGTTTTCCCTCTACAATTAATGTCTTACATTTTCTTTTCACTGATATACTGCAGCACAAATCACTTTAATAAAATATGTACACACGGCGTGAACAATAGAACTGTACTAAATCCAATTATGGGAAAATGCAAGGACGCAGAAGAAGGGGAAGTTCATGTCTTAACATGTACATTTTGTCATGTCACACAGTACTGTACAGTTACCTTAAACTTTGACTTACAAAGGTCTGCTCGCCAAAACTTCCAGTTATAGAGGTGATTTTATAAAACATTTCAAACGCCTAGCTTCGAGTTAGGTATAGAGGTTTACCGACATGTCCATAAAACCAACAAAATTAATCTTATCGTGGATCTTTCTTTAAAATATTCAACTAATAAAGAAAAAATTTGCATTGGTGGTTATGGGAAGTTGAAGAGGAATGACAAAAATTTAAGATATCAAGGGATTCGAGGTTCGAGTTATCAAGGTTCCACTGTATTTTCATGAAAGACCAAATATGGAGTTTTTGATTCATCTCATACTTTTCTCTATGTGGGGGAACATGAATGAATATTTAATGTCAGGAAGAGATGAAATGAAGTGAGGAGGAAATGTTTCCCCACTAGTTCTATGATAATACTTCTACTACCTGTCATGATAATACTTGGAATATAGATGTCGTTCTTATTACAAAAGTATCTATCAGTCTGTGATTATGTTGTCTATTGTAATGGTTTTCGATTGCTGTTGTATATTTTCGACCGTTCGGGAAATCATAACTACACTTTCTAGATTTAGGTCAATTTCTCGTAGAAGACATACTCTTATTAATGCATCACTTTCATTTACCACAAATTATTCTGTTTCTTATCGGGCTGTCTTGTCAGCTGTCCAAAATCACAAGTACTACTTCGTCTCTTTAACTCCATTTCATAAGTGTCTATTATATCATCATGTAGTTGTATACAAATAAGAAATGTAAGTCTTTTGTATCTCACTTTAATTCTAGGTACAAATTGCGATCAAATTGTTTCAAGATTGAAATATTTTTATGGTTTCATCGCCAAAAGCACACTTTCATTTAATTCTGTACCTTCCATCAAATTTACGCTTCTATTTCTTCCATGTTGAGCTAAATCTCTACATAGTGACAAATAAATATGGTTTAATTATTGAATCCATTGTTAATAATTAATTTAAAGCAGAGTCATGAGCTTAGATGTTCCTTATGTAATTCGGGTGATATAGAGAATGCCGAGTACTTTTTGGGCTCCTGTTCTATCCTGGCGGAAATACGGCGAAAATGGCTGGGCGATGGTAAGCTGTCAAGGAAGGCTGTTGTAGAATATTTGAACGGCAAACACTGGTTTTCATTAGTGAATTACATATGGGAGGCTAAAAAATATAGAGATAGATTGATAAATTTTCATTACTGTTGAGACCGATGGTTCTTGGTGGAATTCCATGTTTAAAGATAATAAAACACAATTTTTTATTTTGTACTATCCACTTTTTATTAGTCTAGCCGACCAATGGTTTCGCCTGCTAAGGCATTGACGAGGCTGTATTACAGACTGAATAATTAAAGAAGCAAGTACAGCACGTTTGACCGTTTTGTTTAAAAGACTTGTATAACTCTCCATTAGTAAAACCTTTAAAAGTTATTTGTACTTAGAACAATCAACTGGTTTTCCCAATATGTATTGTTGCTATGGTCATTGCACAGGCCGGGTATTTCCCCAACCTTCCATTCTTTGTATCCTAACTCCCACCCTCTAGTTTTAAGGTTTTCTTTTCTTCAGTCTGTAATACAGCCTCGTCAATGCCTTAGCAGGCGAAACCATTGGTCGGCTAGACTAATAAAAAGTGGATAGTACAAAATAAAAAATTGTGTTTTATTATCTTTAGATAGATTGATAGTTGAATTTAATTATTGAATAATTTTTCTTACCTTTTTTTCCCCTTTTCAATATATATATATATATATATATATATATATATATATATATATAGTTGGTAGTTTATTTAAAATTGTTTTTATATGGTTGGGAATTTGAACTTATTTTTGTTATTTTTGCTTTTTCAAATTTTATTTGCAATTTGGAATTTTTGAATGTTAGTTTTTTGGTTCATGTTCTATTTATTGTTTTTGATTTGTACCAGATATTTATTTATTTCCTTATTATAGATAATTTGATAGCTGAATTTAATTATTGAATAATTTTCTTATTAGACGGAAGTGCTTATCTTTCTTCTTCTGTTTTGTGTATACAGATGTTAGTTTACTTGAAATGGATTTACTCAGTGGGAAATTTGTTAAACTTTAATGTAAATTTGTAAATTTTGAATGTTAGTTTTAGTACGGGTGTAATTAATATTTTTGTTTTGCTTTTGCTTTGCTTCACATGTTTATATTTATTTACTTTTTATTTCTAATGGGTACTGAGAGTTATTTTTATTTTTATTTATACATCTATGTAATTGTTAATATATTAAATTTTATGAATTATCTGATTGGTAATTCTTGTTACTCAGGCAGACGACCTCGGTCATACCATCTGGGCATTGACTTTAATGTATTATTATTAATTTTAGTTTGGTTTAATAAATACATTTATTATTATTATTATTATTAATTAGTTTAAACATTTTCTTCTCACCTTGCAGTTTGTATAGATGTCAGATTTTGTTAAAGTTTATATAATTCATAATTTTCAAGTTGCATTCAGGTGTCCGACTGTGCTGTTTTAGTTTTGTTAAATAAAGACTCTTATTGTATTTTAAAGTGGATTCTATTAAAGGTATTACATCAAATATAAACTTGATTAAAGACATTGACAGACAAATGTTCTCTATGTTGTTCGATAGTCATAAATCTGTGTTGTTGCTGAAGACCCTTCCCGTCCTCTTAGTGTAAGATTGTAATCACAGATTAATATGATACATTCATAACACAGTGTTATTTAAAAAGAAGTATATTTTAGGTTGGTTGGAACATCCAAGATATAAATAAATGACTAACAGGATTTACACAGCTGGAAAGAGCACACGTTTTATTTATCACTCTGTAGACACCAACGTGATAATCGAGTTCTCTCCAAACTCTTTGAAGAGAGTTCACATCAATACTTCGTACTGCCGCTGTTATCCATTGTATTAACTCCAAGAGGTTTGAGGGACGAACACTTTATCCTTTACATATCCAAAAAGAAATTACAAGTTGTTAGGTGGTCCTTCGAGGAGACCAACATAAAAATGATATGCTTTCGTCAATTACACGACAAATCCAGTATTGTGGAAGATTTTCGTCCAGGTAATCTCTCACATGTGGCGGTGTTCCACCTTAAACCCAAATGAAGTTGTCACTGTCGTCAGCCACTCACTCAACATATCCAAGTAACAAGTAAATTACTCACATCACTGTATTTTCTTGAAAAATGAATGGGCCATACACTTCATTTTGTAGCTGATACAGCACAGCACAAAAACAGTTCAGTTTAGGAGAATCTCTCTCATGTTGTACGTTTGCTCTAGCATTTTCAGTTCGCCAAATAATGCACAACTGCGCTTGTTGATTTTTTCACTAATATGAAAAGTTGACTCATCACCAAAAATAAACCATCTTCTCTAAGTACATGATAAATACAAAACTCAAAAAGTTTAACGTTGTCGTCATCCCTTAAATTTTGCAATAGTTAATTCATAGGGGATCATCTTAAACCATTTTCTCATAATTCTCCAAATAGTGGGCTGCGGTAATTGAAGTTCCAAACTCACCTTGGTTTTAGATTTTTGTGGACTACGTAAAAGAGATAATTGAATTTGTTCAATTTGATCTGCAGACGTTGATGGCCTACTTTTCCCTTTACACAAACAGCCTGTATTTTTGAACATCTTATACCAGTCGTAGATTAACTTCCTAGTTGGAGAATGTTTATGATAACAAGTCCTAAAATGACATTGCACGACAGTAACAGAGTGATTTTTTTCAAATTTAAACAAACAAAAAACTTCTTCGTCAGAATAATGGCCATTTTTTGGGTAAAAGAATAGGATCAGCTCATTACATTGTTGACTACAAATGTTGGAATTAAAACCTGAAGTCATTTTGCTACCCGTTGATATTAAATATGACAAAGTTTAATAATTTATATCATGTTTTATAGATATATAAAAGTGTGTAGGCACTTCTTTTTAAATAACCTTGTAACATAGTAGAACATATAAAAATATGTTCCAAGTATTGTTTGACACCACTCTGCCAGTTCCTTTCAGTTGACTCAGTCAAACCTCAGCAGTTAATGAAATTATGATTAGGAACAGGTTAAAGTACCACCAGTAAATCACTCAATCCTTTACTTTCACATTCAAGTCAACTCGTCACCAACTGACTACTTACATTGTCTACTAACTCTGGTTCTTTCTTTGATTCTCTTTTCTTGCCTTTTCCTTTAGTCACCTTTGGTTTTTCTTCTTCGCCTCCATGTCGTTCCTTTAACTGACCGATATGCTTGTTCCAGGCTTCAAGAGCATCCATCAACTCTACATTTAAGGAAATGTTCGACCTTGACCAGCCTGTACAAACAAGAGTTGATACACTGCACTAACTAATTCCAGGCTGCATTTAAAGATAAGGAAATATTTGACTCTGACCAGTTTTTACAATAAAATTGATTCATTGAACTAACTTTCTCGCATGCACTGTCAACAAATTAAAAAAAACTATTCCTCCTAAATATGTCTATTCTACGTTTACTGGAAGAAAATAAATTGTACAAAAAATATTTACAACTTTTGACCTCTGGTGTCTTTATAACACTACCAGTTTGGTTTTATAATATTGCTATTTTTATGGAAACGGACCTCTTAAGTGGAAAATTAGGATTTAGGATATTTTCAAAAATTTATGGAACTTACCTTGTAACATGTCTGCTTCAAATGACTGAGTTATTGTCTTTCTATAGAGACTTTTACTTTCAGCAGTTTTGACAGAAGCACCTTGCAAACATAAATATAAAATCATTAATGTCGTTTTTGGTTTATTATTATATAAATTGGTTTAAAAAAAATAAAATTACAAAACAAATTTATGTGGATCATCATGTTACTTACCCAGTCCTATGATACAAAGTAATACAAACCAGATGCTCTATATGTAATGGTCAAACCTTAGTTTATTGGGCCTTGTTGGAAATGTTAAATTGTATTGGTAGATCAAGAGGTCTTATCCAGTAGGGTAAGTTGGTTCAATTATACAGGTTTTCTTCACAATATAATTGTGTATATCACTAGTTATTTGACATCTGCTCAGCTCCTCATTATGGGCCTCATGATGTGTATATTATATTAAAAGAGACCCCAGTACAGTCATGCACAAAATGACTAGGAAGTCTAAGAGGGTACCAGATTAGGGTAGTGGACTTTCCCTTGACCCCTTCATGCGCCAGGAGGGGCTTCTATAGACAGGAGTAGAAGAAGTGAGGGAGAGTGCACTAGATCTCTAGAGGTTGCTAGCACGTCACAAGAAATATATTGTTCAAATACTTTACGAGTTAAGGTTTTTTCAAGTCAAGGTAGAGTTTATCTGTACCCTGTACATTTATATATTTGAGATTGAATGACTATATTGTTATTCATGTACAAATCTGTACTGGATGAAATTGCTCTTTATTGTACAACCCTCAGAGGTTCACTAGAGTGAGTACGGGCAGACGGTAAAAAAAAAAAAAAAAAAAAAAAAAAACCATTGTCTTAATGCTTGTCAATTAGAGTTTTGTAACCTTCTCATTATAAAAATAAAGAACATTATTATTATTATTATTAGTGAGTACAGGCTTGGCAACCCCAAGTGATGTATCTGGATTCTCTTGATCAACTCTTGTTCTCTTCCGACTCATGACACTATTAGAGTATTTGATGGTTAAAAGTCTTTATTTTATCCTCTTTTTTTACAAGGCGATGGTAACTGATAACTTTTTATCTCTAAACCACCAGCTACAAAGGGGAGGGGGGGGAATAAACAAATGTTGGTCAAGCGAGAGACCTAATAGGAAAGATGATAAAAAGGGACCCAACCTAAGACTAAGTGACAAAAGGTGTAGACTTAGCATCCCTTGGGATTGCCAACCTCTACAATCATTTAAGAAGAGTTAAAAAACGGATTAAACAATTTTAAAAATATTTAAACTTTTTATCAAATTTTGGGAATACCTACTGGAAATTTTTGAATCTTTTTTCCCTTTCTTCTTTTTCTTTTTCGTAGGAGAGGATTCACGTGTTGGTTCAGGTTCTGGTTCAAGGTCAGCTGTGTTGATCACGTTTGCTGAAATACAAATAATGCTGAAGTAATATTTGGAAATTACAATAATACTTTTAAACAACTTTTAAATACTTTACTGTAAACAACTTTTAAATAAATAAACTTTAAGGCTGTCTGCACACTACAGCAATACAATACATATCGAGAGGTCGTAAGCGATACATGATATCTCATAAGATGGGTACCACTAGTGCACGTTCAAATCATCTTGTAGTGGCGAAACAGATGTAAACCACTTTGATAACGACACCTATCGTATGACACATTCTGCCTAATCTCTTCGCTTAGGAACTTGCGATAATGCAAAGAGATAAGATGTCTAAAGGTACAAGTAACACTGCATATTGAATATTTAATTTTCTTAATTTCTTTCATCAATCGTGTTGGAAAATACCCCTGTTTATGGAATTATAAACTGAAAGACTACTGTAAAACTGACGTAATAGAAGACTGTTGTAGCTGAATTAAAAGATACAAAAAAAACATTTTTCAAGAGAAGGGAGTTGCAATATGAATTGGAAACTTTCAAGGCCCAACCTATAAATTTTCTTTTCGTGTGTGAGATAGTTTGCTTGCAACTACTGGGTAAATGTGTTGCACACTTGTTAAATTATACAGCCCTTGACACTCCTTTCTCCTATTTTTCAAACACCGATACGTCACGGAATCATCTACACTGGAAGAGCTCATGATTTCAGTGTGCAGCTAGCTTATGAGCTACTATCAACTGGAATATTGTTAGTTTGTCTTAAGATTGAGAACTATTGAGTTTGACGAGGATTCGCACATTATCAGATACAGTAGGTTCAAATTGTCAGACGCTTTGACAAATACTAGTATTTGATTAAAATTGAGCTTCTAATTATGGTGATAAAGATTCATTTTTGTTTTGCGCCAATTATTTCTAAACTGGAATATATTTTTTTTACTTCCAATTTTACACACGGGTTTGTGTTATTAATTCTTCATATTTCACTAAATTGGCACACCCAAACAAGTCCACACCCAAAAATTGTTTTATTTTAAACACCAGCTGTTTGTACGTAAGATATTTACTTGAAGATTCTGCAGTATACTTTTACACATAAATACAACATGCGTACAAAATAACCAAATCGGTCCAATAATAATTCTACCATGATAGTCATCAACATGGAACACAGTGTATATGTGAAAAGTAAAAAGAGTAAAGTTGAATTTCATGGCACCCTGTACTTACACAGTTGTTGAACAGTGACGCTACTCTTCGTTCGATTCCAGAGAACGGTTTTCATATAGCAAACAAGATGAGACGTGAACGCTGGTCCTCCAAGTATTATTAAGGCTGGAAAAAAATATCAACATTAAAACAAGTTGATGGGTACCATCATGGTACTACCCAGCTCTATCCATACAATGTAATACAAGCAGAACTTCTAAATTTAATGCCAAAAAATTAGGCTCTTAGGCCTTGTTGGAAATGTTAAATTGTATTGGTAGATCAAGAGGTCTAATCCAGTAGGGTAAGTTTGATTAAAACATTTGTTACACAGGTTTTATGAAACTCATAATTATGTATATCACTACTTTCTTGGCATTGGATAGACCCTAAATGGCCTTGTACATGTATATATATATATATATATATATATATATTAAACAATCTCCACTCGTGACAGTCTCTCCGCCCTAGCGGACCTCAAAACTATAAATATGAGAAGGAGCCTCTTAAGTAGTTCTATCGAATTCAGTAACTCTACATCATTTGAAGTCAGGGTCAAAATTACAGTTTTGCTATTTGCCATCGTAACTATGTGGAGTTGGTACCATTATACATGTATAATTGAAATCTGGAAATTTTTATCTAATATAGTTGAACAACACACGAGAAATTAACAAAAAAACTGTTTAATATGGCCACCATTTTGTCATGTTTAATTCAATTTTTCTGAATTTAAATAAGGTTACGTGAGCAACTCTAAACGAAATTTCATGTGCATATCTTCATTTTTACAGCCGCTATCTAGTTTACGTACAGACAACAATGACGATGGATGAACAGCGTATTGAAAATTAACTTTTTTTTTGTTAACTGAGGCCATGAAACGGAAGATCAGGATTACCAAACTTAACCTACTGAGTTAGTAAACTAAAATTAAAACAATACTTGCATTTCACACAAAGTGAATAGTAATATATTTCTGTATTTCGATGTTCATTGTTACATAACTATTAATGTAGGGATTAACGAACCCGTTTCTCAGTTGGCACCCACTACTCTTTATGTTGTTCTGAAATCTTTCCTGTGACCTGAACGTCTTCCGACTCCAGTACAGATGTATCTTGATCTATTCAAATTAGACCTTTTCACCTTATCTCCCACTTACTACAACTTCACCCCTCCTTTTCTCATGTAAAGTGACTTGTACTGATGAGATGAATAGCACAAGGTGAAAGATGTTGGATACGGAGCATGTGAGATACTTGGTGACCTTTCACACTATTTAGCCTACTCGACCAAGCAGGACTAAATGGACCATCCTTTTCGTACCTGCTCATGTGAAAAACTTGGCGATAAAAATTTTTAAAAAAGTTTGTACCTATTGTCACCGCAACTCAATGTGTTGATAAATAGGAGCACACCCTTAACGATGACTACCACCATGGGGAGCCCTCCGCTTTATGGAGATTTCCTTGACAATGTGGAGATAATAAAACTAGAGTAGTCCTAGGTAATCCCACTCTGAAACCTGTCTAAAGAAGAGACATTCCTTTGTAATTTGAGTGCTATGAAAGGAACTCTGACTACTGGCATGGAGGTGTTGTTAAGGGAGGTTGGGATAGTGTGTGGGTGTCTAGCGCTATCATCAGACCAGCAAACATAGCACAATCAATGACATTTTTCCGATAGATATTCTTGAAATGGTCAAGAATGACAAGAATTAATGACCTTGATTCATCTTATCATGTCACGTGTGTTGACAGAAAGTCACGATCTCAAGATAGATACATGAGGAATGCACTCTTTTTCAGTATCTTTTGAGGTTACACTTTTGGATGTAACCTCAAAAGATACTGAAAAAGATGTTTACAGAGATAGACCCAGAGAGAGAGAGAGCTTCAGCCTAAGTCTGGTAATGGTGACAACTGTTTTTCAAGCGGAGATGATTGCCCTTGCAGAATGTGTGATAATATATTTATAGGGACCATAAGACCATCTATATAAACCTAGACAGTAGGCTATCACTCCTGGCTTTGACAAAACACAATTGACATGTATTAAATAAGATGGCCACTATGATGGTAACACTATCCTGGATATGTCTCTCAGCGACATAGATAATTGTGCACACTCATTTACAGGACTTTCTTTTAAGTCCAGTTTCAGATTTTTTTTAAACAGTGAGATATTTCAGATGACGTCATGTTTCCCATTTCATAGAGTACCTAGGGATTCAATTAGCAATCCAGTCACTCTCTGCTGCCGATCAGTCATGTTCAGTCTAGTCTGTGTGGAGACTTAACAGATCCTTGAGCATCCTCTTAAACTGTACATTGTCCTTCGTTTTCTTCCAAATCTTCCGTTGTTCCTTCATAACCCATTGGGAGACATATTTGTGTATTAAGATATAGGATACTCCTCAGACAAGTTTTAGGCCAATTAGTTTCTTTTTTCATGTACCTGTCTGCCTCTTCATTTCCCTCAATAACCTGATGATCCAGTTCCCACAACAGATTTCCTTTGCTGGTTTTCACCATAGTTATACTTCTAGAGTCCCACACCAGAGTCCCACACTATCCTAGAAGTATAATTTTTATTGTATCAAACTAGGTAAGTAGAGATAAACTAAAAACGCTGACAGGATTTCTATCAGGATATTGTAGACACGTAACACCTTAAAGATCGGAATAGATAATGATAAAACCTGCAAATTATGTCAAGAGGAGCAGGAGACATCCTCTATTACAACAGGAGACAACCTGCTATTAGTTGAATGCTATGCAGTAATCCACAAATGGGAAGTCTGGGAGAGTACCATATTGGTGTAGATACCTTTATGTTACCCCCTCCATGTCGTGCACTGTCTAAATGAGTTCCGGTTTCTATAGACAGGAATTCATCGACTTAGAAGTAGGGAACACAATAGATCTCTAGAAGTCACAGTGAATTTCACCCTCACATCACTACTGCTGTTCTACAGAGTAACGAAAAAAACTGCTGATTTAAAGAGACTCTTTTAGACCCAGCTCTCTATAGAACCAGGGTCGAAAGACATCAACAGTTGGTCAAGAGATCTGTTATGAAAGATGCAAAGGATATAACCCATAATTACACGAAGAAAGTTGTAGATTTAACTATGATACCACGAAGGAGACCTTACTTAAAATAACCTAACCTTACCTAAAATAACTGTTATATGGTTCTTCCTGTCCAAACTTGTATACCATGTTACAGCGTCCTTCTGAACAGAATGTAGTATGGGCAGAGGGAGCAGTCTGTTGTCATCTCGTGGAACTCCGTCAAGTGTAAAATTATTTTCTGTTCTGCAACATAACCAATCAGTTTTGTTATTACAAAGTTATGTGATAGGTCAAACAAATCGTTGTAGAGGATATATTTGAGGTTAACTGAGCGACAAAGAATGTTTTTTTTGGAATTATAAAATTTAAAATAAACTTGAAACACAATTTCTCACGTGTTTTTTAAATTAAATTTGTTGTCATCTTCAGTGATGCATGAGGTACAATCAAACTCTAACTTAGATTATAAACTACAAGATCTAGCTCATCACTGAATATATAAACGTAGGCCTATATATGACAAAATAGGTTTGTTTTATTTTAATAATACTAAAACATCCAAAAATTAAGCTCAATAATTACGTCTGTCTATCGAATGAATTGGTATATCGCCATATTTAATGAGAATGTTTTTTTCTTTTCGAAATTTTTCTACATTTAAATAAAAAGGTGTTGACAAAACTTTGCTAAATGTAAGGACCCAAATAAAAAGCATTGAACCTCAAAAATACCTGCTATTGAGTTATTGAATTTCTCAAAATTGGGTTTGGGTTTTGTAGACATAAAGCGACAATTATTTTTATAAAGTGGAAATCTTTCAAGTAATCAAGAAAGTAATGTTCAACACAATTACAAGATTCAGAAAACCTCAGTTTTAAATTACATTTAGAGGATCTGCTTGTATTAGTGTGACCTTCTACTGCAGTGTTATCACATTGTTGATTGAGAAGAGCGGTCCATTAGTTTCATATTCAAGATCTCTATAGATGCTGAAAACAATTACAGTCAGCTTGACGGAGAAATGGTCTTTGGTGAGGGGAGTGAAGCGTATTGTCTTACGATGATAAACCCCGGCCTACTGTGGGTATAGAGAAATGAGCGTGCAGACATTATTGCCAAATTAACAGCAACAAAAAGTCCCTAAAGAGTTGCAAGTTCCACAGGTTAAAGAATGAAACTGGGAATTACAGGGCGGTCCTTATATAAGCAACAACCTGTACCTATGGTTCCAGCGCTTTACAGAACTGCATCAAAAGCTACAGCTACATTTGCTGCACGAGCCAGAATCAGTCATCTTGTACCTCTACCAGAACTGAGAGACTCACCTTGACAATTTGCACAGTTTGTCAATCGGAAGATGAATCGCTGGAGTATTAATGAGATGCTCATGTGGAAACTCTGCTGTGAGAGCATGCAACTGGACAACTACAGAGAGACAAGAGCAGATGGGAGCAATCGCTTCTGCGACATAGCACGGACATTGAGTCATTGGTGTCACCGAAACTAGACGCCAAAAAATAATAGAAGCGATGGTCGTTTATTGGAGTTTTTAATTAATTTTGCAATAATAATATAACAGCGTTGATGTGCAACAAAATTATCTTAAGATTAAAGTCGCACATCGCAATGCTCGTACGATAAATATTGTATTGCTTCAGTGTGCAGCCGGCCTGATACTAAACCAATGTTTCTACTTACTGTGAGTGACTGTATATTGCATCCTTGATGTAGTCAGGTGTCAAAGCATGCACAAACAGCTGTAGATTATCATTGTCTGTATTATCAACAAACTTTTTAGCAACTCTTAGCTTCTCCAACCACGATGAGCGTAGGAACCAACATTGGACGCAGTACATATGAAGGTCATCAAAGTTGATTTTGGAACGGTCCAGTCTTTTCTGTCTCAACATATTGTTATCTGTAACAAAAGAAAAGGTGGCAAAAAAATGTCAGTTCGTTAGTGGACAATCAAAAAAGAATATTTAAAATAAAAGGGTCAAGCATGTGCTAAAACTTCTTCATGATTTTGGGTAAGATGCTTCAGAAAAACCTGTCAGTGACTCTGGGTAAGATGAGTCATTAAACTTGACAGTAGTTCTGGGTGAAATGGATAAGGAAATTATGTCAATGTATCTGGGTAAGATGGGTTAATTAATAATGTTAGTGAATCTGTGTAATATGTCTGAAAAACCTGTCGGTGGATCTGAGTAAAATGGGCGACAAAAGCCTATCAGTGAATATGGGCAAGATGATTCAGATAAAACATGACAGTAAATCTGGGTAAAAATGGTCAGAAAAGCTTGCCTGTGATCTGTGTAAGATGGGTCAGAATTTATTAAATCAGGGTAAGATGGGTCAGTAAAGTTTTACAGTAAAACTGGGTAAGATCTTCTGTCCACGAATCTAGGCAAGATGGGTCAGGCCTGTCAGTGAATCTACGTAAGATGGGTTAGAAAAGACTGTCAGTGAATCTGAGCAAGATGGGTCAGAAAAACATTATAGTAAATTTGGGGTAAATGGGTTAGGAAACATCAGTGTATATGGGTAACATGGGTCGGAAAGTACATCAGTGAACCTGTGTAATATATCTGAATAGTCTGAATCTGGGTAAGATGGGTAAAAAATCCTGTCAGTGGATTTGGGTAAAATGGGTCAGAAAACCCTGTCAGTGAATCTGGGTAAGAAAATCTTGTCAGTGAATCAGGGTAAGATAGGTCAGAAAACCCTGTCAGTGAATCTGGGTAACATTGGTCTGAAAATCCTGTCAGTAAATCTGGGTAAGATGGGTCAGATAAGGATTTTAGTGAATCTGGGTAAGATGAGTCAGAAAACCGTATCAGTGAATCTGGGTAAGATTGGTCGGAAAATCCTGTCAGTGAATCTGGGTAACATTGGTCTGAAAATCCTGTCAGTAAATCTGGGTAAGATGGGTCAGATAAGGATTTTAGTGAATCTGGGTAAGATGAGTCAGAAAACCTTATCAGTTAATCTGGGTAAGATTGGTCGGAAAATCCTGTCAGTGAATCTGGGTAAGATTGGTCGGAAAATCCTGTCAGTGAATCTGGGTAAGATGGGCCAGAAAGATAGTAAATTAGGTTAAGATGGGTCAGATAAGGATGTCAGTGAATCTGGGTAAGATGGGTTAGAAAACCATGTCAGTGAATCTGGGTAAGATGGGCCAGAAATTTAGTAAATTAGGTTAAGATGGGTCAGATAAGGATGTCAGTGAATCTGGGTAAGATGGGTCAGAAACCCTGTCAATGAATCTGGGTAAGATGGGCCAGAAAGTTAGTAAATTAGGTTAAGATGAGTCAGATAAGGATGTCAGTGAATATGGGTAAGATGGGTTAGAAAATCCTGTCTTTGTATCTGGGTAAGATGGGTTAGAAAATCCTGTCAGTGTATCTGGGTAAGATGGGTTAGAAAACCCTGTTAGTGAATCTGGGTAAGATGGGTTAGAAAGTTAGTAAATCAGGTCAATATGGGTCAGAAAACTCTGTCAGTGAATCTGGATAAGATGGTTCAAAAAAGGATGTCAGTGAATCTGTGTAATAACAAACTAGGCCTACCGTTCAACATTGAACAATATGAGGGTGAGGGAGATTTAATGTAACTCTTGCCAAATCTTAACCCTAATGAAGGATAACAGGATAAATCAATAAGGAATTCTTTAACAATATCTCTTCCTTAATAAAGGAATAGTCAAGGTACGGTACCTATATATAACGTAAGATCGTAAGGAAGGAGACCTTAAATAAAGGAAATCCCTATGTAGCCTAAAGACACGTTTTATTAAATAAACTTACCTCAGGAATCTTTGATAATTTATAACGAATAATAACATAAGAAAAATTTAAGTTCTTTCAAAGGTTTGATGATCGAAATAAAACCCCAGATCAGAATACTCATTTAACCTAACAATGAAACGATCATATGTTTAGCGAAATTAATTAATTGTTCCAAACATTAACCCTACTTTGTGAATTTGTAGGTTAATTTTTAAAAATTCGTAAATATATTTGGCAAAAGATAATTATTGCAAGTTACCATACATCACTGTGTTCAGTAAAATGTAGGTATAGAATAAAGTAAATTACTTGCTAAGAACATAAATTTGTTTAAAAAATGAAACAACTAAAAATAATAAGTCTATAAGTGTTGTGTACTGCTCAAGTCAAAAATACTTCTAAAATTTAAATTGTGGATAATGTAACGAGTTTTTAAAATGTAATTTGAATTACAACAAAAGTCTTTTGTATTTAACCCATGTGAATTTACAAGTACTTTGTATAAATAAAAAAAAAAAGTTTGTTTTACTATAAATAAAATACTAATGTATCTTATTTTTTTCAAGAAAAGATTATTCAAATATACAATCACTACGTCTTTGACATTTTAAAACGTAGATTTGTACTAGACTTATGTTTTTGACATTTTATAACGTAGATTTGTACTAAACTTGTGTTTTTGGCATTTTATAACGTAGATTTGTACTAAACTTGTGTTTTTGGCATTTTATAACGTAGATTTGTACTAGACTTATGTTTTTGACATTATATAACGTAGATTTGTACTAAACTTGTGTTTTTGACATTTTATAAGGTAGTAGACTTATGTCTTTGACAATTTATAACGTAGATTTGTACTAAACTTGTGTTTTTGGTATTTTATAACGTAGGTTTGTACTAGACTTGTGTTTTTGGCATTTTATAACGTAGATTTGTACTAGACTTGTGTTTTTGGCATTTTATAACGTAGATTTGTACTAGACTTATGTTTTTGACACTTTATAACGTAGATGTGTACTAGATTTATGTTTTTGGCATTTTATAAAGTAGATTTGTACTAGACTTGTGTTTTTGGCATTTTATAACGTAGATTTGTACTAAACTTGTGTTTTTGGCATTTTATAACGTAGATTTGTACTAAACTTGTGTTTTTGGCATTTTATAACGTAGATTGGTACTAGACTTATGTTTTTGACAATTTATAACGTAGATTTGTACTAAACTTATGTCTTTGACAATTTATAACGTAGATTTGTACTAGACTTATGTTTTTGACAATTTATAACGTAGATTTGTACAAGACTTATGTCTTTGACAATTTATAACGTAGATGTGTACTAGATTTATGTTTTTGACACTTTATAACGTAGATTTGTACAAGACTTATGTCTTTGACAATTTATAACGTAGATGTGTACTAGATTTATGTTTTTGACACTTTATAACGTAGATTTGTACAAGACTTATGTTTTTGACAATTTATAACGTAGATTTGTACTAGACTTATGTCTTTGACAATTTATAACGTAGATTTGTACAAGACTTATGTTTTTGACAATTTATAACGTAGATTTGTACTAGACTTTAGTCTTTGACAATTTATAACGTAGATTTGTACAAGACTTATGTTTTTGACAATTTATAACGTAGATGTGTACTAGATTTATGTCTTTGACAATTTATAACGTAGATTTGTACAAGACTTATGTTTTTGACAATTTATAACGTAGATTTGTACTAGATTTATGTCTTTGACAATTTATAACGTAGATTTGTACTAGACTTATGTTTTTGAACTTTATAACGTAGATGTGTACTAGATTTACGTCTTTGACATTTTATAAGGTAGTAGACTTATGTCTTTGACAATTTATAACGTAGATTTGTACTAGACTTATGTCTTTGACAATTTATAACGTAGATTTGTACTAGACTTATGTTTTTGACACTTTATAACGTAGATGTGTACTAGATTTATGTTTTTGACACTTTATAACGTAGATGTGTACTAGATTTATGTTTTTGACATTTTATAACGTAGATTTGTACAAGACTTATGTTTTTGACATTTTATAAGGAAGGTAGTAGACTTATGTTTTTGACAATTTATAACGTAGATTTGTACTAGACTTATGTTTTTGACACTTTATAACGTATATTTGTACTAGATTTATGTTTTTGACATTTTATAACGTAGATTTGTACAAGACTTATGTTTTTGACATTTTATAAGGTAGTAGACTTATGTCTTTGACAATTTATAACGTAGATTTGTACTAGACTTATGTTATTTCCATAACAGCTTTTAGGGAATAAAGAGTCTCAATTAACTACCTGATATTTATAAATTGTATTGCCAACATTATTTTCATCCAGAAAATAGCAATTAATTTTTCAAAAATGTTGCATTTTCAGTCCTGCCAACCGAGTAAGCACAACAAAAATGTTACTATTCAAACTTTAAATAGTTTCAACACATTACAGTCTATCCGTATTTCAATTTTAAAATCAGTTCAACTGTTTCATGTATGGACTTCTGAAAACGTCTAAAATATTCACAAATTTGAACGCTTGTAGCTCCTAAACGGTTAAAGATATTGAAAAACCCCCAAGGATAAAAAAAGTCTTAAACTTATTTGTTTTATTTAAAATCGTCATTAAAAATAGGAATACTCATAAGAAAATGTTCCGGTGACGTTCATATTGAAAAAATGACGGGTGGTGTGAAAAATTCGGTAATACCTGTAGTTTAAACTCAAAAATCCTTGGGGTTACTTTAATTTTTTTTTTCTCTTCACTCGCTACCCTCGTATCTGTAAATACAGTCCTGGACATGGGCGTAACCAGCGAGGGGCAGGGGTGCAGCTGCCCCCCCCCC